>OZ014522.1:268132447-269332447 GCA_963966055.1 Lathyrus aphaca
GAACGCATTTATTTTGCGATTTCTCGGTTTTCGGTTTTCTCTTCGATTCAAGCTCTGATTCTTGCAACAATCACCGAAGCACTCCTCCGCTTCGTGGGTTGGTGATCTTAACCACTTCTTCTTTAAGTTATTCTCTTCATCTCGCCACTTTTGGCATTCTTTAAGTGCTTTTCGCTTTGTTTAACATCAATTCTGTTTCGATTATGTTTGCTTGTGATTTGTGATTTTGGTTGAATTTGGATTTAAGGTGTTGATAGTTATTGGTTCTATCATGTGTAAATAAGCTCAAATTAAGTAGAAATTCGTGTTAGCATGTTCCTAGGAATGTTAGGGATCATTAGAAGTGAGTTTGTGGCCAAAAGCACTTTTTTCTCAACTTTTTTTACCTTCTGGTTCAGTGTTAACCGGTTAACCATTTGGTTAACCGGTTAACGGGTGTGTATTGGCCACAAAATAGGGTAGATTTAGGTTCGTTAACCAATTAACCAATTGGTTAACCGGTTAACGTTGTTAATTTTTTTATTTTTTTCTTATTTGATGGCTTAGTCCTAAGTTCTAGTGCCTCTAGGTTTCATACATGTTTAGGTATTGATTTTAGGGAATTTTTGGGTCCATTTCCAGTAGCTCATTCCCCCGTTTCGATTCGTTTCGACGCGTTTCCGTCCATGTTGCGTATTATGCGTTTTGGTGTTTCTTTGTGTATAGCTTGAGTTCTTGCATTTTATTGCTATGTTCATGCATCATTTGGTACATAATAATCATATTGCATTCTGTTTTACATGTTTGCATTGCATTAATTCATTTTTTGCATTCCATTATGTTGATGTATGTTGCATTTGGCATGTTGCATAATTGTGCATTCGGTTGCATTTCGTTGCATACTTGATCACACCATCCATATCAATTTAATTCTGAATTTTGTATTAAGTTTGACATCATTTTTGAGCTATCATGTTGTATGTTCATAATCAATAATCACCATGTTCATATGCCATGTTCATGTGTTACATTGTTGCATTATTTGTGGTATAATCCACCATGTGATGTATACTTGCATAATCATCAAAAAGGTTCATGTTCTTGCATTTATATGTTGATTTAAGTTCAAATACATGTTCATGATGAGATTAGTGATTTTTGCATTGAGTTTGTGCATTAAAAGTGAAAATAATCAATTCTGAATTTTGTATTTCATAGCTGTTTTTTTGCATAAGTGATGTAAAATGTGTGTTGTTTGTTATGTGTACATGTTGTTTGTAACCTTTTACACCTACTTTTTCATGCTGCATGCTGGATGTAAAAAAGCTGGTTGGTGTTAGGCTTATTTTCATGGTTGTTTGTGTAATAAGGGTTGTAATAGGTGCTGTAGTTTTGTCCTAGCATTTTTTAGTTCCTTTAGGATTAAAATAGAGTCTAGTTTAGGTCCAAGGTGCCTTAGAATGTAATTAGGATTTAATTAATGTGTGTTTGCTTATTTATTTTAATAAAAATGTACATTAATCATTTGTTTTGTAGTGGGGAAGATTGAGGTAAGTTTACTTCACCCTATCCTTTATTTTTTATGCATTTCTTTTATGCATTTTAATTCATTTTTCCTTCCATATTTGTGTTTGGTAGGATTCCCCATTGTTAGGATCAACTTATCTTCCTTAGGAAGTAAGTTGCATCCTTTTTCTTCTTTCTTTTCCTTGTGATCTTTAGGATTAGAAAACCTCACTAACCATTAGGGTCTCCCTTTTGTGAATAATAAATAACTTAGGGTTGGTCTTAGTCCCCTTAGTTTTTGTCCTTTTTCCGACTTGAGTCATTCTTTCTCACCTCATAAAGAAAAAATAATAAAACACCTAATAAAGGTTGAACGTTCTTGTACGACACAAGACTTTGTTGCGAAGTGCTTATACGCGTCCTGTTTCGGAGCGAGGTGTAAGTACTTCCCGCGATGGATAGGTCTTAGTATGAGAATGTTCACAAACAAATTCAAAACATCTGTCTTAAAAGACAAAAACAAATAATAAGCGACTTTCCTGCGAGAATTCTCTTCTCATCTCATTCACTCTCAACGCGAACTCGCGACGACTTGTCATTCATGCAAGACGGTAGACGCACTCGTACCAGACGAGCCTGCAACACCTGAGCATAGACATACACAGTTCCAACTGTAAAAAACACGAACAAATAGTTCCCGCCTTAGTTAGGCGAACTACGTCGACTCTGATCCTCATTATCCCGATGAGGTACGTAGGCAGCGGGGTAGGGCCTGTTCGAGCGCATTCTTTATTTTCTCTACATTTCCCTCTTTTTTCCATTCTCCTTTTTTATTCCTTTCTCATTTCCATTCCCATTCCAGTTAGCAGTTCATTTGTTCAGCAGCAGTTATATTTTCTCACCCTTTGAAACGAAACAAGCAAGTGTGGATCCCGTCGGGTACGACGGACAATCTGGGGTGCTAATACCTTCCCAGGTCGTAACCGACTCCCGAACCCAGATCTTTGGTTTGCAGGACCTTGTCCTTTCCTTCTTCCTCAGGTTTGTGCAACATTACCTTTCCCATTCTTTCGGGATAAAAATGTCTGACTGGCGACTCTACCTTTCCGCACCACTTTCGCGTTTGTACTAGGATGAAAATCCCGGGAGCGACAGCTGGCGGCTCTTCTGGGGATCGAACCCAGAATCTTTGGTTTCCCTTGTAGAGTCAATCCTAGCGCCTGTTTGTTTTTGTTCCTTTGGGTGTTTACCTGTTTGCTGCTGTGTGCTTTAGTTTAGCTTTACTGTTTCTATTTACAGTTTTTTACTTTACAGCTTTACTTTACAGCATTTATTTACCACTTTCAGTATTTATTTTCCATGCATCATATTATACTGGACTGTTTGGCTGTGCTGGTTTTCATTTTTTCTGTGGGATGGGAGTTACTGTGAGATAAGCCAACTACCCGGCTTGAGTGCACTATAGGACTAGCGTGGACAGACATTGTACTCCCATGGTATCTCTACATGATGAGTGGCGATGTGTTCCACACCCAGATTGCGACCGTCTTGGAACTATTCTGTGTGGGGATTACCCCACTTCGGGATATGAACTTGATAGTTATGTGCAGCTGGGGACCGATCATTGAGAACCTTAGTGGAAACAACCCTCTCCAGTGATGACAGTGGCAGACCACATTTGTTGGCAAACCCACTCGCATCCGAGGGCCCACTAGGAACTCGCATAGGATGGCCTGGTTCTCTCATAGGAATCCGGTTAAAGCAAACTGTTCGTATGACGGTAGTATTGTACCCTTCGGGATGAATGTACTATTGTTTCTCGACTCAGTGCTTGAAGATGGAGACTTGTGAGGGATGCTTGTTTTTCCGGACCCAACTGAGGCCTCCCTGAGTAGTACATAATGCCAAACCGATTCCCTGATTTGGTCATGAGCCATTTCTCGGAAATGGTGAACGTATTATTGCTATTCGGCTTTGAGAGTCCGTGATGTTGACCCGAGTAGTACACCCATGAGATTGGGAGGGGTTTACAGGTTTGCAGGAACCCTAAGACCTTCAGCATACCCGCTTTGCCTTTGGTTCAGTTTTGTGATCTGGATTTCTGGTTCTAAGATATGGATCCCAAATCAGAGGGATTGTTATTGTGACATGTGGATATTGTGACCCTGCACCGACACCTGATTATATGATTGGCACATCACAGGCACATCACTGATCACATGCCTGTTGCATACATAACATCATGGCATTTCATCATACATGTTCGGTTATTTCCAGAGATCCTATGTTTGAACCATGTCATTATATGTTCCTATATCCAAACTGGAATCAAAACAGATGGATCCCTTGGAAATAATCGAACATGGAATTTGCATGCATCCTTACTCTCATTACAGGTGTCCGGGGATAGAGTCTTATCCTGATTTGGTTACTCTTCAGAATGGCCCATTTGAATCACAGTCATCAAGAGATGGACATGGAACAATGCCAAGCAGAAATAGCTGAAATGAAAGTCCGAATGGATCAATTCTTGGTGGACATGTAAACCTTGTGCCATGGCCACATGCTATTGACAGAGAAAGTTTACCAACTAAAGAAACAAGAGAACCAGACCAGGGAGGCCCCAAAGCTCCAAGAAAGGCACCATGTCCCTTTCATTGCTGCAGAAGTTGTAGTTCCTCCCAGTTCAGTGGGTTTGTTCCAAGATCAGGAAGCGTTTCGCGGAAACTCTCTTCAACTTTGGGATCCTAAGCCTCTCAATTTGCAGACTCTTCCAGTTCATCAAAGGGAAGGTAAAGGCAAAAGCTGCGGACCAATGCCAAAGGCGTCTGAAGCCAAGTTTGATTCGATTCCGGTGTCATATGCGCAATTGCTTCTCTGTTTGCTCGAGCTTAATCTGGTCGAACTTGTCACCATGATAGCCACACCCAAAAAGCTTCCTCCAGATTATGACGCCAATTCCAGGTGTGTTTTCCATTCTGGGGCACCTGGTCATCATGTGGAAAACTGTAAGAGGCTTAAACATCAAGTTCAAGAGCTCATTGATGCAAAGGTAATTGAGTTCGCACCGATCAGTGGGGATGTGTCAAAGAATTTCATATCACTGGAAGGAACTTCCCCTTTCCTTACCACCAGAATTATCCCCAATCAGGGGTGTGTGCCTCCACTCTGGGTCGTAAAGACATCGCGCCGGTCACCTCTACCCATTCATCAATCCAACATAAGGAAGAAAGTACAGAAGAAGTTTGGATTTTCGAATTCATCTCAGCGTCAGAACTATCAACAACAGGGGAGACTCAAGCTCAAGCAGACTGAAGAAGTGTTTAATCCAAGTCTCAGCCCTCCTAGTCAAGTGTTTACCCGTTTGCTCGAGAGTTCTTTGATTCATCCAGGGAATGCCTTGTCGATGCCTTACCCTATTCCCCCAGATTACAATATGGATGTTGCGTGTGAATTCCACTCCGGAACATTCGGACATACCATTGACGAGTGCAAAGCCTTCAGGCACAATGTCCAGTATCTAATTGATTCAGGGATCATCACACCAGAGGGGCATCTCAAGAGCTGAAGCCCCTTGATCCAGCTGGTCACGCGAACTGCACAAAGCTCAAGTTAGGAGACGTAGATTTCTTTGATGCATGTGATTTGCTTTGTTGTATTTCGAGATTACCTTCAGAGCTGTTGAAGGAATCTCTTGTTTTTCTGTTGTGGATTGTGACATTTTCCTGTATTTCAGTATTATTGGCAAGTGATTGTATAAGTTTTCCCATGTTGGCGTATTTTTTTGCTTTATGGAAGTTTTCATGTGCCATTGTTTTGACTTTTCTATCCTGGCAATTTTATCTTGATATCGAAGTCCCGATGCTCAGCACTTTCTTCGCACACACTCACAGGATTTATCTTATGATGTTGCACTCCGTGGGGTATCTGTCCCCCAATCTGAATGAAGTGGGATCAGTCACATGGCATTTTCATGCATATCATTTTTGCATACTAACGAGTGTCGCTCCCCGGATTTCCATCCTGGTACAAACGCGAAAGTGGCACGGAAAAAGAATAGAGTCGCCAGCCAGGCATTTTTATCCCGAAGAAAGGGAATGGTAATGCTGCACAAACCAGAAGAAAGAAAGAGGAAGGACACAGGTCCTGCGAACCAAAGAGACTGAGTTCGGGAGTCGGTTACGACTTGGGAAGGTATTAGCACCCAGATCGTCCGCCGTACCCGACGGGATCCACGGTTGTAAAAGAAACTGTTTCAAAGGGTGATGGTATGAAAACTGCAGCAAAAGAAAATAAACTGAACTGGAAAAGAAACTGAGAAAAGAACTGAATAAGAAAACAAAGGAAAAATGTAGGGAAAATAAAGATTGTGCTCGAACGGGCCCTACCCCGCTGCCTACGTACCTCATCGGGATAATGAGGATCAGAGACGCCGTAGTTCCCCTAACTAGGGGTACTAAAAGGAAATTGCTTGTGAATTAAGGCTTGAACTGCCTATGCCATTGCTCAGGTGTTGCAGACTCGGACGACGAGTGTGTAACCGTCTTGCAAAGTGACAAGGAGCAAGTTCGCGTACGGAGCGAAGGAGGTGAGAAAAGAATTCCCGAAGGAAAGGTGTTTATTGTTTGTTTGGTGTTTTTTAGAAGCTTTTATGAGTGGAGGTTTGCATAGGTAAGTGTACCTAAGTCTTACTCAATGGGATATGTACGTCTCACATCATCCCGAAATGGAATGCGCAAGAGGCACACCTATCTATGGAGGAAATCCCCAAAGCTAGTCCCACAAGTGAAGGCTTAAGCACACTGGCCTATTACCATTATTAAGTATTTTTGTGGTTTTTTTTTGTTAAGAAGTGTTTTTAGCTTTTCTTTGTGAGGTACTCATGCTAATACCTATCCACCACGAGTGATAACTCACACCTCGCCCCGAAACGGAACGCGTGCAAGCATCTCATAGCAAAGTATCATGTCACAAGAAAGTACCCAACCTTTATTAAGTGAATTAGAATTAAGTTTGAAGATGAGAAGAGAGAGCACCAAAGGATCTCAAAGGAAAAATTCTAAAGGGGGGACTAAAATAATCCTAAGTGTTAACATGCATGGATGTCCTAAGGGTTAGTGAGGTTTCTATCCTAATGAAGAAGAGAAGAAGAAGATAGAAGAAGGGATGAGAAAGGCCTGAGCCCAACAACAAAGAGTTAGTTCACATAAACATAAGAGGAAGAGATGAGAATTGGAGATGTGGAACTTAATTCCCACATCTCACACTTACCATAGCCCCTGCAATGTTAGTATGCATACAAATGAAACAAAATGAGCAAGATAACATGCTAACATCACACAATCAGAAGTGAAATGGTATGAACATATGCACAATGCAAATGCAACTCAAAGAAATGAGGAGAAGAGACTTATGACTCAAAAGGATGCAACATGAATACATATGAAAACAAATGCACACTTATGGAATATGCAAAGCAAAATGCACCAAATATGAACACAAGACTCACAACCAGAATCAAAACAAGATGAAGAAAGGATTAGGAAGCCAAAAAGATGAAGAGAAAAGAGGTACAAGACCAAACAATATCAAAATGGAAGCAAAAGAAACCATAAGATGAAGTTAAAACACTTAAAGAAACAAATGACTTAAAGAAGAAGTAAACTCAAAAATTCAGAAGACACAAGACCTATCCTAGGACCAAGAAGGTACCCACACCCCAAAGGAACCCCAAATGAGAAGAAGAAATGAGCACAAGTGTCTTTCTAGGCTTATGAGATGCTTAATGGTTCAAAGGAAGCAAAACGGGACAAGGTTCAAGATAAAATCCACAATAAATCAACCAGCCATCTAAAAATTCCACAATTGAAACCAAATGACCCTCAAACATGTTTTATCAAATAGCCAAAAGGATTCGCAAAGATTCAGAATCAAACTAGGTTACATGGAGGCAAGAACACAAGTTAGGACAGAAAACTTACATCACAAGTTACCAGACCAAGATTCAACAAATATATTTCTAAAAATCCAGAGAAAACTCACATGAAAAGAACAATGAATTAGGAGTCCAAAGCAAAAATAATAGGATCAAAACTCAAAATATTGAAGGCTATGGAAATTAGACAAGGTAGACTAGTCAAGAAAGGCTTAAAAAGAAGCTAGTTGAAGTGGTGAATTAATTCTGACACGTGGATCAATGAAAAAAATAAAATAAAAATATGATAATAAACTAAAGACACAAAAGAAGGTTCGTGATTTTATTGGGAATTTTTAGGTGATTAAAACTATTTAATACGAATTAAAATGAAATTGAATTAAATGAAAATTAAATGAAGAAAAGAAATAAAATGAATTAAGGAAGGTGATGTAGGAAGTAATGTTGTGTGTTGGAAATTGGATTGGGCTAGGGGCTGGTGGTGCGAACAATATTTGGTGAAAGCCCAGTGCAGCGCTAGTGTATGAAGTTATTGTGGGGATTAGCTGATTTTAATAAAAGAAAATGCAGGAAAAAGGAGGGACCGCGTGATCAATTGTGAGGCTGGAGAAGACCACCTCATTAATTGAGGTGGCAATATGGTGCGCTGGGATTGGTTATTAATGGTGAGTGTGGGAGAATTAAAATGAACATGACCACACGCGGATTTAAAAATAGAAACAGAATTTATAATAGAAAAACAGCAATAAAAGGGACATGTGGCGCGCTGCTGGCCTTAGGATGCTAGATCTAACGGCTGAAACATCATCTTCTTCATAGAAACCCTAGATTAATTGCAAGACAAATTCCGGTGACCGGAGCTAGGGCTCCGGCACCGGAGACCAAACCAGTACCAAAAATTCACTAAAAAATGAAAACAAATAGTCCAGATCAACTAATTAGACATCGCTGAATCCAAATATGACCTTAAAAACAGCTAGATCTCAATGAATTGGACGGATTGAAGCAAAACAACATTGATCATCAAACTTTAAATGCACATAACTCATGATATAATGCACCAAAATCAATTCTACGAAGTGCAGCATGATCAGCAAACATCAAGGAACACAAATCAACAATTAAATTCCATTTCCAGAACAATAAATTTCAAGCCATACCTGAGATGGAGACCTTGAAATATTGAGCTAGAAAACCAAATAATCCGTGCAAATCACTCCTCTTACTCCTTAGATGCAAAATAAATGCATCTAAGGTCTTGAAATGGTGTGGATCTGAGATTTCAACACAAGAGGCTTTGAAATGGCAAGCTTCCAAATCTGTGCTTTAAGCTTGAATGAGTGGATGATTCTTGATCTCTATGATCCACTGATCAAGAATATGGAAGAAGTTTGTGGAGAATGTAAAGGAATGGAGAGATATGAAGCAAAATGCAAGAATGCAAGAAGGTTGAGAATGAGAGAATGAGAGAGAATCCAGATCTGGTTTTTGCTTAATTCTCTTTGTTATGATGTAAAAAGTGAGTGTTGAAAGTGTGAAAGAAAGTGCACGAAAATTGAATGAAAAAAGTGTGAAAATGCATCATGTGCACATAGTGGAATAAGCATTCCATGCTCATGCTCTCCTGGGCCTCTCAGCATGTGTAAGCTTCATTTCCCACCCTTGATCCAAATCCATTCATTCATGGCCCTTAGATTTAGGTGTCACACTTATTTCATGCATTTTGCAAATTGGCATGTTTTGGAGGGAGTTTTTCAAAGTGCACGAAATTGGCCATTTCTTTGGAGCAAATTGGTCCTTATGAAATGTATTTTAAGTTTGAAACAAGTTTGGGCCTGTACCAAGTCACAAAAATAAGATTGGAGCCTTCTTGCACATGGTGGCATTTTGGAAAAGTGAAAATTGGCCTAGGATGCTTGAAATTTTCGAATGGCCTTCTGGGAGATCTGGGAATCCGGTGAAAATGTACTTGTACTTTTTGAAAATGGCAGCCCTTACTCTCCAACTTTCATGTTTGACTTTGGTCCATTTGAAGAATTTTTTATCATGTTAAGGCCACTTGAAAATTAGGGCCAAAGTTGCCAAATTTGCAAAACTTCAAAAACCAACTTTGTACCATTTTTGCAAAACCCCTCAAATCTCCATGATTCTTGAACTTTAGGCATTCCAAACCTCTTATAACATTGTAAGGACCCCTCTCGGCCAAAATATTTGGGTTGGACCCCTTGAAATTGCACAGTTGACGTTTTCAGGGCTCTATTGACTTTTTCCTTCATTTGCAAGCAACTGAGGCACTGACTGACTTCAACATGGAATTTTCTCATGAAATTTGACACATAGAATACCCTTAACATATAGAAGACTTGGCTCACAAGAAATGGCCAAAGTTGTGAGATTATGGTACTTGAATCCCAAACCCTAATTTGGGTGCACTGCATAGGAGCTTTGCCTTGTCCTGAGATCTCTGATGATCATGCAATCTTCTGAGCTTTTTCCAGGGGACTTGATATTGTAAATGTGATATAGACTCACCATAGAACTTGTACAAACTCATTGGGACCCTTGTCATGGCTTGAAAGGCTTTTGGGAACTCCACAGATGACCATATGCTTGATGTTAGGACATGAGGGATGTTATGCTTCATCTTCCATGATATGATGCTGAGGAAATTATATGAGTATGATGAATATGATGTGATATGATGCTTAAAATGAAGAGGGTAAATTTGGGGTGTTACAACAAGTTATCTGGATTTCCTAATTTATTTGACCATTTCAGGAGAAGTATCGGCCATACTAGTACGCTACCCGAGTCAAATCATGAATACAATACAAACTGAGTTGAATGAGTTTCGCAGTCAGATGGGGGAGTTCATGGCAGCAATGCAGGGTATAGTGCAGGGGCAACAAGAAATGAGAACCGCCATGTAGAGGCTTAATCGCCCACAGGTTGATCCTCCAATGATTACCTTGGATGCCCAAGGCAATCCGATCAACAACATTGTCATTCCACCTACAGAGAATATGCCTCCTACTCCTGAAGGTGTTGGTCCAATTCATGATCTTGTAGCTGACCGACAAGAGGATCAATTTACTTTTCTCAAGGAAGATATGGGATTTGGTTCTGGGGCCAACAATCAGGACTTCCAGATGCTAGCCGAGAAGGTAAAGGCTCTAGAATGCAGAGATACCCTTGACATTGATGTGGCTGATATGGAGCTGGTTTCAGGGGTGGTCATCCCCCCAAAGTTTAGACCTCCTGTTTTCGACAAGTACAGTGGCAGATCTTGCCCGAAAACTCACTTGCAGGCCTTCTATCGCAAAATCGCTGCACATACCAAAGATGAGAAGCTTTGGATGTATCATTTCCAGGACAGCTTGTCCGGAGGCTCACTGGAGTGGTACACGAAGCTGGAAAAGAACTCTGTCCGTAACTGGAAGGAACTTGGGGAAGCCTTTCTCAAGCAGTTCCAGTACAACATTGACATGGCTCCCAGCCGAACCCAACTTCAGAGCATGTCACAAAAGAACTCCGAGAGCTTTAAGGAGTACGCGCAGAGATGGCGCGAAGTCGCAGCCAGGGTGTAACCATCATTGCTGGAGAGAGAGATGGTAGATATATTCATGGATACCCTCCCGGGGCACTTCATAGAGCGTTTAGCAGGCTGTTCAGCTAATGGTTTTTCTGATATCGTCTTGACTGGGGAAAGAATTGAAAAATGGATGAAGCAAGGAAAGATCCAGGGCAACGATGCCTCTACTTTTGGAACCAAGAGGCCGTTTTCAAATGAGCAAAAGAGGCAATACGAAGAAGCATGGGCAGTTTATATTCAGGGAAAGAGGAGAAATCAAGGTTCACATTACCAGACGACATCTGTGATCATCCCAAGTGTCACACGTTCACAACAGCCAAATCGTCGCCAACGTAATCCTCAACAGGGTCGTCAGCAAAGGAGAGAAAGGTTGTTTGACCCTTTGACAATGTCTCACACTGATCCTTCAGCATTTGCTTCAATTGAAGTTGGTTGGGCTTCGCAAGCTGTCCCCACCGCCTTTTCCAATACCGGATGGATGGGATGCCAATGCCCGCTGTGATTTTCATTCTGGGGCGCCAGGGCATCATATTGATAGGTGTAAAGCTTTTCACCACACGGTGCAGGACTTAATCGACTCGAAAGCTGTCAACCTTTCTTGATTTGAAGTCTTAAGGCAATAAAGCCAGAAGTATTCCAGATACTCTTATTTGTGGAAATGGTGCGTCTTTTCAGTGCATTTTCATCCCTATTAAGGGGAACTACGTCGCTCTGATTCTTCATTGGTCTTGGGTCAATGGAGATACGTAGGCAGAAGATCGTCAGGTCTTTCCGAGCAAGCTTAGGTGTCAACTTTACTTTTCAGCGTTACTTTCTACAAGGACAGAATAACTAGAAGATGAGAAATGATTTCCGTGTCGGACATGCGACCACTTGCCTGAATACTACAAGTCCGTGAAGATTTACTGGTCATAGGAAGCACTCAAGACTAATTTAGTCCAGAAGGAGTCAAGTCTCCTCAACGATGGCAATGCTTAGTTTCTTTACTGCAATTTCCTTTGTAGTTTTTATTGCTTGTTTAAACATTTGTATGCATGCATGAAACTTATTTGTTTTTGAATGTTAACCGTAATAAAATGCACATGTTTTTCTTGAAGTAATCCATTTGTATTCACTCATAATTTTGCGTATGTGCATTGCAATACCGACTGTTGTGCTTAAACTCTGTGAGGAAGGATGACGAAATGAAAACGCAAAAATCTCTAATTGTGTGCTTTTGAGAAAGACCCTGTTGACGATGTACATGCATTGTTTCAATTCCTAAAGACCGGAGATATAAGGGAGAAATACCCTCACCAACTCATTCGAGCCTTGAAGTAGGAGTTTCTTTTTGCATGAAAAATTCCTTGCATTTAACCCAGGGGCAGGGTAGGCGTTAGTTAGTTTGACCGAGCGTTCAAATTTCAAAAAGGAGTGCAAATCTGAGGATCCATTACCTTTCGGTCTACCAAATCAAGAGGTCCAATGACCAGAAACCACATTGGTTATCCCAATCAATAGGTCCAAAGACCGGAAACCACAATGGCTATCCCTCAAACAACCAAGAAGTGAGGCAGTCACGACCCTTTCAAAGCAATCAAGACAAAACAGTGTCACACAATTTGTTCAAAAAGAAAAGGAAAAAATGAATGGAAAAAAAAGCCCGCTAAGTCGAAACTTGAAAACAAGTGACTTAGGCAAAAATTAGGGCATCCCGCTGGACTTCGCAATCAAAGATTCACAAGAATTAGTCCAGGCAAAAGTTAGGGATAAGAAAAAGAATGCAAAAGCGAAAGACGAAAAGGATTACACAAGAAAGATCCTTAAGCAAGAACAAAGTCGTGTGGCACAGACACCAAAGACAAAGGGGTGACTGACTCCCAACAACAACCTGATTGGTGCTTAAACCGTTAGTGTAATTGGCTCCTTAACCATCACAAAACCTTTTGAGGGGTGAGAGCTTGTGAAAGCTAGCTGAACATAGGAATGAAGAACATCATGAAGAGGGGTGGGTACCAATAAACTTTGAGCCTGTATCTTTTGTTTCTATAACCGTGAACCAGGCCACGATACAACCCTCAAAAGTCCTAACTGAAACAGGGTTATTTTTGAGAGCGTACTACCACGAGACCGCGTTCCTGACCCCTATGAGTTAGGTTGGTGTTGCACATGCATGATTTCTTCTATAAAAAATTAATGTCTTATCTTAATCAGTGATTTGCTCACAAAGGTTTGCGACATCTTTATACACTAAAACTTCAAGATTAACATGTGTGTTGCATTAGAATTTTCATTCTCAAAATAAACATTTTCTGCTTGCATACCTTTGTTGGGCATCATTAAAATTCACATACGAAACTTCAGTCCAGAAGCTTAATCTTGCCAAGTTGAGAAGTCTGAAACTTCAGAAGGACAATCATGTCGAGATGCACTTTTCCAAGAAACTCCATTGAGTGGGGACTTTCCCAATAGTCGTGGTAAGAGCCAACTAATTTGGGCCAATCACGTTGAGCAATCTCTTCAAAATTCAGCCAAATTGGGGCAATTACTTCGAGATTCAAATCTCTCCAGGAGTATGCAGTATGGGTATTTTCTTCAAAGCACAGTCACTCATAGGTGGTCACTTCAAGACTCGTACTGGGGCAGGCCACCCCAAGAGCACTAGAAGTTACTTTCTCTAAAAGACAGTTAATCAGAGGCACCTATCCAAAGTTCGATATACTGGGGCAGAATATCTCACAGTGATATGAGGTTCTTCATGAATCCTCGCGAGGCAAATTCTTTCACAGACCTTGCAGGTCGGAGCAGTTATTGCTAGATCCGACAAATCTCTCCAAGAGTTTGAAAACACTGAGGCATTTCGTATTCCATGTTTTCTGTAAAATCCTCTTGAGTCATTTTCTTCTGATAGACCTTAATCCGAGGCGAATTGAAAATTGTAAAGAATCGTGATTCACTCATGATTAGTGGCAATCTATCAACCCAGAGGCTAGGGGCAAAGCCATTGTCAGCACAATACTTCAAGAGTTGTTTCATCTGCGGACTTCATCGATCAGAATCCCTTAGCAAGTCTCATTAGACAATCCCTTCTCCAGTAGTGTGGCAAATGGAAGGTTACTTCTTGAGCAGAAGGGTATCATCGTCTCTCATCCCTAGCATGAGACGCCTTGCATCTCTCATTACCAACATGAGAGGATTATTCTCTTATCCCCAACAAGTGGCAACTTGAGCTCTTATCTTCAGCAGGAAGCTTTATCATTGACATCATTCGCCATCCCAAGTAGAGTTGGAAGCTGAAATCTCCCCCAACATGGAAACAGAAGGCTGGCATCCTCCCCAAGCAGAGACTTCCCTTCAATATAGTGGCAACCCCCAGCAGTACAAGGAATGTCTTTCCTCCCCAGCAGGTTGCTACTTCAGCAGTATCATACATTGGTTTCCCCAGCCAAGTCAGAAGGTTTCACTCCCCCAACAGAGTTCAACGGGTAGCGTACCTAGCAAGAAGAGTTCATCTCCAGCAGGGTCTTGGCGTTCCAATCTCAAAGTCCAATTTATTTTTGGCAATAACGGCAGTTTAGAGCCTGTGTATCATCACTAACATTCCCCGCAAAGTTGCTTTCCCCCACAAGAATTCATCAAATCAATTCAGTGATCATCATTTCCCCAGTCAAGCCACCTGGGATACTTGCAGTCTCCTCATCGGGAGATCCCTTTGCATTTTGCATTTTGCATTTAGTAATCATCATTACATGTGCATCCTCCAAAGCGTAGCATTTCCATCATTATGGAGCATTACGCCATAAATTCAAACATATGCATACCAACATGGGCCAGTTTTGAGGTATATTACATAAGACCTGTTACATCTCCAATCAGACTGGAGTATTCCCCATAGAATGCAACTTCGTTTCCCAGGGTGGTTATTTCTACCAAGTCCTGTTGTTACCCCCAGTTGAGTCTTGTTTCAGTACAATAGTCTCATTTTTCGCGTCTCCGTTTAAGTACAACGGTCGCGTCTCGGGCTCTCGTTTAAGTACAACGATCCCGTTCCTTTCGAGTCTCCATTTAAGTACAATGGTCTCGTCTTTGGGTCTTGTTTCAGTACAACAATCTCATTTTTTGCATCTCCGTTTAAGTACAACGGTCGCGTCTCGGGCTCTCGTTTAAGTGCAATGATCACGTTCCTTTCGAGTCTCCATTTAAGTACAATGGTCTCGTCTTTGGGTCTTGTTTCAGTACAACAGTCTCATTTTTCGCGTCTCCGTTTAAGTACAACGGTCGCGTCTCGGGATCTCGTTTAAGTGCAACGATCCAGTTCCTTTCGAGTCTCCATTTAAGTACAATGGTCTCGTCTTTGGGTCTTGTTTCGGTGCAACAGTCTCATTTTTTCACATCCCCGTTTCAGTACAACGGTCGCGTCTCGGGTTATCATTTAAGTACAATGATCCTGTTCCTTTTGATCTCGTCTCAGTGCGCTGATAATGGATCGGTTGATACCATTTCCTAGTTAGATCGGTTGATCTTATTTGAGTTATGAATCGGTTGATATCATTTCTCTTCGAGTTGTAAATCGGATGATATTACATTCTCGTTTTCCTGGTTATGGATCGGTTGATACCATCTCCATGTTAGATCGGTTGATCTTATTTGAGTTATGAATCAGTTGATATCATTTCTCTTCGAGTTGTAAATCGGTTGATATTAATTCTCTTCGAGCCGTAAATCGGATGATATTACGTTCTCGTTTTCCGGGTTATGGATCGGTTAATACCATTTCCTGGTTAGATCGGTTGATCTTATTCGAGTTATGAATCGGTTGATATCATTTCTCTTCGAGCTGTAAATCGGATGATATTACATTCTCGCAGTTCTTGGTTATGGATCGGTTGATACCATCTCCATGTTAGATCGGTTGATCTTATTTGAGTTATGAATCGTTTGATATCATTTCTCTTCGAGTTGTAAATCAGATGATATTACATTCTCGCTTTCTGGGGTGGATCGGTTGATACCATCTCCATGATAGATCAGTTGATCTTATTTGAGTCGTAAATCGGTTGATGTTGCGTTAAGTCCTGTTTCGCTAACAGGCACCTTCCGTGGCTTGGTCCTGCCCAGCAGTCACGTGTTCTTCTTTATGGCTTGGTCCTGCCCAGCAGTCATATTGATTGAGTTCCATTCCGCTAATGGTCTCATTAAGTCCTGTTTCGCTAACAGGCATTCTCCGTGGCTTGGTCCTGCCCAGCAGTCACGTGTTTTCTTTGTGGCTTGGTCCTGCCCAGCAGTCACATTGACAAGATCTATTTCCGTTACCTATTCAGAGGTCAAAAAAAAAGAAGAAAAAAAAAACAAAAGGCATATGGCATTCCTACTATCCACAGAGTTCAAATTTCCAGGTTTTATTCAAGTATTCAATCACTCCATACCTTGAACGTCTAAAAGCTCTCGCAATTATTTGTTCAGGCCTGCAGATGATTGAATAGGGGCAGCTATAATACCTCAAAATTTTCCCTCTCATTTCCTCAACATTTTGCATAGCATTTTGCATATGTAGATTCATAAAATAACCAAAAACATTGCATCAAACATTGCATGGCTGAGGCATGGGTATGTGATCAATGATCGGAGCAACCAAAAGCTATGAAGAGGCTACCGAAGGGCCACAAAGCTTCTCAACCTTGTGCAAAAAGGTTCACGATATCCCACAAGTCTTCACTTGAAGCCACAAGCCATGGAAAGATGGAGGTTTGATTGAAGGAGGCAAGCAGTGCAACATTTTCTAAGGAAAATGGCCGAGTTAGGGTTTCACTTCTACTGGGCTTCAGCATGAAGTTTTAATTCAAAGTGGATTCCTTTGACTTATATAGGATGTCAAGTGCCTGAGGTTCAAATCTCGTCCACAAATTCATTTTGGAAGGGGTTCAATTGACCAGACGACAGAAAATCAAGGAATCGGGGAAAAGGCATTCGAGCTAGGTAAAAAGGGGTCGACTCCTGACTTTTAAGATCGAGATCATGAAATTAGGGTTACAATGATCCTATGGTTCATATTTGGTCAAGGAATGATGGAGGAATCATAAGGAAAAAATCAAAAGAAAAATCATTTGAAAAGGTAGTTAGTTTCACCATTTCCCTCCACTTTTCTTTCCACTTTCCTTCCACACTTCCTTTCATTCTTTCCATTTCATTTTTCCACTTCAATTCCACTCCATTTCCCTTGGAAGCTTCCACCATCTTCTACCATCTTCTAGAGTATTCCAAGGAATATTCCAAGGAATATTCCCTTTTCCAACCCTAACCCTAACTAACTTCCAAGCCTAATTTTGGATCCCAAACCTAATTTTTGGGCCCCAAACCCAAACCTAGCTCCTAGCCTAGTCTCTATTTAAGCCATTTTCATCCAAACCAAAAAGGGTTGAACACCATTTTCCAATTTTCACTCTTTGATAAGCACTTTTTCTCTCTCACTTTCCCTCTCCCTCTCACCAAAGCTTTTTAAATAAGCTCTTCAAGTTTCACATTGAAACTTGAAGATCTTGAAGCTTAAGCCTCCAACCTTCATATTTTGTGGATTGAAGAAGGATAAGCTACTGATTTTGTTGAGATTATTGACTTATCGGAAGCACACGAAGATTCAAGCTCAAGAACGCATTTATTTTGCGATTTCTCGGTTTTCGGTTTTCTCTTCGATTCAACCTCCGATTCTTGCAACAATCACCGAAGCACTCCTCCGCTTCGTAGGTTGGTGATCTTAACCACTTCTTCTTTAAGTTATTCTCTTCATCTCGCCACTTTTGGCATTCTTTAAGTGCTTTTCGCTTTGTTTAACATCAATTTCGTTTCGATTATGTTTGCTTGTGATTTGTGATTTTGGTTGAATTTGGATTTAAGATGTTGATAGTTATAGGTTCTATCATGTGTAAATAAGCTCAAATTAAGTAGAAATTCGTGTTAGCATGTTCCTAGGAATGTTAGGTATCATTAGAAGTGAGTTTGTAGCCAAAAGCACTTTTTTCTCAACTTTTTTTACCTTCTGGTTCAGTGTTAACCGGTTAACGGGTGCGTATTGGCCACAAAATAGGGCAGATTTAGGTTTGTTAACCGGTTAACCAATTGGTTAACCGATTAACGCTGTTAATTTTTTTTATTTTTTGCTTATTTAATGGCTTAGTCCTAATTTCTAGTGCCTCTAGGTTTCATACATGTTTAGGTATTGTTTTTAGGGAATTTTTGGGTCCATTTCCAGTAGCTCATTCCCCCGTTTTGAGTCGTTTCGACGAGTTTCCGTCCATGTTGCGTATTATGCGTTTTGGTGTTTCTTTGTGTATAGCTTGAGTTCTTGCATTTTATTGCTATGTTCATGCATCATTTGGTACATAATAATCATGTTGCATTCTGTTTTACATGTTTGCATTGCATTAGTTCATTTTTTGCATTTCATTATGTTGATGTATGTTGGATTTGGCATGTTGCATAATTGTGCATTTCGTTGCATACTTGATCACACCATCCATATCAATTTAATTCTGAATTTTGTATTAAGTTTGACATCATTTTTGAGCTATCATGTTGTATGTTCATAATCAATAATCACCATGTTCATATGCCATGTTCATGTGTTACATTGTTGCATTATTTGTGGTATAATCCACCATGTGATGTATACTTGCATAATCATCAAAAAGGTTCATGTTCTTGCATTTATATGTTGATTTAAGTTCAAATACATGTTCATGATGAGATTAGTGATTTTTGCATTGAGTTTGTGCATTAAAAGTGAAAATAATCAATTCTGAATTTTGTATTTCATAGCTGTTTTTTTGCATAAGTGATGTAAAATGTGTGTTGTTTGTTATGTGTACATGTTGTTTGTAACCTTTTACACCTACTTTTTCATGCTGCATGCTGGATGTAAAAAAGCTGGTTGGTGTTAGGCTTATTTTCATGGTTGTTTGTGTAATAAGGGTTGTAATAGGTGCTGTAGTTTTGTCCTAGCATTTTTTAGTTCCTTTAGGATTAAAATAGAGTCTAGTTTAGGTCCAAGGTGCCTTAGAATGTAATTAGGATTTAATTAATGTGTGTTTGCTTATTTATTTTAATAAAAATGTACATTAATCATTTGTTTTGTAGTGGGGAAGAGTGAGGTAAGTTTACTTCACCCTATCCTTTATTTTTTATGCATTTCTTTTATGCATTTTAATTCATTTTTCCTTCCATATTTGTGTTTGGTAGGATTCCCCATTGTTAGGATCAACTTATCTTCCTTAGGAAGTAAGTTGCATCCTTTTTCTTCTTTCTTTTCCTTGTGATCTTTAGGATTAGAAAACCTCACTAACCATTAGGGTCTCCCTTTTGTGAATAATAAATAACTTAGGGTTGGTCTTAGTCCCCTTGGTTTTTGTCCTTTTTTCGACTTGAGTCATTCTTTCTCACCTTATAAAGAAAAAATAATAAAACACCAAATAAAGGTTGAACGTTCTTGTACGACACAAGACTTTGTTGTGGAGTGCTTATACGCGTCCTGTTTCGGAGCGAGGTGTAAGTACTTCTCGCGATGGATGGGTCTTAGTATGAGAATGTTCACAAACAAATTCAAAACATTTGTCTTAAAAGACAAAAACAAATAATAAGCGACTTTCCTGCGGGAATTCTCTTCTCATCTCATTCACTCTCAACGTGAACTCGCGACGACTTGTCATTCATGCAAGACAGTAGATGCACTCGTACCAGACGAGCCTGCAACACCTGAGCATAGACATATGCAGTTCCAACTGTAAAAAACACAAACAAATAGTTCCCGCCTTAGTTAGGCGAACTACGTCGACTCTGATCCTCATTATCCCGATGAGGTACGTAGGCAGCGGGGTAGGGCCCGTTCGAGCGCATTCTTTATTTTCCCTACATTTCCCTCTTTTTTTCCATTCTCCTTTCTTATTCCTTTCTCATTTCCATTCCCATTCCAGTTAGCAGTTCATTTGTTCAGCAGCAGTTATATTTTCTCACCCTTTGAAACGAAACAAGCAAGTGTGGATCCCGTCCGGTACGGCGGACGATCTGGGGTGCTAATACCTTCCCAGGTCGTAACCGACTCCCGAACCTAGATCTTTGGTTCGTAGGACCTTGTCCTTTCCTTCTTCCTCAGGTTTGTTCAACATTACCTTTCCCATTCTTTCGGGATAAAAATGTCTGACTGGCGACTCTACCTTTCCGCGCCACTTTCGTGTTTGTACTAGGATGAAAATCTCGGGAGCGACAGAAGGTTCTGAGGATCTGGTGGAGCCAATGTCCTTAACTCGACAAGATTAAGCTTTAGGAGTTGTGGCAGCAGGGTGGCATATGGCATTGGTATAGGGTCAATCACCCTGTTAACCTGAGATGGTCGTTGCTGGAAAGGGCATTGTTGTTGGTTGTTGTTGTTGTTGTAGGATCTTTGTTGAGGAAACTGTGGTTGTTGAGGAAAATGTTGTGGTTGTTGAGTGTATTGAGGAGGTGGAGTAGGAATAGTGACGGCGGCAATTGATCTTGGCAAGTATTGGGGTCTTCCTCTTCCCATATGTACAGAATTTGTTTCACCAGATCTACGGGGCCCTGCAAATGGTTTCCTTGCACTACTTGAACTGGCGCCATTGTCAGAAATCTTTCCCATCTTCAATAAGCTCTCAATTCTTTCCCCGGCTATAACCACGTCTGCAAAACTGGTGGAAGAAAAAGCAGCCAATCTATCAATATAAGTCCCCTGGAGGGTGTTCATGAACATATCTGCCATTTCCCTTTCTGACATCAGGGGTTGAACGACATCAGCTAATTGCCTCCATCTTTGGGCGTACTCTCTAAAGCTTTCACGGGAAGACTGTGACATTCCCATCAAAAGGGTTCTGTTTGGAGCCATGTCCAGATTATATTGATATTGATGGATGAAAGCTTCGGCCAAGTCTTTCCAATTCCTTACTGTGGCCCTAGTCAAATGAGAGTACCACTCCCGTGATGCCCCTGTCAAGCTATCCTAAAAATAAAACATCCACAGTTTTTCATTCATGGTGTAGGCTTTTAATCTCCCCAGGAAAGACTGAAGATGGGTACGAGGGAAGGATGTACCATTGTATCTTTCAAAACAAGGAGGTTTGAATTTGTGAGGAATTCTAACCCCCTCTACTAATCCCATATCCATGACATCAAAACCCAGAGAGTTTTGAGACTCCAAAGACCTTAGCTTTTCTGCTATCTCGTCCAGCCGACGATCATAGACTTTGTCTCCTGCCCCAACCATAGTAAATTGCTCTTCCTGAGGGCCCTCCTGCAAGGCCCTCCCTTCAGTGTTGCCCTGGGTGTTTCTAATAGCATTGATTTCTGGGTTCAGATGAGGCCCAAACTCTGGGGGATCAGTACGAGGCTGTACGTGATCGTTGTTGCTGGTACCCCCAGTGCCTGGGTGGTTTTCTTCGGGAGTTTGCCGCTCGACTAACTCTCTCAGTCTCTCCTGGCTCTGAGCCAAACCAGTCATCACTGCCATAAATTGATTCATTTGGGCCCTCATCTCAGTCCTCTCATTGGCCATTTAGGTTCTCACATCAATCAAATCATGTTGAACCTGATCCATTTGTAAGCCCGGAAGGTTGTTTCTTGTCAGATACCGATGCACTCTATTGACGGGGAACACTCTTCTACGAGCAATGTTTCCTGAAACCAAAACAAAGTGAGAAACAACAAAAACAAAAACCTACAAAACAAAGAAAAGAGGTTAGTATGCAATGTAAGATGTCTATTTTTCTTCCAAGGGTATTCGGTTTGGTTCTTTGGTTTTGACCTTCCAGACCTCGAGGAATGATGATGTTGAAGAGAGATTAAGCCCATGAAATAATACAAACCATATATTACAAAAATGTGAAGATACATAGTTTGATTACAACAAAGTTCCCATGGTGGGTCAAAATACAACAACAAAAATACAATCAAAATGAAGTACAAACAAAAGAGTCAAACATCCAATCCATAATCATCCTCTCTGACTTCTTTCAGAAGAGCCTCAGTCACTGGGCCGACTGGGTGCTCTGTGATAGTCCTGATAAGAAGGTTCCTGGTGGTGATGACACTTGTCAACTTCTTGTGCTTATCCTGATCCTTTGATCTCTTCAACCCCGCCCAGAGCTTCAACTCAGAGATCTCCTTCTTTGCAGCTAACAAGGCCTCCTGATTCCTCTCCTCACTAGCCTCCAGCTGCTCTATCCTAGCTTGGGTCCTCTGATCTTCCTGGACACGAGCCTCAGTGATCCTGATCCACCTAGCCTGACTCTCCTCTATGTAATGCTCAACTCTGGCCTTCTGAGACTTGGCATCCTTATAAGCATTCTTCAATACCAACTCCCCTGCTCTAGCCCTTCTAATGTAATCATATGTCTTCTCAATCTTGGTCAAGTGCTCAATCTAGAGCTTCTCTAACCTTTCATTATCCAGATGACTATCATTCCTCTCCCAGAGGGTCTTCTTTAAAGCTTCAGAGAGTTGAGCATTACTTTCCTTCAATTTCTCAAACTCCTCTAAACTGACAGTAGCTGTAGGTTCCACTGCTGATGGTCCAGGCACATCCTCTAAAGTGAATGGCATACAGGTGATATGTCCCCTGGTACGAGACCAATCAAGATACTGAGCTGAAGCTATGTTGTTGCACTTGCCAAGAATAGCTGTCCCCTTAGTCTGAATATAGTCCAAAGCCCAGGTTGCTTGTCTGACAATGGCAAGGTTGTGCTGAATGTCACAATAGAGGGTTTCTATCAAGTCTTGCTCTCTTGGTGGATGTACCAAGGCATACCCTAATTGCCTCTTGAAAAGAAAGGGATTGTAGTTGATGCAACCCTTCACTCCAATCAGGGGTACATTGGGATACTGCCCACAGCTGGTGATGATATCTTTGCCCTTGGTGCTCTGAGTGCACCATCTGATGTCTTCTGATGTAAGGGAAATCATTCTCTTAGCCTAGTTCCTTGGCTGATGAGGATTCAAGAAAGTGTCTGACTTCGGCAAGTTCCTCAATAACCAACAGTAGAAGAGAGGTGCACAGCATCTGACTAATCTTCCCCTCTGCTTCTCATTCCTTTGATGCACTGAATAATAAAAGTCTCCAAGCAAGGTAGGGACTGGATTCTTCAACTGGAAAAGGTGAATAGCACTCTTGCTTACAAACTTAGGCTCGTCTGCAAACAAGATGACTCCATATATGTTGAGGGCTAAGAGTGCACAGACAGTGTCCCACTTCCCTGCTGCAGCATGAAGGGTGGCCTCAGTAACCAAGAAATCCAAATGAAGGCCTGGAATTCCAGCCTTGTTGGTCATATTCTGATCAATGAGGGTGGATTCCAAGTGCAAAGCCTTAGCTACATATTCATTCTTAGGAGCAACCATCTCAGGGTTGAAGGGAATCCCTCTCTGGATGGGGACACCCAACAACATGGAGAACTCTTCCATCAATGGTCCCAACTGAAAATCTGGGAAAGTGAAACATCTGAGAGGAGGGTCATAGAACTGGAGACATGTGTGGATCATGCTCCTCTGGGAGGCATCTAAGTCCATGATCATGTCCATAATGCCACCATAATGTTCCCTGAATAGAGGGACATGATCAGGAGTGATGAGTGCCTGCATCTACCTGATGCCTGTCAAAGTGGGCTCAAAGAAATGATAGGTGATGTTACTCTTTCTGGATGGGTCCATGCTGACAATGGATGCTGATGAAGAAGACTGAAGTGAAGCACTGATGAAGGCAACTGAAGAAGATGCTAAAGAAGAGTCTCTGATGAAGACAACTAGTGAAGAGAGCTGAAGAGAATCTCTGATGTAGCTGATGCAGATAGCTGAAGGAATCTGAGTAGCAGAACAGGTCAAAACCAAACCAAAGATAAGATGTGGATACCCTGTAAAACAAATAGACGAATGTTAAATGATGCAAGATGATGTATGCAGAATAATATGCAAAGTGTTTGTGATCAAGTGTTGGATCTGTTATCTGCCTTGATAGGGTCCATGTGTGTTCATAAGTCCGGATGAAGGCTTAGAAAACCAGTAACCATGTGGGGGACTCAAATAAAGAGTCACAAGTCCAGGGTTTCACAAGAACAGTCCAAAATGATACAACCTTAACAAAACTAGTAACAAGGTATGATGAGGCCAAGGGTTCCTGCAAACCTATAAACATCCCAACCCTCTCACATGTATTGTTCTAGAACAAGGGTCCTCAGACTTGGATCAGTTATGAGAAGTGTAAACACATCTAACCCGGAGGTACAGTGTTTACAATAATCATAAAGGATCCTCCTCTAATTCACCTTAGATGCTGAAGGTCATAAAAAGGTCATCCAGACTTAGCAGGCTTCCCAGATAGCCCTAGCACTACAATAAATCTGTAGCACAGAGTTCTCAAGAAGAAACCCATGTCTGAATCGTGTTTCATATTCCCGCACCAGACCGAAATGGAATGGGGAAGAATATGAAGCCACTCTATCCTATGTGTCACTCAGGCTCCCGGTATGGAACCTTAATCACTCAACAATCCCACCCACCAAAACAGACAAGAGATCCAACACAAATGGTATGATGATAACAGTATGAAATGCATATAAACAGTAAATGAAAGCACTAAATAAAGCTGTACAGAAAGCAATAAATAAAGCAATAAACAAAAAGCACAGGTAGCACATAACACTCCCATAAACACAAATCAAACAAGCGCTAGGAGAAACCCACAAAAAGAACCAGAAGCCCTGGTTGCAAGAACTCTTCCCCAGCAGAGTCGCCAAGCTGTCGCTCCCGAAGATTTGCATCCCGGTACAAGCGCGAATGGTCGGTGAAGAGAGAAATGAAAATGAAGTGAATAGAGTCGCCAGCTAGGCATTTTTATCCCGAAGGAAAGGTAATGCTGCATAAACCTAGAAACAAGATGGATAAGACGGTTGTGAACCAAAGAAACTGAGAAAGGGGGTTAGTTACAACCTGGGAAGGTATTAGCACCCAGATTTTCCGTCGTACTCGACGGGATCCACGCTTAAAAGTTTGTGTTTAAAGGGGTAGGGGTATGTTCTATCTGTGTGCAAAAGCTGGAAAAGAAATGTACAAGTGTCAGTGCAAAAGGGAGTGAAATGCTCAGGATTGAGGCTTAGAAAAGAATGTTGAAAGAGGGGGAAGACACAGAGACATTTGTTCGATAACTTTTGAGTTATGCCTACGTATCCTCTCATGCAATGAGGAAGTCAGAACACCGTAGTTCGACTCAAAGAGACTGAAAGATAAATTGACTGTGAACTGCTTGCTTGTCTATGCTCAAGTGTATGACTCGTCTGGCTCGAGTGTTAACTGTCTTGCATTAGACGGAAGAAGCAAGTTATCATTTATGAATGAGTGTGATGAGAAAAGAACCTCGAAGGAGACCAATATTGTTTGTTTTTGTGTTTTCAGTTTTTTTATTGTTTTTGGTGTTTTGCATAAGTTAATGAGCTTAAGCCTAAACCAAGGGCTTGTAAACTCATTATATCCTCCCTGATTAGGGATAATGAGCCTACTTAAGTATGAGATAAGCATCTCAACCAAATTGCCATGATGATGTAGGATTAAGATCATTAACCTACTTGTGATTAATTAGATGTTTTTGGGTTTTTTGTTTAGTGTTAAGTAATGAGTTTAATCTCTAATCACAGATTAGTGAACTCATTACACCATCCTAATAGAAAGATAATAGATGAAAACACCTAAGCTGAGGAAGATACCTAAACTTAATCCATGGTTAGGGATTAAATTCATTATATAACAAAGCCTTTATTAAGTGGATTTTAATTAAGGGATGACATTAAGAAGTGGATTTTATTTTTGTAAGACAACTTGAGGAGGACTTGTCCATTAAACACTAGGGTTAGTCCTTCTTAACCATAAGGAAGAATTAGAACCCTAATGTAAGGCCTAAGTTACAAGATAAAGTCTTGGTGATTATCAATGTGTTTTTGATTAAGAGGTTTAAACAAATTAAAGGTTTAACACTTAGGATTAAAGTTATGCACTCCATCCTAAGAAAAGGATGCAGGCATAACTGATCACACTAAATTCCACCGTATTTCTGACTCCGATTTCGCATGCATTCTTAGCTTTTATTGTTATTTTGTTATGTTATTACTTTGTTTTCTTTTTTTTTCCAGGTTTTTATTGTAATCGGGGCTTGAATCGAGAAAAGGAGCGAAAAAGGAGTGGAAACGGACGAAAACCTAGAAATTCAGCGTTTTGCACTTACGGCACCCACCGTGGCGGGCGCCATGGGGTTAGCCATGACGTGGCCACGTCTCAAGACCACTCCACAACTGCCAAGACCCACGATCCCCACTCTTTCATTCTCCATTGGCCTCATGGCGGGCGCCATGACCTTGTGGCGGGCGCCACAAGGCAAAAATGCAGTTCCCTCCACTTTTTAGTGGAGGGGCGTCCTGGTCTTTTCCCGCATTTAGTTTTCCTATAAATAGGACTTTAGTTTTTCGTTTTTCTTCATCCAAACTTAGATTTCTCTAGGCATATATCAGTTTTAAAGCAGTTGTCATTCCACATCGGGGTGTTTCTGCAATCGAGTGATCGAGTCTGTAATCTGTCTGTGCGATCGAGTTTTGGAGCACTCTGGAGGAAGTTAATCCTGCCGCCATTTTAATTCCAGTTCGTATTTTACTTTTCCGCATTGCTTTACTTTTATTTATTTCTCGCACTGCTTTACTTTATTTATTATCCGCACTCGCACTTTACTTTATTTATTTCCCGCACTCGCTTTACTTTCGTTTATTACCCGCACTTGCACTAAATTCCTTTATTTCCCGCACTCGCACTAAATTACTTTATTTCTCGCACTCGCACTAAATTCATTTACTTTCCGCACTCGCACTAAATTACTTTTATGAAAAATTATAAAAAGAATCTTTACCTTATCATGTCTAACTAATTCCATAAAGGTTAGGATGTAAGGATCGTAATTAAACCAGTAATCCGTATAATTGTTCGTGGAAACACTTAAGGGCTATTTTATCTTTCAATTCAATCTAATTGTTTTTAACTATTTCAAAAACAGCCAAAAGCGCTTTGTCTAGTTCATTAGGAGTTTTTAGATTAAAAAGAAAAGAGATTTTAAAACAATTTTCGGACGCGTTAGGAAGTTTAAACTCTGGTTCGTAAGAACCTCTTTTTGCTAAGAAATCCAGGTTAAAATACTTTTCAACTTAGTTAAGATACTATATTTCTTAAAAATAGGTTTACTACTCTAACACAGTACGCACCTTTTTATCCGTGACAATAGGAGGGGTTGATTAGAGAGTGCAACTCGGTTCTGAATACGCGAAAGCGACAGTTCCTGTTAAATTAGTTCTTTTCAAAGGAGAAAACATTGCCCATAAGTAGTTCCATTAACGAGTACTGGATTATCATTGATTACGTGAATTACATTCGAGCCTGTCTTTGTTTATCGTTTAAAATTATCATTTTATTTACCATTGCACCCTTCTTAAAACCCCTTTATTTAGTTGCCTTAGATACACACCATAACAACAGGTACGATAGATTGACACTTGGTCTCTGTGGATTCGACAATCTTTTATATTACTCTGACGTGTTCGTACACTTGCGAAAAACACGCATCAAGTTTTTTGGCGCCGTTGTCGGGGACCAATTTCGTTAAATTTCATTACCCTGTAGTTATACCGTTTAGACTAAGGTTGTTACCCACCGGTCAATGCGAAAGACTCGCAGTGCCGGAAGTTTAGTAGACCCTCTAGCTGAACCTGAACGTTACGCTCGCGCACGTTTGTTTTTCCATAGGAATAGGAGAGCTATGGCCGAAGATCAAAACCGAAGACCTCTTAAGGACTTCGCCCAACCATCAAACGAGGAACCTAGTTCCAGTATAGTAAACCCCGCTATCCCAGCCAATAATTTCGAACTTAAACCATCCCTGTTGCAATTAGTGCAACAGAGACAATTCGCAGGTCTCGCTACTGATAACCCGAACCAACATTTAAAAAACTTTCTTCAGTTAGCAGACACCTTTAAAACCAATGGAGCTTCTCCTGAGGCAATACGCTTAAGATTATTTCCCTTTTCCCTCAGAGATAAAGCTCTATCATGGTTAGATTCCTTTCCACCCAATTCAATAACAACTTGGGATGACCTTAGAAAAGTTTTCCTTGCTAGATATTTTCCCCCAAGTAAGACCGCTCTTCTTCAAAACCTAATAACTAGATTTACCCAACATCAAGGAGAGTCGTTGTTCGAAGCCTGGGAGAGATATAAAGAACTATTAAGAGCATACCCACATCATGGCTTAGAGAATTGGCTAATCATCCAAACCTTCTATAATGGACTTCATTATAACACTAAGATGACCATCGACGCTGCCGCTGGTGGCGCACTGATGAACAAACCTACCCTGAAGCTAGTGCCCTTATCGAGGATATGGCCCAAAACCATCAATCATGGGGAGTAGAACGAGCGACAGTGGAAAAGAAGGAAGCCCAAGGAGGAATACATGAGCTAAGCTCTATAGAAATGATGCAGGCTAAAATGGACGCGTTGGCCCTTAAAGTCGAACATATGTACACAACTCCGAATACTGTAGCCGCAGTTTTGCCGAATTGTGAGATATGTGGAACGCAAGGACACCAATCCTCCGAATGCAATCTGTTAAATGAGACCAACACTGAGCAAGTGAACTATACCCAAGGGAACCCATTTTCAAACACATATAACCCTGGATGGAGGAATCACCCAAACTTCTCCTACAAAAATAATAACCCTATTCAAAATACCGCACCTCCGAGACAACAAGGTTACCAAGCCCCAAGAACAAATCAACCTATGCAACCTGTACCACCAAGTCCGAGCTTTGATGAAGTTGTAAAAAAATTTATCACTGCTCAAACACAACAAAACAAAGAGTTCATGAACCAAAACGTCCATGTTAACGAACTAATTACCCAGTTAGGAACCAAGGTTGATCAAATTATTACTCATAATAAGATGCTTGAAACCCAGATCTCTCAGGTAGCGTTAAACCAAGCCCCACAGACTACACCTGGAGGACAGTTCCCTGGACAACCTCAACAAAACCCGAAAGGGCAAGCTAATGCCATTACTCTACGAAGTGGAACCACTTATAAAGAACCTTCAAACCCTAGATTAAGTGAGCCCGAAACTTCTGAGAGGAATGAGGAGAAGGAACCAGAGAAGTCTGAAACCCCGGAAAGTCAAGAAAAAGGAGAAGAACCTAAAAATAAAACCTATGTACCACCACCGCCATACAAACCACCAATACCATACCCTCAAAGATTAAAGAAAACCCAAATCGATAATCAATATCAAAAATTCGTTAAGGTTATAGAAAAACTTCACGTAGAAATCCCCTTTACAGAAGCCATCACCCAAATACCTTCTTATGCTAAGTTTCTCAAAGACATACTTACGAATAAACGTAGACTTGAAGATCCGAAACCCGTGGAATGTAATTCTATTTCCGAAAATAGGTTATCAAAGAAAGATAAAGATCCCGGAAATTTTTCCATTCCTTGTATTTTGGGGAATCATGTCATCGAAAAAGCTTTTCTAGACTTAGGAGCTAGTGTAAGCTTAATGCCTTTAGCAGTTTGTGAGAGATTAAACTTAGGAGAATTACAACCTACTAAGATGTCACTTCAATTAGCCGATAGATCCGTTAAATACCCTATAGGCATACTTGAAGACGTCCCTGTTAGGATAGGTCAGCTGTTTATACCTACTGATTTTGTTGTCATGGACATTAAAGAAGATGACGACATACCAATCCTCCTAGGTAGACTGTTCTTATCGACTGCTGGAGCCGTAATAGATGTTAAAAAAGGGAAACTAACTTTTGAGGTAGGTGACGAGAAGATAGAATTTATACTTTCAAAATTTCTTATGGCACCTGTGATAGGAGATGCTTGTTATGCCTTAGATATCATCGAAGAATGCATTAGGGAATTAGAACAAGAAGAAGAAACTGAATCTATAAAATTGCCATCAACCCTTATTTTGGAAGATGACAATTATAAAAGACCCTACATTGATGATAACCTTCACGAATGTTTATCTCTTACCCCAGATCCTATGCCTTGCCCTATGAAACCGACCGTAAAACTTAAGGAACTGCCTAAAAACCTGAGATATGAATTTCTCGATGAAGATATGAATCGTCCAGTTATAGTCAGTGCTACCTTAAACCAAGAAGAAACCGATCAATTATTAGGAGTTTTACGTAGGTATCCCTCAGCCTTAGGATATAAGATCTCTGATCTAAAAGGAATAAGCCCATCCGTATGCATGCATCGGATTTTGCTTGAAGAAGATTCAAAACCTTCCAGAGAACACCAACGAAGAATAAATCCTATAATGAGTACTGTAGTTAAGACTGAAGTTCTTAAGTTACTAGAGGCAGGTATAATATATCAGATCTCGGACAGTAAATGGGTGAGTCATGTGCATGTAGTACCTAAAAAGGGAGGCATCACGGTCGTGCAAAACGAGAAGGGCGAACCTGTAGCAAAAAGAACCGATGGAGGTTGGCGTATGTGCATAGATTATAGAAAATTAAATAAAGCAACTAGGAAGGACCATTTCCCATTACCATTCATAGACCAAATGTTGGAGCGCCTAGCCAGACACTCTTACTTTTGTTACCTAGATGGATATTCAGGATTCTTCCAAATACCTATTCACCCCGAAGATCAAGAAAAAACTACCTTTACATGCCCAGTTGGAACTTTTGCCTATAGAAGAATGCCTTTTGGACTTTGTAATGCTCCTGCCACTTTCCAACGCTGCATGATGTCTATCTTTGCAGACTATTTAGATGGAATCATGGAAGTATTTATGGACGATTTCTCAGTTTGTGGATCAGATTTCAAAAATTGTCTTATCAACCTTGAGAAAATCCTGGAGAGATGTGTGGAGGTAAACCTTGTGCTAAATTGGGAAAAATGTCATTTCATGGTCACCGAAGGGATTGTTTTAGGACATATAGTTTCCGAAAAAGGTATAGAGGTAGATAAAGCAAAAATAGAAGTCATAGAGAATCTAAAACCGCCGAAGACTATCAGGGAGATAAGAAGTTTTCTTGGACATGCCAAATTTTACCGACGTTTTATCAAGGATTTCTCCAAAATAACAAAGCCCTTAATTGGTCTTTTAATGAAAGATGCTGAATTCATCTTCGATGAAAAATGTACTTAAGCATTTAATCTTCTGAAGCAAGCTCTTATTTCAGCACCTATAATGAAACCCCCTGATTGGTCAGAACCGTTTGAGATAATGTGTGACGCCAGTGATTATGCTGTTGGAGCCATTCTAGGTCAGAGGAAAGACAAAAAGTTACACGTAATTTATTATGCCAGTAGAACCCTAGACGTTGCACAGCTCAACTACGCAACAACCGAAAAAGAGCTCCTAGCTGTAGTTTTTGCCATAGACAAATTTAGGTCATATCTAGTAGGAGCCAAGATTATAGTTTACACCGACCATGCTGCCATTCGTTACTTACTAAGCAAAAAGGATGCCAAGCCTAGGTTACTTCGATGGATTCTATTACTGCAAGAGTTTGATTTGGATATCCGTGATAAGAAAGGCACTGATAATGTAGTGGCTGATCACCTTTCTAGGCTAGAATACCTGAAACCTGACTCACTACCCATAAATGACGATTTTGCCTATGATAGACTGATAGCCCAACTAGAAACTATTGAAGATGATAACCCAGACCCTCATGAGCATTTTCATAAATCCTTAGCTATAAGCAATGTACCTTGGTATGCAGACTTTGTTAATTACCTAGCCGCTGACATCATACCCCCTGATCTAAACTACCACCGAAAGAAGAAGTTCTATAGTGATGTGAGAAACTTCTATTGGGACGAACCATTTCTTTTCAAGAGAGGTAAAGATGGAATTTTCCGCCGTTGTGTTCCAGAAGAAGAGGTAAATAATATAATTGAGCATTGTCACTCTGCACTCTATGGTGGACATGCGAGCACATCTAAGACCTACGCCAATATTCTTCAAGCTGGCCTATTCTGGCCTACTATGTGGCGTGATGTCCATGCTTTCATTGTCAAGTGTGATAGATGCCAATGCACGGGAAATATTTCAAGACGTAATGAAATGCCGTTAAGAAATATCCAAGAAGTAGAACTCTTCGACGTATGGGGTATAGACTTTATGGGACCGTTCCCACCATCTTTTGGAAATCAGTACATCTTAGTAGTTGTTGACTACGTGTCTAAATGGATTGAAGCTATCGCCGCACCCACGAACGACACCAGAGCAGTCATCAAATTATTCAAAAACTATATATTTCCCAGGTTTGGAACACCCCGTTTAGTCATAAGTGATGGAGGATCACACTTCATATCGAGAATATTTGATAAACTTTTAAGCAAGTATGGAGTTAAGCATAGAGTAGCAACACCATACCACCCACATACCAATGGACAAGTGGAAGTATATAATAGGGAGATCAAACAAATCCTTGAGAAGACTGTCTCTATATCTAGAAAAGATTGGTCGCAGAAACTTCAAGAAGCATTATGGGCCTATAGAACCGCTTTCAAAACCCCTATAGGAACAACCCCTTACCAACTGGTCTATGGAAAATCATGTCACTTAACTTTTGAGTTGGAGCATAAGGCCTATTGGGCCATCAAAACTTTGAATTTGGATTACTTGACTGCTGGTGAGAAACGTATCCTTGATATCCACAAATTAGAAGAGCTCAGACAATCCGCCTATGAAAATGCCATCATATACAAAGAAAGAACAAAAGCTTGGCATGACAAAAGAATCATAAGAAGAGACTTCAAAATAGGCGATCTTGTTCTCCTGTTCGATTCTAGGTTACGACTTTTTCCAGGAAAGCTCTGTTCGAGATGGACTGGCCCTTTCGAAGTATCTAAGATCCTAAGATCCGGTGCTATTGAAATCAAGAACCAAACATGTAAACCGTTCATCGTCAATGGACAGAGGTTGAAGCCCTACGAAGGAGGTGACATCCCAACAACATACACCTGTCATACTCTGAGTGATCCACCATATCCTTCCAATGATGTATAAAAATCGGTCGTCGAGCTAATGACGTTAAACAAGCGCTGCATGGGAGGCAACCCATGGTTTTTCTTATTTATGTACTTTTTATTTATTTTTACTTTATTTTAATTTGTTTATTTTATTATTATGTCAGGACTAAAGATTGAATGTTTTATGTGCTTTCAGGACTTGTTTGCTAACCTTCTACAGAATGCAGAACCCTGATGACATGCATGTGGCCTTTAGAGATGACGCACAGAGAGAGCGTTACTATGTCCACATGAGACGCCCTATGGCTCCTACCAGGTACCCTGACCATGACTGCATGGATGCCTTGGGGATAGAGCCAAGCGTCAGATTATTATGCCATCAACTCCAGTGGGACCAATTTGACGACAGGAACAACACTTATAGGAACTTGACTCTTGAGTTCCTCAGCTCATTTCATCATGACCCTTGGGCTGGACCCGATGGACTCGCTGTTTTCAGGTTGTTCGGGATTGACTACTCCTTCTCTCACAAAGAGTTTGGTGATTTACTAGGTTTCCAGACTACTCCTGATGCTATTCCAGAGACACCGATGGGGTATTTTATTAGCAGAGAAGTGGAAAAGTTTTGGTCTAAAATATCAGGTGGAGGAAGCCAAGATCCTTCCACCCAGTTTTCTCAGGTAATCCACAACCCTGCGTTAAGGTACTTCCAGATGATTCTAGCGCATTCTTTCCTAGGTTTTCCAGATACAGAGACCCTGCTAAGTGAAGAGGAGATTTTCCTACTGTTTTGTGCGACTCGGTCTCGCTCAATTGCTTGTGGCAACTTTCTGTTGAAGGGCCTTGCTAGTGTTGCCAGATCATCCGTAGGCATCATACATGTCGGTGGGATTGTTACACAGATAGCTACTGCATTGGGCTTGTCTCGCAAATTATTGCACCTCAGGACCTTCTGCTGCTACACCACCCTGGATGTTGATTTTTGTCTTGACAGAGGACTGATGAGGAGGGCTTCTTTTGAGCCCAACATGTTTAGATTACTGATCGACGGCGAAGCGATACACTACTTTACATTACCAGATCCGCTGATGGCCAGTGTCCATGATCCTGCAAATTGGAGTTATGCTTTAGAGGGTTATGGAGAGACTGTCGAAGAGACGAAATCGCCTCCTGCCGCTGAGTACACTCCTACACCTCTTACTCCCCGAATCACTGTTATGTCTAACAATATGTCTCTGCAGCCGCCTGACCTACAAACACAGATTTATGAGCTTCGTAAGGAGACTGCCCTGCTCAAGCAGGAAGTGGCAGACTTGGAATTACAGATTCAGGTTTCTGATCTCACTCATGCCTCAGAGGCCGATGCTCTATATCAGGAGATTGAAGAGCTTCGGAGGGAGATAGCTGAGATTCATGGATCAAGCCAGGAGAAGAAGCCTACCACATGATTCATTCTACACTAACGACGCTACCCTAGTATTTAATTTCCTTTTATATGCTTTATTTTATTTCTCGCATCTCCAGACATATCTCACATTATTGCATCTATTATATTTTCATGTACTTTGAATTCCTCCTATATATACATATTATGCACTAATGTCGATTTTTCTTTTTCTTTTTTGATTTTTAATTATTTTTTGTCGTGCAAAGAAAAAAAATATAAGACAAAAATATTGTCATTTTTGTCTTCACAAAAAAAATATGCAAGCCTCATGCCTTGAAAAGAAGAAGAAAACGCTATCCAGACCCCCCGAAGACCAAAGGTGCAAGGAAGGCCCAAAAGGAGGATTTTAAAAAATCCAAGGCCCAGGAAATAGCCTTGTGGCGGGCGCCACAAGCCCATGGCAGGCGCCATGGCGTTCTACCCTATTTCGGGGCAGAGTTTCATTTTCCACCATTTTCATACCTTCCTTCACCAAAAACCCATTTTTGCAACTTTCAAAAACCTCCTTGAACCCCATTAAAGCTCCCCCATTTCCAAAATACCCACCATCCATAAAACCTATCCAAAATCCATTTTCATTTTCATCCACCACAAACCATAAAAATCAAAACTTTATCATTTCTCTCATAAACCATTTTTCTACCATTTTCACTACCTAAGGAGCAATCAACAATGGAGTTCAATGGATTTCTTCTTCGTGATGGAAGACCGGGTGATAGGCAACGGAAAATTATTCAGAGGCTTCAGAGTCGATAAATTCTCTCGACTAGGTACGTCGACGATAATTGTCTGTATGCTTTGGGTATCTATCATAGTGTTTTTAATTTATTAGATTTTTTAGGCTTGCATAATATTTTCGTTAATCAGGAACCTACCTATGAGAAACTGACAATTGAGTTTTTGAGTTCTTTGATATACACTGTCAGTCCTAACACTGCTAGCACTATCGGTATTGTTATTTTTAGACTGTTTGGAATTGAATATGAATTCAGTACCAACGAGCTAGCAGGCTTGTTAGGAATCCCTCATAGGGAAGGTGCGATTTGTGAGGCACCTTTGGATGCGGAATGGTCGGCCGAGGTATTTTCCTTCTGGCAAAGGCTTTCAAGTACTTCAATTAATTCTTTTGAAGGGATACTTGCGTCGACCATTCACAACCCGGCCATAAGAGTTTTCAGACATCTTTTGGCATGTACAATTTTTGGCCGGGAAAGTCCAAACAAGGTAAATGCTAGAGAACTCCTATTTTTGCAAGGATGCCTCACTAGAACCCATATCAATCCGGTCTCGTTTATGCTTGCACACATGGCTTTACTTACTAATAAAACAGGACCGATTGTTTTTGGAGGGCTTGTTACGTCTATTGCTCAGGCTCTTGGCCTGAACGATGAGATAGCTACACTTGAACCACTACCTCCTCGCACAATTAATTTAAAATTTCTGAAAGACATGAAATTGTGCCGAACGAGGAGAGAAGGTGGTTATGAGTTGATGGTTCATGGGGTAGCTATCCCATCTGTTGCTTTACCATGCAGTAGACGTACTGATGTACGTATTGAAAGGAACTGGACCTATGATCTGAATGCTCCACCTGTTTTGGGTCCACTTCCTCCTAATATTCCTGATGGGGAGACACATGACACTGATGAAGAGTATGATCGGAGAGAGCAGTCTCCCATACCTCACATGTCCCCCCATCGTCCTTCACAGTCACACACCGCACCATCTTCCTCTAACCCTGTTGCAGGTGCTGCATCTGGATTCTATGTCACCGAGGAGATGTGGCGTGATATGACAGCTAGAGAGGAAAGGCGAGACGGCCTTCTCTCTACTATTTCACAACAGCTGACGGACAACATGAGCTTCATGCAACAATCGCGATTGGTTTCGGATCGTGCTTATAGCAACGTTTGCCGTACCTTGAACGATATCTCATTAGAGCAGAACCGTCAGAGAGAGTTCAACAGCCGGCACTACCATCTTGTAGAGGCCACTCAGGGTTCCATCTTAGGTAACCTTCGAGAGGTCCGGAGTGCTCAGGCTGCTTTATCAGCACGACTCGACCGGAGGGACCAGCATCGTAGTAGATCCCGTCGTTCCAGACCATCATAGCAGGACGGCGAGGGCACCAGTGCTCCTCCTCAGTAGTCTTTTTCAGATTACCCCCCTTATCTTATTTCGAAACATTAGGGACAATGTTCGATTTAAGTGTGGGAGGGGATTTTATTGCTTTCTGTCATTTCCCTTTTTAGTTAATTATTTCCTTTCAGTTATTTCCCTTTTCAGTAATTTATTTTTCTTAGACAATGCATGAGTCTGACGAGTCACCAGTATAGTGTATTTTTAGTTCATCTTCATTTTTTCCCATTTCCTTAGCCTTACCAGAAAAATTTTAAAAAAGAAAATAATGTTGTTTCACATGTTTTTTGGGCTTTGAGACAGGTTTAGATTAGGATGTGGTGACTTAGGTCAACTTTTTGAAACATCAGAACCATTTTAGCACCATAGACCTCTTGAATATAGGAATCACTCCTAAACCCCACCACCATGGCCTTTATTATCATTCAAAAAATTGTCCTAAGTAGTTTATTTTAGCAGTCAGCTCCGGCCTAAGCATGCTCTACGTAGGGGGCCGATGAACATAAGTGAATGATCCAGTGCTAATAAAAAGAAAAAAGGGCAAACTCTGGTATAGGTGACCCTCTCACAAAGTCATTTAAACCGAAAAAAAGAGAAGAAAAATTTTTTGCCACAAAAAGAAAAAAATTGCAAGTCACCTATTGTTAGTTGGTTCAGAGGTATCTGGCACTGAACTTGGTAGGGCGGATTACGATCCGATCCCCCGCAGCTACATTTAGGCGAAATAAAAAACAGGTTTACACATGCTTATGTGCCAGAAACCTTATGTTATGGATAAGAATCACTAACCGGTCACTCTACTATGAAGCATGTACGGATAACGGGCTTAATGTGATTGCGCCTGAATGAAAAGGACACAAAAAGATGAGAAGATAGGCCTAGGTATTGTGGGATGATATGGAGTGGTTAATATAGGATTGAAGTTTGTGTTTGTGTTACTATGGTACCCTTGGTTCACTTAGTTAGTATCTGTCACTGCATCCTGACTTGAACTTAGAAGCCCTTTTAGCCCAGAGACACGTGTTGACACCATATTTTCTTGAGCTTTAATGTTTGCTTGAGGACAAGCAAAGGTTTAAGTGTGGGAGAATTTGATCACACTAAATTTCACCGTATTTCTGACTCCGATTTCGCATGCATTCTTAGCTTTTATTGTTATTTTGTTATGTTATTACTTTGTTTTCTTTTGTTTTCAGGTTTTTATTGTAATCGGGGCTTGAATCGAGAAAAGGAGCGAAAAAGGAGTGGAAACGGACGAAAACCTAGAAATTCAGGGTTTTGCACTTACGGCACCCACCGTGGCGGGCGCCATGGGGTTAACCATGACGTGGCCACGTCTCAAGACCACTCCACAACTGCCAAGACCCACGATCCCCACTCTTTCATTCTCCATTGGCCTCATGGCGGGCGCCATGACCTTGTGGCGGGCGCCACAAGGCAAAAATGCAGTTCCCTCCACTTTTTAGTGGAGGGGCGTCCTGGTCTTTTCCCGCATTTAGTTTTCCTATAAATAGGACTTTAGTTTTTCGTTTTTCTTCATCCAAACTTAGATTTCTCTAGGCATATATCAGTTTTAAAGCAGTTGTCATTCCACATCGGGGTGTTTCTGCAATCGAGTGATCGAGTCTGTAATCTGTCTGTGCGATCGAGTTTTGGAGCACTCTGGAGGAAGTTAATCCTGCCGCTATTTTAATTCTAGTTCGTATTTTACTTTTCCGCATTGCTTTACTTTTATTTATTTCTCGCACTGCTTTACTTTATTTATTATCCGCACTCGCACTTTACTTTATTTATTTCCCGCACTCGCTTTACTTTCGTTTATTACCCGCACTTGCACTAAATTCCTTTATTTCCCGCACTCGCACTAAATTACTTTATTTCTCGCACTCGCACTAAATTCATTTACTTTCCGCACTCGCACTAAATTACTTTTATTATAAAAAGAATCTTTACCTTATCATGTCTAACTAATTCCATAAAGGTTAGGATGTAAGGATCATAATTAAACCAGTAATCCGTATAATTGTTCGTGGAAACACTTAAGGGCTATTTTATCTTTCAATTCAATCTAATTGTTTTTAACTATTTCAAAAACAGCCAAAAGCGCTTTGTCTAGTTCATTAGGAGTTTTTAGATTAAAAAGAAAAGAGATTTTAAAACAATTTTCGGACGCGTTAGGAAGTTTAAACTCTGGTTCGTAAGAACCTCTTTTTGCTAAGAAATCCAGGTTAAAATACTTTTCAACTTAGTTAAGATACTATATTTCTTAAAAATAGGTTTACTACTCTAACGCAGTACGCACCTTTTTATCCGTGACAATAGGAGGGGTTGATTAGAGAGTACAACTCGGTTCTGAATACGCGAAAGCGACAGTTCCTGTTAAATTAGTTCTTTTCAAAGGAGAAAACATTGCCCATAAGTAGTTCCATTAACGAGTACTGGATTATCATTGATTACGTGAATTACATTCGAGCCTGTCTTTGTTTATCGTTTAAAATTATCATTTTATTTACCATTACACCCTTCTTAAAACCCCTTTATTTAGTTGCCTTAGATACACACCATAACAACAGGTACGATAGATTGACACTTGGTCTTTGTGGATTCGACAATCTTTTATACTACTCTGACGTGTTCGTACACTTGCGAAAAACACGCATCAATAACCCTAATTCCAAAGTCCTAAAACTTTAAGAGTTTAGTCTCTGATTATTGAGATGAGAAGAGAGACTCAAGGAGACTCAAAGGTTTAAAAACTAAGGGGAACTAATCACAACCCTAATTATCATCATGCTTGGATATCCTATGGTTAGTGAGGCTTAAGAAAGATCTTCAAGGAAGCCACCAATGGAAGAAGCAGATGAAAAGAGGAGGAAGCAGAAGAAAAAGTTACTTACTTCACTGAAGAAGATAAGTAACTTAAAAAAAGAAAGTGAGATGGAACATAAGTGAATCAAATTCACTTCAAAGACAAGCAAGATGCATATGAATGAGATAAGAATAAATGACAGGTGAAGGCAAATCCACCTCCCAAAATAACTTACCAAAACCTGAAAGTGTTAGCATGAATGCATAAAGTATAAAGCATAAAGAAATGAAGTGAAATGAGATGAAATGAACAAATTAAGAAGTTTTTATGCAATGCAAATGTCATGTAAGATGATGCAAAGTCATACAATATGCATATGTGTGATCATGCAAAGATGAGATGCAAAGGAAGCATGCTTTGAAGTTTGAAAACACATGAAAGTTTATGAAATGAAACACATGCTAATCATGGCAAATGAATTAAGAAATGATCAAGTAAGGTTCTAACATGTCTTAAGATGTCTAAGATGACATATGAATGCATGAAATGTCATGGCAAGTTCATGTGATGATGAATATGCAAGGTGAATGCAAATGAACATGAGAAATTAGGTTTACATGGACATGTGAGATGCAAATGGACAAAACAGAAGCAAATGACATGATAAAAACAGAAGCAAAGTTTTTGGTGATTTTTAGAAACCTAAATGTATTTTTAATTAATTAAAATACTTTAATGAATTAAAAATAACATTTAAATATTTTAAAAATGCTTTTTAATGAAAAAAATAAAATACAAATTATTTTTGGATGGAGAAAACTATTTAAAGTCAGAATGCAAAAGAAAATATTTTTTGGAAATGTTTTGCTATTTTAAATAAAATGAGAAAGAAAATGCAAAGAAAATGAAATAAAAATGATTTAAATGAGAAGTATGTTGATCCTAAGGCCCAGATTCAAACTGGAAAAGGAGGGAGTTGACTGCGCGCATTTTTGTGTGGATGAGATTGCTTCAGATTAAATAATCCTAATTAAATTAATTAATTAATTATAATTAGAGTTAAGTGGATTGATCTGGGCCTTACACACGCGCGGGAACTAAGATCCAAAGGTCCAAATTTAAACCTGACTAATTAACCCTAATCACTAACCCTAATTATTTTCAGGTGACCGGAGCTAGCTCCGGTCATCTTCTCCGGTGATACCCTCAACCCAACTTCCACCACAGGCCATGAAACTTCACCAAAATCTCCAGAAATAATCTATGAACATCACTAAACAAGAATCCAACACCAAAAATAATTTATTTTCAGAAACCAGCATGAATCGAAGCAAACTTCTTTTAGGTCAAAAATTTCAAAGATACGATTCATGCTTATTTCCTTACCATTTTCAAAAACAACAACTGCAGTGTGATCAGGGGAGCATGGGGAACATTTCTAGAACATAAAATAAAGCTTATGGAAAAAAAGTTTGAGATGGCTACCTGAGCTGAAGCTTTCCCTCCCTGAGCTTTCTGGCCTCTTTCTTTGTTCAAACCAACCCCAATGAGCTCTTTGATGATGATGAGAATCTTAGAGCAAGCTTGTATGGCCTGGTTTATGAGTTTCAGTTCCTCTGCACCAAGAATCGTGTTTTGGTTTTGCTGTGTTTTAGGCTATGGTGATGGGTGGGAAATGCTCCTGGGGTGATGCTGAGTTGATTGGTGAAAGAAGTTTGAAGTTTGAGTGGTTGTGTGATGATTTTCGAAGAGAGGAAGTTTTTTATGGATTTTGTGAATTCTGAGTTCTTGGAGGTTTCAGGCTATTGTGTGTTATGAAATGGCTTGCATAATGTTTGCTTAAGCCAATGGGATTAATTAGAAAGTTGTTGTGGCACAGGTTAATTGGTATGGTGTGTTTTGCAAAAAAAAGTCAATTTTTGTGTACTTGAGGTATGGGTCATGGCAGGTCTGGTTTTTTGGGGTGTCTGGCCTCAACAAGATTCATGGAGATCCATAGAATCAGTTTGATGCAGCTGACACAAGTGGATGAGAGGATCCAATGCATTTTGCAAATTTTGAGAGTTTTGGCCCTTTTGTGATTTCTTGAAGTTCAAGTCATGGAAACACTTGGTTCAATGCACAATTCTGATGTTAAGAAGTTGTCTTTACATATTGTGAAGTTTTTGTGTACATTAGAAGTCATTAGAATGCTTGAACATGCCAAATTGCAAAATCCCTCTTTGACATGAAACTTGAAATTATAGGATTTTTGCCAACTTTGAAAGGTCATATCCTGAGTTCTATGATGAATCAAGACATGTTCTTATACTTTTTGAAAAGGTAAAGACCTAATCTACAACTTTCATGACCAATAATTTTTCATTTGAAGCATTTTTGGTTATGAAAGAGGAGGTTGAAAAACTTTCCCAAAATGGAAAGTTTGCATTTCAAGTCATTTCCAAAAATGGCAAGTTTGCAATTGGCTCAAAATTCTTCAATCTTGTGAAATTCCAACCACTTCTAAGATCAAATAAAGATCATATAACTTCAATTTGATGAAAATACCCCTTTGGTTCCATTGTTGGGGGCCTCAGATGCCCTGATTTTGACTTAACTTGCTCAGGAAGTTACCCAGTAAACAAATGACTTCCATAATGAGTTTCTTCATCAAACTTGGTACACATGATCCTTATGACATATTAAAAACATTATAAAAAAGAATGGCCCAAAAATTTGGAGTTAAGGTCTCTGAAACCAAAACCCTAATTTTGGTCATCTGTGTAGTGAAAACCCTAGCTCTGCTTCCATGCCTTTGCCAGTTCTTGTGATCCCTTGACTTTCATGAACTTTGAGGAGCATAATATGATGATATAACACACATGGACCCTCTTGGAAAGCTTTGAGGCCTTTGGGATGGCTCAGATGGATTCTTGGATTGCTCAGATCACAAACCCTAGATGCAGATGAACTTGAACTATGCAGTGAAGCAAAAAATGCAATATGAGGTGTAATGCTTATGCTTATGCAAAAATGAAAGATCACAAGCCATGGTGTGATATGAGTGAGGGAAAATTTGGGGTGTTTACAGACCAGAAGTGCAAACACAATGCAAATGTGTTATGAAATGATGCAAAGAAATGTGCAATGCTTATGCATGATCATACAAGAGATGGGATGCAAGGGAAAGCATGTTAGAAGCTTGAAATCACATGAATACACATAAGAATTAATGAATGCAAAACATACCAAATGGATGTAACAATGATCAACCAATGTTCATACATGTCCTAAGGTATCTAAGATGACATACAAATGCATGAGATGTCATAACAAGTTCAAATGATGAAGGTATGCAAAGTTGAATGCAAATGAACGTGGCAAATTAGGGTTTTAAGAAAGTATGAGATGCACATGTCCACAACAGAAGGATAACACATGATAAAAAATTGAAAATGCAATCAAATGAACCCTAAACACTCATAAGATCACTCCCCAAATATGGAAGTCAGAAGCTATACCAAAGTCAAGTTATGGTTTTTCTAAGTTAGGTTAGGGCTTTGGGTACTTCTTCATGAAAAATGCCAAACAAATGGAAACTGCAATGCAAAAATATGAGTTAAATACCCTAGATACTACATGCAAAGTATGAAAGGATGCAAAAAGAACCATATGCAAACTCATCTTGGTTGATCAGAAATGGAGTTTTGAAGTTAGGGTTAGAAAAATAGGAAATTTGGAAACCCTAATTCATGGTTAATTGTCAAAACATGATCAAACCCTAAAAAAATTTGTAATATGAGTTTGTAAATTGTTCTAAATGTTTATGGATGCTTCATGAATTTTTTGGTGATTTTTAAATACCTAAAAGTATTTTTAATTAACTAAAATGAATTAATTAATTAAATAATACAATTAAATGATTTAAAAATATATTTTTAATGCAAAAATTAAAAATAAAAATATTTTTGGTTTCTGAAAATTATTTAAAGTGAAAGTTCAAAAGATTATATTTTTATAAAATGATTTGCTATTTTAAATAAATAAAGGAAAACAAAATGAAATAAATAAAATAAAAATGCAAAGTAATTACAAGGGATGGCTCAGATTGCGTGGGAACTGGATCAAAGGCTGAGAATTGCAAGTCAGCTTGACTTGGGGTATGAGGATCTAAGGGTCCTGATTCAAACTTCCATTACGCGCGTGATCTAAGGGCCAATATTCACTCTGATTAAATTAATTAGGATTAAATTAATTAATTAGAAATTAGGGTTAGTGACATGATCTGGGCCGTTCGTGCGCTAACCTAATCAGGATCCTAGGGATGTGGTTCAATCTGGGCACCCTAACCCTAATTACTCTCAGATGACCGGAACAGTGCTCCGATCATCTTCTCCGGCCAACCCCAAACCCTATCTTCTTCTACAGGCCACTAAAACTCATAAATCTTGTCCTGAAATGATCCTCTAACATCATGGAACACGAATCAATCATCAAACAACATTTATATCACACGAATAATGAGAATCGAAGCAAACATCAAACACGGGAAAAAAGTCAAAACATCATAACATTCTCATTTTTCACTCATTTTCAATTTTAAACACATCAACATGACCAGCATAACATGTAGATTCACATTTTAACAAGAAATTAAGGTTCTGGAAAAATTGTTCTTGAGGGATACCTGAGCTAGAGTTCTTCAAATTGGAGCTTTTAAGGCCTTCCCTTTGTGCAAACCAACTCCTTTGGACCTCCTGAAGCTATTGAGATGCTTGGATGAAGTTTAGTTTGGCTAGTTTGTGAGATACAATTCTGATATGACAGAAATCGTGTTTGTGTTTAAGGCTGTTTCAGGTCATGGTGATGGGTGGTTTTGTTCCTTGAGTGATAAGGAGTTGAATGGTGAAAGAAAATGTGATTTTTGTTGGCTGGATTGAAAGTTTCGAAGAGAGAAATTTTGAGAGGAGTTTTGTGAATCTGAGCTTGTGTCCTTGTTCAAGGCTTGTTGTTATATGTTTTATGATGCTTAGGGTTTGTATAAACAATTGGGATTGATCAGAAGAGTGGTTGTGCACTATGGGAATGGCATGGCTCAATTGACCAAAAAGTCAAAAGTTTGTGTACTTGAGGTATGGGCCATGGCAGAGCTAATTTTCTGGTTGGATTGTGTTCAGCTGGCTTCAAGGATGACCTTTGGATCAAATGTGGTGAGTTGTGATGCTTGGAACACAAGTTTGAAGTAATTTTGCAAATTTCCAACTTTGTGAAGTTTGTGAAAATTGGCCATGAAATTCCTTGGTTCTTGGCTCAATTCCGGTCTAAACAAGTTGCATTATGTTTCCATGATGTGTAGAAGTACATTAGAGGTCATGAGAAGGCTTGGAAATCAAAATTGCACATTTCCCTCTTTGGCATGAACTTGAAAATTATGTGATTTTTGCCAACTTTGATCCATCATAACTTGAGTTCTAGGATGAATCAAGAGGAGTTCTTGAAATTTTTGAAAATGGGAAGATCCAATCTACAACTTTCATGTTTGAAGAAAATTCATTTGAAACCTTTTTGATCAAGAAAGAGGAGGTTGAAATTCTTTCCCAAAATGAAAAGTTTACATTACAAGTCATGTCCAAAAATGGCAACTTTGCAAATGGCTCAACATTCTCCAATCTTGTGAACTTCTAACCATTCCCAAGATCAAATAAAGATCATAGTACCTCAAATTGATGAAGATGACCCTATCGTACCCTTGATGGAGGCCTCAGATGCCATGATTCTGACTTTTCTTGCACAACAAGTTACCATTTGATCAGATGACCTCCACAAGGAATTTTTGCTTAAAATTTGATACACATGCTCCTTATAACACATATAGACCAAAAGAATCAAGAATGGCCAAAACAATTGAGTGTAAGGGCCTCAAACCCAAAACCCTAGTTTTTGATCATCTGTGCAGGAGCCCCGAGCCTGTCTGGGTGGCTCTGCAATCTCTTGTGATCTTTTAACTTTCAAGAACCCTTGGGGGTATAATATGATCTTAGAACACTCAAAGACCCTATTGGCATGCTTCATGGCCTCTGAGATAGCTCAAACACTTCTAAGATTCATTTGATCACAAACCCTAGTTATGCAATTTATGCAGTGAAATAACTATGCAGTGTGAGATGGTATGCTTCTGCAATGCAATATGAAGGATCACAAGCCAATGTGTGAGAAAAAAAGAGGGCAAATTTGGGGTGTTTACAAGGAGTAGATAGTCATTACCTTGGATTTATTGAGGGACAGGCGTAGGGTCATTGTATGGTCAATGAAGGCAACTTATAGGGGTGTCTTAAGTAATTTGTAGGGATTATCATCATTTTTATCGTAGGGACGAGATCATTATTTTGTAGGAAACTTCGAAGGGACTATGATCTTTTTAAACTTTAAGGTACTTGATGATTTATCTGTTTGAAGAGACATTGCTTAAGACACCCCCACTTTCGACAGACTTGACCATATTAAAGGCAACCAAGAGGAGAACCCTAGGAAGATCAGATGGTGATCGTAGAAAGATCGACTTATGTGTGTGAATATCAATTTCAGTTATTTATCTTTGAATTAAGTGGGCTAAGTCTAATATGTTAACATATAAGTCTTTTCCACTCCCTAGGTTACTAACTACACAATTATCATAAAAATAAAGGCAGAAAATAAATATTCCTACGCTATTACAAGGCTTTGGGCAATTACATAATAATTAGGCGAAAAATAAATAATAAAAAGAAATCTAACCTATTATATAATAAGGCGAATAATGAATAACATAAAAATAAGTGAAAGAGAAAATATTGTTTTAACGAAAAGGTTTGAATTAGGTTTAAGGTTTAAAACTTAGGGTTAAAGGAAAAAATTAGGGTTTATAAAAATTTTAGGGTTTTTTAGAGAAAATTGTTAGTGTTTGATTAATTATAAACAAAAATTAAATAAAATAATTTTTATGAACCTAAAAAGAATTTATATATTAAAATAAACTAAAATAAAATTTCAAAGAAATAATAATAAATTATGAAATTTAAAAAGAAAAGTTAATTAAAAAATTTAAGGGTTAATTAAGGTTTTTTAGAAAAAAGGTTTAGGAGGTTAATCATGGTTAAAAGGAATTTAGGTTGTTAATTAAGAAAATTAAAGGCATTAAAAAATAAAGAGAATAAAAACCAGGTTTTTTAGAAAAATGTTGTGGGAGAAGCTTGAACCGACGCCCCTTCAATTCCAACCTCAGACCTTTACCATTGGGCCATGTGTGCTTGTGTTAATAGACATGGAAAACATATATTATATAATAAAACTTAAAATAAAACATAAGTTAAAAAAGTGTCATATGTTGGGTTTGAACCCACGCCCTATGACTCTTCAAAAGAGTCCTTGACCACCAGACCAACGTGTGCATTGATGACCATACATGGAAACTAATAATTATATAATAAATCAAATAATAACGAAACGTTTTAAAAAAAATGTTGAGGTTGGGCTCGAACCCATGCCCTCAACATTACAACACGCACGCCTCACCACCAAGCCATCCATGCACATCTATTTACACAATGAAACAAATAAATCAAATATAAAACAAATATTTTAAATTATCAGCGCGCGCCAAATCCACTTCATCTTCTTCCTCTGGCTATATGTTTTAGCTACGAATTTGCTTGGATTTTGCTACGAAAATTGTCGTAGCTAAATGACCTGTGATTTTTCAAACATACGAAATACATACGATTAGAACAAATTAAGCATATCAAATGATTTCCCACGAGTCCAACAATCCGAATGAGCCATCAAGGGGTCTTTAAATGGTCTAAATCAGAGAACCCCAAATGAGAGCTCTAAACCCTAGCCATGGCGGATTCCTAAACCTACAATAAAAATTCAATCCAACCAACCAGAATTGATCTATTCAACATTACAAACAACATGGAAGCATTAAAAACAGTTTATAATGAGCATATATATGAAATCGAAAAATGCATAAACAAGAAAAGTAAGATTCGGTTTTGGCCATTCATGAAGCTTGCGATGCATATGATGATTGAAACATGTTCTAAGAGTCCTCAGGAATGCATTGGAACCTTTAGAATGCTTTGGGAAGGCCATGAAGTGTAAAACTGAAAAATTGAATTTCTTTGAAAAAAACAAGTTTGGAATGTCCTTTTCTTTGACTCAAAATCGTCCCCTAATATTGTCTTATTGTTGTGTATATGTAGTAGAAGGATTTAGGTTAAAAAAATGGGCCTTGGTAGTATGGATTTGTAATACTTGTGAATTAAGAAATCAATCATCCATAATTATCAAAAAAATCAAATAAAATTATGTTATTCTGATTTTTCATGAATTTGGCAATGTTCAATCACCTTAAATGTCATATATTTGATCCAAAAATAAGTTTTAAATCAAATCTTTGATTTTTTATAATTTATTTTAATTAAAAATGATTTTAAATGATTAAAATCAAATATAATATAATATAAATAATAAAAATCAGAAAAAATTGTCATTCGGTCATGGATGGACTTATCTTTAAGTTTGGATTGAAATATTATAGGCCCATTTGGAAAGAATTGGAGTTATGGCCTTTTTTACTTCATACACCTCTTGAAAATTTCCCAACTTTGACAATGCATAACTTCCTCAATTTTAATCCCATGAAGGTGTTCTTAGACTTTTTAGAAATCATATAGTGTCTTATAATCAACCCTTTTGGTCCCTTTTCCATATCATTTACCATTTTCAAATTATGAGCTTTGGAAAAAGTTGACTTTTTGTTGACTTTCAAAAAGACCTATAATGTTTTAACTCATATCTTTCAAATGAAGCATTTTTGGACTTGGCTTGTGAGACACAAAGTTGTAGAGAATTGAATTTCCTTCAAAATGAGATTTGGATGGGAAATTTTTTATTAAGTATGTGAAAGTTATGGCTGGTCAAAGTTCAGTTGACTTTTCCTACACAACCCTAATTTAATAACTCCTGATTCTTGATGATTCTGAGGTTTCCTTGATGAATCATGATCAACCCTTGATCAAATGATGAATTTTACCTCATTATCTTGATGTTGACCAAAAATATTGAAGTTTGACTTTGTGTTGACCACAATTGACTTTTTGACCAAGTTAACTGATTTTTAGGTATTTGAGTATCTAACTGGCCAAACTTTTGAGGAAAGCTTTGAAACTTGACATGAAGATTATTTGAGGTATGTGGGATGTTATGAAATCCATTTAAGGCTTTGGAAGTCCACTTTTCTTGGGGAAACTCAAAACCCTAATTTCAGATCCATTATTCAGAAGGAGGCTTTGTCTGATGAAACCTTCAATCCCTTTGACCAATTATGAATCTTATGACTATTAAATGACCTCTTGAGACATACTATCTTGGATATGAGAGGGAAAATTTTGGGTTACAACACGGTGTTTGACGAAAAAATTTGGAAATTCATAAGTTTAGTTCTGGGAGTCTGATTCATGCGCCGTTTGAAGCTGCGTAAAGCTGAGATAATGTACTTTCAATTGATAATAGTTTCGAGTTTCTGGGAATTAATTTAGGTGATATGAATTGATGATATAAGGTGTGTATTTGTATGTTTTTCTAATGATGTTTTGTTATGAATGATGAAACTTGTGTGTTGTCATTACGATGTTACTATGATTATGTTTTAATGATGTGCATGTTCATATAAGTACATACATGCTATATGATAGTAATTTGATAATTATGATTATGTGTTGATTATTATGTGATGATGATTACGTGTTTATGATTTTATGATGATAATTAGGTATTGGCGATTATGTGTTGATGATTTTGCATTGATGACTATATGATGATGATTATGTGTTGATGATTATGTGATGGTGATTGTGTGTTGATGATAATGTGAAGAATGTTAATATGATGATTACAAGAATGATGATGCAATTTGACTAGCTGTGGTCATGATTATTATAATGTTTTGCATCATGCATTCATATCATATATTAGGACTTCGATCCAGTGATGACAATAGGACTACGGTCCAAGGTGGATTCAATCCCATTGTGTAGATTGAGGTAATTATGACGTGCTCCCTTGTAGAGGGTTAATGGCCCCAATATCCATTTTATGACAATTGGTACCATATGCATATTCTGATGACGTTGCATTTCATACTAAGTGGCATTGCATGTGAATGAGTGAATCGTTGGTTTATGTGTGTAATTGTTGATGATGGAATAATGATGATGTTGTTGTCTCGTTTATATCTTTTCTTTATATTTCGTATAATGAATTGTGATTACTCACCTTTCCTGCTTGGAAATGTTGCTCTATGATGGGTAACTTGTAGGTGATTAAGATTAGCTCGTAGACACATGAAGATTTAGTTTTTGAGTTATTTTACTCTATTTTTGTTAAGTCTAGAGGTCTCTTGCTCTTATTGTTGTAACCCTTGTTATGGAGAATGAATAATAATTAGGAGGTTTTTATGAAGTGTGACACCCTTAAGTGGTGATGTTATTTGATTTAATTCCTATGTATTATGTGAAATTCTTTTGGGGTAGAAGGGTGTTACATTAGTGGTATCAGAGCAGGTCGGAGCGTCCGACCAAGTTGTCTAATGTTGTTTATTCCTTAGTATGCAACATATGTGTGAAACATTGTCGGTACTTACTTATTTGCGAACCGCTTGTCTCCAGGAGTTGGTTTGAAATAAGTGGGGGAGAAGCTTTGCTTCCCTAAGATGTTTCTGGTGTGAGGAGTATGTTTAGTGTGCTATTGATTGGAAGAGTGGTAATGTTGTAGGAGTTGTGTTATTCGCGAATCGACGAGAGTACAGATTCATGATTCTTATCTTTCGGTCAAGTTTGAGATTCCTTTGACGGAGAACGAGCCAATGTGGTTGAGGTTTGCTTCTCAGAGAATATAAAGTAAGGTGACGACTAGTGATATACCAGTGATGTGTAATTCTTGATGTCTCTTGAAGATAATTACAACTTGCATCTATCTGAGTTTGGAGACGGTGGAGAAGTGGTGTTTTTATCTGCTAAGAAGGTAGGATAACTCTTAAAGAATGAAGCTCAAATAGTTGCATGTATGTGATAACTGTTGTATGAGATTGTGTGTAGATTACAAACGATGGATTAAGGAGATGATTGAGATTAAGAATCTACTCCAAAAGAATTGACGATTTGTTGAACTAACTGATAGGCTAATATATATTCAGTAAAATTGAATCGAGGTCAGATTATCTTCAGAGTTGGGTGAAAAGCGAGGATAGTTGGAGGATCTTAGAAGCAAGATAGACAGAGGTATAACTCACGTTCATCAATTCCAATTTTCATTTTCGCAATTATGGAACAACCTTTAGTGAAAGGGGAATGACTTTTCACTCGTAACTCCGATTGAAGCGATTTTGGACTTTTTGGAAAGCTTACGAAATTCCCTACAGTTTAAACATAAACTCTGTCTTCTGCATTTTTTTGACGAGAGATAAAAACACGTTTGAATATTTGGGTCCAATGCTAATTTTTGTGAAAGCATGTATATGAGATTTCTTGACCAGCCTCCATTACACATATGATAACCTTTTACTCGTAACTCAGATTTAAGCGATTCTTAGATTTCTGGTATCTACATGAAATTCCCTTCATTTTGGCATATGATTTTGTGTCAGGGAGGTCTGTATTGAAGGAGATAATCGTGTTTGAAGTTGAACGATTCTTGCTGAAAATGGGTAAGATGAGGTCAGGTATAAGATGCTCGATAATATGAAGGAGGTGAGGGTATCAGAAGAGTGCATGGAGGTGCGACGTATGCCAATTGAGAATTATTAAAGAGGATATATCTTTGAGGGAGGGAGAAGGTTATATAGTAAAATGGATTATGTGTCATTGAGGACATGGTGTCGACATATGTTGGGAAGATTTGGAAGTTTCTATCGCCAACCAAATGATTAGATGGTACTGTTGAGATTGTGATTTGAATGAGACTCAAATGTGAAACTATACGAATCATTAATGTTATGAGATTAAAGAAAAGACAAAGGATTTATTAGTGTTGTTAAAGTTCTCTACTTGGATAAATGCTTCATTTGAGCGAACTGATTTGGATTTTATTTGGTGTAGTAGCATTTTCGGTATTGGGAGAATATTTAGAAATTGTATTGTGCCATAGGTGTGTAAAGGAGAAGATGTAATGGATTTTGAGAGTTTATGTACCATTGGAGAGGTTGAAAAGAAGGTAAATAATAAAATGTTTGTAAGCCTTAGAGAGATTGGAATCATACTTGTGTTGGAAAAGTATCGACATATGGCAGGGAAAATTAGAGGAGTTTCTATCATCAACTGGGTGTGGAGATGGTATTATCAAGATTACGATTGGAATAAGATTAAAATGTGAAAATCTATGGATCTTCAATATGGTCATATTTAAAGGAAAACTAAGGATTTGTGAATATTGTTAAAGTTATCTACATAGATAAAGACTCCATCTAGAATGAAATGATTTGTGATGTATTTAGTATTCTAGCAAGTCCGGAGTTGGAGGATGTAAACACCCCAAATTTTCCCTCACTTTTTATCACACCATGGCTTGTGATCTTCCATGTTTGAATTAACATAAGCATACCACCTCATATTGCATAATTGTTTCACTGCATAGTTCAAATTCATCTACATCTAGGGTTTGTGATCTAAGCAATCCAAGATTCCATCCGAGCCATCCCAAAGGTCTTGAAGTTCTCAAAGAGGGTCCATGTGTGTTCTATCATCATATTATGCTCCTCAAAGTCCATGAAAGTCAAGAGATCACAAGAACTGGCAAAGGCATAGAATCAAAGCTAGGGTTTCACTACACAGATGACCAAAATTAGGGTTTTGGTTTCAGAGGCCTTAAACTCCAAATTTTTGGGTCATTCTTGTTTCTAATGTTCTTAATCTGTCATAAGGATCATGTGTACCAAGTTTGATGAATAAACTCATTGTGGAAGTCATCTGTTCACTAGGTAACTTCCTGAGCAAGTTAAGTCAAATCAGGGCATCTGAGGCCCCCAACAATGGAACCAAAGGGGTATTTTCATCAAATTGAAGTTATATGATCTTTATTTTATCTTATAAGAGGTTGGAAGTTCACAATATTGAAGAATTTTGAGCCATTTGCAAACTTGCCAAAAATGGAAATGACTTGAAATGCAAACTTTCCATTTTGGGAAAGTTTTTCAACCTCCTTTTTCTTAACCAAAAATGCTTCAAATGAAAAATTCTTGGTCATGAAAGTTGTAGATTAGGTCTTTCCCTTTTCAAAAAGTACAAGAACATGTCTTTATTTATCATAGAACTCAAGATATGGCCTTTCAAAGTTGGCAAAAGTCACATAATTTTAAAGTTCATGCCAAAGAGGATTTTTGCAAAAATCAAGTTTCAAGCATTCAAGTGACCTCTAATTGACTTCTAAACATCAATCAAACATGGTGCAATATTACAAGACCAAAATCTTGCCTTGGATCACAAGTCTCCATAAGCCATTTTTCACAAAATTCTCAAAAGAGGGATTTTTTGCAAGAGTGATTTTTAGGGCTTTGTATGACCTCTAACTTATCTCAATGCACCATAACAACATTATGCAACATTCCATGACCAAGATTCAGCATTGAACAAGACACTTTCATGACCAAATGTCACAAAATTCACAAAATGACATTTATGCATAAACATTGCAAACTCTTGATCAAGGCATTACAACTGCATTTTATTGATCTAAGGGTCATCCATGATCCATCTTGAGGAAATCCATGCTCAGAAATCACTCCTGTCCCAGCCCATACCTATGGTACACATATGTTGACATTTTTGCATTTCATGTCATACCAATCCCACAGTGCCACAACAACGCTTCTGGCCAATAACAATTGTTTATTCAAGCCCTAAGCACTATAAATGGACACCCTTCATGGCCTGAAAGAACACACAAACTCAGAATCAAGAATTTGCTCCAAACTTTAGCTCTTCGAATCTCTCAATCTAGCCACTCAAATCCATAAATTCTTTCACCAATCAACTCCATATAACCCCAGGAACAATTCCCACCCATCACCGTAGCTTCAAACACCCTCTAGCCAAAACACGATTTCTGCAAACTCAGAATTGAAACATACAAACCAGCCACTCTAAGCTTCATTCAAGCTTGCCAATAGTCTCAGGAGGTCAAAGGGGACTGGATTGCACAAGAGGAGGGTCCAGAAAGCTCCATTTCAAAGAACTCCATCTCAGGTAACCTTCATGAACCTTTTTTCCAGAAGCATGATTTTAAGTTCTAGAATGAATCTACATGCTTCCCTGATCACACTGATATGATTAGAATTGAAAATAGGTTATAAATGAGGATTTCATGATGTTCTGAAATTTTTGACCTAGAACTTGATTGCTTCGATTCAGCCTGAATATGAATGATAAATTATTTTTGTTTGTTGATTAGTGATGTATGATGTTAGGAGAGTGTTTTTGGGCAAGAAATTTGAAGTTTAGATGCTTAATTAGGAAGTTGGTGTTTTGCCTCGCCGGAGAAGATGACCGGAGCTTAGCTCCGGTCACCTGAATATAATTAGGGCTAAATTGTGATTAATTCCCCAGATTCATTCCTGGCCCTTGGATCATGATTAGGGTTAGGCAGCGTATGGCTTAGATTAGCTCATTTAATATTAATTCTGATTAATTAAATTAATTATAGTTAATTAGGTCAGATTAATTGAGAGCCATTAGATCCTGCGCGCGTTTTCCATTTGAATGTGGGCCTTTGATCCTGAATACCCCAAGTCAATATGACTTTGAATCTAGCACGTTGATCCCTCCCCCATTTGATCTCAGCCTTCCATTTTGCATACTTTACATTTTTCATTTTATTTTATTTCATTTCTTTTATTTTAATTATTAAAAATACCAAAAATCATTTAAAAATTCTGAAATTTTTTTAGCATCAGTTTAATTAATTTTCAGAAAATAAAAATATCTGTATTTTTATTTTTCCATTAAAAAATGCATTTTTAAATAATTTAATTGTATATTTTAATTAATTAAGTCCATTTAATTAATTAAAAATACTTTAAAGTATTTAAAAATCACAAAAAAATTCAGAGAGGTTTATTAAACATTTAGAAACATTTTCAAAATCATCTCACAAATTTCTTTTTGGTTTTGATCAAACTTTTCCAATTTCCTTTGAATTAGGGTTTATAAATTTCTTATTTTTTAGCCCTAACTCCAAAAATTCATAACTTTTAAACCAAGATGAGTTTGCATTTGATTCTTTTTGCAATCTTTCACATTTGAACCCTAGTCTCTAAATATATTTTTGTCTCATTTTTATCTTGCATTTTCAAATTAATGTGCATTTTCCCTTTTGAGAAACATCCAAAACCTTAGCCAATCTTAGGATAACCATAACTTGAACTTGGTAAACCTTTAGACCTCCACCTTGGGATGGTGACTTCATGAGTGCTTAGGGCTCCCTTGGATGCAATTTCAATTTTTTATCACTTGATTTGCTTTTGCTTTTGAAATTGTACAAATCTTGAGTTTTAACTAACCATTCAGGTGCATTTGGTAAGTTAATCAAGATGTGGATGTGTTTCTTTCTCTCTTTATTTTTATGTACTTTGTTTATGTTTGAAGTGAATCTCATTCACTTATGTTATTTCTTATTCTTAGGTTACTTAACTTCTTCATGAAGTAAGTAACCTAATCCTTCTCTTTCTCCCTCTTTTCATCTGCTTCTTCCATTGGTGGCTTCCTTGAAGATCTTTCTCTAAGCCTCACAAACCATAGGACATCCAAGCAGGATAATAATTAGGGTTGTGATTAGTCCCCCTTAGCTTTTACCTTTGAGTCTCCTTGAGTCTCTCTTCTCATCTCAATAATAAGAGACTAAACTCTTAAAGTATTAGGACTTTGGAATTAGGGTTATGCCTGCATCCTTCTCTTAGGATGGAGTGTATAACTTTAATCTTAAGTGTTAAACCTTTAATTTGTTTAAACCTCTTAATCAAATCATTTTAATAATCATCAAGACTTCATCTTGTAACTTGGGCCTTACATTAGGATTCTAATTCTTCCTTTATGGTTAAGAATGACTAACCCTAGTGTTTAATGGACAAGTCCCCCTCAAGTTGTCTTACAAACTTAAAATCCACTTCTTAATCTCATCCTTTAATTAAAATCCATTTAATAAAGGCTTGTTATATAATGAATTTAATCCCTAACCATGGATTAAGTTGAGGTATCTTCCTCAGCTTAAGTGTTCTCATCTATTTTCCTTCTATTAGGATGGTGTAATGAGTTCACTAATCTGTGATTAGAGATTAAACTCATTACTTAACACTAAACAAAAACCCAAAAACATCTAATTAATCACAAGTAGGTTAATGATCTTAATCCTACATCATCATGGTAATTAAGTTGAGATGCTTATCTCATACTTAAGTAGGCTCATTATCCCTAATCAAGGGAGGATATAATGAGTTTGCAAGCCCTTGATTTAGGCTTAAGTTCATTAACTTATACAAACACCAAAAACAATAACAAAACTGAAAACACAAAAACAAACAATAATCGTCTCCTCCGGGATTATTTTCTCATCACACTCATTCATAAACGAGAACTTTCTTCTTCCGTCTAATGCAAGACAGTTAGCACTCGAGCCAGACGAGTCATACACTTGAGCATAGACAAGTAGGCAGTTCACAGTCAATTTATTTTTCTGTCTCCTTGAGTCGAACTACGGTGTTCTGACTTCCTCATTGCACGAGAGGATACGTAGGCATAACTCAACAGTTATCGAACAAATGTCTCTGTGTCTTCCCCCTCTTTCAACATTCTTTTCTAAGCCTCAAGCCTGAGCATTTCACTTCCTTTTTACACTGACACCCGTACATTTCTTTTCCAACTTTTGCACACAGATAGCACATACACTACCCCTTTAAACATAATTTTTTAAGCGTGGATCCCGTCGAGTACGGCGGACAATATGGGTGCTAATACCTTCCCAGGTTGTAACCAACCCCCTTTCTCAGTTTCTCTGGTTCGCAACCGTCTTATCCATCTCTTTCTAGGTTTATGCAGCATTACCTTTCCTTCGGGATAAAAATGCCTAGCTGGCGACTCTATTTAGTTCATTTCATTTTCTCCTTTCGCCGACCGTTCGCGTTTGTACCCTATTTGACCTGGTGTCTTTTCGGGGGAGCGACAAAGGATACTTAACAATTGTATGATTCTAAGTGAGTATGAAGTAGATAATGTATTGTGTTTAGGCGATAGTGTCTCATCGACGAGATGAGATGAGGAGGAAATTGTGGAAGCATTTATAAACCTCAAAGGAGATTATTAGACCACGTTATTTTAGGTGACTTTGAGAACAAGTTCGAGAGGAAACACTATTATAGTTTAGTAACAATGGTTTATGCTCCATCATGGTCGTTCGCTACCTATTGAAGATCGAGGAACTGATCACCCTTAATCTCTTGTTGATAGTAGACATGATCGTGTTGGATGGGATAAATTTGTCTTGCTAGCTTGATAGTGTGTAAAGTAAATTGGTATTCTATCGAGAAGATAGTCGTTCACCATTTCGCGTAAACCGAATGGAAAATGGCTAGGAAAATGTTGGGACTTATTGAATAATTTGGAAATCTGAGTTGGTATGCGATCTAACACTGTAGAGTGGAAGGTTGAGAATATCAAAAGTAAACAATGATTTACTGGTGAATATTAAAGAGATTCAGAAACTAGATGTGGAACTTGTGAGGATGATAAATGATGGAAATCAAAGCAAGGACAATGACTTTAAGGTGGATGATCAAAGTGGCGCAACTGAAGTGTGATGCGGCGTAGTTCATTATGTGTGTATGACTTATTGGAGTCAGGGGTTAAGCATTATAAGCCTATTGGAATGATGCAGACCATTGGACACTCCAGAATGGAAGTGATGGGTGAAAGGTTTGTATAATATCTGTGTTACTGCCATGTCAATAGACATATTGAATTATATGTTTGATGGAGGGATCAAATCTTTGTAGTGCTAATATTGTATGACAGAGTTGTCAGTATTATGATTATGTTAATGTTCTTATGACAGTGTTGATAGTGATGGTAACAACCTTGTTATGTTCCGGTCCAAGAGCGAATGAGATCCTAAGGTGATGAGACAAGGAGTGAAATGAATCCCTGCGTTCATAACTCGGTAGCATTGCATTTTGTTGGATTGTCATAGTTAACAATTAGGAATTTGGATTGGTGGTATTCATATGGTTGTCAAATGTGAAGTGGAAGTAGGAGAGAAGGATGCGAAAGTCGTATCTAGAGTTGTTTACTCTACGTAATTTTCGGGGAAGAATATTCTTTAAGTGGGGGAGAATTGTAACACCCAAAAAATATAAATTAATTATTTAATCAGTTATTTAATTGATTTAGTGTGATTTTGAGAGTTTAAGTGACGTTTTGCATCATGCATTCATAATTTATATTAGGACTTCGGTCTAGTGATGACGATAGGACTCCAGTCCAAGATGACTTTAATCCCATTGTGTGGATTGATGTAATTATGATGTGCTCCCTTGTGGAGGGTTAATGGTCACAATGTCTATTTTATGACGATTGGTACCACATGCATATTCCAATGACGTTGTATTTCATACTAAGTGGCATTGCATGTGAATGAGTGAATCGTTGATTTATGTGTGTATTTATTGATGATGGAATAATGATGATGATTATGCCCCGTTTATATATTTTGTTTATATCTCGTATAATGAGTTGTGATTACTCACTATGTCTGCTTGGAAATGTTACCCCTATGGTGGGTAACTTGCAGGTGATCAAGATTAGCTCATAGACGCATGAAGATTTAGTTTTGGAGTTATTTTACTCTATCTCTGTTAAGTCCAGAGGTGTCTTGTTGTGATATGTAACACCGGGATGAGAACATTTTTGCTTGACATATTGTGTTTCCTTTGATTAACATGTTTCATGAGGATTCAAAAGATGTTGAGTTATTTTAAATTACAATTATGATGTCGTTAAACTATTATGAGTTGTTTTATAAAGGAGATTCTTATGACGATAATTTCGCTGCGATGTTTTTGTTTTAAAAGAAGTGTTGATCCAAAATAAGTTGTTATCATTATATGTTGTAACCCGTGTTACGGAGCATAAATAATAATTAAGAGGTTTTAATGAAGTGTGACACCCTTGAGTGGTGATGTTATTTGATTTAATTCCTATGCATTATGTGAAATTAAGTGTTATCATTATATGTTGTAACCCGTGTTACGGAACAGAAATGATAATTAAGAGGTTTTTATGAAGTGTGACACCCTTGAGTGGTGACACCTTTGAGTTGAAGAGAAACATCGGGATGAGAAGTCTCCAGAACATGAATAATGAAAAGTGTTAGAAGGTGTAATTAAATGTTATGTCGAAGTTAGCATTCGATTGGGTCGAAGTTAGCATTCGATTGGGTCGGAGGTCAGTTGTATTCGACAGAGTCAAATACAACATATAATAATGTCGAAATGTAACTTTTGATTTTGTATTTTACATTGTTTACATTTTGAACTTGGGTTGATTGGTATAGTTTGAGTTTGAGCTTTAGTTGCCTATATTAAGGACTTTGTATGATGAAAACAAATAAGTACACTCAATCCTATTTTCATAATTTAGTTTTTTACACTTTTCTCTCTTTTTCTTCTATGATCTTCTCTCTCATTATCTTTTTGTTATTTCTATGTATCATTTGTCGCATATTGTTGAAAGCCTATGTATATAGAACATGGGAGATCTCAAATGTCTCACCTTTTATTTTTAGATTTTTTTTAGAGGCCAATATAAAGAAAACTTATTGTATCAAGCATTGTCTAGATCAATTTTTTCAAATTTTTGGTCAAAAAATTAACTCTAATAAAACCTAATTCTTTTTGTAAAGATCAATCAAAAGAAAGCTTATTGTATCAAACACCGTTTAAGCTGTCAAAAGAATTAACTATAAATCAATCTAATAATATTCAAATAAATAAAAATTATAAATATAAAATTTCTAAATATAGAAATACTAATTATATATCTAAATATTAGTTACACACTTATAACCAAATTGTAGTAATAATAATACATACATTCATCTCTTGTGAGAAATAGATAATCCATCCATACTCACAATAGTGAAATACTAACATGACATCAAATATTACATCAACACCGTATCTTTATACTGTTAATCATACATTTGTTTTTTTTATTTATAATTTTCTTTTATGTCTTGGTTTTTGTGACAATGGTTAAATGCTTTGAAAAGTTTACGATGATGTATATATGGTGTAAAAAAATTGTGTGTCAAAGTAGCACCCCTCCTCACAATATTACAATGACAAAATAATCTCTTAAAATGTTATATTACAATACACCCCTGATTTGGTAAATAAAATACTATTCAATTAAAATGTTATATTACAATACACCCCTTATTTGGTAAATAAAATACTATTCAATTAAAATGTTATATTACAATACACCCCTTATTTGGTAAATAAAATACTATTCAAATCCTCTCTCTTCAACAAAACCCCAACCCAATTCCATTTCTTCCATCATCTATCACCCTCCTTCGCCGGATAACCCCCTCCACCATTCCCCTCTTACCACATCGCTCTTCATCTCCGGCCATAAAACTTCCACACAGCGCAGGGTTCCCAGTTTTCGCTATCGTCGGAACGCTCCAGATCTGCAGCCGATCATCTTCTCCAACCCTCTTCCCTGGTCTGCGCAGGTTAATTCCATTTCCGACCGGTCAACTAGTTCGCTCCGTTCATCAGTTACCGGGACCACAGAAGAGTCCCACCGACATCTGCGACTGTCTATTCCAAACCATCACTATCCTGGTTTGCCGCCATGTTTGCTTTTTTTTTTTCTCTCGTATTTTTTCGATTTTCTGCTGTGGTTCTTTAATGTTGAGAAGGTTGATCCAAAGAGAGAAGAAAAGAAACATCCTTTTCATTTCCCGGGGAATTTGGAATTAGGGTTTACCTTTAGTATGTGTGGGTAACAACAATGATGTTTGGTGAAAAGAAGAGGAATAGTGGGTTTAGGATAATGAGGCTAATAAAAATGGAAAATGAGTGTTACGGAAAATGAAAACGAGTCTTGGAAGTTAGGGTTAACGTCGCTCAACTCTATAACTCTCATGCATGGACACATGAAGTGTGCCACCTTATAACGGGTGGCCCAATTTCTTAGAATTTTGATTGGGAATGGATCAATGTTTAGAAACTGACTATTAAGGTGAGAATTGTCCTTCACTATGTTTTGCAGAGGTTTGGGTATAGAGGTGGCTAAGGTGAGATGTGGTGAAGGTGAGGGTTGTGATGTCAGTTGAGTGAGAGTTTGAGAGCTTTGTTACATGGCCACCTTTGAAAAAAGGTGTGTGACACCGACACGGCACTTGTGATTGCATTAAAGTTATTCATTTTTTCAAATTATTACCATTGTTGACATGTCAGTTTCGTGTGTGTTGTTCGTGTCTGTATCTGTGCTTCATAGTTTGAGAATGGATGATGCATGGACTGTGGTGGTGGTGGAGGATGAAGGGATTAAAATGCGGGCAAAATGAATGTGTATGTTTGTGTTGATTGGAAAGGGAATAGGGAGTAGTATTTTTTATTATAGAAGGATAATTCTTAGGGATGATTGGTACTGATTGTTGGTTTTTATTTTAAATTTGCTATTGATTTGTGGTATCACCCTTTAGTGTTTTGTGAACTCTCTCGTCAGCATTATTAACAAAGTCTGAGTGTTTATGTCTGTTGTGACTGGCTTGTGAGCTCTCTGGTTAGCAATAACAGAATCTATATGTTCATTATGACTGTTGTGGCCTTGTGACTGATTTTTGAGCTCTCTGGTTGGCATTAACAGAATCCGTGTTTATGACTGTTGTGACCTTGTATCTGATTTGTGAGCTCTCTGGTTAGCATTAACAAAATTTGAGTGATTTATTGTTTTTTGTATTATTGTGACTGAATTTTGAGATTTCATTGAAGGATGATAACAAGGGATGAGTTTATTATGCCCATTACAATATCTCTGTATTCTTCTTGCTTATTGTTCGCATGTTAGTTTCCTTTTTTGAGAATCCTATTTCTATGCATTGAGTTGGTATATGGTCCCTCTTCTTTTTAGGTACCATGGGCACCAAAAGACAGCGCCCCACTAATAAGGTCAGTACTTTTCGAGCTCCTGCCCCTGCTGCTGCTAATGTGCCTGCACCTCCTCCTGATTTGGTTGACATAGTAGCACGTTTGGACCGCATCGAGGCTCGTCAGCAGCGTATTGAGGCAAGCCAGCAACGAATTGAAGCAAGCCAAGAGCGTATCGAGACTGCTATCCACCAGCGCTTTGATGAGCTCTTCTGCATTATGGAAGCTCAAAACCCCCAACCCTCTACTCCATGATTCATCTTTTTTCTTTTTTAGTTTGTGAATCTCAGGGAAGTCTCAATATTCTTCTTTTAGATGATGGTTCTTTTTTTTCGCTACTTGTTAACATTGAGGACAATATTTGTTTCTAATGTAGGTGGCGTACCAATTAAATCAAAAATTGCCAATTTTCAGTTGTATTTGGATTACACTTGGGAAATGTGGGTATTAAGCAAGATACGACTGAATTTTAGGAGTTATTTTTTCATTGATAGAGATATTAAATAAAAAAATTGCCAATTTTCAGTTGTATTTGGATTACACTTGGGAAATGTGGGTAATTAAGCAAGATACAACTGAATTTTAGGAGTTATTTTTTCATTGATAGAGATATCTTTAGGATACTTCATTTCTTATGAGTGATTGTTTTGCTAAGCAATATCTTTCTAGTTGGTTGTGGTAGGATGCAATCCCAGATAAAATTTAGTCCCGTTTGCTTGCATTTGTTTTTTTGCGATAACTTGGCTCTAAAAATTAGATTTTCAGCCTTATTGAGCCAGTCTTTATATTGAGTCATATTTTGTTTCTTGGGGCTGATATCCTTGATGATAGATGTGTTCTAGAACAAGGTTTGATATCTTGTTGAGCCTTCAATTATTCACATACATGTTTTTCAATGTAATACTAAGGCAAGTATGATTGGTTCTTTTGGACCTTAGGAGTTGTTCTGATGCAATATTTCCCTGGTTGATTTACCATTGTTTAGCCTTTTCAAAGATTTCTGTTTGAATATATATTGGTAATTCTCTGTAAATGGTCTAGGTATTTAACTGCTAGCTAAATGATCTATGAATGTCATTTATCTGGTGATGGTGAGTGCCACTTATTCTAATTTTGAACTATTTTGATCTATGAATGTCATTTATCTGGTGATGATGAACTTCACTTATTCTAGTTTTGACCTAATTTGATCTTTGAATGTCATTTATCTGGTGATGATGAGGTTCAGTTATTCTAGTTTTGACCTGATTTTAATTTGTTTTGATCCAACGGCTACTTTCACTCTTGATACTTTTATTATTTTTTTAATTTTTTCAATTTTAATTTTTATAGTTTCACCATTCGACTGATATCATTTCTATTTTTTGACCATTGGAAGTCCAAGATCCTTTTGGTTCTTGTGCATCTGAAAATAAAAATAGAGACAGCATTGATGATAATCAAGATCATGATAACCTGATTGCCTCATAATATTTTGGAGCGCTCTCCTTATCCTTATACACACGGATGTTGTGTTGTTAACCGATCTCTTTGTTTATACACATTGTGTTGAGCCATCTTGTCCTTATACACACGAAGGAATGATATGTTGTTGTTAAATGATGTATTGTTAACTGCCCTTATTTGGTTATTGAATGGAAGTTGTTGTCTATATTTGACAAATTCTGACTATTAGCTTGAAAGCCATTTGAGTTTTTATCTCGAAGCTGAAGTCGATCATGAATTTACTTGCATTTCTACTCATTTTTTATTTATTGAGGCAGCCAAAACAGTGTAGATGGTATTGCTTGGCAGCTTTTGTGTTTAGTTGTTTTTGTAAGAAGGTAATAAATTAAAGAGGTGTGCTATCTTTACACTCAATTTTCTTACACCGTATTTTACACCATTACCTTTTCAAAGTATTTAAATATTGACACAAAAACCAAGACAAAAAAAAATTAAGAAACACAAATGTATATCTAACCGTATAATGATACGGTGTCGGCGTAACATTTTGGTGTCATCCTAGCATTTCACTTAAATTAATAAGTTATCTAAACACAAGAAGCATTTTGGTGTCATCCTAGCATTTCACTAAATTAAATTAATAAGTTATCTAAACACAAGAAATACTTTTAGAGAATGAAATACATAAACCGAGAACTTCTTATTGATCTTCTCAATAGATGACCAAAAGGATAGCTCTTCCTATCCTTAATGTTTGACCCACACCTCTAAAAATTATAGAAGGTTCTTTGTGATCGAAAATGCATCTTTGAACACACCTAAAATCACACAAAATGTTCAAAAAATTGTCCAAAAATATATCTAAAAAATTTGGAGATGCACTTCTAGATAGTGATACCACTATTTTAATTTTCAATCTTGTAGAATGAAAACTATTGAACCTTTGCATTTAATCAATTGGATTAATTAAAAAAAATTAATATTATGTGAAATCAAATTAAAGTTAATTGAGTTCTAACTACCTTAATTTTACAGATGAATTTGATTGATTCTTATTATCATCTTAGAAAGTTATAAGCTCTCATTTTTCTATCACTTTGTTTATTTTATAAAAAAAATTATTACCCAATAAAAAAAATATAATTAATCAATCAATCAAAAACATAAGAGATAAGGATAATTACTCATTTTGTTTATTCTATCATCTTTCTGTCTTGCAGAAGATATGAGTATGGTTGGAGTTGTGGTTGTACATGGGCTAATAGGGTGACAAATATCAATGTAGGCTAATTTTTATGAAAGCGCATCTTTCGAAATTCGAAGATGCATTTTCGGACATATTTTAGGGTAAAATAAGGATGATCCACTTACGAAGTATTAAGATGTGTGTAAAAAAGTTGCGTCTAGAAATGTATCTTTGGACGCTAGGGACAATTTTGACTTTTTACAGTAGTGTTGAAGAACCCATAAGGTGGAAATAACAACCACTTATTTCAAATAGAAAGTTTGAGAATTTCATAGGCGGCAAAAAAAAAGTCTTTTGAATTAATTTATGATTCATCGTCCTAAGTATTTCCTCAATCCAGTCAGAATAAATTATCTTTCAGTCATAATAAAATCTAAGACCTAAGTTTTCCCACCTCATGGGGGTGAATGATCACCTTTGAAATTTGAAAATATTGTCAAATTCCATAAGTGTTTATCTAGATGCATATATACTGACACTTCATAAGTGAGTTATCCATCCTATTTTAATAAAAAAAAATTGGAGATGCATCTTCGTATTTTTATAGGATGAGTTTGTTAGTGTATATCCAAACTAACCCCTGATAGCATTTTGAGCTAATGGAATGGTGTTTTTGCATCACTCAGTGGGTATTTCAGAAGTGTGTCTCCAGAAAACCCTCAAAACAGAGAACATCAATCATATGTAGCAAGTGTGTCCTAAAATTTATATTTTTTAGGACAACTTATATTTTAGGCCATTTATATTAAAGATATCATAACACCATGCGATTAGTGTATTTCAAGGATATCATATTCAAATTCAAACAATAATATAAATTCAAACTTTAATCAATTAATAAAAAACATTGCCATGATACATAATTTGTTCATAAAATAAAAAGAATATAATTGTTACCAAAATACAAATTAAAACGAACTATTATGTATATCTAATCCCCTATTTCACCTCAGCCTTTTGTAATACAATGCATTTTGTGCTTTGACTAAGATGACATATACGATGATCATACCAGAACAGTTTTCCTCAAAATCTCTTCTCTCTAGGTGTAATACCTCAAAATTTGCCCTCTCATTTTCATGCCATTTAGCATATCCTTTCATACATTGCATTGCATTTAGAACACAATTGCATCATAAACATACATGAATATACATCTCCATTTGAGCTTTCACAGGTTGCGACTGGCCTTTATTTTTTCATGCGGAACGTGCACAAGAATCTTAGAAGAAATCAAAAGTTCTCGGTTGATTCAAAGGAGTTTAAGCAGAATATCAGTTTTATGGTGCAGTTTGCAAAAGTTGTAACTTATGTTCGTAAACTCATTTTGGCTTGAAACTCAATAGTTTAGACTATTTCGGTATTCTCTACAACTTTTGTGTTCGGCTCGGAGGCCAATTCATCAAGGAAAATGGCGGGAATTATTTGTTTTTGAAATTTCGGTTTCGCCGATTAACTGTGCTAGCGGTATTCAAGAGTTCGTAACTTCTGATTGGGTCAACATGTCTGAGAGATTCATATGCCAAAAGTTCCGTCTTGATATCCTTTCTAACTTTTGGGTTTTGGCCGAGAACTAATTCTTTGAAGAAGATCTCAGAATGTGCGAGTTTTTAGAGTCGACATAGTGAAAAACAGTGCTGAACCGGTGAGTTTTGAACACTAAAAAATTCATAACTCTTGGCTCGTTCATCGAATTGATGTTGTTTTGGTGCCTAAAATTCCGTTTAGATGTTATCTTCATTATGTGAATTCAGTTTGGGTTAGGTTCAAGCGGAAGGATCTCGAAAATGCGAATTACCAGTAAGGTTCTTTGATGCAGTGCACTGTCTGTCAGATTTTGTAAAATTCATAACTCGGTCAATTTTCATCGGATTTCACCCGTTCTTGAAGTGTTGGTTCACAAATTTTATCCTCTTCAAGTTCAAAGACAAATGCGAGTTTGAACGGTGCTCCAAAGATTATCGTTTTGGTTTATTTCACAAAACTGAAGTGCTGAACCGAAGAAAAAGGCTGAAAGTGGTTTCACGAGAAAATTCATATCTCCCTCGTCGTTTGTCCGGTTGAGCTTAGATTTTAACACCAGGTCACTGACTCATAGATCTACAACTTTGCTGACAAAGTCGAGTCGAGATTATGCTCCAAAGAGGTTGGCCTTGTCACATTTTCGAGTAGCGGACACCAAATAAGCCGAAAAAACAACTTATTCAGTGATGTCTTGCAGCTTAAACGTATCGATCGCACTCGATTTTGATCGTATGACGTCCGTTCTTTTTGTGTTGCAACCGTGATTCAGAGGCGGACGATATTGTGGAAGGCTCAGAGTCGAAATTTCTTGCCGAAGATATTGTTATTTTCACTTAAGCCGAAATTCTACCTTTTGCCTTTCATTTTACACTCCACTATATATTCTTTTGACCCACAATTTGTCTCATAACTTCAATCATAATTTACAAACACCAAAAAACTCTCACAAACTCTCTCTAAAGGATCAAAGTTCATTCTCTCAATTCTTTCTCAAGAACACAACAACAACTTCATCAAGAACTCAAGAACACAACAATTCCGATCAAGCTTTCGGTAGCCGAGCCGCCACGAACCACCACCTCCGGTCAACTTCACCACCGTAAGACCACCATCTTCCGCCACCGGCAGCCGCGCGGCCTCTCCTCCTCTCCTCCGTTCATGATCGCGTCTCACTTCCTTCGGATTCGCAATTTTTTCGTCGATTCTTCATTCGGTAAGCTTCTTAAACTTTAATTCATGAATAATTGTTGAATTGTTTCTTGAATTGAATTTTGAAGTTGAATTAATCTTGTGGAGATTATGTGCATTGATTCATGATTTGATTATTGATTGATTCTTGATTAATTTATCCTAATAATTATTGTGGTGCATGATTGAAAAGGCTTGGTAAAGTTGACATAGAATAATCGGTGAATGTTAGGTGTTTGACAAAATTCCTAAGAGAGCTAATTATTATGACTTGATATTGATTGAAGTGCTTGACTTTTAAATTCATGTTTGTTTCAATGTGCAAATTTGAAATATGATAGGTTGAGGCTTAATTGTTGATGTTGTTCATGTGTCGCGTGTCGAGAATATGTTTTGGTCATAACTTCCTAACCGTAGCGCGTTTTCGCGAATGTGAATAGTGTAAATTGACTTTGTTGATTATTCCGGAGCCATTGGTGAACTTTTTAGTCGATTTAGGATAATTTTTTCCGACTATTTCACTACTGCCAGCCGACGAAATCGGCCAAAAAGTATCACTTCCGAGCGGAATTTTCAAAATCCGATTGCATATTTGAATCCGTTGGCACGTTTGCAAGTTACCATGCGATTTTCGTTCAATTCCGAGTCGGTGATTTTTGACACGTTTTTCCGTTTCAAGGCTTTTTATGTTCGGTTTGGTGCGGTTTTGATGCATTGGTCTTATTTTGACTTGTACTTATGTTTGTTGATCATTTTCCATTCATTGCATGTAAATTTGTTCGATTCCGGTTTGAGTTTGCATGTTGTTTATATTAGTGCATAAGTGTTGCCCCGTTTTGAAACGTAAATTTCAATGCATGTCCATGACTCGTATATTCATATTTCTACTTGATTTGGAGTTGTGAGGCATAGGTGCAACTTCCGGTTGCACCTCTTTTTGGTTTCTAATGCGTTTGTTGAGTTCATGCAAGGTTCTCGCAAAGATCTTAACGACGGTCGTTTGGTTGGTATTCCACTTTATTTGTGGGATACCTTTGGATTCAAATGATATTTTGTGCCGTTGTTTTTGTTTCGATTATGGGGAATCTTCACAAAGTAATTATGGAAGATGAGCATTTATTTTGCTCATGGGAGATTACAAGGCTTGGCTTGAAGTTTTTTTGGATTTTCTTTTATGTGAAAGAATCGGCACTTCGACCAAGTAAGTAATCTCGATTCTCTACTTTAATGCATCATTCTAGTTGTATGCGACTTAGGATCATATAACTTAAGGTGCATATTGAGCCCTCCCACCTGAGGCATTGGATTTATTTGTGATATATATTGATATGTGTCGATTTCGGAGTTTAGGGATTAGGTTACGGATTAGAGAATTCGATTCCTTTCACTTTCCCTTAAAATATCGTTTTTGCCCGTTTCGTCGCAATTATTAAAAATAGTTTTAGGTGTGATAAAATTCTGGAAAAATTCATGAGTGATCCTCATCCTCTTAATTAATTTGTCATATTTTTTGTTTCCAGATTTGGGTGGTTTTAATAATTAATTTGGATTTTAGATCATGAGCTGTCCCAAAAAGGAAGGTTTTGGCATAAGGGACCGAAATCGATTTTTCCCCATAGGTGTGAGACCTATTTCTTGTGTATGATTAATTACTGTAATTTGTGACATTTTTATGCTCCTTAGGCATTTTTTTTCATAATTTTAGATGCCCTTTTTGATCCACTTTGTGGAGTCGTTTTTGGGTGATCATTCATTGCTACCTTGCTAGTCAAGTAATTGTTTTGGCACTTTGGTGCATAATTTTGTGGAATCCTTTTAGACCATGTAAGATAATGAATTTATTATTCCAGGGATTTAATTTCATAATTTTGTAAGGCTTTTTGCTATTTTTCCATGTCACCTAGATCCTAGGTTGATTCATGTGTTTATATGTCGCATAACCTAAATGTTAAGAAGGCATTCATGCCATTTTCTTGAGGAACTTTTTGGTAGCTTTTAAGAATTGATTATAGGTCATTTGTATGTCTTTAATTCCATTCATAGGTCATTTTTCGAACCATGCTCATTTGGTTTGTTTTGGTGCTTTAAAGTGCATACTTATGTGAACTAGTTTAACTTAAACGGGTTGCTAATCTCTTCTCATGTTTAACTTGAATTATGTGGAAATAATTAATGCCTATTCATGCATTCTAATTTCATCTCATACCTTGTATGCTACTGACCCATAATCATTTCATTCATATTCACATGCTATTCTTCCTTAGTTTGCATCATTTGCGATCTTATGCGATTTTTGCTCGTTTCTTCTCATATCTTCTTCTCATTGCTCCATATGCCTAATCCATTGCATCCATGATTGTATATTCATTCATCCATCTTCATAAGCATTCATTACTGACTTTGATGTTCATTTTATGCATTAATCCATTTTTGTAAGCCATATGCATTCATATTTCATCCATGAGTCCTAATTTGCATTTATGTGAACTTAGGTGAACTTTTTGTACATAGTTTGACATAGTTTGATCTTGTGAGATATCCTAGCATACTTAGGGACCTATATCATGTAGCTACTGACTTTAGAAGTCATGTAACCTTTAGGTACATTCACCTTTAGACTTAGGTCTTATTTTGAACCCTAGTTCCATTCTAGGACGTTTATGGTACTTAATCGCTTTTATGTTTTGATTTTACTTTCAATATGCATTGTCATGCTAACTTTTGTTTTGTAGGGGGGAAGATTGAGGTAAGCATTACTTCATTCCTATCTCTTATGCATTTTAATTGTGTTTGCCTTAGCACTTTGTGCTTTGCTTTTAGGCTTTCCCTTTCTTTAGAAACAACTTAACTTCCTTAGGAAGTAAGTTAGTTTCTAAGCTCTCTTTTCTTCCTTTCCTTTTCTTTCTTAGGATTAGAATACCTCATTAACCATAGGATCTCCCTTGTAAATAAATCAATAAAAATTAGGGTGTGTTTTAGTTCCCATTAGATTTTTCCTTTTCCAACTTGAGTCATTCTTTCTCATCTCATAAAGAAAAGCAATAAAACACTTAATAAAAACCGAACAATCTTGTACGACACGAGACTTTGTTGCGGAGTGTTTATACGTGTCCTGTTTCGGGGCGAGGTGTAAATACTTCCCGCAATGGATAGGTCTTAGTACAATACAGTTCACAAACAAATTCAAAACACTTCTCATAAAAGACAAAAACAAATAACAAGCGACTATCCTGCGGGAACTTCTTTTCTCATCTCATTCACTCACAACGCGAACTTGCGACGACTTGTCTTTCATGCAAGACGGTAAACGCACTCGTACCAGACGAGCCTGCAACACCTGAGCATAGACATACGCAGTTCCAGCTGTAAAAAACACAAACAAATAGTTCCCGTCTTAGTTAGGCGAACTACGTCGACTCTGATCCTCATTATCCCGATGAGGTACGTAGGCAGCGGGGTAGGGCCCGTTCGAGCACATTCTTTATTTTCCCTACATTTCCCCCTTTCCTTCCATTTTATTTTCCAATTCCCTTTCTCATTGCAGTTCCAGTTAGCAGTTCTTATTCAGCAATATCTTATTTCTCACCCTTTGAAACAAAACAAGCAAGCGTGGATCCCGTCGGGTACGACGGACGGTCTGGGGTGCTAATACCTTCCCAGGTCGTAACCGACTCCCGAATCCAGATCTTTGGTTCGCAAGGCCTTGTCCTTTCCTTCTTCCTCAGGTTTGTGCAACATTACCTTTCCCATTCATTCAGGATAAAAATGTCTGGCTGGCGACTCTAACCTTTCCGCGCCACTTTCGCGTTTGTACTAGGATGAAAATCCCGGGAGCGACAGCTGGCGACTCTGCTGGGGAATGCACACCAGATGATCTCTGGTTCCCTTGTGAGTCTCTCCTAGCGCTTGTTTGTTTCTGTTTCTTTGGGTGATGTTTGTTTGTTGTGTCTTGTTATATCGTATTGTTGTTTGTTTACCGCTTTTGTTTACAGCTTTCAGTATTTATTTTCTGCATCATGTATATCATACTGGACTGTCTGGACTGGTTTTCTGTTTGGTGGGTTCGGGTGATATTGTTTCTGAGAGATAAGCCAAGTACCCGGCTTGATTGCACCCTAGGATTAGAGTGGACATATTGTACTCGCATGTGACATGATGAGTGGCGATGTGTTTCACGCCCAGATTGCGACTGTCTTGGAAATATCTTGTGTGGGGATTTCCTCCACTTCGGGATAGGACCTTGATAGTTATGTGCATCTGGGGACCGATCATTGAGAACCTTTGTGGAAACAACCCTCTCTAGTGATGACAGTGGCAGACCACATTTGTTGGCAAACCCACTCGCATCCGAGGGTCCACTGGGAACTCACATAGGATGACCTGGTTCTCTCATAGGAATCCAGTCAAGGCAAACTGTTCGTATGACGGTAGTATTGTACCCTTCGGGATGAATGTACTATTGTTTCTCGATTCAGTGCTTGAAGCTGGGGACCAATGAGGGATGCTTGTTTCCTTGGACTCAGCTGAGGCCTCCCTGAGTAGTACATAATGCCAAACCGATTCCCTGATTTGGTCATGAGCCATTTCTCGGAAATGGTGAACGTATTATTGCTATTCGGCTTTGAGAGTCCGTGATGTTGACCCGAGTAGCACACCCGTGAGATTGGGAGGGGTTTACAGGTTTGCAGGAACCCTAAACTTCAACATACCCACTTTGCCAGTATTGTTCAGTGTTCTATGGTTCTTTGATTATGAGATCCGGGATTTCTATTCAGAGAGATTGTTACTGTGATTACCATGGTGACCCTGATATTGTGACTGTTATTATGACTCTCCACAGACACTTGGCTCGTTGTTCAACTTCAACACCATCAGTGACTATGCTATTATGTGATCCAGTTTTACAGTTATTGGGTTCTCAGTTATGGGGTTCTATACAGAGATGGTGCCGCTATTGTGATTCTATACAGACAGTTGGTTCACTGTTCAACACCAACATCAGATTGTTGATCACACGTCTGTTGCATACATGACATCATAGCATTTCTGCATACATGTTCAGTTATTTCCGAGGATCACATATCTGAATCATGTTGTTGGATTTTTCTGTATCAAAACTTGAATTAAAGCAGATAGATTCCTCAGAAATAATTGAACATGGCATTTGCATACATCCTTGCATTCTTGACAGGTGTTCAGAGACAAATTATTTTTCCTGACTTGATTTCTCATCAGAATGGACAACTTGAATCACAATCATCAAGGTATATATTTGAAGCAACTCCGGGCGGAGGTAATCGAAGGAAGACCCAGCTGAGGCCATTCAGGGTAGAGGTATAAGCTTTATTTCAAAACCAGAAACTGCTGAAACAGGAAGTCAACCAGATGAAGACTCAGATGAGATTGGTTATGGAAATTCTGAACAAAGCTATTTTCATCCCTATTGAGGGGAACTACGCTGCTCTGATTCTCCATTGGTCAATGGAGATACGTAGGCAGGAGATCGTGCAAGATCTTTCCGAGCAACCTTATCTATTAACTTTATCAACCTCTTCCCTCCAGATGTTGTTTGTCAGCATCCGACCTGAGCTTCCCAAGAGAATCCTAGGGGCAGAGAATGCGGGTAAAGGCCAAAACAACTTGAGAAGAAGTTTGATCATATTCTGATGACGTACGTGCAACAAGTGTCCTCATTTACGCAAATTCGGAGTGGTTGAGCTAACTGCATCAGGATCATCTCCGACAAAGTTTCCTTTGGGGTTTCAATGCCAAGTATGATTACCATTCTGGGGCACCTGGCCTTTTAATTGAAGATTGCAAGTCTTTCAGAGGTAAAGGTGAAGATAAGGTCCCAAATTTAATCGACTCAAAGGTCATCATGCCAGAAAGTCTGCTCACATATTGAAGTCTCCTCATCAAATGGGTCTCCCAATTTGCAAAGACATCTTCAGAAGCAATAAGTCCAGACGGAGTCAAGTCTCCTCAATGACGGCAATGTTCAGCTTCTTTACTGCATTTTCATTTGTAGTTTATATTGTTTGTTTAAACATTTGTATGCATGCATGAAACTTATTTGTTTTTTAATGATAGCCATAATAAAATGCACATGTTTTTCTTGAAGTAATCCATTCGTATTCACTCATGATTTTGTGTATGTACATTGCAATACCAACTATTGTGTTTAAACTCTATTAAGGAGGATGACGAAATGAAAACGCAAAAATCTCTAATTGTGTGCTTTTGAGAAAGACCATGTTGATGATGTACAGGCATTGTTTCAAATCCTAAACACCGGAGATATAAGGGAGATAGACCCTCGCCAACCCATTTGAGCCTTGAAGTAGGAGTTTCTTTTCGCATGAAAAAAAAACCTTGCATTTAACCCAGGGGCAGGGTAGGCGTCAGTTAGTTTGACCGAGCGTTTAAATTTCAAAAAGGAGTGTACATCTGAGGATCCATTACCTCTGGTTGTACCAAATCAAGAGGTCCAAAGACCAGAAACCACAATGGTTATCCCAATCAAGAGTCCAAAGACCGGAAACCACATTGGTTATTAATCATTGACCAGAGAATGAGGCAGTCACGACCCTTTCAAAGCAATCAAGACAAACAATGTCACATGATTTGTTCAAAAAAAAAAGAATTGAAAAAATGATGAATGAGAAAGCCCGCTAAGTCGAAACTTGAAAACAAGCGACTTAGGCAAAAATTAGGGCATCTCGCTGGACTTCACAATCAAAGATTCACAAGAATCAGTCCAGGCAAAAGTTAGGGATAAGCAAAATAATGCAAAAGTGAAAGACGAAAAGGATTACACAAGAAAGATCCTTGAACAAGAACAAAGTCGTGTGATACAGACCCGAAAGACGAAGGGATGACTGACTCCAAACAACAACTTGATTGGTGCTTAAACCGTTAGTGTAATTGGTTCCTCAACCATCACAAAACCCTTTTTGAGAAGTGAGCGCTTGTGAAAGCTAGCTGAACATAGGAATGGAGAACATCACGAAGATGGGTGGGCACAAATAAACTTCGAGCCTATATCCTTTATTTTTATAACCGTGAACCAGACCACGATACAACCCTCAAAAGTCCTAACTGAAACAGGGTTATCTTGAGAGCGTACTACCACAAGATCGCGTTCCTGACTCCTATGAGTTGTGCTAAAAGTTCTTTGTTGGTGTTGCATGTGCGTGCTTTCATTCATCAAAAACCAATGTCGTATTTAACCAGTGATTCACTCACAAAGGTTGGCGACATCTTTTTACAGTAAAACTTCAAGATTAACATGTGTGTTGCATTAGAATTTTCATTCTTAAAATAAACATTTTCTGCTTACATACATTTGTTTGGCATCATAAAAGTTTACATATGGAATCTCAGTCCAGAAGCTTAATCTTGCCAAGTTGAGAAGTCTGAAACTTCCGAAGGACAATCTATCGAGGTGCACTTTTCAAGAAAACTCCATTGAGTAGGGACTTTCCCAACAGTCATGGTAAGAGCCAACTAATCTGGGGAAATCATGTCGAGCAATCTCTTCAAAGTTCAACCAAGCTGGGGCAATCACTTCGAGATTCAAATCTCTCAAAGAGCCATTAGTCTGAGGCATGTATTCAAATTTCAACCAAACTGGGGCAATTACTTCGAGATCCAATCTCTCAAAGAACAATTGGCATGGGTGTTTTCTTCAAAACACAGTCATTCAGGGGTGATCACTTCAAGACTTGTACCGGGGCAGGCCATCCTAATGAGAAGTACTTTCTCCCGAAGACGGTAAATCCAAAGCACCTATCCAAAGGTCAAAATACTGGGGCATAATATTTCACGGTGATATGAGGTTTTTCATTAATCCTCGTGAGGAAAATTTCTTTCATAGACCATGCAGTCTGGGGCAGTTATTTCGAGATCCGACGAATCTCTCCAAGAGTTTGAAGACACCGAGGCATTTCGTATGTCATGTTTTCTGTGAAATCCTCTTGAGACATTTTCTTCCGATGGACCTTAATCTAAGGTGAGTTGAAAATTGCAAAGAACCATTGTTCACTCATGATTAGTTGGCAACCTATCCACCCAGGGCTGGGGGGCAAAGCCATTGTCGGCACAGTACTTCAAGAGTTGTTTTGTCGGCGGACTTCATTGATTAGAATTCCTTAGCAAGTCTCATTAGACAATTCCTTCTCCAGTAGTGCGATAAATGGAAGGTTACTTCTGGAGCAGAAGGATATCATCGTCTCTTATCCCCAGCATGAGACGCCTTACATCTCTCATTCCCAACATGAGAGGATTTATCTCTTATCCCAGCAAGTGGCAACTTGAGCTCTTATCTTCAGCGGGAAGCTTTATCATTGACATTATCTATCATCCTCAGTAAAGTGGAAGCTGAAATTTCTCCCAGCAAGGTAGCAGAAGGTGGGTATCATCCCCAAGCAGAAGTTTCCCTTCAGACAGGGGCAATTCTCAACAGTATAAGGGGTGTCATTCCTCCCCAGCAGTTTGCTCCCTCAGCGGTGCCATGCCTTTGATTCCCCAGCCAAGTCCGAAGATGATCCTGTCCCCACAGAGTTCATATTTGATTTTCACCTCCGTCCGTGAAATATTTCCCAGCCAAGTTGCCATACTTTTAGGTATTTGATGATACAACCAGATATTCATCACCTCAGTCAGAGTTGAGTGTCCAAACCTCTTGACTTGTCTTCCCCTGCAGAGTTGTATCTCTTGCTGCCAATCAGGCATTTGTCTACCGCTCGTCTGTGTTTGTCAACACTCGTTTGTGTTATCCCTAAACGGAGTTTTCCCAAACATTGGTATTACTGCTTTATTGTTGCTCGTCTGCATCTTTCAACACCCGTCTGTGTTGGCTCTGTGGTTTGCTCGTCTGCTTTTCCCCAACATTGGCTTATGATTACCTTGATGTTGTTCGTCTACAATTTTCTAACACTCGTCTGTGTTTGGTTGTTGTTGCTCGTCCGCAATTCCTCAACACTCGTCCGTGTTCTGATATGATATTTGCTGTTGCTCGTCTGCAACCTCCCAACACTCGTCTGTGTTTGGTATTGGATCCTTCGCTGCACTCGTCTGTGCCTAGATATATAGTCTCTGTTGTTACTCGTCTGTAACTGTCCAGCACTCGTCTGTGTTTGTTTGAAGCTCGTCTGCTTTTATTCCCCAGGAGTCGTCTGTGTTCTAAAGCTCGTCTGCTTTGCTTGGATACTCGTCTATATCATCCTCAGCACTCGTCTGTGCTAGCTTACATCTGTATGTGAAGAGTTGCTGCTTACCCTGATATTTCTGTGACTACTTCAAATGCTCGTCTGTGTTTGAATTTCTGGTATTCGTCTATACCAGTGGCTGATACTCGTCTGTATCATTGCCTGAGACACTCGTCTGTGTTTCTCAGATCATCGTCTGATACTCGTCTGTATCATTGACCTATAACACTCGTCTGTGTTATCTTGATGATCATCCAATACTCGTCTGTATTGAAGAGGTTTCGAATCCTGACAGTGGGAATTAAATGTCGAAATGGTTACCGGTCCTGGTGTAACAGGTAAATCCGAAGGAGACTCGTCTGTCTCAGGCACCAATTATTGTTGTTGCTGCACCTGGCGTAACAGGTTTGTTAAGAAGACTCGTCTGTCTTATACCATATATCCGCGGATAATATATGAAGAAGGTTCGTCTACCTTGATTGCATGTCTATCCCACAGACTTAAATGCATTTCCGGTCCTGGCGTAACAGGTAAATCCGAGGGAGACTCGTCTGTCTCATGTGTTAAGGACTCGTCTGTCCAGCTCCTGGCGTCACAGGATTTTTTTTTGAAGACTCGTCTGTCTCAGTTTATATGCTTGAAGTGTTTAAGGACTCGTCTGTCCAGCTCCTGGCGTCACAGGATTTTTTTTTTGAAGACTCGTCTGTCTCAGTTTATATGCTTGAAGTGTTTAAGGACTCGTCTGTCCAGCTCCTGGCGTCACAGGATTTTTTTTGAAGACTCGTCTGTCTCAGTTTATATGCTTGAAGTGTTTAAGGACTCGTCTGTCCAGCTCCTGGCGTCACAGGATTTTTTTTTGAAGACTCGTCTGTCTCAGTTTATATGCTTGAAGTGTTTAAGGACTCGTATGTCCAGCTCTTGGCGTCACAGGATTTTTTTGAAAGCTCGTCTATCTCAGTTACAAGTTCTTGCAATGTCTGAGGACTCGTTTGTCTGGCACCTGGCGTCACAGGATTGTTTGAAGACTCGTCTGTCTTAGCACTCTTATTCCAGATATCAGTTTCAACTTGGAAGAAGCTCGTATGCTTTTTCTCCCCTTCAGTCACCAAAGCGTCATTTGGTCGGGTTTATTTCCCGGTGTTGCATTCTTCGTCAGAGTGCAAATTTCTGGTCTTCTTGGTATTCAATCACAGTTTATCTTGAATGGTCGATAGCTCGTGCTACCTTCCTTTTCAGATTAACAGATGATTGAATAGGGGCAGCTGTAATACCTCAAAATTTGCCCTCTCATTTTCATGCCATTTAGCATATCCTTTCATACATTGCATTGCATTTAGAACACAATTGCATCATAAACATACATGAATATACATCTCCATTTGAGCTTTCACAGGTTGCGACTGGCCTTTATTTTTTCATGCGGAACGTGCACAAGAATCTTAGAAGAAACCAAAAGTTCTCGGTTGATTCAAAGGAGTTTAAGCAGAATATCAGTTTTATGGTGCAGTTTGCAAAAGTTGTAACTTATGTTCGTAAACTCATTTTGGCTTGAAACTCAATAGTTTAGACTATTTCGGTATTCTCTACAACTTTTGTGTTCGGCTCGGAGGCCAATTCATCAAGGAAAATGGCGGGAATTATTTGTTTTTGAAATTTCGGTTTCGCCGATTAACTGTGCTAGCGGTATTCAAGAGTTCGTAACTTCTGATTGGGTCAACATGTCTGAGAGATTCATATGCCAAAAGTTCCGTCTTGATATCCTTTCTAACTTTTGGGTTTTGGCCGAGAACTAATTCTTTGAAGAAGATCTCAGAATGTGCGAGTTTTTAGAGTCGACATAGTGAAAAACAGTGCTGAACCGGTGAGTTTTGAACACTAAAAAATTCATAACTCTTGGCTCGTTCATCGAATTGATGTTGTTTTGGTGCCTAAAATTCCGTTTAGATGTTATCTTCATTATGTGAATTCAGTTTGGGTTAGGTCCAAGCGGAAGGATCTCGAAAATGCAAATTACCAGTAAGGTTCTTTGATGCAGAGCACTGTCTGTCAGATTTTGTAAAATTCATAACTCGGTCAATTTTCATCGGATTTCACCCGTTCTTGAAGCGTTGGTTCACAAATTTTATCCTCTTCAAGTTCAAAGACAAATGCGAGTTTGAACGGTGCTCCAAAGATTATCGTTTTGGTTTATTTCACAAAACTGAAGTGCTGAACCGAAGAAAAAGGCTGAAAGTGGTTTCACGAGAAAATTCATATCTCCCTCGTCGTTTGTCCGGTTGAGCTTAGATTTTAACACCAGGTCACTGACTCATAGATCTACAACTTTGCTGACAAAGTCGAGTCGAGATTATGCTCCAAAGAGGTTGGCCTTGTCACATTTTCGAGTAGCGGACACCAAATAAGCCGAAAAAACAACTTATTCAGTGATGTCTTGCAGCTTAAACGTATCGATCGCACTCGATTTTGATCGTATGACGTCCGTTCTTTTTGTGTTGCAACCGTGATTCAGAGGCGGACGATATTGTGGAAGGCTCAGAGTCGAAATTTCTTGCCGAAGATATTGTTATTTTCACTTAAGCCGAAATTCTACCTTTTGCCTTTCATTTTACACTCCACTATAATTCTTTTGACCCATAATTTGTCTCATAACTTCAATCATAATTTACAAACACCAAAAAACTCTCACAAACTCTCTCTAAAGGATCAAAGTTCATTCTCTCAATTCTTTCTCAAGAACACAACAACAACTTCATCAAGAACTCAAGAACACAACAATTCCGATCAAGCTTTCGGTAGCCGAGCCGCCACGAACCACCACCTCCGGTCAACTTCACCACCGTAAGACCACCATCTTCCGCCACCGGCAGCCGCGCGGCCTCTCCTCCTCTCCTCCGTTCATGATCGCGTCTCACTTCCTTCGGATTCGCAATTTTTTCGTCGATTCTTCATTCGGTAAGCTTCTTAAACTTTAATTCATGAATAATTGTTGAATTGTTTCTTGAATTGAATTTTGAAGTTGAATTAATCTTGTGGAGATTATGTGCATTGATTCATGATTTGATTATTGATTGATTCTTGATTAATTTATCCTAATAATTATTGTGGTGCATGATTGAAAAGGCTTGGTAAAGTTGACATAGAATAATCGGTGAATGTTAGGTGTTTGACAAAATTCCTAAGAGAGCTAATTATTATGACTTGATATTGATTGAAGTGCTTGACTTTTAAATTCATGTTTGTTTCAATGTGCAAATTTGAAATATGATAGGTTGAGGCTTAATTGTTGATGTTGTTCATGTGTCGCGTGTCGAGAATATGTTTTGGTCATAACTTCCTAACCGTAGCGCGTTTTCGCGAATGTGAATAGTGTAAATTGACTTTGTTGATTATTCCGGAGCCATTGGTGAACTTTTTAGTCGATTTCGGATAATTTTTTCCGACTATTTCACTACTGCCAGCCGACGAAATCGGCCAAAAAGTATCACTTCCGAGCGGAATTTTCAAAATCCGATTGCATATTTGAATCCGTTGGCACGTTTGCAAGTTACCATGCGATTTTCGTTCAATTCCGAGTCGGTGATTTTTGACGCGTTTTTCCGTTTCAAGGCTTTTTATGTTCGGTTTGGTGCGGTTTTGATGCATTGGTCTTATTTTGACTTGTACTTATGTTTGTTGATCATTTTCCATTCATTGCATGTAAATTTGTTCGATTCCGGTTTGAGTTTGCATGTTGTTTATATTAGTGCATAAGTGTTGCCCCGTTTTGAAACGTAAATTTCAATGCATGTCCATGACTCGTATATTCATATTTCTACTTGATTTGGAGTTGTGAGGCATAGGTGCAACTTCCGGTTGCACCTCTTTTTGGTTTCTAATGCGTTTGTTGAGTTCATGCAAGGTTCTCGCAAAGATCTTAACGACGGTCGTTTGGTTGGTATTCCACTTTATTTGTGGGATACCTTTGGATTCAAATGATATTTTGTGCCGTTGTTTTTGTTTCGATTATGGGGAATCTTCACAAAGTAATTATGGAAGATGAGCATTTATTTTGCTCATGGGAGATTACAAGGCTTGGCTTGAAGTTTTTTTGGATTTTCTTTTATGTGAAAGAATCGGCACTTCGACCAAGTAAGTAATCTCGATTCTCTACTTTAATGCATCATTCTAGTTGTATGCGACTTAGGATCATATAACTTAAGGTGCATATTGAGCCCTCCCACCTGAGGCATTGGATTTATTTGTGATATATATTGATATGTGTCGATTTCGGAGTTTAGGGATTAGGTTACGGATTAGAGAATTCGATTCCTTTCACTTTCCCTTAAAATATCGTTTTTGCCCGTTTCGTCGCAATTATTAAAAATAGTTTTAGGTGTGATAAAATTCTGGAAAAATTCATGAGTGATCCTCATCCTCTTAATTAATTTGTCATATTTTTTGTTTCCAGATTTGGGTGGTTTTAATAATTAATTTGGATTTTAGATCATGAGCTGTCCCAAAAAGGAAGGTTTTGGCATAAGGGACCGAAATCGATTTTTCCCCATAGGTGTGAGACCTATTTCTTGTGTATGATTAATTACTGTAATTTGTGACATTTTTATGCTCCTTAGGCATTTTTTTTCATAATTTTAGATGCCCTTTTTGATCCACTTTGTGGAGTCGTTTTTGGGTGATCATTCATTGCTACCTTGCTAGTCAAGTAATTGTTTTGGCACTTTGGTGCATAATTTTGTGGAATCCTTTTAGACCATGTAAGATAATGAATTTATTATTCCAGGGATTTAATTTCATAATTTTGTAAGGCTTTTTGCTATTTTTCCATGTCACCTAGATCCTAGGTTGATTCATGTGTTTATATGTCGCATAACCTAAATGTTAAGAAGGCATTCATGCCATTTTCTTGAGGAACTTTTTGGTAGCTTTTAAGAATTGATTATAGGTCATTTGTATGTCTTTAATTCCATTCATAGGTCATTTTTCGAACCATGCTCATTTGGTTTGTTTTGGTGCTTTAAAGTGCATACTTATGTGAACTAGTTTAACTTAAACGGGTTGCTAATCTCTTCTCATGTTTAACTTGAATTATGTGGAAATAATTAATGCCTATTAATGCATTCTAATTTCATCTCATACCTTGTATGCTACTGACCCATAATCATTTCATTCATATTCACATGCTATTCTTCCTTAGTTTGCATCATTTGCGATCTTATGCGATTTTTGCTCGTTTCTTCTCATATCTTCTTCTCATTGCTCCATATGCCTAATCCATTGCATCCATGATTGTATATTCATTCATCCATCTTCATAAGCATTCATTACTGACTTTGATGTTCATTTTATGCATTAATCCATTTTTGTAAGCCATATGCATTCATATTTCATCCATGAGTCCTAATTTGCATTTATGTGAACTTAGGTGAACTTTTTGTACATAGTTTGACATAGTTTGATCTTGTGAGATATCCTAGCATACTTAGGGACCTATATCATGTAGCTACTGACTTTAGAAGTCATGTAACCTTTAGGTACATTCACCTTTAGACTTAGGTCTTATTTTGAACCCTAGTTCCATTCTAGGACGTTTATGGTACTTAATCGCTTTTATGTTTTGATTTTACTTTCAATATGCATTGTCATGCTAACTTTTGTTTTGTAGGGGGGAAGATTGAGGTAAGCATTACTTCATTCCTATCTCTTATGCATTTTAATTGTGTTTGCCTTAGCACTTTGTGCTTTGCTTTTAGGCTTTCCCTTTCTTTAGAAACAACTTAACTTCCTTAGGAAGTAAGTTAGTTTCTAAGCTCTCTTTTCTTCCTTTCCTTTTCTTTCTTAGGATTAGAATACCTCATTAACCATAGGATCTCCCTTGTAAATAAATCAATAAAAATTAGGGTGTGTTTTAGTTCCCATTAGATTTTTCCTTTTCCAACTTGAGTCATTCTTTCTCATCTCATAAAGAAAAGCAATAAAACACTTAATAAAAACCGAACAATCTTGTACGACACGAGACTTTGTTGCGGAGTGTTTATACGTGTCCTGTTTCGGGGCGAGGTGTAAATACTTCCCGCAATGGATAGGTCTTAGTACAAGACAGTTCACAAACAAATTCAAAACACTTCTCATAAAAGACAAAAACAAATAACAAGCGACTATCCTGCGGGAACTTCTTTTCTCATCTCATTCACTCACAACGCGAACTTGCGACGACTTGTCTTTCATGCAAGACGGTAAACGCACTCGTACCAGACGAGCCTGCAACACCTGAGCATAGACATACGCAGTTCCAGCTGTAAAAAACACAAACAAATAGTTCCCGTCTTAGTTAGGCGAACTACGTCGACTCTGATCCTCATTATCCCGATGAGGTACGTAGGCAGCGGGGTAGGGCCCGTTCGAGCACATTCTTTATTTTCCCTACATTTCCCCCTTTCCTTCCATTTTCTTTTCCAATTCCCTTTCTCATTGCAGTTCCAGTTAGCAGTTCTTATTCAGCAATATCTTATTTCTCACCCTTTGAAACAAAACAAGCAAGCGTGGATCCCGTCGGGTACGACGGACGGTCTGGGGTGCTAATACCTTCCCAGGTCGTAACTGACTCCCGAATCCAGATCTTTGGTTCGCAAGGCCTTGTCCTTTCCTTCTTCCTCAGGTTTGTGCAACATTACCTTTCCCATTCATTCAGGATAAAAATGTCTGGCTGGCGACTCTAACCTTTCCGCGCCACTTTCGCGTTTGTACTAGGATGAAAATCCCGGGAGCGACACTAGGGCATCTCTCTCAAGCGTCGCAATACACTAATATACAAACAATACGTCTTGGGTGTGGTCACCCCTAGCTTGCTCATCTTTCAACATCTCTCGATGTGTTGACCTAGGTTATGCTCTCGCATCATCATATGTCATGTAAAGATGTTTCACATTCTAAAACCATTTGATGTAGCCGAATGCATTAACCCATAAATCAGGAGTTGGCACACTGTGTGCTTCATTTGGTATCACATGATTATAGAAATCATCAAGTATGGCATCGAGATCTCTACAGTAGATTTTTAGAGGAACAAACACTGAGGGATGCCATGGAATAAACTAAAGAAACTCAAACAACTACATGACACGCTCATACAAATGTGGATATATTAGGTATGATCCATAAGCCAACCATTCGGATTGGAAGGATATGTCGTCCAAGGGACACATTTGACGGTGATTGTTGTATAGGCAATATCATATGCCTCTCCTACAATGCATTCAATAAACACCCGAAACGATTGTATCGCTTGATTCCCTACGAGCGAGATATAAGTGCAAGCATGTGGTCAATCCTCATTGATGTTATCATCAAGTTCCCAATCGAACATGCAAGGAAAGTGAGTGATGATACATGCCTGAAAATGATTCAAATAAAATATTAGTAACAAATTAGTACAAGTGTTATGAAATATTAGAAGCATTAAAGGTGCAAATATATTACTTTAAGCAGCGTGCAACTTTCTGTCAACTAGTCTTCCAAAGACAAAATTCACCCAGATTTAAATACAAATAAACCAAACATGCACCCCCAACAGTATTAATGGATCTTCTCTAAGTCAATGAAGTATGTCAGGTAAACTAGATCAATGTAGGTTGCACTTTTGTCCGCAAATATGGTTGGTGAACTAACCACACGAGGTATGACTTCAGTGTGAATTGTTTGTAGTATAAAATTTATGGGTTAATAGTCATTTACCCCCTAAAATATAGGTGAGTTTTGATTTACCCCCTTTAAAAAAAAATTGATTATCCCCCTGTAATTTTAAAATTCTAAGTCTTTTTCCCCCCAGGTGGAAAAATTACCCCCTGTAAATTTTATTTATTTATTTAACCCCCTGGTTTTTACACGTTTAGGGGGTACCCCCAAATTTCAAGGGGGTAGTCCATTTTTTTTAAAGGGGGTTAAATCAAAACTCGCCTATATTATAGAGGGTAAATGAGTATTAACCTAAAATTTATTCATCATTACCTTCAACCTTAAATGCTGCAGCCAAGTGGTATTTATACAATGTCTCTGTAACACGGTGGGAGAACTGACTTTTAGTTATGTTGCGGATAGCAAGAGTCGCCACCGACTTTTATTTTATCCATAAGGAAGGGACATAAAAGAACAGGAAATACCGTTTTGAAAAGACTTGGGTTTGGAGGGTAGGTTATATAAAGGGAAGGTGTAAGCACCCTTTATATCCATGGTTTTCCATGGACTCTTAGTTACTTAGCTCACTTATTCGTTTGAAAAAGGAAAGTGTAGTGTGTTTAGAAAAGATTTTCAGAAGTTCTTTGTAATGATCCTCGTATGGATGTATACAATGTCTTAAGTTTGAAAATATTTTGAAAGTGGGGTGTGAAAAAGAGTTTTTGAAATTTGAGCTAGTAACTAAGAACTACCTACCCTAGAATGGTCTTTCATGTTTCTTTATTTCCTTTCAAGGGTAAGATTGTCCTTACTATTAAGGAGTAAGTAGTCATTTACCTTGGATGTTATAAGGGACAGACGTAGGGTCATCGTATGGCCAACGAAGGTAACTTATAGGGGTGTCTTTAGCAATTTGTAGGGACTATCATCATTTATTCCGTAGGGTCATCGAGGGACGAGATCATTTATTCTGTAGGCAACTTCGAAGGGACTATGATTTTTTTAACTTTGAAGGGACTTGATGATTTATCTGTTTGAAGATACATTGCTTAAGACAACCCACTTTCGAGGTACTTGACCATTGTATGGAAGGCAACCAAGAGGGATACCTTAGGAGGTGCAGACGACGATCATAGATCGACTTACGTGTGTGAGTGTTTATTTTTCAGATATTTTATCTTTTTAATTAGTTTTCTAAGTCAAAATTAATTCATTTATGTTTTGTACTCCCTATTTACTAACCGCGCAACATAATTAAAAGGGCGGAAAAGTAAATCTAAACTATTACAAGGCTTTGGGGCAAATACAAAATAATAAGCGGAAAAATAAATTACAATATAAACAACCTATACATTTTTCTAATAACTTTAAAATAAAAAAATAAATAAACAATTAAATAACACCATTATCAACAAAATTATTAGAATTTAGAAAAAAAACTAGATTTTAGAATTAATTTATATGATTAGGGTTTTTTAGGAAAAATAGGATTTGAATTACAAAATTAGATTTTTATAAGAAAATAGGGTTTAATCATTAATTATTGTTGATTTACTGATAATGGTTCCAATTTGAACAACAAAATGATGGCAGAACTGTGTCGGGACTTCAAGATCCAACATCACAACTCTTCTCCTTACAGGCCAAAGATGAATGGCGTTGTTGAGGCAGCCAACAAGAACATCAAGAAGATTGTGCAAAAGATGGTGGTTACTTATAAAGACTGGCATGAAATGCTACCATTTGCTTTGAATGGGTATCGAACCTCAATCAGAACGTCTACTGGGGAAACACCTTATCAGCTTGTATACGGTATGGAAGATGTCCTACCTGTTGAAGTTGAGCTAACCTCCTTACGGGTATTGATGGATGTAAAGCTGGACGAAGTAGAGTGGGTCCGGTCTCGGTATAATCAACTGAATCTGATCGAAGAGAAGAGATTAGCTGCTATCTGTCATGGGCAGTTATATCAGAAAAGGATGAAGAAAGCCTTCGATCAGAAAGTCAGGCTTCGGGAATACCAAGTAGGAGATCTTGTGCTGAAAAGACTCATTCCTCCTCATACAGACCACATGGGCAAGTGGACCCCCAATTACGATGGTCCATTCATAGTAAAGAAGGTTTTCTCTGGTGGAGCGCTGATGCTCACTACTATGGATGGTGAAGACTTCTTATCCCCTGTGAATTCAGATGCAGTTAAAAAATACTTCGTATAAAATGACCCGCTGGACATAAAAACAGAATGTGAGTCCAGGAAAAAATAGGGCATCTCGGCGAGTCAAAAACAGAATAAAAGACTCGAGAAAAAATAAGGGAAAATAAAAAATGTACACCCGCTGAGTTGAAAAGCCGCTTTGGACAGCTCAGGCAAAAATGGGTATCCCGGTGGATTGAAAACCCGAAAGGGTGATCCACGCAAAATCAGGGAATAGGCGAACGACTGCACTCTGAATTCGTCTGTATCACTCATAAAACGACAAGCTTCGAAAGGATAAAGCATCAGTCAAAATCAACCTTCTTCAGAAAGCAATATTTGAAGAACGTCAAGGTCATACAGGTCATAGCAAAGGAAGCTCACCAGAGCGTCGTCAACATTGCCAACACTTTTACTTTTCTCAATTTATAACAATCTCCTTATTTTAGGGGATTTGTTTCTTTGACTGTATTTGCCAATTCAGGGCACCTATATTAATAAAATCATAGTTTTCAGTCACACCTCGTTTTGTACATTTTTGTTTCGTTTTCAAAATGTCCAATATTCATGATACAATACTTGCATAAAACAAATGAGCCGATTTTAATAAATGCTTGCAGGAAATATATTACACTAAGGAAAGTCTAAACTCCTATGACGGAATCCGGTAAGGGATACCTCGGGATACTTGTGCGTTTCTTTTGTCTTAACAGATTGCAGGTATTCAATACGCAACATGGGGCATGCCAAGCATCACTTCCCCAGCATACCTCCTCCCCAAGTAGTATCTGAAATGCTTTTCCCCAGCAAAGTTGTCAACTCCTTCTCATCCCCCAACATAAATCAATTCAATAGGAGCATCCCCAGCTGAGATCCCCACCAGAGTGCCAGATCTCTCATCCTCAGCAAGGATAAAAGAACTATCTCCCCACATAGTTTCCAGCTTCTCCCCAGAAGAGCAAGGCCTGAAACTCTTACACAACAAAGTGACGAAAAGTTTCCTTCTCCCCAGCTGAGTTCTCCTTACGGATAGATCTACCAATGATCTATTTTCCCAAGCAGAGCTATATCTCCTGACAGATCTACAAATGATTTCTCCCCAGCTGGGATATCTCTCCAAGCAGACCAGCCAGAAATCTTCAGCGGGATCCGAATCCCGGATCGGTTCCTCTTTTGCATAATCATAGAATTTGCATCATAAATCACCAAATAAGCGTAGCATTCCGTCTAATACGGATCATTACGGAAAAAATCAAACATTTGCATAATCACAAGCCAGGTTCGAACCAGTCACCTGCAATTACCATCGGTATTTCATCAACAATGTATATAATACTCATATCCCACGCAGATAAAAGCCAAAGCGTCTCCTTTGCACTCTCAAATACAGATACTTATACATGCTCTTTTGACACTCGTCCGTGCCATATTTCCCTAGCATGGTTTCCAAAACACTTATTGCAAACCAAATACTTGTTTATAACACACTCTTTTCGGCACCCGTCCGTGTCATCTTATCCCCACAGGTCGCCAGAATACCTTTTTCACTTTCACACACAAACATCTGTTCATAACTTATACATATTTTCTTTCAACACTCGTCCGTGTCATACTTCCCCAGCAAGTTGAACACTCGTCCGTATATTGTTTATATACACTCCTCACAGATTCGACACTCGTCCGTGTTCTTTGTTAACCAGTTGGTACTCGTCCGTATCATCATCTCTGAACACGCGTCATGTTTTGTTTCTATCGATACTCGTCCGTATCATGGTCCTAAGGATGCTCGTCCGCATCTTTAATCTATACACAGCGTCAAACACTTATACCTTTTATTCTTGAGCGTAAGCACTCGTCCGTGTTTACCGTTCCCCAGTAAGTCACCAACAAAGCAATTTTCTCCTATCCGACATTCGTCCTATGTCGTGATACTTTCGGCAGCCGTCCCCGGCCAGGTGACCGTCCTTCACCTTTGGATGACCGTCCCTCATCCCTTTCCCCAGTGGAATCTCCATTATTGGAACTTTTCTATCCGACATTCGTCCTATGTCATGATAAAGAGCAGCCGTCCCCTGCTAGTTGATCGTCCTTCACCTCTTGATGATCGTCCTTCATCATTTTATCCGATGGTCGTCCCCATCGTTGATCTTGTTATCCGACATTCGTCCTATGTCATGATAAACCCCGAGAGCAGTCGTACCCTGCTAGGTGATCTTCCTTCACCTCTTGATGATCTTCCTTCATCATTTTATCTGATGGCCGTCCCCATCGTTGATCTTGTTATCCGACATTCGTCCTATGTCATGATAAACCCCGAGAGCAGCCGTACCCTGCTAGGTGATCGTCCTTCACCTCTTGATGATCGTCCTTCATCATGCTTATCCGATGGCCGTCCCCATCATTGATCATTTTCTATCCGACATTCGTCCTATATCATAATAAAGAGCAGCCGTCCCCTGCTAGGTGATCGTCCTTCACCTTTAATGACCGTCCCTCATCATTATTTCATTTATTCTTTGAACCGATGGCCGTCCCCATCGTTGTTTACTTTACTTTTCAAGCCTGATGGCCATCCCCATCATTGCCTTTGTTTTAATCCCCAGAAAACCTTGTTTCTTTACCTGATGGCCGTCCCCATCATGATCTCTTTATTTCCCCAGCTTGTCGGTCGTCCCCGTCATTGCTTTACTTACCACTTTATCCCCATCAGTCGTCCTCTGCTCGATGGTCGTCCTCCATCGCCTTCATTTTGATAATTATACTATACTACCTTTTATAATTTATATCCCTTTTCTTCTTCAATTCAGCGAGTGCAAATTTTGGACTGTCTTTGGTATTCAACCACAAGTTATCTTGTTTGTCTGATAAGCCAGGCGCTTACACCCTGCACAGCTAACTCATGTTTGAATAGGGGCAGCTGTAAACACCCCAAATTTTCCCTCACTAATTTCACACCATGGCTTGTGATCTTTCATGTTTGCATAAGCATAAGCATACCATCTCATATTGCATTTTTGTTTTATCTGCATAGTTCAAGTTCATCTGCATCTAGGGTTTGCGATCTGAGCAATCCAAGAGTTCATATGAGCCATCCCAAAGGCCTCAAAGCTTTCCAATAGGGTCCATGTGTTTTCTATCATCATATTATGTCCCTAAAAGTTCATGGAAGTCAAGAGATCACAAGAACTGGCAAGGCATGGAAGCAGAGCTAGGGTTCTCACTACACAGATGACCAAAATTAGGGTTTTGGTTTCAAAGGCCTTAACTCAAAATTTTTGGGTCATTCTTGTTTATAATGTTCTTAAGATATTATAAGGATCATGTGTACCAAGATTAATGAAGAAATCCATTGTGGAAGTCATCTGTTCATTAGGTAACTTCTTGAGCAAGTTAAGTCAAAATCAGGGCATCTGAGGCCCCCGACAATGGAACCAAAGGGGTATTTTCATCAAAATTAAGTTCTATGATCTTTATTTGATCTTAGAAGTGGTTAGAAGTTCACAAGATTGAAGAATTTTGAGCCATTTGCAAACTTGCCAAAAATGGAAATGACTTGTAATGGAAACTTTCCATTTTGGGAAAGTTTTTCAACCTCCTCTATCTTAACCAAAAATGCTTCAAATGAAAATTTCTTGGTCATGAAAGTTTTAGATTAGGTCTTTCCCTTTTCAAAAAGTACAAGAACATGTCTTGATTCATCCTAGAACTCAAGATATGGCCTTTCAAAGTTGGCAAAAATCCTAAAATTTCAAGTTTCATGCCAAAGAGGATTTTTTGCAAAATCAAGTTTCAAGCATTCAAGTGACCTCTAATTGACTTCTAGACATCAACAAAACATGGTGCAACATTACAAGATCAAAATCTTGCCTTGGATCACAAGCTTCCATAAGCCATTTTTCACAAAATTCTTAAAAAGAGGGATTCTTGCAAGAATGATCTCCAAGGCTTTGTATGACCTCTAACTTATCTCAATGCACCATAACAACATTATGCAACATGCCATGACCAAAATTCAGCATTGGACAAGGTACTTTCATGACCAAATGTTACAAAGTTCACAAAATGACATTTATGCATAAACATTGCAAACTCTTGATCAAGGCATTACAACTGCTTTCTAATGATCTAAGGGCCCTCCACAAAGTCAGCTGAGGCCAGACATGCCATAGAACCACTCCTGCCATGACCCATGCTCATAGTACAACCAATGTTGACTTTTTGCAAAAACAACCATACCAATCAAATTGAGCCACAACAACTCTCTGAACCAATCACAATAGTTTATACAAACCTCAAGCAACACAAAACACATAACACAAGCAGCTGAATCTTGCTCATACTCAGAATCCCCAAAACTTGTCAAAAACTTTATTTCTTCGAAACTCACTCCTCAGCCAACAAAAATCACAAACTTTTCCACCAATCAACTCAGCATCATCCCAGGATCATTTCCCACCTATCACCATAGCCTGAAACATCCCCAAACTCAAACACGATTTCTGCAACCTCAGAACTGAAACTCTCAAAAGAGGCCAAATAAACTCACTCCAAGCATCAAAGCATTCTCAGGAAGCTCATTGGAGTTGATTTGCACCAAAGAGAGGTCCAGAAAGCTCAAGAACTGAAAGCTCAACCTCAGGTAACCTCAAGAACATTTTTTCTAGAACTTGCATTTTAAGTTTCTAAATGAATCTCCATGCTTCACTGATCACCCTGATGTAATTTGTTTTGAAAATGGTTGAGTATTAAGCATGTATTGAACTTCTGAAAGTTTTGTTCAGTTTTACGATTTGCTTCGAATCTTGTTTTTGATGTATGATAAATGTGTTTTGATGATGGATTCTTGATTAGGGATGTTAGGAGAGTGATTCTAGAGCTTTAGAGCTTTTGATTTAGCCTAGGGAAGAAGATAGGTGTTTTGGTTGGCCGGAGAAGATGATCGGAGCTTGCTCCGGTCACCTGAAAGTCATTAGGGTTAGATTAGGGTTTAATCTTGCCAGTTTGAACGTAGGCCGTAGGATCCTGTTTAGCGCGCATATGGAAGGCCCAGATTGATTCATTAAAACCCTAAATCTGATTAATTAGATTAATTAGGTTTATTAATTAATTTTTGCCAGATCAGATCCCAGCCATCAAAACACGCGCGCAGTCAACATCCCCCCTAGGTTTGAATCTCAGCCCTTGGATTGACATACTTCCCTCTTTATTCATTTTTATTTCATTTTTCTTTATTTATTTTGCACAATTTATTAAAAATAGTAAAAAACATCCAAAAAATATTTCCCTTTGCATTTTGGTTTTAAATATTTTTCTCAACCTGAAAATGATTTTTATTTTATTTTTTGCATTAAAAAGTATTTTTAAAATATTTAAATGTTATTTTTAATTAATTAAAGTCTTTTTAATTAATTAAAAATACATTTAGGTTTCTAAAAATCACCAAAAAAATCATGAATCATCCCATTGCATTTAGAAACATTTTCAAACTCTTCATACAAATTTCTTTTTAGGTTTGATCATAGTTTATGAATTTTCTTTGAATTAAGGGTCATTAAATATAATTTTTTGAACCCTAACTTTAAAAAATCTTTTCTGCCTAACCAAGAGGAGTTTGAATATGATTCTTTTTGCATTATTTTGAATATGGCATGTAGTTTATAGGATATTTATCTCATGAATTTATCTTGCATTTTAAATTTGATTTGCATTTTTCCCTTTGAACCATCCAAAAAACCCTAGAAACTTAGGAAATTCATAACTTTTGAGTGGTAAGGCTTCTGACCTTCTCCTTTGGGGTGTGACCTAGTATGGAATTAAGGTTTGTTTGAGCTTGGTTTCAAATTTTATCATGTCATATGCTTTTGTTTTGTTCATTTGCATCTTGCTTGTCCATAAAACCCTAATTTTAGGTGTTCATTTGCCTTCATCTTGCATATGCACCCATACATGAACTTTCCATGACATTTCTTGCATTCATATGTAATCTTAGACATCTTAGGACATGTTAGAATCATGATTGATAATTTCTTCATCCATTTGCCATGATTTGCATTCATTTCATTTCATTAACTTTCATGTGTTTTCAAACTGCAAAGCATGCTTACATGACATCTCATTCTTGTATGATCATACATATGCAATTTGTATGTCTTTGCATCATCTCACATGACATTAACATTTCATAAACACTTCTGACTTTTGTCATTTCATCTCATTGCATTTCATTTCATTTCATTTCTTTATGCCTTGAACTTTATGCATTCATGCTAACATTTTCAGGTGGTAAGTTAATTTGAGAAGTGGATTTGCCTTCACTTATCATTTCTATTTATCTCTTTCATATGCATCTTGCTGGTTTCTTTGAAGTGAACATTTTCACTTGTGTTCATTCTTTCTCACTTTCTTTCTTTAAGTTACTTATCTTCTTCAATGAAGTAAGTAACTTGTTCTTCTTTCTCATCCTCCTTTCATCTGCTTCTTCCATTGGTGGCTTCCTTGAAGATCTTTCTTGAGCCTCACAAACCATAGGAACATCCAAGCATGATAATAATTAGGGTTGTGATTAGTACCCCTTAGCCTTTACCTTTGAGTCTACTTGAGTCTCTCTTCTCATCTTCATAATTAGACACTAAACTCTTAAAGTTTTAGGACTTTGGAATTAGGGTTATGCCTTCATCCTTCTCTTAGGATGGAGTGCATAAATTTAATCCTAAGTGTTAAACCTTTAATTTTTTTAAACCTCTTAATCAAATCACTTAATAATCATCAAGACTTCATCTTGTAACTTGGGCCTTACATTAGGGTTCTAACTCTTCCTTATGGTTAAGAGGGACTAACCCTAGTGTTTAATGGACAAGTCCTCCTCAAGTTGTCTTACAAACTTAAAATCCACTTCTTAATCTCATCTTTTAATTAAAATCCACTTAATAAAGGCTTTGTTATAATGAATTTAATCCCTAACCATGGATTAAGTTGAGGTATCTTCCTCAACTTAAGTGTTCTCATCTATTATCCTTCTATTAGGATGGTGTAATGAGTTCACTAATATGTGATTAGAGATTAAACTCATTACTTAACACTAAACAAAAACCCAAAAACATCTAAATAATCACAAGTAGGTTAATGATCTTAATCCTACATCATCATGGTAATTAAGTTGAGGTGCTTATCTCATACTTAAGTATTCTCATTATCCCTAATAAAGGGAGGATATAATGAGTTTACAACCTTTGATTTAGGCTTAAGCTCATAAACTTATGCAAAAACCCCAAAAACAATAAAAAAACTGAAAAACATAAAAAACAAACAATAATCGTCTCCTTCGGGATTCTTTTCTTATCACACTCATTCATAAACAGGAACTTGCTTCTTCCGTCTAATGCAAGACAGTCAGCACTCGAGCCAGACGAGTCATACACTTGAGCATAGACAAACAAGCAGTTCACAGTCAATTTATTTTTCAGTCTCTTTGGGTCGAACTACGGTGTTCTGACTTCCTCATTGCACGTGAGGATACGTAGGAATAACTTAACAGTTATCGAACAAAAGTCTCTTTGTCTTCCCCCTCTTTCAGCACTCTCTTTTAAGCCTCAGTTCCTGAGCATTCACCCTTTTGCACTGACACTTGTATATTCTTTTCCATCTTTTGCACACAGATAGCACATACACTACCCCTTTAAACACAATCTTTTAAGCGTTGATCCTGTCGAGTACGACAGAAAATCTGGGTGCTATTCATATTCATATTCATATTCGCAACCGTCTTATCCATCTTTTCCTAGGTTTATGCAGCATTACCTTTCCTTCGGGATAAAAATGCCTAGCTGGCGACTCTATTCATATTCATTTCATTTTCTCCTTTCGCCGACCATTCGCGCTTGTACTGGGATGCAAATCTTTGGGAGCGACAATTTGCATATCTTATTTGTCTTTGAAGTGAACTTGCTTCACTTATGCTCTCTTGTTCCTTCTCTTTCTTTTAGGTTACTTATCTTCTTTAGGAAGTAAGTAACCTATTCTTTTTCTCCTTCTCTTTTCATATGCTTCTCCTTCCTTGGTGGCCTCCTGAAGATCTTTCTCTTAAGCCTCACAAACCATAGGAACATCCAAGCATGATAATCTTTAGGGTTGTATATAGTCTCCCCTAGTCTTTTACCTTTGGGTCTCCTTGAGTCTCTCTTCTCATCTCATAATCAGAGGCTAAACACTTAAAGCTTTGGGACTTTGAATTAGGGTTATGCCTGCATCCTTATCTTAGGATGAAGTGTATAAATTTAATCCTTAGTGTTAAACCTTTAATTTGTTTACACTTATTAATCAAAACACCTAATAACTATTAAGACTTAAGCTTGTAACTTGGGCCTTATATTAGGTTGCAACTCTTCCTTTTGGTTAAGAGGGACTAACCCTAGTGTTCAATGGACAAGTCCCCCTCAAGATAAGTCTTGCAAACTTAAAACTCACTTATCCATCTCATATTTAATTAAAATACACCTTTAATAAAGGCTTGTTATATAATGAATTTAGTCCCTAACCATGGATTAAGTTGAGGAGTCTTCCTCAGCTTAAGTGTTCTCATCTATCATCCTTCTCTTAGGATGATGTAATGAGTTCACTAATCCCTGATTAGAGATTAAACTCATTACTTAACATTAAACAAAAAAAATCCAAAAAAACTTAATAATTACCAAGTAGGTTAATGATATTAATCCTATATCATCATGATAATTAAGTTGAGATGCTTATCTCACACTTAAGTAGGCTCATTATCCCTAATCAGGGAGGATATAATGAGTTTGCAACCCTTGATTTAGGCTTAAGCTCATTATCTTATGCAAAACACCAAAAACAATAAAAAAATGAAAACACAAAAACAAACAATAAACGTCTCCACTGGGATTCTTTTCTCATCTCATTCATTCTATAAACGAGAACTCGCTTCTTCCGTCTAATGCAAGATAGTTAGCACTCGAGCCAGACGAGTCACACACTTGAGCATAGACAAGCAAGCAGTTCATAGTCAAAATCATCCCAGTCTCTTTGAGTCGAACTACGGTGTTCTGACTTCCTCATTGCTCGAGAGGATACATAGGCATAACTTAACAGTTATCGAACAAAAGTCTCTTTGTCTCCCCTCTCCTCCCAGCTTTCTTTTCTAAGCCTCATTCCTGAGCATTCCCCCTTCTCTTTTGCACTGACACTCTGTACATTCTTTCCTCCCTAGATTTTTATACACAGTCAACACATACACTACCCCCTTTTAAACACAATCAAGTAAGCGTGGATCCCGTCGAGTACGACGGACGATCTGGGTGCTAATACCTTCCCAGGTCGTAACCAACCCCCTTTCTCAGTTTCTCTGGTTCGCAAGCGTCTTATCCATACCCTTCCAGGTTTATGCAGCATTACCTTTCCTTCGAGATAAAAATGCCTAGTTGGAGACTCTATTCAACCTCAACCTCCAACATCGCCGACGGTCCGCGTCTGCACCGGGACGGAAGTCCGGGGAGCGACAGCTTGGCGACTCTGCTGGGGACCTTTGCAACCAGGGCTTCTGGTTCTCTTGTGGGTTTCTCCTAGCGCTTGTTTGATTTTGTTTACTGGGGGGTGTTATGTGCTATGTGTGCTTTTGTTTTTGCTTTATTTACTGCTTTCTGTACAACTTTATTTATCGCATTTACTTTATTGCTTTCATTTACCGCTTTATGCATTTCATTTTATTATCATATCATTTGTGCTGGTTTGTTGGTTTGCCTTGGTGGGAGGGGTATTCTAGTGAGAAAGGTCCAACACAAAGGCCTGAGTGACAGACATAGGATTAGAGTGGCTTCATATTGTTTCCCATTCCATTTCGGTCTGGTGCGGGAATATGAAACACGGTTCAGACATGGGTTTCTTTTTGAGAACTCTGTGCTACGAATTTCCTGTAGTGCTAGGTGTCGCTCCCTGGATTTCCATCCTGGTACAAACGCGAAAGTGGCGCGGAAAAGAATAGAGTCGCCAGCCAGACAGTTTTATCCCGAAAGAACAGGAATGGTAATGCTGCACAAACCAGAAGAAAAGAAAAGGAAGGACACGGGTTCTGCGAACCAAAGAATCTGAGATCGGGAGTCGGTTACGACCCGGGAAGGTATTAGCACCCCAGATCATCTGCCGTACCCGACGGGATCCACGCTTGCAAAGAAAAAGTTTCAAAGGGTGAAGGAATGAAAGCTTTTGCAAAAGAAAAGGAACTGGAACTGGAAAAGGAACTGAGAAAGAAAACAAAGAGGACAAATGTAGGGAAAATAAAAGACTGTGCTCGAACGGGGCCTACCCCGATGCCTACGTACCTCATCTAGACAATGAGGATCAGAGTCGCCGTAGTTCCCCTAACTAGGGGTTGAAAAGATTGCTTGTGTCTTAAGGCTTGAACTGCCAATGTCAATGCTCAGGTGTTGCAGGCTCGAATGACGAGTGTGTTACCGTCTTGCAAAATGACAAGTAGGAGCAAGTTCGCACGATGAGAGTGAAGGTGATGAGAAGAGAAGTCCCGAAGGAGAGACGCTTATTGTTTGTTTGTATTTTTTTAGAAGTCTTTTAGGAGTATGGCACAGGGAAGTGAAGGTAAAGCCTTTTCTAAGGACATGTCCTTATTACCACATCCCAAGATAGAATGAGTAACAAGTCCATCAAGAATGAAGAAGATCCTCAAACTTGTTTCCTAAGATTAGGATTTAAATTCACTAACTTGTTTGTATTATTAAGTGTTTTGGTGGATTAAAGTGAAGAAGTATTTTTTAGGATTTTCTTTGAGAGGATGACAATAGGGGAAAGGTCACCTCAACTGTTATTAAAGCTTTTTATGATTTGTATTGAGATGAGAAGAGAGAAAACCAAGAGGATCTTAAAGGTAAAACAACTAAAAGGGGACTAATAAATCCTAATGTTATCATGCAAAAGTGGTCCTATGGTTGATGTGGTTTGAACTCTATCCTAAGAAAAAGGAAGAGAAAGAAGAAGAGAGGAAAAAAAGCATTCGAGAACAACTTACTCCTCTAAAGGAGACAAGTTGCTCCTAAAGGAAGAAGGGAGAAGAAAGCACAAGATGGCACAAGGCACATCAACAATTATAAAATAGAAAGCAAAGATAAAGAAGAAAGATGAAGAAATGTAATGTGGATGACATCCACACTCCACCTACCATGAGCCCCTGAAATGGTTAGTAGCATAAACAAATGGTAAGACAAATACAAGTGAAATCAAATGAGATACAAATGAACAAAAGATAATACTAAATCATCATAACCAGAAGTGAAAGCAACCATTTAGTGCACTAAGACAAATCACTAAGACAAACCAAGCAATAGGTAAAACATATAAACTATCACCAAGCTTCACAAACCCCTATGAAGAAATCAAAACTCAAATGAAACACAAAATACCCCACAAGTTAGACAAACACTATGCAACACAAGGTCAGAACCTTACCATTACAAGAATTAGCATACACAACACAAGAGCCCAAGGTAAATTGCATACAGGTTCAATCATGGACATCACAAGAAGGAGAAGTGAAGTGGACATGTGCATAAGTGCAAGAACAAACAAATGATCATCCAATCAAAACAACAACATCCTTGAAAACCAGGAGCCTAAACATGTTAAAATGTGCCTAAGAATCAAGACCAAGCATGGGAAGAATCATACAAACTCCATCATAAGCATTGAAGAGAAGGGATGAACAGGGATGTGAGATGAATATACATACTTTTGTGAGAAACTTCAAAAGACAAGGACTTCAAAGCAAGTCAAGATGCAAACCTCATACAAGGACTAGGGACTTATATTCATGTCAAAAGGACCCTAAAAAAACTAAAGGAGTTGGCACAAGTGCCCTCCTAGCCTAAGATCTAAGCATGTTACCAAAAAGAATATAAAATAGGGCAAGCAAACAAGAAAACTCCTATTAAATCAGAAACTCATTTAAAAATTCTACAAATAAACTCAAATGTTCATTAATCAAGTGATATCATCATGTCAAAAAGCTAAAGTCAGAATCAATAGGCAACTAGGTCAAAGGACCTCAAGAACACTCATTAGGGTTTTGACACTTCACACACAAGTCAACTATAAAAAATATTCACACAAGCTTCTAAAAATCAGAAGAAAAATCATCAACAAACTACATCCTAATATGAATCAAATGTAAAAAGAACCAACTCTAAACTCAAATCAATGAGCAAGATAGAAAATTCACAAGTCAACATGTATTTAAAAGGAATTAAAAACAATTAATAAAGGGGAAATTAATTCCTACGTGAAAAATAAAAATAAATGGAAAATTAAAATTTCAAAAATTAAAGAAAATTAAAAGGATCAATCATGAATTATTTTGGAATTTTTGAGAACTACTAACTATTTTTAAAAATTAAAAACCAAACTGAAAATAAAAAGAAAATAAAATAAGAGTCAAAGGAGCCAGGGGTGAGAATAGCAAGGGTTTCAGTTCATTGCTAATGGGCTCACAAAAGGGAGGGGTGTGAATAGCATGAAAGGCCCAATGAATCCAGCGTGAGTGCACAACATTATTGTGAATATTCAATTAAATCATGAAAAAAACCCAAGCCAATGGATCAAAAGAACGCTTCAAATCCAAGTCAATGATCCTTCAAAGTCAACAGTTCAACAACAATAGCATGCACGCATACACTAGTTACCATGGGGTGCGAAACAAAATGAATTATTCAGGAATTATAAAACACATGAGAGGGATGAGGTCATTTTAATGTGCTGGCAACACCAATACCGTCCAGATCCATGAATCGTGTGGCTGCAAGATCATCTTCTTCATTTCATATTTCCAGAATCTGGTGACCGGAGCTCTAGCTCCGGCACCGGAAAATTCAAATGCAAGAACAAAAATGTACAAAAATGGATCAAACTCTCCAGATCACATAAATCAACCATGCTGAACTAAAATATGCACTTAGATTTTCAAATAGATCAATGAATCAAACAAATCGAACGCAAACAGTTTTATGCATCAAACTTCAAATCCACCATACATGCTCAATATTCATCTATTTCTAAATCTAAATAGACCAGAGTCATCAGCAAGACATACAGATCACAATGCACACAAACATAACCATTTCCAGATCTAAGAATTTGAAGCTTACTTGAAAGTTGCAACTCTCACAATAGCTCAAGATAAACCTCCTCCAGCTGCAGATCAACCTCTTTTGATCTCTCCTTGCAAAATAAATGTAAGAGAGAGCTTGAAACTGCTTAGATCTTGAGATTCAACCACAAATGCACTTGAACTGCACCTTGTGAACTCCTTATATTCAGCTTGAATTGATGGTGGATTTGTGATCCTTAGAGCTCAAGGATAAAAAATATGTGATTTGTTTTGGAAATGAGTGAGTGTATGGAGAGATTCGAAGAGAAAAGCTTGGAGTGCAAAAACTTGAGAGTGATGAAAATGTGATGAATTCTGGTGATTCAAAGAGTGAGATCACTTATATATGATGCAAGCCTTCAGTGATTAGGGTTTACAAGCAATGGCACGTGAGGATAGTGTGTATGGAGTATTTTTGTAAAATGGCATGAAATGTGTGATCTCTCCCATAACTCGTGCATTCCCTCTCTCCTTGGTGTCGCTCCCTGGATTTCCATCCTGGTACAAACGCGAAAGTGGCGCGGAAAAGGTTAGAGTCGCCAGCCAGACATTTTTATCCCGAAGGAACGGGAATGGTAATGCTGCACAAACCAGAAGAAAAGAAAAGGAAGGACACATGTCTTGCGAACCAAAGAGACTGAGTTCGGGAGTCGGTTACGACCTTGGAAGGTATTAGCACCCCAGATCTTCCGTCGTACCCGACGGGATCCATGCTTGCAAGGAAATCTGTTTCAAAGGGTGAAGAAATGAAAACTGCTGCAAAAGAAAAGGGACTGAACTGGATAAAAGAAACGAAAAGGGAACTGAAAAGGAAATGAAAAGGAAAAAATGTAGGGAAAATAAAGATTGTGCTCGAACGGGCCCTACCCCGCTGCCTAATTACCTCATATGGACAATGAGGATCAGAGTCGCCGTAGTTCCCCTAACTAGGGGTGGAAAAGATTGCTTGTGTCTTAGGGCTTGAACTGCCTATGTCAATGCTCAGGTGTTGCAGGCTCGGACGACGAGTGCGTAACCGTCTTGCAAAGTGACAAGTAGGAGCAAGTTCGCGTACGGAGCGAAGGAGATGAGAAGAGAATTCCCGAAGGAAAGACGCTTATTGTTTGTTTGTGTTTTTTAGAAGCTTTTTGTTGAGTGTGTCACAAGGAAGTGAACTCAAGCTCTTTTCCATGGAATGTGTACTTGTCACTACATTCCAAGATGGAATAATAGAACAAGCACACTCAAGTAAGGAGAAGATCCCCATAACTTGATTCCAAAGATTAGGGCCTAGGCTCACTAACTCATTGAATTTATTAAGTGGTTTTGTATTTTTGATGAAGAAGTGTTTTTTAGGATTCTCTTGATGAAGATGATACCCTGATCAGACTTGTGCATCATGATGAACAAGCTTGTACCATCCCAAGATGGGAAAACTACAAGTGTTTCATGGAATAAGGCTATTGCACATGAGACCACTTCAATCCTTATTAAGTGCTTTTTTAGGGTTTTTGAGATTAGAAAAGAGAAGAAACGAAAGGATCTTAAAGGTAAAAGTCTAATGGGGGACTAATGAATCCTAATTGTTATCATGCAAAGGAAATCCTAGGTTAGTGAGGTTTACTATCCTAAAGGAGGAGAAGATAAGAAAAGAAAGAGAAGGATGAAGAAGAGAAGAAGGAATAATTAAGGCCTAAGCCCCAACAATCACAAGTAAGAGAATAACATGAGAAGAGATAAGAATTGGAGATGTGGGAATCACATCCACACCTCTCACTTACCAAAGCTCCTGAAATGGTTAGTAACATAAGAATAAATGCAACACAAAATGGGCCTAAGATCAAGCCAAAGCAACACAACCAGAAGTGGAATCCCAATTACAAATGTCAAATGAAAACACACAACACAAGAATGAGAAAGGGACTATACAACTCAACATGAAGCAACATGGATTATCATGACAAATCAAAACAAACATGAGAGAACACAAAGCAAACTAAACAAAACAACATCACAAACTTCAATACCAGAACCCTAACATGTCAAGAATGTGCCTAAGGATCATAAGAGATGAAGAAAAGAAGCATACAAACTCAAGTATTTACATCATGAGAAGCAAAGAAGCAAAATAAGTTAGGTGAACATGTACAAAAGTGAATGAACTTCAAAGGTAAGCAAACACCAAATTTATCAAAGTACAAACATCAACTCAAGACCAGAGAGGTATCTACATCCTAAAAGGGTTCTAAACAACCTAAGGGAGTTGGCATAAGTTCCCTCCCAACCTATGGATTAAGCGTATGACCAAAAAGGATGCAAAAGAGGACAAGCAAGGAAAAAAATTCAAATCAAATCAAGCATACATCCAAAAATTTCACAAACTTGCATAAATACTCCTCAAACATACAATATTAACATGCCAAAAGGAAAGAATCAAAATCAGAAGCTAAACAAGTCAAGTATGGGCTTAAACATGGATTATGGTTAGGAGACTTCATGCACAAGTTGAAGACCAAAACTAATTAAGCAAACTTCTAAAAATCAGAGGAAAAATCACCAATAAACTACATCTCAATGTGAATCCAGAGCAAAAAGAATCAATTCAAAATTCATATTAGTGATCAAGTTAGAAATTGCACAAGGCAACATGCTTTAAAAGTGAAATAAAAGCAATTAATAAAAGAAACAATTAATTCCAGCGTGACAAATAAAAATAAATGGAAAATGAAAAATGACAAAAATTAGAGAAAACTCAAAATATCATTCATGAATTTTTTTTGGACTTTTTGTGAACTTATTTCTATTTTTAAAAATTAAAAATCAAACTGTAAATAAAATGAAATAATAAAAGAAACAAATGAGGCCAGGGGTGCAATTAGTGATGACTCCAGTTCAATTCACTTGGGCTTACAACACAGGGGGGTGGGGATAGAAAGGGAAGCCCATTGGATTCTGCGTGTACTCACAATAATATGGTGGAAATTCACATTAATCAGGAAAAAAATAAGAAACCATTAGATCAAACAAACGCGCCAGATCAAGTCATATGAAACCCTAGGTCCTCTCATTCATTGGCCAGTAATGTGTGAACATGATATTCATGGTGAGGTGCGAAACATAATGATTAATCAGATTAAAAATATAAACACAAAGCACGTACAGGGTGTCGCTCCCACCAAATGAGGCTAAGTCAAATGGGGTACAGACGCGAACGGTCGGCGAAAGGAGAGAGAGAACACACAAGGGTGAACTCAGAAGACAAGAGTCGCCAGCTAGGCATTTTTATCCCGAAGGAAAGGTAATGCTGCATAAACCTAAGAAAAGATGGATAAGACGGTCGCGAACCAGAGAGACTGAGAAAGGGGGTTGGTTACAACCTGGGAAGGTGTTAGCACCCAGATTGTCCGTCGTACTCGACGGGATCCACGCTTAAAAGACTTATGTTTAAAAGGGGTAGTGTCAGTGAAATCTGTGTATCAAAGCTGGAAAAGAATGCAAGTGTCAGTGTAAAAGAAATGTGAGGTGTATGAGAGAAGTGTCAGTGTGAGAACAAGAATGAAATGCTCAAAACTATGAGGCTAAAGGAATAATACTAGAGGAGGGAGAATATACAGAGACTTTTGTTCGATAACTGTGAAGTTATGCCTACGTATCCTCTCGTGCAATGAGGAAGTCAGAACACCGTAGTTCGACTCAAAGAGACTGAAAGATAAATTGACTTGATGAACTGCTTACTTGTCTATGCTCAAGTGCGTGACCTGTCTGGCTCAGGTGCTAACTGTCTTGCATTAGACGGAAGAAGCGAGTTCTCGTTTGGGAGCGAATGAGATGAGAAAAGAATCCCGGAGGAGGCGATTATTGTTTGTTTTTGAGTTTTCAATCTTTTGCTGCTTTTTGAATTTGTCATAGGAAAATGAGCTTAAGCCTAAACCAATGGTTAGTAAACTCATTACATCCTCCCTCTGATTAGGGGTAATGAGAGTACCTTAAGTATGAAGTAAGCACCTCACACTTAATCACCATGATGTAGGATTAAAATCATTAACCTACTTGTGATTATTTAGATGTTTTTGTTGTTTTTGTTTAGTGTTAAGTAATGAGTTTAAGCCATAATCAGGGATTTAATGGACTCATTACACCATCCTAATAGAAGGATAATAGATGAGAATATTTAAGCTGAGGAAGGCTCCTCAACTTAATCCATGATTAGGGATTAACCTCATGACAAAACAAAGCCTTTATTAAAGTGGATTTTAGTTAATGGTAAGATTAAGAAATGAATTTTATGATTTGTAAGACAACTTGAGGGGGACTTGTCCATTAACACTAGGGTTAGTCCTTCTTAACCAGTTAAGGAAGAATTAGAACCCTAATGCAAGGCCCAAGTTACAAGCTTGATGTCTTAGTGATTATTAGATGGATTGATTAAAGGATTTAAACACATTAAGGGTTTAACACTTAGGATTAAAGTTATACACTCCATCCTAATAGAAGGATGCAGGCATAAGCTTAATCACAAAGCCTTAAAACCTTTAAGGTTTAGTCCTTGATTATGAGATGAGAAGAGAAGACTCAAAGATGACACAAAGGTAAAACTAAATGGGGGACTAATCAAACCCTAATTGTTATCATGCTTGGTTGTTCCTAGGGTTTATGAAGCTCGCAAAAGATCTTCAGGAGATAAGCCACCAGGAAAGAAGCAGATGAAAGGAGGAAGAAACAGAGAGAAGCAAGACAACTTGCTTCACTTAAGGAGGAAAGTTGCTTGAAGAAAGAGAGTGGTAAAGATCATGAATGAGCAAGCTCACTCAAATATAAAAGATAAAATGAAGCAATGATGCATAAGAGAGATGAAAAGAGATTGTGAGAAGTGAAGGCAAATTCACTTCTCAAAACAACTTACCACCTAAAAAGTTAGCAAAAGAAATGAAATGCAATGCAAATGAGATGAAATGTCATGATGCAAACCAAAGTCAGAAGCATAAACATGATTTAAATGATGTCAAGAGTTGATGCAAACACATGTCAAGAGTTGTGGATGATCATACAAGAATGAGGATGCAAATGAAGCATGCTTTGAACCATGGAAGTTCATGAAAGTTTATGAAATGGAATGGACATATAACATGGCAAATGAAAGATGCAATGATCAAACATGATTCTACTATGTCCTAAGATGTCTTATATGTCATATGGATGTACAAAATGTCATGGCAAGCTCTTAAATGCAAGCAAATGAGAGATGGATGCAAAGGAAGGCACAAATTAGGGTTTACATACAACACACAATGCAAAAATTCAAAACCAGAAGCAAATGATATGATAAAAAATTGAAAATGGGATCAAAGGAACCCTAACCCTACACAAGTTCACTGCCCAAAGGAGGGGACCTAACTCTTAACCTAGTGCAAGTTATGAATTTCTCAAGTCAATTAGGGTTTTGGGATACCTCACAATGGAAAATACAAATCAAATTGAAAATGAAATATGAATTCAAACCAATTTTACCCTAGAAACTACATGATGTGAAGGATGCAATGCAAGAAGAACCATCACCAAACTCTCAAAGGTTAGGCAGAATGGATTTTTCCAAGTTTGAACAAAAATATTGCCTTTAAAAGAATTTAATTCCAATGAAAATTGTCAAAATGCATCAAGAACCAAAAAGAAATTTGTTTTGAGAGTTTGATAATGTTTCTAAATGTTTTGAAATGCAATATGAATTTTTTGGTGATTTTTAAATACCTAAATGCATTTTTAATTAATTAATTTTCATTAACTAATTAAAAATAAACAATTAAATGATTTAAAAATGATTTTTAATACAAAAAATAAAAATAAAAATATTTTTGGGTTCTGAAAATTAATGAAATGTTTGACAAAAATTTTCAGAATTTTTAAATATGTTTTACTATTTTTAATAATTCGTAGAAGTTAAATATAAAATAAATGAAATAAAAATGAAATTATGAGAAGTCAACAGATCTAATGGCTGGCATTCAAATGGTTTTGGAGGGAGTTGACCCGCGCCAAATCCTGTGGCTGTAATTCAAACTGACCAAATTAAATTAAACCTAATTAATTAATTTAATAAATTAGGATTAGGGTTCTAATGAAAGATCTGGTCCATTCATTTGCGCGCGAGTTAACCCAAGTCAAACAGATCCATGGCTCACATTCAAACTGAGCCCTAACCCCAATTAATGCACTAATGACTTTCAGGTGGCCGGAAATGACCTCCGGTCATCTTCTCCGGCCACATCTCCCCTGAGATTTTGCTATCTCTCTCCCCAAGCTTCTAAAACTTAATCTCTCTGCCCAGAATCCAACCCCATACATCATACAACAAGAATCATCAACCAAAACACATTTATTTCACGTATCAAAGTTGAATCGAATCAAAACGTTTTTAGGTCAAAACATTTCAGAAGCTTCATACATACTCAATACTTAACCATTTTCAAAAATAAACATATCAGCATGATCATCACATCACATAGATTCATTTAGGAACTTAAAAACAAGTTTATGGAAAAAATGTTCTTGAGCTCACCTGAACTGGAGCTTTGATCTTTGAAGCTTTCTGGCTGCTTCTTTGGTCCAAGATGCCTTTAATGGACCCCCTGATAAGTTTGCAATGCTTGTTTGGAATTTCTTATGGCTGGTTTAAGAGATTGATGAAGTTCTGTTCAGAAGGGGTGAAAAATCGTGTTTCTGCTTGGGGTGATTTCAGGGTCAAATGAGGATTGGGAACTGATCAGAGGATCATGGTGAATGGTTCTATGAAGTTTGTTTTGATGTTTGAGACTTGAGTGCTGAGTTTCGAATGAAAATGCAAGGGGGAGAGTTTTTGGGAACTATGGCAATGCTGTGTATTCAGGCTTGCTTGTTGTATGTTTTGAGTCTTTTTTAGTCCACATATCAAGCTGTGATAGGGCAGAGAGTTGTTGGTGGCACAGCTTGATTGGTATGGCCCCTTTTGCAAAAAGTCAAGTCTAGGTGTACTATAAGGTATGGGCTATTTTAGGGCTAGAACAAAAGCATGTCTGTTGCAGCTTGAATCAAGGCTGACCATGGAAATGAATTTGAGGCAAATTTGCAAGTGGATTAGAGTTTATGTGTGGTTTTGCAATTTTGTGATCTTTTGGCCCTTTTGAAGTTTCTTAATGATCAAGGCATGAAAATGAACAATTCTTTGGTGCATTCTGAATTTTAGGTCATGGTTTATGATTGTGTAATGCATAGAAGTCCATTTGAAGTCACATTTTGCCTTGGCATGAGGTTTTGCAACTTTGCCTCTTTGGTACAAAAGTGAGAATTAAGTGATTTTGCCCAACTTTGACAAGCCATAACTTTTGATCCAAAATGAATTAGAATGAGTTCTTGTACTTTTTGAAAATGGGAGGATCCATTCTACAACTTTCATGACCAAAGTTTTCTCATTTGAAGCATTTTTGAATCAAAAAGAGGAGGTTGAAAAACTTTCCCAAAATAGCAAGTTTACATTATAAGTCACTTTCCCAAAAAGGCAACTTTGCAAATGGCTTGAAATTCTTCAATTTTGTGAACTTCTAACATCTTCTATGATCAAATAAAGATCATACACATTCAAAATGATGGAGAACACCCTTTGGTTGTGTCATTGGGGGCCTCAGATGCCCTGATTTTGCACTGACTTGCTCAAGAAGTCATCTCTTGATCAGATGCCTTCCCCATTGAATTTCTTCATGAAAATTGATATGCATGATCCTCATAATATATAGAGACCAATAGAAACAAGAATGACCAAAAAATTTGGAGTTATGGCCTTTGAAACCAAAACCCTAATTTTAGGTCATCTGTGCAGTTAAACCTGGCTCTGCTTCCATGCCCTTCTCAGTTCTTGTGATTCTTTGACTTTCTTGACCTTGTGAGGATATAATATGATGCTTGAACATATATGGACCCTCTTGAGGTGATTAAAGACCTTTTGAGTGGCTCAAGTAGCTCTTGGATTGCTCAGATCACAAACCCTAGATGCAGATGACTTAGAAACAATGCAGTGAAGCAAAAATGCAATATGAGATGCTATGATTGAACTTATGCACATGAAAAGATCACAAGCCATGGTGAAATGAGTGAGGGAAAATTTGAGGTGTTTACAGCTGCCCCTATTCAAACACGAGTTAGTTGTGCAGGATGTAAGCAACAGCTTAACAGGCAAACAAGATAACTTGTGGTTGAATACCAAAGACAATCCAAAATTTGCACTCACTGAATGAAGAAGAAAATGGTTATAGATTTGTAAAGGAAAGTAAAGTATAATTATAAAGTGCGGGTGACGGAAGACGACCGTCGAGCAGAGGACGACTGCTGGGGGTGAAGCAATGACGGGGACGACCGACATGCTGGGGAAGATGCGGGAAATAAAGCAATGACGGGGACGGCCGACAAGCTGGGGATATAAGAGATTATGATGGGGACGGCCATCTGGTAAAGCTATAAGACTCTCTGGGGATTATAGGTAGAGTGAATGATGGGGACGACCATCATGTTCAAGGCATGAATGAAATAAATGATGAGGTACGGTCATCAAAGGTGAAGGATGATCACCTAGCAGGGGACGGCTGCTCTGTTGGGGATAAGATGAGGGACGGTCATCTAAGGTGAATGACGATCACCTGGAAGGGTACGGCTGCCGAAAGCATCGCGACATATGACGAATGTCGGATGAAAAGGTCGACGATGGGGACGGCCATCCGATAAGCATGATGAAGGACGATCATCAAGAGGTGAAGGACGATCACCTAGCAGGGTACGGCTGCTCTCGGGGCTTATCATGACATAGGACGAATGTCAGATAACAAGATCAACGATGGGGACGACCATCGGATATAATGATGAAGGACGATCATCAAAAGGTGAAGGACGATCACCTAGCAGGGGACGGCTGCTAAAAATATCACGACATAGGACGAATGTCGGATAGGAAGGGGCTCTTAATAAATAGAGACTCCTCTGGGAATGATGAAGGACGATCATCAAAAAGGTGAAGGACGATCACCTGGCAGGGTACGGCTGCCGAAAAGGTATCATGACATAGGACGAATGTCAGATAGAAAGAAAATAGTTTAACAAGTTTTGTCGGGGATTCTCCTGAAGAAGGGTAGACACAAACGAGTATCTAAATTCAAGAAGTCATAAATGTTTGACACGGTGTATAGATTAAAGATGCGGACGAGCATCCTTAAGACTATGATACGGACGGGTATCAGTAGAAACAAACGCTTGACGCATGTTCAGAGATGATGATACGGACGAGTACCAACTGGTTAACAAAGAACACAGACGAGTGTCGAATCTGCGGGGATTTAAGTGGTATATATAAGATACAGACGAGTATCTGTATGAATAAACAATAAACAATGAGTAACAAGTATGAGTGAGACACAGGTGAGTGTCTAACCTGCTGGGGAGATGACACGGACGGGTGTCAGAAAAAAGTATACTATAAACAAGCATCTAATTTCCAAGTGTTTAGGCAACTATGCTGGGGAAGATGACACGGACGGGTGTCGGAAATCGTATGTATATGTGTATCTGTGTGTTATGAGTGCAAAGGGGACGCTTTGGCTTTCTGCTGGGGATATGAAACGGACGGGTGTCAAGAAGTATCTGTACTGTATAGGCATCTGTTTGCTCGGGCAATTTACTGGGGAATGATGACACAGACGAGTGCCAAAAGGAGCGTGTATCTGTATTTGTGAGTGTGCAAGTAAATACTTTGGCTCTCTGGTGGGGAATTGGAAATATTCTGTATATTGTTGATGGATTGTCAGTATTTACAAGTGTTTGATTCAGAACATGGCTTATGATTATGCAATATGTTTGATTTTTGCCGTAATGCTCCGTATTAGACGGAATGCTATGCTCTGTGGGGAAAATATGATGCGAATGCTATGATTATGCAAAGATACCGATCCGGGATTCGGATCCCGTTGCTGTGGAGATCTCTGGCCGATCTGCTTGAAGTGGACATCCCAGCCGGGGATGAGATCATTGGTCGATCTGACATATCTGACTCTGCATGGGGAGCTAGATCACTGATAGACCTATCTCAGTAATGAGGGACCCAGCTGGGGTTTGTGGAAGCTTTCTTTACTCTGTTGTGAGATCTTCAGGCGTTGCTCTTCTGGATAAAGGCTGAAACTCTGTGGGGAGATAGTTCCATGTCTAGCACTTGGCTGGGGGAGGAGAGAGATCACTGAAAGATATTTCTAGAGATTTTTTTTGTGGGGATCCTGCTGAGGATGATACTTGACAACTCAGCTGGGGATATGGGCTCCTTCAAGTGATGCTCTTTGAAGGAAATGTTGGAGAAGCGATGCCTGGCAACGCCGATGGGGAGAAAACATTTCTGGTGATGTTTGGAAGGTGTGATGAGGAAACAATGATTTGGCAGCCTACTGGGGAGAAGCCTTCATGCCCCATGTTGTGCTTTGGATACCTGCAATCCTGTAAAGACAAAGAAACACACAAGTATCCCGAGGTATCCCTTACTGGATTCCATCATAGGAGTTTAGACATTCTCGGGAGTCAATATATTTCCTGCAAGCACGCATTTTTAGAAGGGAAACATCTGTATTTATGCAATCAATATCTTAAAGACATCAGACATTTTTGCAAACGAAAATAAAATGTACGAGACGAAACATGACTAAAAATCTGACTTTATTAATTCGTGTGCCCTGAGTTGGCAAGATACAGTAAAAAAAAACCGGATCCCCTGAGATGAGGGAATCGTTACAAATGGAGAAACAAAAAGGTGCTGGCAATGCTGATGACGCTTCAAGGAGCTTCCCTTTTGTTATGACTCGTATGACTTTTGACGTTCTTCTCACCTTGCTTTCTGAAGAAGACTGATTCTGACCGACGCTCGAACCTTTCGAAGATTGCCGTGTTGTAAGTGATACAGACGAATTCAGAATGCAGTTGTTCGCTTATTCCCTTATTTTGCGTGGACCGCCCTTTCGGGTTTTCAATCCACCGGGATACCCATTTTTTGCCTGAGCTGTCCAATGCGGCTTTTCAACTCAGCGGGTGTACATTTTTTTATATTTATTTTCCCTTATTTTTGCCCGAGTCTTTTATTCTGTTTTTGACTCGACGGGATGCCCTAGTTTTTGCCTGGACTTACATTCTGTTTTTATGTCCAGCGGGTCATTTTTTTACGCGAAGTATTTTTTAACTGCATCTGAATTCACAGGGGACATGAAGTCTTCACCGTCCATAGTACTGAGCATTAGTGCTCCACCCGAGAAAACTTTCTTTACTATGAACGAGCCATCATAATTCGGAGTCCACTTGCCCCTGTGGTCTGTATGAGGAGGGAGGAGTCTTTTCTGCACAAGATCTCCTACTTGGTACTCTCGGAGCCTGACTTTCTGATCGAAGGCTTTCTTCATTCTTTTCTGATATAGCTGTCCATGACAGATTACAGCTAATCTCTTCTCTTCAATCAGATTTAGTTGTTCGTATCGAGATCGGACCCACTCTACTTCGTTTAGCTTAACATCCATCAGTACCCGCAAGGAGGGTAATTCAACTTCAACTGGTAGGACTGCCTCCATACCATAAACAAGCTGATACGGTGTTGCCCCAGTGGATGTTCTGATTGACGTACGGTACCCATGTAAGGCAAACGGTAGCACTTCATGCCAATCTTTGTAGGTAACCACCATCTTTTGCACAATCTTCTTGATATTCTTGTTAGCTGCCCCAACAACGCCATTCATCTTTGGCCTGTAAGGAGAAGAATTGTGGTGTTGGATCTTGAAGTCCCGACATAGTTCTGCCATCATTTTGTTGTTCAAGTTGGAACCATTATCAGTAATGATTCGCTCGGGAACTCCATACCGACAAATGATATCTCTCTTCAGGAATCGGGCTACCACCTGCCTGGTAACATTTGCATAGGAAGCTGCTTCAACCCACTTGGTAAAATAGTCAATGGCAACCAGGATGAATCTGTGGCCATTTGAAGCAGTCGGTTCAATTTTTCCAATCATGTCAATGCCCCACATGGAAAAGGGCCAGGGTGAAGACATCACATTCAGAGGATTGGGAGGCACATGGACTTTATCCGCATAAATCTGGCATTTATGGCACCTTCTGGCATAGGCACAACAGTCTGCGTCCATTGTGATCCAGTAATAGCCTGATCTTAGCAACTTTTTAGCCATTGCATGCCCTCCTGCATGGGTACCAAAGGATCCTTCGTGCACTTCGTGCATTAACAAGTCTGCTTCTGTCTTATCAATGCATCTGAGAAGTACCATATCAAAGTTTCTCTTGTACAGGGAACCGTCAGTATTCAGGAAAAAACTACCAGCTATCCTTCTTAATGTCTTCTTGTCATTGGAGGATGCCCCAGGTGGGTATGTTTGATCCTTCAAGAGGCACTTAATGTCGTGGAACCAAGGCTTATCATCTTTGACAATATCTGCTGAGAATACATATGCTGGTCTGTCCAGTCTGGATACTGAAATCCGAGGCACAAAGTTGGCAGCTTGAACTTTGATCATGGATGAAATGGTAGCCAGAGCATCTGCAAACTGATTTTCATCTCAGGGGATATACTCAAGCTTGACTGTTGTGAAGAAAGTCAATAACCTCCTTGTATAATCCCGGTAAGGTATCAGATGATCTTGGTGGGTGTACCATTTGCCGTTGGTTTGATTAACTACCAGAGCTGAATCTCCGAACACAGTCAAAGTCTTGATCCTGAGGTCAATGGCTTCCTCAAGACCCATAATGCAGGCTTCGTATTCAACTTCGTTGTTAGTGCAGTTGAAGGTGAGCTTTGCCGAGAAAGGCATGTGAATTCCCTTAGGTGTAATGAGTATTGCACCAACACCACGACCATTCATATTAACAGCCCCATCAAACATCATAGTCCATTCTTCTTCTGGGTCAGGCCCTTCAGTGTGAACAGGCTCTTCATGATCTTTTGCTTTTATGAACATGATGTCTTCATCAGGGAAGTCAAACCTCATAGGCTAGTAATCATCAATGGGCTGCTCAGCAAGATAATCAGACAATACACTGCCCTTGATGGCTTTCTGAGATGTGTACTGGATGTCATATTCTGTGAGTATCATTTTCCATCTTGCAACCCGTCCGGTAAGTGCTGGCTACTTAAAAATGTACTTGACTGGATCCATCTTTGAGATCAATAAGGTAGTGTGGGTCAACATATACTGCCTTAGTCGGCGAGCAGCCCACGCTAAAGCACAACAAGTTTTCTCGAGCAGTGAATAACGTTGTTCATAGTCGGTAAACTTTTTGCTTAGGTAGTATATTGCATACTCTTTTCGACCAGACTCGTCATGCTGGCCCAGCACACACCCCATTGACTCTTCTAATACTGTCAAGTACATTATTAGAGGTCTTCCTTCAACTAGAGGCATAAGGATTGGAGGTTCTTATAAGTATTCCTTGATTTTGTCAAAAGCCCTCTGGCAGTCTTCGTTCCACCTGACCGTTTGTTCTTTTCTTAACAGCTTGAACAAAGGCTCACAGGTTGCTGTAAGGTGAGATATGAACCTTGAAATGTAGTTCAATCTACCTAGGAACCCTCGAACTTCTTTTTCTGACTTCGGTGAAGGCATTTCTTGAATGGCTTTAACTTTATCAGGGTCAACTTCAATCCCTCTCTCACTTACAATAAATCCCAGCAGCTTACCAGATCATACCCCGAATGTGCACTTGTTGGGGTTTAACTTCAATTGGTACTTCCTCAGACGCTTGAATAATTTCAACAGATTTACCAGGTGGTCTTCTTCTGTAAGGGACTTGGCAATCATGTCATCCACATAACATTCAATTTCTTTATGGATCATGTCATGGAATAATGTTACCATAGCCCGTTGATAAGTTGCACCCGCATTCTTCAGTCTGAATGGCATCACCTTATAGCAAAACGTGCCCCAAGGTGTGATGAAAGTTGTCTTCTCCATGTCTTCAGGTGACATCTTGATCTGATTGTATCCTGAAAATCCGTCCATGAAGGAGAATACCGAGAACTGAGCCGTATTATCAACCAATACATCAATGTGAGGTAAAGGGAAGTCATCTTTCGGGCTGGCTCTGTTCAGATCCCGGTAGTCCACACACATCCTTACCTTGCCGTCTTTCTTAGGCACAGGTACAATGTTAGCAACCCACGGCGGATAGCTAGTTACAACAAGGAAACCGGCATCCCACTGCTTTTGCACCTCTTCCTTTATCTTCATTGCCATATCTGGGCGAGTACGGCGTAACTTCTGTTTTACCGGCGAGCAGTCTTCTTTCAAAGGCAGCTTGTGCATGACAATATCGGTGTCCAACCCTGGCATATCCTGATAAGACCAAGCGAAAACATCCACGTACTCCCGAAGCATATCAATCAGTTGCTTTTTCACTGAATCTTGTAGGCAGGCCCCGATCTTAACTTCTTTTACGTCTTCCTCCGTACCAAGATTAACCGTTTCGGCCTCCTCCTGATGAGGAGTGATAACCTTTTCCTCTTGCCTTAACAACCTGGCTAGCTCTTCAGGTAGCTCATAATCTTCTTCAACCCCTTCATCAGCTTGATTGATTGGATTGTCAAAGTCATACGAAGTCATAGCAGTGTTGTTGTCGGTGCAGTCTGGAGGGCACTTTCTGCAAGGGTTTAGATTGGTTTACTTTAGTGATCAATTTTAATCTTGTTCAGAAAAAGTGAAAATGAAGTTATTTATTTTGAAAAACATTGCCATTTTATTTTTTGTACAAAAAGAAAAAATGAAAAGACAGTTAACGAAAAAGAGACTCGTTTGCAAAAGATGTCCGATATTCATTGATTAATTCATTTGCACAAAATTACAAGATGGCCCGATTACAAAATGAGTCTTGACATCTTGGGCAAGATGCAAGACTTGATGCATGCTTTAAAAATACAGGAAATAATAATTACTCTGCAGGAGTAACCCTTATAATTTCCTGGGAAGACCAGTTAAGGACTTGGCTCCCCGGGATCCTTGGACGTATCCAGCTCTCCATGTTGCGGTCACTTTCCTCCTCGTCTTCCAAATTGTTCATAGCATCAGGGGTGAGCATCCCCCGCTGACAAAACTGGGCTCTTTTGCAGCCTCTGATTGATCTTGTTGAGTTGGTCTGTAACCCAACCCAAATCTGTCTTCCTTCTTTTCCACGGGCAACAGCTTGCCCCAGCCTTGGGCGGTACCTTCTTCAACAACCTTCCGGGCTTGCTGATATGACGTTATGGAGGTTCCCAGTACAACAGATGCTTCATTAATGTTCAGGGCCTCAAACCCCTGGCTCATAGTTTCATGGATCTCTCCATCCATTTCTATGTACTTGTATGTTGCCAGATGGCTAACAAAGATGTCTTCTTCCCCACAGATGGTGATGATCTGGCCTTCCCACTCGAATTTCAGCTTCTGGTGGAGGGTAGACGTAACAGCGCCAGCGGCATGGATCCAGGGTCTACCCAACAAACAGCTGTAGGCCGGCTGAATGTCCATCACATAGAAGGTAGTTTTGAAGGTCTGCAGGCCAATCATCACAGCAGATCAATCTCTCCAAGCACTAATCTTTTAGAGCCATCAAATGCTCTCACCACCAAGTTACTTGGACGCAGTGCCAAGCCATCATACTCCAGATTCACTAAGGCTTTCTTTGGTAGAACATTGAGTGACGACCCAGTGTCCACCAGTACATGAGATAAGACAACACCCTTGCATTCCAAGGTGATATGCAAAGCCTTGTTGTGGTTACGCCCCTCAGTTGTTAAGTCAGCATTGGTAAAGCCCAGTCCATGACTGGTATTGACATTTGCCACCACGGTTTCTAGATGATTAACGGTAATCTCCTCTGGTACGTATGCTGCGTGCAGGACTTTCAATAATGCATTCCTGTGAGCTTCAGAACACATCAACAGTGATAATATGGAGATTTTTGAGGGAGTTTGGTGAAGCTGATCCACCACCTTGTAATCACTTCTCTTTATGATTCTCATGAACTCGTCTACATCTTGTTCAAAAGATGTCTTCTGAGTCTCTTTGACAGCTGGCTCTTCAGATACCACACTCTTTCCTTTTGCTTTGGCAACAGCTTCTGCTTCGGCATTGGGTCTTTGTGTTTGTGAGGCAAAAAGGCGTCCGCTTCTGGTGAAGCCTCCGCCTCCCCCAACATTATCAATTTGTGGAGAAGAGGTTGAAGAATCCAAAGTGAGTTTCTCCCCGTTGCAGTAGAGATCAGAGCCATAATGCCAAGGTATGACATTACTGCTTTCATAGGGAACCGGTCCAGGCACCGTGATAGTAACTGGACTGACTGCTGCAGAGGAGGGTACTGTAATGGTGTGCGGATCGTAGTAGATTGTGACTGGTGATCTGGCAGGAGGTGCCACTGCTTGTTGTTGATAGTTGTTTGGAGGAACATTTGATGGATCATAGTAGATTGTGACTGCTGAGACGTCTTCATTAATTTTTGTTGGCGTTGTAGAAGATTCTCCTGATGAAATGGATGCTGATGTTGTAGAAGAAATGGTTGTTGAAATCTGGTTTGTTGAAGTGATGGACAGAGCCATTGCTGATGATATTGATGAATCGGTAGGAATGATTGTTGCTGCTGTTGTAGAAGAATCAGGAATTATTGTCAAAGGAATTGCTGGATTTGTAGGCGCCGTTGTTGAGATCTGAAGGATACCATCCCCGATAAGACCATCTATGCCGCTTCTCAAATTATCACACCCGTTGACCGCAATGTTGCAATACCCACAACCGAGCTCACACCCGGGGAACACCTGGCATTCTAGAAGCTCAGCTTTAATTTCGACCAGAGGTGTTCGAATTTGTGCAACACTGGTGATCAAAGTAGATGGTTTATCTTCCTCAATTGAATTAATCCTCGGCCCACCATGATTAGGCATAGGATTTTTGTTGACATTTGGAGGAGGTGCGAAGTTGAGGGCTTTAGAATCCACCAGATCTTGAACTTTCATTTGCAAAGCCCTGCATTTCTCAGTATTGTGGCCAGGTGCATTGGAGTGGAAAGCACATCTAGCGTTGAAATCGTAATTCTTTGGGAGATTGGAGGGATCTGGAGGGGCCAATGTCCTTAACTCAACCAAGTTAAGCTTCAGGAGTTGTGGCAACAAGGCAGCATAAGGCATAGGGATAGGGTCAATCACCCTGTTTGCCTGGGATGGTCTTTGCTGGAAGGGTCTTTGCTGTTGATTGCTATTGTTGTTGTTGTAGGTTCTTTGTGGCGGATACTGAACTTGCTGTTGATAATGTGGTTGTTGTGGTTGTTGATATGTTGATTGCTGAGGAATCGGAGTTGGAATAGTGACAGCTGCTACTGATCTGTGGACATACTGAGGTCTGCCCCTGCTGGCATGGATGGCATTTGTCTCACCAGTCCTTCGAGGTCCCACAAAAGGCTTCCTGGGATTACTGGACGAACTTGCACCATTATCAGAAATTTTGCCCATTTTTAGCAGGCTTTCAATCCTTTCTCCAGCTATAACTACGTCAACAAAACTGGTGGAAGAAAAGGAAACCAGCCTATCAATATATGTTCCTTGCAAAGTATTCATGAAAATGTCGGCCATTTCTCTTTCCGACATGGGTGGTTGGAAAGCAGCAGCAAGCTATCTCCACCTTTGGGCATATTCCCCGAAGCTTTCTCTGGAGGATTGAGACATTCCCATTAGGAGGGTCCTGTTAGGAGCCATGTCCAGGTTATATTGATATTGTCTGATGAAGGTTTCAGCTAAGTCCTTCCAGCATCTGATAGTAGCTCTGGTCAAGTGTGAATACCACTCTCTTGAAGCCCCGGTCAAGCTGTCTTCAAAATAGAACATCCACAGCTTTTCATCCGTGGTATATGCTTTAAGTCTCCCCAGAAAAGACTGCAGGTGAGTTCGTGGACAGGAGGTTCCATTTTACTTCTCGAAGCACGGAGGTTTGAACTTGTGGGGAATTCTTACCCCATCCACTAACCCCATATCCATTACATCGAAACCCAAAGAGTTTTGAGACTCCAGAGATCTCAACTTCTCAGAAATTTCATCGAACCTCCTATCATAGACTTCATCTCCAGCTCCCATGACAGTAAATTGCTCCTCATGGGGGTCTTCCTGTAAGATCCTCCCCCCAGTAGTATTTCCTTGCACATTACCCGGGATGTTGACTTCCGGATCTAGATGAGGTCCAAATACAGGTGTGTAAACACCCCAAATTTTCCCTCACCCATTCACACCATGGCTTGTGATCTTTACATGTGCATAAATTCAATCATAGCATCTCATACCACATTTTTGATTCACTGCATTGTTTCAAAGTCATCTGCATCTAGGGTTTGTGATCTGAGCAATCCCTGAGCTTTTTGAGCCATTCCAAAGGTCTTCAATCAATTCAAAGGGGTCCATGTATGTTCAAGCATCATATTATATCCTCACAAGGTCAAGGAAACCAAAGAATCACAAGAACTGATAAAGGCATGGAAGCAGAGCCAGGCTTAACTACACAGATGACCTAGGATTAGGGTTTTGGTTTCAAAGGCCATAACTCCAATTTTTTTGGTCATTCTTGTTTCTATTGGTGTCTATATGTTATAAGGATCATGCATATCAATTTTCATGAAGAAATTCCATGGGGAAGGCATCTAATCAAGAGTTGACTTCTTGAGCAAGTCAGTGCAAAATCAGGGCATCTGAGGCCCCCAATGACCCAACCAAAGGGTGTTCTCCATCATTTTGAATGTGTATGATCTTTATTTGATCATAAAAGATGTTAGAAGTTCACAAAATTGGAAAATTTCAAGCCATTTGCAAAGTTGCCTTTTTGGGAAAGTGACTTGTAATGTAAACTTGCCATTTTGGGAAAGTTTTTCAACCTCCTCTTTTTGATTCAAAAATGCCTCAAATGAAAGAACTTTGGTCATGAAAGTTGTGGAATGGATCCTCCCATTTTCAAAAAGTACAAGAACTCATTCTATTTCATTATGGATCAAAAGTTATGGCTTGTCAAAGTTGGGGAAAATCATGAAATTTTCACTTTTGTACCAAAGAAGCAAAGTTGCAAAACCTCATGCCAAGGAAAAATGTGACTTCAAATGGACTTCTATGCATTACACAAACATGAACCATGACCTAAAAATCAGAATGCACCAAAGAATCTCCAAGTTTCATGACTTGTGCATCAAGAAACTTCAAAAGGGCCAAAAGATCACAAAATTGCAAAACCACACATAAACCCTAATCCACTTGCAAATTGGCCTCAAATTCACTTCCATGGTCAGCCTTGATTCAAGCTGCAGCAAACATGCCCTTGTACCATGACTGAACCAGCCCATACCTTCTCTTACACAAAAAGTTGACTTTATGCAAGTTGAGCCATACCAATCAAGCTAGGCCAGCAACAACTCTCTGACCTATCCAAACTTGATACATGTACCAAAAGGAACTCAACACAACACACAACACAGCCTAATCTCTCCCACAAGTCAGCACTCTCAAAAATCCTCCTTTATGCATTTTCATTCGAATCTCTCCATACAAGCTTCAAACCTCAAAACAAATCCCACAGAACAACTCACCCTAGCCTTCTGATCATTTCCCAACCATCAATTTGCTCTGAAAGGCCCACAATCAAAAACACGATTTCCACACTTCACAAACTGAACCTCTGCCATTTTCATTTTAAGGCCATATAAACTCCAGCCAAGTCTCAAAGCTTCCTCAAGAAGATCATTGGAGCCATTTTGAAGCAAAGAAGCAGTCAGAAAGCTCCTGGATTGAAAGCTCCATCTCAGGTAGCCATGCGAATCATTTTTCCAGAAACCTTGTTTTAAGTTATTGAAATGATCTACATGCTCCCCTGAATGCAATGAGCTTTGAATTTTTGAAAATGATGAAGAGATGAGGATGTATGGTCTGTCTGAAACTTTGCCCGTGAAAATGATTTTTGCTTGTTTCTCTTGATTCATGAAAAATAAATAGATTTTGTTGTTGGATTCTTGTATAAGATGTTTGGTTGAGTGAATCTGGAGATTTTGGCACGTTTTAGTGAGGTTTTGAGAGAGATAGGATGAAGGTCTTGCCGGAGAAGACGACCGGAAGTCTTCTCTGGCCAACTGAGGGTCATTAACCCTAATATGAGTAATTAGCCAACTTTGAATGTGGACCATGGATTCTGTTGACCCGTGTTGACCCGCGCGCGTTTGTGTGTCTCAGATCCCCCCATTAAACCCTAATCCACGTCATTAACATAATTAATCAGGTTTCAGTTTTAATTCAGCCAGTTTGAATCTGGGCCACAGGATCTGGCGCCAGTCAACTCCCTCCAAAACCATTTAAATCTCAGCCATGGATCTTGCATACTTCTCATAATTTCATTTTTATTTCATTTATTTTGTATTTAACTTCTACGAATTATTAAAAATAGTAAAAAGCATTTAAAAATTCTGAAAATTTTTGTCAAACATTTCATTAATTTTCTGAACCCAAAAATATTTTTATTTTTATTTTTTGCATTAAATATTATTTTTAAATCATTTAAATGTTCATTTTTAATTAGTTAATGAAAATTAATTAATTAAAAATGCATTTAGGTACTTAAAAATCATCAAAAAATTCTCATTGCATTTTAAAACATTTAGAAACATTATCAAACTCTCAAAACAAATTTCTTTTTGGTTCTTGATGCATTTTGACAATTTTCATTGGAATTAAATTCTTTTAAAGGCAATATTTTTGTTCAAACTTTGGAAAATTCATTTTGCCTAACCATTGAGAGTTTGGTGATGATTCTTCTTGCATTACATCCTTCATATCATGTAGATTCTAGGTTAAAATTGGTTTGAATTCATATTTCATTTTCAATTTGTTTTGTATTTTTCATTGTGAGATATCCTAAAACCCTAATTGACTTGAGAAATTCATAACTTGCACTAGGTTAAGAGTTAGGTCCCCTCCTTTGGGCAGTGAACTTGTGTAGGGTTAGGGTTCCTTTGGTCCCATTTTCAATTTTTTATCATATCATTTGCTTCTGGTTTTGAATTTTTGCATTGTGTGTTGTATGTAAACCCTAATTTGTGCCTTCCTTTGCATCCATCTCTTATTTGCTTGCATTTAAGAACTTTCCATGACATTTTGTGCATCCACATGGTTCATAATACATCTTAGGACATGTTAGAATCATGTTTGATCATTGCACCTTTCATTTGCCATGTTATATGTCCATTCCATTTCATAAGCTTTCATGAACTTCCATGGTTCAAAGCATGCTTCATTTGCATCCTCACCCTTGTATGATCATCCACAACTCTTGACATGTGTTTGCATCATCCTTTAGCATCCTTAACATCATGTTTATGCTTCTGACTTTGGATTGCATCATGACATTTCATCTCATTTGCATTGCATTTCATTTCTTTTGCTAACTTTTCAGGTGGTAAGTTGTTTTGAGAAGTGAATTTGCCTTCACTTCTCACAATCTCTCTTCATCTCTCCTATGCATCATTGCTGAATTTTATCTTGTGTATTGGAGTGAGCTTTCTCATTCATGCTCTTTCCCTTTCTCTTTCTTCAAGCAACTTGTCTTGCTTCTCTCTATTTCTTCCTCCTTTCATCTGCTTCTTTCCCTGGTGGTTTCTCCGAAGATCTTCTTGCAAAGCCTCATTAACCCTAGGAACAACCAAGCATGATAACATTTTAGGATTGATTAGTCCCCCATTTAGTTTTTCCTTTATGTCATCTTTGAGTTTTCTCTTCTCACCTCATAATCAAGGACTAAACCCTAAAGGCTTTAAGGCTTTGTGATTAGGGTTATGCCTGCATCCTTCTATTAGGATGGAGTGTATAACTTTAATCCTAAGTGTTAAACCCTTAATGTGTTTAAATCCTTTAATCAATCCATCTAATAATCACTAAGACATCAAGCTTGTAACTTGGGCCTTGCATTAGGGTTCTAATTCTTCCTTAACTGGTTAAGAAGGACTAACCCTAGTGTTAATGGACAAGTCCCCCTCAAGTTGTCTTACAAACCATAAAATCAATTTCTTAACCTTATCATTAACTAAAATCCATTTAATAAAGGCTTTGTTTTGTCATGAGTTTAATCCCTAATCATGGATTAAGTTGAGGAGCCTTCCTCAGCTTAAATGTTCTCATCTATCATCCTTCTATTAGGATGGTGTAATGGGTCCATTAAATCCTTGATTATGGCTTAAACTCATTACTTAACACTAAACAAAAACACCAAAAACATCTAAATAATTGCAAGTAGGTTAATGATCTTAATCCTACATCATGGTAATTAAGTGTGAGGTGCTTACTTCATACTTAATGTATTCTCATTACCCCTAATCAGAGGGAAGATGTGATGAGTTTACTAACCCTTGGTTTAGGCTTAAGCTCATTAACTTATGACAAATTCAAAAAGCCATAAAAGATTAAAAATATCAAAAACAAACAATAATCGTCTCCTCCGGGATTCTTTTCTCATCATCTTCACTCACAAACGAGAACTCGCTTCTTCCGTCTAATGCAAGACAATTTGCACCTGAGCCAGATAGGTCATACACTTGAGCATAGGCAAGTAAGCAGTTCACAAGTTAATTTATCTATCAGTCTCTTTGAGTCAAACTACAGTGTTCTGACTTCCTCATTGCACGAGAGGATACGTAGGCATAACTTAACAGTTATCGAACAAAAGTCTCTGTATATTCCCCCTCCTTCCAGCATTATTCTCTAAGCCTCATAGTCTTGAGCATTTCACTTCTGTTCTTACACTGACACTTCTCTTATACACCTCACATTTCTTTTACACTGACACTTGCATTCTTTCCACCTTTGATACACAAATTGCACTGACACTACCCCTTTAAAACACAAATCTTTTAAGCGTGGATCCCGTCGAGTACGACGGACAATCTGGGTGCTAATACCTTCCCAGGTTGTAACCAACCCCCTTTCTCAGTCTCTCTGGTTCGCAACCGTCTTATCCATCTTTTCTTAGGTTTATGCAACATTACCTTTCCTTCGGGATAAAAATTCCTAGCTGGCGACTCTTGTCTTCTGAGTTCACCCTTGTGTGCTCTCTCTCCTTTCGCCGACCGTTCGCGTCTGTACCCCATTTGACTTAGCCTCATTTTGGTGGGAGCGACAGCTTGGCGACTCTGCTGGGGAACCTTATACTGTAACCATGGCTTCTGGTTCTTTTTGTGGGTTCCTCCTAGCGCTTGTTTGATTTGTGTTTACTGGGGTTTTATGTGCTATTTGTGTTTGTTTATATGCTTTATTTACTGCTTTATGTACAACTTTATTTATTGCTTACTTTACAGTTTTTCATATTTCATACTGTCATTATCATTGCTGGATTTGTTCTTCTGTCTTGGTGGGTGGGGTTCCATTGAGAGTTTAAGGTCCTATACCTGGGACCTGAGTGACACCTAGGCTAGAGTGGTTCATGTTCTTTCCCATTCCATTTCGGTCTGGTGCGGGAATATGAAACACGGTTCAGATATGGGTTTCTTCTTGAGAACTCTGTGCTACATATTTCCTGTAGTGCTAGGGCTATCTGAGAAGCCTGCTAAGTCTGGATGACCTTTACTATGACCTTCAGAAACTGAGGTGAATTAGAGGAGGATTTTTTATGGTTATTGTAAACACTGTACCTCCGGGTTAGAAGTGTTTACACTTCTCATAACTGATCCTAGTCTGAGGATCCTTGTTTTAGAACACTACATGTGAGGGGGTTGGGCTGTTTACAGGTTTGCAGGTACCTTTGGCCACATCATACCCTGTTACTTGTTTGATTAAGAGTACCCCACTTGGACAGTTCTTGTGATTTAACCCTGGACATATGACTCTTTATTTGAGTCCCCCACCTTGGTTACTGGATTTCTAAACCTCCATCTAGATTTCTTGAACATACATGGGCTTTATATATTAAGACAGATAACCAGATCCAGCTTGATCACAAACCCTTGCATATCATTTGCATACTCATCATCATTGCATCATTTAACATTTGTTTATTTGTTTTTCAGGGTATCCACATTATATCTGGCTTGGTTTTGACCCCTTCTTCTGCATAGACCTCTGCTTCAGTTGTCTTCATCAGTGGTCAGCTTCAGCTGCCTTCATCACCTGCACTAGCCTATCAGTGGTTCATCTCCAGTATCAGTCTTGATCTTCATCAACACTTATCTTCAGTTTCTTCAGCAGCATTCATGACTACTCCCAGGAAGAGCAACATATCTTACCACTTCTTTGAGCCTGTGTTGACTGGTATCAGGCAGGTCCAGTCACTTATCACACCTGACCATATCCCATTGTTTAGAGAGCATTATGGAGGTATCCTGGATATGGTTATGGACCTTGACCCTTCTCAGAGGAGCATGACCCACACATGCTTGCAGTTTTATGACCCTCCTTTGAGGTGCTTCACATTTCCAGACTTTCAGCTAGGACCTCTGCTGGAGGAGTTTTCATCATTGATTGGAGTACCTGTCAGGGGTGGAGTCCCCTTCAACCCAGAGATGCCAGCTCCCAGCAATGGAGAAGTGGCAAAAACACTGTACTTGGAGCCTGCTTTGATTGAGCAAAATATGACAACAAAAGCTGGGATCCCATTACCCACATTGCTAGGAGATTTCTATTACTCCATTCATCAGAGGAATGAGAAACAAAGAGGAAAGTTGGTGAGATGCTGTGCTCCTCTGTTTCACACTTGGCTGCTCAAACACCTGCCTAAGTCAGATGCATTCCTGAATCCCCACCAACAGAAGAATTGGGCCAAGAGGCTCATTGCTTTGACTTCAGATGACATCAGATGGTGCACCCAGAGCACCAAGGGCAAGGACATCATCACTAGCTGTGGGCAATACCCAAATGTACCTCTGATAGGAGTGAAGGGTTGCATCAACTACAATCCTTTGCTATTCAAGAGACAACTGGGCTATGCTTTGGTTCACCCTCCTAGAGTGCAAGATTTAGCTGAGACCCTGTATTGTGAAATAAAGCCTAATCTAGCTGTTGCCAGACAAGCATCCTGGGCTTGGGACAACATCCAGACAAAGGGGATGGCTATTCTCGGGAGGTGTAATAATGTTGCTTCAGCCCAGTACTATGAGTGGTCCCATGCTAGAGCTCAGATTACTAGAATGCCCTTCACCTTGGAGGACACACCTGGACCCTCTACAGTACAACCTACAACAACTGTCAGCCTGGAGGAATTTGAGAAACTAAAGGAGAGGAATGAGAATCTGTCTCAAGCTTTGAAGAAAACTCTTTGGGAAAGGAGTGATGGTCGTCTGGACATTGAGAGGTTGGAGAAGCTTAGGGTGGAGCATCTGGCCAAGATTGATAAAACAGAGGACTACATCAAGAAATCAAGAGCTGGGGAACAAATATTGAAGAATGCCTGTAAAGAGGCCAAGATTCAGAAGGCTAGGGCTGAGCTCTATCTGCAAGAGAGTCAGGCTAGGTGGGTCAGGATCATTGAAGCCCGGACACAAGAAGATAAGAGAACTCAAGCCAGAATTGAGCAGTTAGAGGCCAATGAGAAGAAGCAGCAGTAAGCTTTGTTGGCTTCCCAGAAGGAGATTTCAGAGTTGAAGCTTAGGGCTGGATTGAAGAGATCAAAGGATCAGGACAAGCACAAGAAGCTGACCACTGCCATTGCCACCAGAAACCTCCTCATCAGGACTATTATAGAGCACCCAGCTGGTCCAGTGACTGAGGCACTTTTGAAGGAGGTTAAGGAGGATGAATTTGGATTAGATGTCTGACCTTTTGTTTGTTGTTGTTTTCATTTGATGTACTTTTCTTTTTGTTGTATTTTGACCCTTCAGGGGCATGTGTTGTAAAAAACAGACTATGTATTATTCATCATTTGTAATATATTTTAGTTTGTTTCCATTTGGGTTTTCTTTTCTCAACAACATCAAAGCATCTTCCTCGAGGTCTGGAAAGGTCAAAACCAAGAACCAAGCCGGATACCTTGGAAAACAAATAAGCATACTGCATTGCATACTAACTTTTGTTTTGTTTTGTAGGTTTTTGTTGTTATTTGTTTGTTTCTAACTCTGTCGCCACACAGGAAATATTGCTCGCAGAAGAGTGTTCCCTATCAACCGTGCACACCGGTATCCTACTCGCAACAACCTTCCCGGTATTCTAATGGAGCAAGTACAGCAAGACCTGACTGAGGTCAGAACCCAGATGGATAATGAAAGAGTGGAGATGAGAAACCAAATGGCCCAATTCATGACTGTGATGACTGGCTTGGCCCAGAGTCAGGAAAGGCTAAGGGCATTGGTAGAAAGACAAACCCCCGAGGAACCTCATCCTGGGACTGGAGGAACAAGTAACAATGAGAGAGGACAGCCTTATGTTAATCCACCAGTATTTGGACCTCATCTAGATCCGGAAGTCAACATCCCGGGTAATGTGCAAGGAAATACTACTGGGGGGAGGATCTTACAGGAAGACCCCCAAGAGGAGCAATTTACTGTCATGGGAGCTGGAGATGAAGTCTATGATAGGAGGTTTGATGAAATTGCTGAGAAGTTGAGATCTCTGGAGTCTCAAAACTCCTTGGGCTTCGATGTAATGGATATGGGGTTAGTGGATGGGGTGAGAATTCTCCACAAGTTCAAACCCCCGTGCTTTGAGAAATACAATGGAACCTCTTATCCGCGAACTCACCTGCAGTCCTTTCTGGGGAGGCTCAAAGCATATACCATGGATGAAAAGCTGTGGATGTTCTATTTTGAAGACAGTTTGACTGGGGCTTCAAGAGAGTGGTATTCACACTTAACCAGAGCGACTATCAGATGCTGGAAGGACTTAGCTGAAGCCTTCATCAGACAATATCAATATAACCTGGACATGGCTCCTAACAGGACCCTTCTGATGGGAATGTCTCAATCTTCCAGAGAAAGCTTCAGGGAATATGCCCAAAGGTGGAGACAGCTTACTGCTGCTGTCCAGCCACCCATGTCGGAAAGAGAAATGGCCGACATGTTCATGAATACTCTGCAAGGAACATACATTGATAGATTGGCTGCCTTTTCTTCTACCAGCTTCGCAGACGTAGTTATAGCCGGTGAAAGAATTGAAAGTCTGCTAAAAATGGGCAAAATTTCTGATAATAGTGCAAGTTCGTCCGGCAATCCCAGGAAGCCTTTTGTGGGACCTCGAAGGACTGGTGAGACAAATTCCATTCATACCAGCAGGGGCAGACCTCAGTATGTTCACAGATCAGTAGCAGCTGTCACTATTCCAGCTCCGATTCCTCAGCAACCAGCATATCAACAACCACAACAACCGCATTATCAACAACAAGTTCAGTATCCTCCACAGAGAACCTACAACAACAATAACAGCAGTCAACAACAACGACCCTTCCAACAAAGACCATCACAGGCAAACAGGGTGATTGATCCTATCCCTATGCCTTATGCTGCCTTATTGCCACAACTCCTGAAGCTTAACTTGGTTGAGTTAAGGACATTGGCACCTCCAGATCCTTCCAATCTTCCTAAGAATTACGATGTCAACTCCAGGTGTGCTTTCCACTCCAATGCACCTGGCCACAATACTGAGAAGTGTAGAGCATTGCAAATGAAAGTTCAAGATCTGGTGGATTCTAAAGCCCTCAACTTCGTACCTCCTCCGAATGTCAACAGAAATCCTATGCCTAATCATGGTAGGCCGAGGATTAATGCCATTGAGGAAGATAAACCATCAACTTTGATCACCAGTGTTGCACAAATCCGAACACCTCTGGTCGAAATTAAAGCTCAGCTTCTAGAATGCCAGGTGTTCCCCGGGTGTGAGCTCGGTTGTGGGTATTGCAACATTGCAGTCAACGGGTGTGAAAATTTGAGAAGCGGCATAGATGGTCTTATAAAGGATGGTATCCTTCAGATCTCAACAACTGCGCCTACAAATCCAGCAATTCCTTTGACAACAATTCCTGATTCTTCTACAACAGCAGCAACAATCATTCCTACCGATTCATCAATCTCATCAGCAATGGCTCCGTCCATCACTTCAACAAATCAGATTTCGACAACCATTTCTTCTACAACATCAGCATCCACTTTTTTAGCAGAATCTTCTACAACGCCAACAGAAATTAATGAAGACGTCTCAACAGTTACAATCTACTATGACCCATCAAATGTTCCTCCAAACAACAACTTTCAGCAACAAACAGTGGCACCTCCTGCCAGACCACCAATCACAATTTACTACGATCCGCACACCATTACAGTACCCTCCTCTGCAGCAGTTAGTCCAGTTACTATCACGGTGCCTGGACCAGTTCCCTATGAAAGCAGTAATGCCATACCTTGACATTATGGCTCTGATCTCTACTGCAACGGGGAGAAAATCACTTTGGATTCTTCAACCTCTTCTCCACAAATTGATAATGTTGGGGGAGGCGGAGGCTTCACCAGAAGTGGACGCCTTTTTGCCTCACAAACACAAAGACCTAATGCTGAAGCAGAAGCTGCTGCCAAAGAAAAAGGAAAGAGTGTGGTATTTGAAGAGCCAGCTGTCAAAGAAACTCAGAAGACATCTTTTGAACAAGATGTAGACGAGTTTATGAGAATCATAAAAAGAAGTGATTACAAGGTGGTGGATCAGCTTCACCAAACTCCCTCAAAAATCTCCATATTATCCTTGTTGATGTGTTCTGAAGCTCACAGGAATGCATTATTGAAAGTCCTGCACGCAGCATACGTGCCAGAGGAGATTACCGTTAATCAGCTAGAAACTGTGGTGGCAAATGTCAACACCAGTCATGGACTGGGCTTCACCAATGCTGACTTAACAACGGAGGGACGTAACCACAACAAGGCTTTACATATCACCTTGGAATGCAAGGGTGCTGTTCTGTCTCATGTACTGGTGGACACTGGGTCGTCACTCAATGTTCTGCCAAAGAAAGCCTTAGTGAAGCTGGAGTATGATGGCTTGGCACTGCGTCCGAGTAATTTGGTGGTGAGAGAATTTGATGGCTCTAAAAGATCAGTGCTTGGAGAGATTGATCTGCCTGTGATGATTGGCCCGCAGACCTTCAAAACTACCTTCTATGTGATGGACATTCAGCCAGCCTACAGCTGTTTGTTGGGTAGACCCTGGATCCATGCCGCTGGCGCTGTTACGTCTACCCTTCACCAGAAGCTGAAATTCGAGTGGGAAGGCCAAATCATCACCATCTGTGGGGAAGAAGACATCTTTGTTAGCCATCTGGCTACATATAAGTACATAGAAATGGATGGAGAAATCCATGAAACCTTGAGCCAGGGGTTCGAGGCCCTAAACACTAATGAAGCATCTGCTGTACTGGGGACCTCCATAACGTCATATCAGCAAGCCCGGAAGGTTGTTGAAGAGGGTACTGCCCAAGGTTGGGGCAAGCTGTTGCCCGTGGAAAAGAAAGAAGACAGATTTGGGTTGGGTTACAAACCAACTCAACAAGATCAATCAGAGGCTGCCAAGGAGCCCAATTTTGTCAGCGGGGGAATGCTCACCCCGGATGCTGTGAACAATTTGGAAGACGAGGAGGAAAGCGACCGCAACCTGGAGAGCTGGATACGTCCAAGGATCCCGGGGAACCAAGTCCTTAACTAGTCTTCCCAGGAAATTATAAGGGTTACTCCTGCAGAGTAATTATTATTTCCTGTATTTTTAAAGCATGCATCAAGTCTTGCATCTTGCCCAAGATGTCAAGACTCATTTTGTAATCGGGCCATCTTGTAATTTTGTGCAAATGGATTAATCAATGAATATCAGACATCTTTTGCAAACGAGTCTCTTTTTCGCTCACTGTCTTTTCATTTTTCTTTTTGTACAAAAATAAAATGGCAATGTTTTTTCAAAATGATAACTTCATTTCACTTTTTATAAATAAGATAAAATCGATCACTAAAATAAACCAATCTAAACCCTTGCAGAAAGCGCCTTTCAGACTGCACCGACAACAACACTGCTATGACTTCGTATGACTTTGACAATCCAATCAATCAAGCTGATGAAGGGGTTGAAGAAGATTATGAGCTACCTGAAGAGCTAGCCAGGTTGTTAAGGCAAGAGGAGAAGGTTATCACCCCTCACCAGGAGGAGGTTGAAACGGTTAATCTTGGCACAAAAGAAGACGTGAAAGAAGTTAAGATTGGGGCCTGCCTACAAGACTCAGTGAAAGAACAACTGATTGACATGCTTCGGGAGTATGTGGATGTTTTTGCTTGGTCTTATCAGGATATGCCAGGGTTGGACACCGACATTGTCATGCACGAGCTGCCTCTGAAAGAAGATTGTCCGCCAGTAAAACAGAAACTGCGCCGTACTCGCCCAGATATGGCAATGAAGATAAAGGAAGAGGTGCAAAAGCAGTGGGACGCCGGTTTCCTTGCTGTAACTAGCTATCCACCGTGGGTCGCTAATATTGTACCTGTGCCTAAGAAAGACGGCAAGGTGAGGATGTGTGTGGATTACCGGGATCTGAACAGAGCCAGCCCGAAAGATGACTTCCCTTTACCTCACATTGATGTATTGGTGGATAATACGGCTCAGTTCTCGGTGTTCTCCTTCATGGACGGATTTTCAGGATACAATCAGATCAAGATGTCACCTGAAGACATGGAGAAGACAACTTTCATCACACCCTGGGGCACATTCTGTTATAAGGTGATGCCATTCGGACTGAAGAATACAGGTGCGACTTATCAACGGGCTATGGTAACATTATTCCATGACATGATCCATAAAGAAGTTGAATGTTATGTGGATGACATGATTGCCAAGTCCCTCATAGAAGAAGACCACCTGGTGAATCTGTTGAAGTTATTCAAGCGTCTGAGGAAATACCAACTGAAGTTGAACCCCAACAAATGCACATTCGGGGTGCGATCTGGTAAGCTGCTGGGATTTATTGTAAGTGAAAAAGGGATTGAAGTTGACCCTGATAAAGTTAAAGCCATTCAAGAAATGCCTGCACCGAAGTCAGAAAAAGAAGTTCGGGGGTTTCTAGGTAGATTGAACTACATTTCAAGGTTCATATCACACCTTACAGCGACCTGTGAACCCTTGTTCAAGCTGTTAAGAAAAGAACAAACGGTCAGGTGGAACGAAGACTGCCAGAGGGCTTTTGACAAAATCAAGGGATACTTACAAGAACCTTCAATCCTTATGCCTCCAGTTGAAGGAAGACCTCTAATAATGTACTTGACAGTATTAGAAGAGTCAATGGGGTGTGTGCTGGGCCAGCATGACGAGTCTGGTCGAAAAGAGTATGTAATATACTACCTAAGCAAAAAGTTTACCGACTGTGAACAACGTTATTCACTGCTCGAGAAAACTTGTTGTGCTTTAGCGTGGGCTGCTCGCCGACTGAGACAGTATATGTTGACCCACACTACTTTATTGATCTCAAAGATGGACCCAGTCAAGTACATTTTCGAGAAGCCAGCTCTTACCGGACGGGTTGCAAGATGTTAAATGATTCTCACAGAATATGACATCCAGTACACCTCTCAGAAAGCCATCAAGGGCAGTGTACTATCTGAATATCTTGCTGAGCAACCCATTGATGATTACCAGCCTATGATATTTGACTTCCCTGATGAAGACATCATGTTCATAAAAGCAAAAGATCATGAAGAGCCTGTTCACACTGAAGGGCCTGACCCAAAAGAAGAATGGACTATGATGTTTGATGGGGCTGTTAACATGAATGGTCGTGGTGTTGGTGCAGTACTCATTACACCTAAGGGAGTTCACATGCCTTTCTCGGAAAAACTCACCTTTAACTGCACTAACAACGAAGCTGAATACGAAGCTTGTATTATGGGTCTTGAGGAAGCCATTGACCTCCGGATCAAAACTTTGACTGTGTTCGGAGATTCAGCTCTGGTAATTAATCAAACCAACGGCAAATGGTACACCCACCAAGATCATCTGATACCTTACCGGGATTATACAAGGAGGTTGTTGACTTTCTTCACAACGGTCAAACTTGAGTATATCCTTCGGGACGAAAATCAGTTTGCAGATGCTCTGGCTACCATTTCATCCATGATCAAAGTTCAAGCTGCCAACTTTGTGCCTCGGATTTCAGTATCCAGACTTGACAGGCCAGCATATGTATTCTCAGCGGATATTGTCAAAGATGATAAGCCTTGGTTCCATGACATCAAATGCTTCTTGGAGGATCAAACATACCCACCTGGGGCATCTTCCAATGATAAGAAAACATTAAGAAGGCTTGCTGGTAGTTTCTTCCTGAATACTGACGGTTCCCTGTACAAGAGAAACTTTGATATGGTACTCCTCAGATGTGTTGATAGGACGGAAGCAGACTTGTTGATGCTCGAGGTGCACGAAGGATCCTTTGGTACCCATGCAGGAGGGCATGCAATGGCTAAAAAGTTGTTAAGATCAGGTTATTACTGGATCACAATGGATGCGAACTGTTGTGCTTATGCCAGGAAATGCCATAAATGCCAGATTTACGCGGATAAAGTGCATGTGCCTCTGAATCCTCTAAATGTGATGTCTTCACCTTGGCCCTTTGCCATGTGGGGCATTGATATGATTGGCAAGATTGAACCGACTGCTTCAAATGGCCACAGATTCATCCTGGTTGCCATTGACTATTTCACCAAGTGGGTTGAAGCAGCTTCATATGCAAATGTTACAAGGCAAGTGGTAGCCCGATTTCTGAAAAGAGACATCATCTGTCGGTATGGAGTGCCCGAGCGAATAATTACTGATAATGGTTCCAACCTAAACAACAAAATGATGGCAGAACTATGCCGAGACTTCAAGATCCAACATCACAATTCTTCTCCTTACAGGCCAAAGATGAATGGCGCTGTAGAAGCGGCTAATAAGAATATCAAGAAAATTGTACAGAAGATGGTGGTCACCTACAAAGACTGGCATGAAATGCTACCATTTGCCTTGCATGGGTACCGTACGACAATCAGAACATCCACTGGGGCAACACCGTATCAGCTTGTGTATGGTATGGAGGCAGTCCTACCTGTTGAAGTTGAATTACCCTCCCTGCGGGTACTGATGGATGTTAAGCTGAACGAAGCAGAATGGGTCCGGTCCCGATACGAACAACTGAATCTGATTGAAGAGAAGAGATTAGCTGCAATCTGTCATGGGCAGCTGTATCAGAAAAGAATGAAGAAGGCCTTCGATCAGAAAGTCAGGCTCCGAGAATACCAAGTAGGGGATCTTGTGCTGAAAAGACTCCTCCCTCATACAGACAACAGGGGCAAGTGGACTCCAAATTATGATGGCCCGTTCGTAGTAAAGAAAGTTTTCTCGGGTGGAGCACTGATGCTCAGTACTATGGATGGTGAAGACTTCCTGTCCCCTGTGAATTCAGACGCAGTTAAAAAATACTTCGCATAAAATGACCCGCTGGACATAAAAACAGAATGTAAGTCCAGACAAAAATAGGGCATCCCGGCGAGTCAAAAACAGAATAAAAGACTCGGGCAAAAATAAGGGAAAATAAATAAAAATGTACACCCGCTGAGTTGAAAAGCCGCATTGGACAACTCAGGCAAAAATGGGTATCCCGGTGGATTGAAAACCCGAAAGGGCGATCCACGCAAAATAAGGGAATAAGTGAACAACTGCATTCTGAATTCATCTGTATCACTTACAACACGGCAAACTCCGAAAGGATCAAGCTTCAGTCAGAATCAACCTCCTTCAGAAAGCAGGACGAGAAGAACGTCAAATGTCATACGAATCATAGCAAAAGGGAAGCTCCTCGAAGCGTCATCAACGTTGCCAACATCTTATTGTTTCTCAATTTGTAACGATTTCCTCATTTAAGGAGATCCGTTTCTTTGACTGTATCTTGCCAATTCAGGGCACACAAATTAATGAAATCAGATTTTCAGTCATGTTTCGTCTCGCATTTTATTTCCGTTTGCAAAATGTCCGATGTCGTTAATATATTGATTGCATAAACACAGATGTGTCTTTCCTAAACCACATGCTTGCAAGAAATATATTGACTCCCGGGAGTGTCTAAACTCCTATGATGGAATCCAGTAAGGGATACCTCGGGATACTTGTGCTTTTCTTTGTCTTTACAGGATTGCAGGTATCCAAAACACAACATGGGGCATGAAAGCTTCTCCCCAGCAAGCTGGCAGATCACCACTTCCTCAGCACATCTTCCAAATAACACCAGGGTTGTTCATATCCCCAGCTGAGTTGTCAAGTATAATCCTTAGCAGAATCCCCCCAGGAATCTCTAGGAAGATCTTTCAGTGATCTTTCTTCTTCCCCAGCCAAGTGACAGAAAGGGAACCATCCCCCCGCAGAGTTTCAACCTCTATCCAGAAAAGCAACGCCTGGGGATCTCGCAACAGAGTGACGAAAGCTTCTACAAACCCCAACTGGGTCCCTCATTACCGAGATAGATCTATCAGTGATCTACTTCCCCAAGCAGAGTCATATATGTCAGATCTACCAATGATCTCATCCCCAGCTGGGATATCCACTTGAAGCAGATCAGCCAGAGATCTCCACAGCGACGGGATCCGAATCCCGGATCGGTATCTTTGCATAATCATGGCATTCGCATCATACTTTCCCCACAGAGCGTAGCATTCTGTCTAATATGGAGCATTACGGCAAAAATCAAACATATTGCATAATCATAAGCCATGATTTGAATCGAACACTTGTAAATACTGACAATCCATCAACAATATACAGGACATTTCCTAATTCTCCACCAGAGAACCAAAGCATTTCCCTTGCAGATACAGATACACACTCCTTTTGGCACTCGTCCGTGTCATCATTCCCCAGTAAATTGCCCGAGCAAACAGATTACTTATATTATAGATGCTCCTTGACGCTCGTCTGTGTCATATCCCGGCAGAAAGCCAAAGCGTCCCCTTTGCACTCACTAATACAGATACATATATATACAACTTCCTTGACACCCGTCCGTGTCACCTCCCCCAACATAGTTACCTAAACACTTTGTAAATCAAATACTTGTTTATAATACACTTTTTCTGGCACTCGTCCGTGTCATGCTCTCCCTAGCAAGTTAAACACTCGTCTGTGTCTCACTCATCACTTTTCACTCATAATACTCGTCCGTATCTTGCATAAACCGCTTAATCCCCTCAGATTCGACACTCATCCCTGTTCTTTGTTAACCAGTTGGTACTCGTCCGTATCATCATCTCTGAACATGCGTCAAGCGTTTGTTTCTACTGATACTCGTCCGTATCATAGTCTTAAGGATGCTCGTCTGCATTTTTAATCTATACACCGTGGCAAACACTTATGTCTTCTTGAATTAAGACACTCGTCTGTGTCTACTATTCCCCAGAAGAATTCCCAACAAATCTTGTTGATCTATTTCTTGTCTATCTGACATTCGTCCTATGTCATGATATTTCCGGCAGCCGTACCCTGCCAGGTGATCGTCTTTTACCTTTTTGATGATCGTCCTTCATCATTCCCAGAGGAGTCTCTATTCATTTAGAACCCCTTCCTATCCGACATTCGTCCTATGTCGTGATATTTTTTTAGCAGCCGTCCCCTGCTAGGTGATCGTCCTTTACCTCTAGATGATCGTCCTTCATCATTTTATCCGATGGCCGTCCCCATCGTTGATTCTGTTATCTGACATCCGTCCTATGTATGGATAAACCCTGAGAGCAGCCGTACCTTGCTAGGTGATCGTCCTTCACCTCCTGATGATCATCCTTCATCATGCTTATCCGATGGCCGTCCCCATCTTCGACCTTTTCTATCCGACATTCGTCCTATGTCGTGATATTTTCGGTAGCCGTACCCTTCCAGGTGATCGTCCTTCACCTTAGATGACCGTCCCTCATCTTATCCCCAACAGAGCAGCCGTCCCCTGCTAGGTGATCGTCCTTCACCTCTGATGACCGTACCTCATCATTTATTTCATTTATGCCTTGAGCTTGATGGTCGTCCCTATCATTTACCTATAATCCCCAGAGAGTCTTATAGCTTTACTTGATGGCCATCCCCATCATAACCTCTTATATCCCCGGCTTTCCGGCCGTCCCCGTCATTGCTTTATTTCCTGCATTTGCCCAACATGTCGGTCGTCCCCGTCATTGCTCCATCCCCAGCAGTCGTCCTCTGCTCGACGGTCGTCCTCCGTCGCCCGCACTTTATAATTATACTTTAATTTTCTTTTATAATCTATATGCATTTTCTTCTTCATTCTGTGAGTGCAAATTTTGGACTGTCTTTGGTATTCAACCACAAGTTATCTTGTTTGCCTGTTAAGCCGTTGCTTACATCCTGCACAGCTAACTCATGTTTGAATAGGGGCAGCTGTAAACACCCCAAATTTGCCCTCACCCATTCACACCATGGCTTGTGATCTTTACATGTGCATAAATTCAATCATAGCATCTCATACCACATTTTTGATTCACTGCATTGTTTCAAAGTCATCTGCATCTAGGGTTTGTGATCTGAGCAATCCCTGAGCTTTTTGAGCCATTCCAAAGGTCTTCAATCAATTCAAAGGGGTCCATGTATGTTCAAGCATCATATTATATCCTCACAAGGTCAAGGAAACCAAAGAATCACAAGAACTGATAAAGGCATGGAAGCAGAGCCAGGCTTAACTACACAGATGACCTAGGATTAGGGTTTTGGTTTCAAAGGCCATAACTCCAATTTTTTTGGTCATTCTTGTTTCTATTGGTGTCTATATGTTATAAGGATCATGCATATCAATTTTCATGAAGAAATTCCATGGGGAAGGCATCTAATCAAGAGTTGACTTCTTGAGCAAGTCAGTGCAAAATCAGGGCATCTGAGGCCCCCAATGACCCAACCAAAGGGTGTTCTCCATCATTTTGAATGTGTATGATCTTTATTTGATCATAAAAGATGTTAGAAGTTCACAAAATTGGAAAATTTCAAGCCATTTGCAAAGTTGCCTTTTTGGGAAAGTGACTTGTAATGTAAACTTGCCATTTTGGGAAAGTTTTTCAACCTCCTCTTTTTGATTCAAAAATGCCTCAAATGAAAGAACTTTGGTCATGAAAGTTGTGGAATGGATCCTCCCATTTTCAAAAAGTACAAGAACTCATTCTATTTCATTATGGATCAAAAGTTATGGCTTGTCAAAGTTGGGGAAAATCATGAAATTTTCACTTTTGTACCAAAGAAGCAAAGTTGCAAAACCTCATGCCAAGGAAAAATGTGACTTCAAATGGACTTCTATGCATTACACAAACATGAACCATGACCTAAAAATCAGAATGCACCAAAGAATCTCCAAGTTTCATGACTTGTGCATCAAGAAACTTCAAAAGGGCCAAAAGATCACAAAATTGCAAAACCACACATAAACCCTAATCCACTTGCAAATTGGCCTCAAATTCACTTCCATGGTCAGCCTTGATTCAAGCTGCAGCAAACATGCCCTTGTACCATGACTGAACCAGCCCATACCTTCTCTTACACAAAAAGTTGACTTTATGCAAGTTGAGCCATACCAATCAAGCTAGGCCAGCAACAACTCTCTGACCTATCCAAACTTGATACATGTACCAAAAGGAACTCAACACAACACACAACACAGCCTAATCTCTCCCACAAGTCAGCACTCTCAAAAATCCTCCTTTATGCATTTTCATTCGAATCTCTCCATACAAGCTTCAAACCTCAAAACAAATCCCACAGAACAACTCACCCTAGCCTTCTGATCATTTCCCAACCATCAATTTGCTCTGAAAGGCCCACAATCAAAAACACGATTTCCACACTTCACAAACTGAACCTCTGCCATTTTCATTTTAAGGCCATATAAACTCCAGCCAAGTCTCAAAGCTTCCTCAAGAAGATCATTGGAGCCATTTTGAAGCAAAGAAGCAGTCAGAAAGCTCCTGGATTGAAAGCTCCATCTCAGGTAGCCATGCGAATCATTTTTCCAGAAACCTTGTTTTAAGTTATTGAAATGATCTACATGCTCCCCTGAATGCAATGAGCTTTGAATTTTTGAAAATGATGAAGAGATGAGGATGTATGGTCTGTCTGAAACTTTGCCCGTGAAAATGATTTTTGCTTGTTTCTCTTGATTCATGAAAAATAAATAGATTTTGTTGTTGGATTCTTGTATAAGATGTTTGGTTGAGTGAATCTGGAGATTTTGGCACGTTTTAGTGAGGTTTTGAGAGAGATAGGATGAAGGTCTTGCCGGAGAAGACGACCGGAAGTCTTCTCCGGCCACCTGAGGGTCATTAACCCTAATCTGAGTAATTAGCCAACTTTGAATGTCGACCATGGATTCTGTTGACCCGTGTTGACCCGCGCGCGTTTGTGTGGCTCAGATCCCCCCATTAAACCCTAATCCACGTCATTAACATAATTAATCAGGTTTCAGTTTTAATTCAGCCAGTTTGAATCTGGGCCACAGGATCTGGCGCCAGTCAACTCCCTCCAAAACCATTTAAATCTCAGCCATGGATCTTGCATACTTCTCATAATTTCATTTTTATTTCATTTATTTTGTATTTAACTTCTACGAATTATTAAAAATAGTAAAAAGCATTTAAAAATTCTGAAAATTTTTGTCAAACATTTCATTAATTTTCAAAACCCAAAAATATTTTTATTTTTATTTTTTGCATTAAAGATTATTTTTAAATCATTTAAATGTTCATTTTTAATTAGTTAATGAAAATTAATTAATTAAAAATGCATTTAGGTACTTAAAAATCATCAAAAAATTCTCATTGCATTTTAAAACATTTAGAAACATTATCAAACTCTCAAAACAAATTTCTTTTTGGTTCTTGATGCATTTTGACAATTTTCATTGGAATTAAATTCTTTTAAAGGCAATATTTTTGTTCAAACTTTGGAAAATTCATTTTGCCTAACCATTGAGAGTTTGGTGATGATTCTTCTTGCATTGCATCCTTCATATCATGTAGATTCTAGGTTAAAATTGGTTTGAATTCATATTTCATTTTCAATTTGTTTTGTATTTTTCATTGTGAGATATCCTAAAACCCTAATTGACTTGAGAAATTCATAACTTGCACTAGGTTAAGAGTTAGGTCCCCTCCTTTGGGCAGTGAACTTGTGTAGGGTTAGGGTTCCTTTGGTCCCATTTTCAATTTTTTATCATATCATTTGCTTCTGGTTTTGAATTTTTGCATTGTGTGTTGTATGTAAACCCTAATTTGTGCCTTCCTTTGCATCCATCTCTTATTTGCTTGCATTTAAGAACTTTCCATGACATTTTGTGCATCCACATGGTTCATAATACATCTTAGGACATGTTAGAATCATGTTTGATCATTGCACCTTTTATTTGCCATGTTATATGTCCATTCCATTTCATAAGCTTTCATGAACTTCCATGGTTCAAAGCATGCTTCATTTGCATCCTCACCCTTGTATGATCATCCACAACTCTTGACATGTGTTTGCATCATCCTTTAGCATCCTTAACATCATGTTTATGCTTCTGACTTTGGTTTGCATCATGACATTTCATCTCATTTGCATTGCATTTCATTTCTTTTGCTAACTTTTCAGGTGGTAAGTTGTTTTGAGAAGTGAATTTGCCTTCACTTCTCACAATCTCTCTTCATCTCTCCTATGCATCATTGCTGCATTTTATCTTGTGTATTGGAGTGAGCTTTCTCATTCATGCTCTTTCCCTTTCTCTTTCTTCAAGTAACTTGTCTTGCTTCTCTCTATTTCTTCCTCCTTTCATCTGCTTCTTTCCCTGGTGGTTTCTCTGAAGATCTTCTTGCAAAGCCTCATTAACCCTAGGAACAACCAAGCATGATAACATTTTAGGATTGATTAGTCCCCCATTTAGTTTTTCCTTTGTGTCATCTTTGAGTTTTCTCTTCTCACCTCATAATCAAGGACTAAACCCTAAAGGCTTTAAGGCTTTGTGATTAGGGTTATGCCTGCATCCTTCTATTAGGATGGAGTGTATAACTTTAATCCTAAGTGTTAAACCCTTAATGTGTTGAAATCCTTTAATCAATCCATCTAATAATCACTAAGACATCAAGCTTGTAACTTGGGCCTTGCATTAGGGTTCTAATTCTTCCTTAACTGGTTAAGAAGGACTAACCCTAGTGTTAATGGACAAGTCCCCCTCAAGTTGTCTTACAAACCATAAAATCAATTTCTTAACCTTATCATTAACTAAAATCCATTTAATAAAGGCTTTGTTTTGTCATGAGTTTAATCCCTAATCATGGATTAAGTTGAGGAGCCTTCCTCAGCTTAAATGTTCTCATCTATCATCCTTCTATTAGGATGGTGTAATGGGTCCATTAAATCCTTGATTATGGCTTAAACTCATTACTTAACACTAAACAAAAACACCAAAAACATCTAAATAATTGCAAGTAGGTTAATGATCTTAATCCTACATCATGGTAATTAAGTGTGAGGTGCTTACTTCATACTTAATGTATTCTCATTACCCCTAATCAGAGGGAAGATGTGATGAGTTTACTAACCCTTGGTTTAGGCTTAAGCTCATTAACTTATGACAAATTCAAAAAGCCATAAAAGATTAAAAATATCAAAAACAAACAATAATCATCTCCTCCGGCATTCTTTTCTCATCATCTTCACTCACAAACGAGAACTCGCTTCTTCCGTCTAATGCAAGACAGTTTGCACCTGAGCCAGATAGGTCATACACTTGAGCATAGGCAAGTAAGCAGTTCACAAGTCAATTTATCTATCAGTCTCTTTGAGTCGAACTACAGTGTTCTGACTTCCTCATTGCACGAGAGGATACGTAGGCATAACTTAACAGTTATCGAACAAAAGTCTCTGTATATTCCCCCTCCTTCCAGCATTATTCTCTAAGCCTCATAGTCTTGAGCATTTCACTCCTGTTCTTACACTGACACTTCTCTTATACACCTCACATTTCTTTTACACTGACACTTGCATTCTTTCCACCTTTGATACACAAATTGCACTGACACTACCCCTTTAAAACACAAATCTTTTAAGCGTGGATCCCGTCGAGTACGACGGACAATCTGGGTGCTAATACCTTCCCAGGTTGTAACCAACCCCCTTTCTCAGTCTCTCTGGTTCGCAACCGTCTTATCCATCTTTTCTTAGGTTTATGCAACATTACCTTTCCTTCGGGATAAAAATTCCTAGCTGGCGACTCTTGTCTTCTGAGTTCACCCTTGTGTGCTCTCTCTCCTTTCGCCGACCGTTCGCGTCTGTACCCCATTTGACTTAGCCTCATTTTGGTGGGAGCGACAGCTTGGCGACTCTGCTGGGGAACCTTATACTGTAACCAGGGCTTCTGGTTCTTTTTGTGGGTTCCTCCTAGCGCTTGTTTGATTTGTGTTTACTGGGGTCTTATGTGCTATTTGTGTTTGTTTATATGCTTTATTTACTGCTTTATGTACAACTTTATTTATTGCTTACTTTACAGTTTTTCATATTTCATACTGTCATTATCATTGCTGGATTTGTTCTTCTGTCTTGGTGGGTGGGGTTCCATTGAGAGTTTAAGGTCCTATACCTGGGACCTGAGTGACACCTAGGCTAGAGTGGTTCATGTTCTTTCCCATTCCATTTCGGTCTGGTGCGGGAATATGAAACACGGTTCAGATATGGGTTTCTTCTTGAGAACTCTGTGCTACATATTTCCTGTAGTGCTAGGGCTATCTGAGAAGCCTGCTAAGTCTGGATGACCTTTACTATGACCTTCAGAAACTGAGGTGAATTAGAGGAGGATTTTTTATGGTTATTGTAAACATTGTACCTCCGGGTTAGAAGTGCTTACACTTCTCATAACTGATCCTAGTCTGAGGATCCTTGTTTTAGAACACTACATGTGAGGGGGTTGGGCTGTTTACAGGTTTGCAGGCACCTTTGGCCACATCATACCCTGTTACTTGTTTGATTAAGAGTACCCCACTTGGACAGTTCTTGTGATTTAACCCTGGACATGTGACTCTTTATTTGAGTCCCCCACCTTGGTTACTGGATTTCTAAACCTCCATCTAGATTTCTTGAACATACATGGGCTTTATATATTAAGACATATAACCAGATCCAGCTTGATCACAAACCCTTGCATATCATTTGCATACTCATCATCATTGCATCATTTAACATTTGTTTATTTGTTTTTCAGGGTATCCACATTATATCTGGCTTGGTTTTGACCCCTTCTTCTGCATAGACCTCTGCTTCAGTTGTCTTCATCAGTGGTCAGCTTCAGCTGCCTTCATCACCTGCACTAGCCTATCAGTGGTTCATCTCCAGTATCAGTCTTGATCTTCATCAGCACTTATCTTCAGTTTCTTCAGCAGCATTCATGACTACTCCCAGGAAGAGCAACATATCTTACCACTTCTTTGAGCCTGTGTTGACTGGTATCAGGAAGGTCCAGTCACTTATCACACCTGACCATATCCCATTGTTTAGAGAGCATTATGGAGGTATCCTGGATATGGTTATGGACCTTGACCCTTCTCAGAGGAGCATGACCCACACATGCTTGCAGTTTTATGACCCTCCTTTGAGGTGCTTCACATTTCCAGACTTTCAGCTAGGACCTCTGCTGGAGGAGTTTTCATCATTGATTGGAGTACCTGTCAGGGGTGGAGTCCCCTTCAACCCAGAGATGCCAGCTCCCAGCAATGGAGAAGTGGAAAAAGCACTGTACTTGGAGCCTGCTTTGATTGAGCAAAATATGACAACAAAAGCTGGGATCCCTGGTTTGCACTTAGACTTCTTGATTTCTCAGGCCATCCTGAAGGCCTCTTTGGGAGAATGGAGGGCAGTTTGTGCACTGTTAGCCCTCAGCATATATGGGGTTATACTGTTTGCAGATGAGCCCAAATTTATCAGCAAGAATGCCATTCATCTTTTTCTTCTGAGGAACCCATTACCCACATTGCTAGGAGATTTCTATTACTCCATTCATCATAGGAATGAGAAACAAAGAGGAAAGTTGGTGAGATGCTGTGCTCCTCTGTTTCACACTTGGCTGCTCAAACACCTGCCTAAGTCAGATGCATTCCTGAATCCCCACCAACAGAAGAATTGGGCCAAGAGGCTCATTGCTTTGACTTCAGATGACATCAGATGGTGCACCCAGAGCACCAAGGGCAAGGACATCATCACTAGCTGTGGGCAATACCCAAATGTACCTCTGATAGGAGTGAAGGGTTGCATCAACTACAATCCTTTGCTATTCAAGAGACAACTGGGCTATGCTTTGGTTCACCCTCCTAGAGTGCAAGATTTAGCTGAGACCCTGTATTGTGAAATAAAGCCTAATCTAGCTGTTGCCAGACAAGCATCCTGGGCTTGGGACAACATCCAGACAAAGGGGATGGCTATTCTCGGGAGGTGTAATAATGTTGCTTCAGCCCAGTACTATGAGTGGTCCTATGCTAGAGCTCAGATTACTAGAATGCCCTTCACCTTGGAGGACACACCTGGACCCTCTACAGTACAACCTACAACAACTGTCAGCCTGGAGGAATTTGAGAATCTGAAGGAGAGGAATGAGAATTTGTCTCAAGCTTTGAAGAAAACTCTTTGGGAAAGGAGTGATGGTCGTCTGGACATTGAGAGGTTGGAGAAGCTTAGGGTGGAGCATCTGGCCAAGATTGATAAAACAGAGGACTACATCATGAAATCAAGAGCTGGGGAACAAATATTGAAGAATGCCTGTAAAGAGGCCAAGATTCAGAAGGCTAGGGCTGAGCTCTATCTGCAAGAGAGTCAGGCTAGGTGGGTCAGGATCATTGAAGCCCGAACACAAGAAGATAAGAGAACTCAAGCCAGAATTGAGCAGTTAGAGGCCAATGAGAAGAAGCAGCAGGAAGCTTTGTTGGCTTCCCAGAAGGAGATTTCAGAGTTGAAGCTTAGGGCTGGATTGAAGAGATCAAAGGATCAGGACAAGCACAAGAAGCTGACCACTTCCATTGCCACCAGAAACCTCCTCATCAGGACTATTATAGAGCACCCAGCTGGTCCAGTGACTGAGGCACTTTTGAAGGAGGTTAAGGAGGATGAATTTGGACTAGATGTCTGACCTTTTGTTTGTTGTTGTTTTCATTTGATGTACTTTTCTTTTTGTTGTATTTTGACCCTTCAGGGGCATGTGTTGTAAAAAACAGACTATGTATTATTCATCATTTGTAATATATTTTAGTTTGTTTCCATTTGGGTTTTCTTTTCTCAACAACATCAAAGCATCTTCCTCGAGGTCTGGAAAGGTCAAAACCAAGAACCAAGCCGGATACCTTGGAAAACAAATAAGCATACTGCATTGCATACTAACTTTTGTTTTGTTTTGTAGGTTTTTGTTGTTATTTGTTTGTTTCTAACTCTGTTGCCACACAGGAAATATTGCTCGCAGAAGAGTGTTCCCTATCAACCGTGCACACCGGTATCCTACTCGCAACAACCTTCCGGGTATTCTAATGGAGCAAGTACAGCAAGACCTGACTGAGGTCAGAACCCAGATGGATAATGAAAGAGTGGAGATGAGAAACCAAATGGCCCAATTCATGACTGTGATGACTGGCTTGGCCCAGAGTCAGGAAAGGCTAAGGGCATTGGTAGAAAGACAAACCCCCGAGGAACCTCATCCTGGGACTGGAAGAACAAGTAACAATGAGAGAGGACAGCCTTATGTTAATCCACCAGTATTTGGACCTCATCTAGATCCGGAAGTCAACATCCCGGGTAATGTGCAAGGAAATACTACTGGGGGGAGGATCTTACAGGAAGACCCCCAAGAGGAGCAATTTACTGTCATGGGAGCTGGAGATGAAGTCTATGATAGGAGGTTTGATGAAATTGCTGAGAAGTTGAGATCTCTGGAGTCTCAAAACTCCTTGGGCTTCGATGTAATGGATATGGGGTTAGTGGATGGGGTGAGAATTCCCCACAAGTTCAAACCCCCGTGCTTTGAGAAATACAATGGAACCTCTTATCCGCGAACTCACCTGCAGTCCTTTCTGGGGAGGCTCAAAGCATATACCATGGATGAAAAGCTGTGGATGTTCTATTTTGAAGACAGTTTGACTGGGGCTTCAAGAGAGTGGTATTCACACTTAACTAGAGCGACTATCAGTTGCTGGACGGACTTAGCTGAAGCCTTCATCAGACAATATCAATATAACCTGGACATGGCTCCTAACAGGACCCTTCTGATGGGAATGTCTCAATCTTCTAGAGAAAGCTTCAGGGAATATGCCCAAAGGTGGAGACAGCTTACTGCTGCTGTCCAGCCACCCATGTCGGAAAGAGAAATGGCCGACATGTTCATGAATACTCTGCAAGGAACATACATTGATAGATTGGCTGCCTTTTCTTCTACCAGCTTCGCAAACGTAGTTATAGCCGGTGAAAGAATTGAAAGTCTGCTAAAAATGGGCAAAATTTCTGATAATAGTGCAAGTTCGTCCGGCAATCCCAGGAAGCCTTTTGTGGGACCTCGAAGGACTGGTGAGACAAATTCCATTCATACCAGCAGGGGCAGACCTCAGTATGTTCACAGATCAGTAGCAGCTGTCACTATTCCAGCTCCGATTCCTCAGCAACCAGCATATCAACAACCACAACAACCGCATTATCAACAACAAGTTCAGTATCCGCCACAGAGAACCTACAACAACAATAACAGCAGTCAACAACAACGACCCTTCCAACAAAGACCATCACAGGCAAACAGGGTGATTGATCCTATCCCTATGCCTTATGCTGCCTTATTGCCACAACTCCTGAAGCTTAACTTGGTTGAGTTAAGGACATTGGCACCTCCAGATCCTTCCAATCTTCCTAAGAATTACAATGTCAACTCCAGGTGTGCTTTCCACTCCAATGCACCTGGCCACAATACTGAGAAGTGCAGAGCATTGCAAGTGAAAGTTCAAGATCTGGTGGATTCTAAAGCCCTCAACTTCGCACCTCCTCCGAATGTCAACAGAAATCCTATGCCTAATCATGGTAGGCCGAGGATTAATGCCATTGAGGAAGATAAACCATCAACTTTGATCACCAGTGTTGCACAAATCCGAACACCTCTGGTCGAAATTAAAGCTCAGCTTCTAGAATGCCAGGTGTTCCCCGGGTGTGAGCTCGGTTGTGGGTATTGCAACATTGCAGTCAACGGGTGTGAAAATTTGAGAAGCGGCATAGATGGTCTTATAAAGGATGGTATCCTTCAGATCTCAACAACTGCGCCTACAAATCCAGCAATTCCTTTGACAACAATTCCTGATTCTTCTACAACAGCAACAACAATCATTCCTACCGATTCATCAATCTCATCAGCAATGGCTCCGTTCATCACTTCAACAAATCAGATTTCGACAACCATTTCTTCTACAACATCAGCATCCACTTTTTTAGCAGAATCTTCTACAACGCCAACAAAAATTAATGAAGACGTCTCAGCAGTTACAATCTACTATGACCCATCAAATGTTCCTCCAAACAACAACTTTCAGCAACAAACAGTGGCACCTCCTGCCAGACCACCAGTCACAATTTACTACGATCCGCACACCATTACAGTACCCTCCTATGCAGCAGTTAGTCCAGTTACTATCACGGTGCCTGGACCAGTTCCCTATGAAAGCAGTAATGCCATACCTTGACATTATGGCTCTGATCTCTACTGCAACGGGGAGAAAATCACTTTGGATTCTTCAACCTCTTCTCCACAAATTGATAATGTTGGGGGAGGCGGAGGCTTCACCAGAAGTGGACGCCTTTTTGCCTCACAAACACAAAGACCTAATGCTGAAGCAGAAGCTGTTGCCAAAGAAAAAGGAAAGAGTGTGGTATTTGAAGAGCCAGCTGTCAAAGAAACTCAGAAGACATCTTTTGAACAAGATGTAGACGAGTTTATGAGAATCATAAAAAGAAGTGATTACAAGGTGGTGGATCAGCTTCACCAAACTCCCTCAAAAATCTCCATATTATCCTTGTTGATGTGTTCTGAAGCTCACAGGAATGCATTATTGAAAGTCGTTCATGCAGCATACGTGCCAGAGGAGATTACCGTTAATCAGCTAGAAACTGTGGTGGCAAATGTCAACACCAGTCATGGACTGGGCTTCACCAATGCTGACTTAACAACGGAGGGACGTAACCACAACAAGACTTTACATATCACCTTGGAATGCAAGGGTGTTGTTCTGTCTCATGTACTGGTGGACACTGGGTCGTCACTCAATGTTCTGTCAAAGAAAGCCTTAGTGAAGCTGGAGTATGATGGCTTGGCACTGCGTCTGAGTAATTTGGTGGTGAGAGCATTTGATGGCTCTAAAAGATCAGTGCTTGGAGAGATTGATCTGCCTATGATGATTGGCCCGCAGACCTTCAAAACTACCTTCTATGTGATGGACATTCAGCCAGCCTACAGCTGTTTGTTGGGTAGACCCTGGATCCATGCCGCTGGCGCTGTTACGTCTACCCTTCACCAGAAGCTGAAATTCGAGTGGGAAGGCCAAATCATCACCATCTGTGGGGAAGAAGACATCTTTGTTAGCCATCTGGCTACGTATAAGTACATAGAAATGGATGGAGAAATCCATGAAACCTTGAGCCAGGGGTTCGAGGCCCTAAACACTAATGAAGCATCTGCTGTACTGGGGACCTCCATAACGTCATATCAGCAAGCCCGGAAGGTTGTTGAAGAGGGTACTGCCCAAGGCTGGGGCAAGCTGTTGCCCGTGGAAAAGAAAGAAGACATATTTGGGTTGGGTTACAAACCAACTCAACAAGATCAATCAGAGGCTTCCAAGGAGCCCAATTTTGTCAGCGGGGGAATGCTCACCCCGGATGCTGTGAACAATTTGGAAGACGAGGAGGAAAGCGACCGCAACCTGGAGAGCTGGATACGTCCAAGGATCCCGGGGAACCAAGTCCTTAACTAGTCTTCCCAGGAAATTATAAGGGTTACTCCTGCAGAGTAATTATTATTTCCTGTATTTTTAAAGCATGCATCAAGTCTTGCATCTTGCCCAAGATGTCAAGACTCATTTTGTAATCGGGCCATCTTGTAATTTTGTGCAAATGGATTAATCAATGAATATCAGACATCTTTTGCAAACGAGTCTCTTTTTCGCTCACTGTCTTTTCATTTTTCTTTTTGTACAAAAATAAAATGGCAATGTTTTTTTCAAAATGATAACTTCATTTCACTTTTTATAAATAAGATAAAATCAATCACTAAAATAAACCAATCTAAACCCTTGCAGAAAGCGCCTTTCAGACTGCACCGACAACAACACTGCTATGACTTCGTATGACTTTGACAATCCAATCAATCAAGCTGATGAAGGGGTTGAAGAAGATTATGAGCTACCTGAAGAGCTATCCAGGTTGTTAAGGCAAGAGGAGAAGGTTATCACCCCTCACCAGGAGGAGGTTGAAACGGTTAATCTTGGCACAGAAGAAGACGTGAAAGAAGTTAAGATCGGGGCCTGCCTACAAGACTCAGTGAAAGAACAACTGATTAACATGCTTCGGGAGTATGTGGATGTTTTTGCTTGGTCTTATCAGGATATGCCAGGGTTGGACACCGACATTGTCATGCACGAGCTTCCTCTGAAAGAAGATTGTCCGCCAGTAAAACAGAAACTGCGCCGTACTCGCCCAGATATGGCAATGAAGATAAAGGAAGAGGTGCAAAAGCAGTGGGACGCCAGTTTCCTTGCTGTAACTAGCTATCCGCCGTGGGTCGCTAATATTGTACCTGTGCCTAAGAAAGACGGCAAGGTGAGCATGTGTGTGGATTACCGGGATCTGAACAGAGCCAGCCCGAAAGATGACTTCCCTTTACCTCACATTGATGTATTGGTGGATAATACGGCTCAGTTCTCGGTGTTCTCCTTCATGGACGGATTTTCAGGATACAATCAGATCAAGATGTCACCTGAAGACATGGAGAAGACAACTTTCATCACACCCTGGGGCACATTCTGTTATAAGGTGATGCCATTCGGACTGAAGAATGCAGGAGCGACTTATCAACGGGCTATGGTAACATTATTCCATGACATGATCCATAAAGAAGTTGAATGTTATGTGGATGACATGATTGCCAAGTCCCTCATAGAAGAAGACCACCTGGTGAATCTGTTGAAGTTATTCAAGCGTCTGAGGAAATACCAACTGAAGTTGAACCCCAACAAATGCACATTCGGGGTGCGATCTGGTAAGCTGCTGGGATTTATTGTAAGTGAAAAAGGGATTGAAGTTGACCCTGATAAAGTTAAATCCATTCAAGAAATGCCTGCACCGAAGTCAGAAAAAGAAGTTCGGGGGTTTCTAGGTAGATTGAACTACATTTCAAGGTTCATATCACACCTTACAGCGACATGTGAACCCTTGTTCAAGCTGTTAAGAAAAGAACAAACGGTCAGGTGGAACGAAGACTGCCAGAGGGCTTTTGACAAAATCAAGGGATACTTACAAGAACCTCCAATCCTTATGCCTCCAGTTGAAGGAAGACCTCTAATAATGTACTTGACAGTATTAGAAGAGTCAATGGGGTGTGTGCTGGGCCAGCATGACGAGTCTGGTCGAAAAGAGTATGTAATATACTACCTAAGCAAAAAGTTTACCGACTGTGAACAACGTTATTCACTGCTCGAGAAAACTTGTTGTGCTTTAGCGTGGGCTGCTCGCCGACTAAGGTAGTATATGTTGACCCACACTACTTTATTGATATCAAAGATGGACCCAGTCAAGTATACTTTTGAGAAGCCAGCACTTACCGGACGGGTTGCAAGATGGCAGATGATCCTCACAGAATATGACATTCAGTACACATCTCAGAAAGCCATCAAGGGCAGTGTGTTGTCTGATTATCTTGCTGAGAAACCCATTGATGATTACCAGCCTATGAGATTTGACTTCCCTGATGAAGACATCATGTTCATAAAAGCAAAAGATCATGAAGAGCCTGTTCACACTGAAGGGCCTGACCCAGAAGAAGAATGGACTATGATGTTTGATGGGGCTGTTAACATGAATGGTCGTGGTGTTGGTGTAGTACTCATTACACCTAAGGGAGTTCACATGCCTTTCTCGGAAAAACTCACCTTTAACTGCACTAACAACGAAGCTGAATACGAAGCTTGTATTATGGGTCTTGAGGAAGCCATTGACCTCCGGATCAAAACTTTGACTGTGTTCGGAGATTCAGCTCTGGTAATTAATCAAACCAACGGCAAATGGTACACCCACCAAGATCATCTGATACCTTACCGGGATTATACAAGGAGGTTGTTGACTTTCTTCACAACGGTCAAACTTGAGTATATCCCTCGGGACGAAAATCAGTTTGCAGATGCTCTGGCTACCATTTCATCCATGATCAAAGTTCAAGCTGCCAACTTTGTGCCTCGGATTTCAGTATCCAGACTTGACAGGCCAGCATATGTATTCTCAGCGGATATTGTCAAAGATGATAAGCCTTGGTTCCATGACATCAAATGTTTCTTGGAGGATCAAACATACCCACCTGGGGCATCTTCCAATGATAAGAAAACATTAAGAAGGCTTGCTGGTAGTTTCTTCCTGAATACTGACGGTTCCCTGTACAAGAGAAACTTTGATATGGTACTCCTCAGATGTGTTGATAGGACGGAAGCAGACTTGTTGATGCTCGAGGTGCACGAAGGATCCTTTGGTACCCATGTAGGAGGGCATGCAATGGCTAAAAAGTTGTTAAGATCAGGTTATTACTGGATCACAATGGATGCGGACTGTTGTGCTTATGCCAGGAAATGCCATAAATGCCAGATTTACGCGGATAAAGTGCATGTGCCTCCGAATCCTCTAAATGTGATGTCTTCACCTTGGCCCTTTTCCATGTGGGGCATTGATATGATTGGCAAGATTGAACCGACTGCTTCAAATGGCCACAGATTCATCCTGGTTGCCATTGACTATTTCACCAAGTGGGTTGAAGCAGCTTCATATGCAAATGTTACAAGGCAAGTGGTAGCCCGATTTCTGAAAAGAGACATCATCTGTCGGTATGGAGTGCCCGAGCGAATAATTACTGATAATGGTTCCAACCTAAACAACAAAATGATGGCAGAACTATGCCGAGACTTCAAGATCCAACATCACAATTCTTCTCCTTACAGGCCAAAGATGAATGGCGCTGTAGAAGCGGCTAATAAGAATATCAAGAAAATTGTACAGAAGATGGTGGTCACCTACAAAGACTGGCATGAAATGCTACCATTTGCCTTGCATGGGTACCGTACGTCAATCAGAACATCCACTGGGGCAACACCGTATCAGCTTGTGTATGGTATGGAGGCAGTCCTACCTGTTGAAGTTGAATTACCCTCCCTGCGGGTACTGATGGATGTTAAGCTGAACGAAGCAGAATGGGTCCGGTCCCGATACGAACAACTGAATCTGATTGAAGAGAAGAGATTGGCTGCAATCTGTCATGGGCAGCTGTATCAGAAAAGAATGAAGAAGGCCTTCGATCAGAAAGTCAGGCTCCGAGAATACCAAGTAGGGGATCTTGTGCTAAAAAGACTCCTCCCTCCTCATACAGACAACAGGGGCAAGTGGACTCCGAATTATGATGGCCCGTTCGTAGTAAAGAAAGTTTTCTCGGGTGGAGCACTGATGCTCAGTACTATGGATGGTGAAGACTTCCTGTCCCCTGTGAATTCAAACGCAGTTAAAAAATACTTCGCATAAAATGACCCGCTGGACATAAAAACAGAATGTAAGTCCAGGCAAAAATAGGGCATCCCGGCGAGTCAAAAACAGAATAAAAGACTCGGGCAAAAATAAGGGAAAATAAATAAAAATGTACACCCGCTGAGTTGAAAAGCCGCATTGGACAACTCAGGCAAAAATGGGTATCCCGGTGGATTGAAAACCCGAAAGGGCGATCCACGCAAAATAAGGGAATAAGTGAACAACTGCATTCTGAATTCATCTGTATCACTTACAACACGGCAAACTCCGAAAGGATCAAGCTTCAGTCAGAATCAGCCTCCTTCAGAAAGCAGGACGAGAAGAACGTCAAATGTCATACGAATCATAGCAAAAGGGAAGCTCCTCGAAGCGTCATCAACGTTGCCAACATCTTGTTGTTTCTCAATTTGTAACGATTTCCTCATTTAAGGAGATCCGTTTCTTTGACTGTATCTTGCCAATTCAGGGCACACAAATTAATGAAATCAGATTTTCAGTCATGTTTCGTCTCGCATTTTATTTCCGTTTGCAAAATGTCCGATGTCGTTAATATATTGATTGCATAAACACAGATGTGTCTTTCCTAAACCACATGCTTGCAGGAAATATATTGACTCCCGGGAGTGTCTAAACTCCTATGATGGAATCCAGTAAGGGATACCTCGGGATACTTGTGCTTTTCTTTGTCTTTACAGGATTGCAGGTATCCAAAACACAACATGGGGCATGAAAGCTTCTCCCTAGCAAGCTGGCAGATCACCACTTCCTCAGCACATCTTCCAAATAGCACCAGGGTTGTTCATATCCCCAGCTGAGTTGTCAAGTATCATCCTCAGCAGAATCCCCCTAGGAATCTCTAGGAAGATCTTTCAGTGATCTTTCTTCTTCCCCAGCCAAGTGACAGACAGGGAACCATCCCCCCGCAGAGTTTCAACCTCTATCCAGAAAAGCAACGCCTGGGGATCTCGCAACAGAGTGACGAAAGCTTCTACAAACCCCAGCTGGGTCCCTCATTACCGAGATAGATCTATCAGTGATCTACTTCCCCAAGCAGAGTCATATATGTCAGATCTACCAATGATCTCATCCCCAGCTGGGATATCCACTTCAAGCAGATCAGCCAGAGATCTCCACAGCGACGGGATCCGAATCCCGGATCGGTATCTTTGCATAATCATGGCATTCACATCATACTTTCCCCACAGAGCGTAGCATTCTGTCTAATACGGAGCATTACGGAAAAAATCAAACATATTGCATAATCATAAGCCATGATTTGAATCGAACACTTGTAAATACTGACAATCCATCAACAATATACGGGACATTTCCTAATTCTCCACCAGAGAACCAAAGCATTTCCCTTGCAGATACAGATACACACTCCTTTTGGCACTCGTCCGTGTCATCATTCCCCAGTAAATTGCCCGAGCAAACAGATTACTTATATTATAGATGCTCCTTGACGCTCGTCTGTGTCATATCCCGGCAGAAAGCCAAAGCGTCCCCTTTGCACTCACTAATACAGATACATATATATACAACTTCCTTGACACCCGTCCGTGTCACCTCCCCCAACATAGTTACCTAAACACTTTGTAAATCAAATACTTGTTTATAATACACTTTTTCTGGCACTCGTCCGTGTCATGCTCTCCCTAGCAAGTTAAACACTCGTCTGTGTCTCACTCATCACTTTTCACTCATAATACTCGTCCGTATCTTGTATAAACTGCTTAATCCCCTCAGATTCGACACTCATCCCTGTTCTTTGTTAACCAGTTGGTACTCGTCCGTATCATCATCTCTGAACATGCGTCAAGCGTTTGTTTCTACTGATACTCGTCCGTATCATAGTCTTAAGGATGCTCGTCTGCATTTTTAATCTATACACCGTGCCAAACACTTATGTCTTCTTGAATTAAGACACTCGTCTGTGTCTACTATTCCCCAGAAGAATTCCCAACAAATCTTGTTGATCTATTTCTTGTCTATCTGACATTCGTCCTATGTCATGATATTTCCGGCAGCCGTACCCTGCCAGGTGATCGTCTTTTACCTTTTTGATGATCGTCCTTCATCATTCCCAGAGGAGTCTCTATTCATTTAGAACCCCTTCCTATCCGACATTCGTCCTATGTCGTGATATTTTTTTAGCAGCCGTCCCCTGCTAGGTGATCGTCCTTCACCTCTAGATGATCGTCCTTCATCATTTTATCCGATGGCCGTCCCCATCGTTGATTCTGTTATCTGACATCCGTCCTATGTCAGGATAAACCCTGAGAGCAGCCGTACCCTGCTAGGTGATCGTCCTTCACCTCCTGATGATCGTCCTTCATCATGCTTATCCGATGGCCGTCCCCATCGTCGACCTTTTCTATCCGACATTCGTCCTATGTCGTGATATTTTCGGCAGCCGTACCCTGCCAGGTGATCGTCCTTCACCTTAGATGACCGTCCCTCATCTTATCCCCAACAGAGCAGCCGTCCCCTGCTAGGTGATCGTCCTTCACCTCTGATGACCGTACCTCATCATTTATTTCATTTATGCCTTGAGCTTGATGGTCGTCCCTATCATTTACCTATAATCCCCAGAGAGTCTTATAGCTTTACTTGATGGCCATCCCCATCATAACCTCTTATATCCCCGGCTTGCCGGCCGTCCCCGTCATTGCTTTATTTCCTGCATTTGCCCAACATGTCGGTCGTCCCCGTCATTGCTCCATCCCCAGCAGTCGTCCCCTGCTCGACGGTCGTCCTCCGTCGCCCGCACTTTATAATTATACTTTAATTTTCTTTTACAATCTATATGCCTTTTCTTCTTCATTCTGTGAGTGCAAATTTTGGACTGTCTTTGGTATTCAACCACAAGTTATCTTGTTTGCCTGTTAAGCCGTTGCTTACATCCTGCACAGCTAACTCATGTTTGAATAGGGGCAGCTGTAAACACCCCAAATTTTCCCTCACCCATTCACACCATGGCTTGTGATCTTTACATGTGCATAAATTCAATCATAGCATCTCATACCACATTTTTGATTCACTGCATTGTTTCAAAGTCATCTGCATCTAGGGTTTGTGATCTGAGCAATCCCTGAGCTTTTTGAGCCATTCCAAAGGTCTTCAATCAATTCAAAGGGGTCCATGTATGTTCAAGCATCATATTATATCCTCACAAGGTCAAGGAAACCAAAGAATCACAAGAACTGATAAAGGCATGGAAGCAGAGCCAGGCTTAACTACACAGATGACCTAGGATTAGGGTTTTGGTTTCAAAGGCCATAACTCCAATTTTTTTGGTCATTCTTGTTTCTATTGGTCTCTATATGTTATAAGGATCATGCATATCAATTTTCATGAAGAAATTCCATGGGGAAGGCATCTAATCAAGAGTTGACTTCTTGAGCAAGTCAGTGCAAAATCAGGGCATCTGAGGCCCCCAATGACCCAACCAAAGGGTGTTCTCCATCATTTTGAATGTGTATGATCTTTATTTGATCATAAAAGATGTTAGAAGTTCACAAAATTGGAAAATTTCAAGCCATTTGCAAAGTTGCCTTTTTGGGAAAGTGACTTGTAATGTAAACTTGCCATTTTGGGAAAGTTTTTCAACCTCCTCTTTTTGATTCAAAACTGCCTCAAATGAAAGAACTTTGGTCATGAAAGTTGTAGAATGGATCCTCCCATTTTCAAAAAAGTACAAGAACTCATTCTAATTCATTATGGATCAAAAGTTATGGCTTGTCAAAGTTGGGGAAAATCATGAAATTTTCACTTTTGTACCAAAGAAGCAAAGTTGCAAAACCTCATGCCAAGGAAAAATGTGACTTCAAATGGACTTCTATGCATTACACAAACATGAACCATGACCTAAAAATCAGAATGCACCAAAGAATCTCCAAGTTTCATGACTTGTGCATCAAGAAACTTCAAAAGGGCCAAAAGATCACAAAATTGCAAAACCACACATAAACCCTAATCCACTTGCAAATTGGCCTCAAATTCACTTCCATGGTCAGCCTTGATTCAAGCTGCAGCAAACATGCCCTTGTACCATGACTGAACCAGCCCATACCTTCTCTTACACAAAAAGTTGACTTTATGCAAGTTGAGCCATACCAATCAAGCTAGGCCAGCAACAACTCTCTGACCTATCCAAACTTGATACATGTACCAAAAGGAACTCAACACAACACACAACACAACCTAATCTCTCCCACAAGTCAGCACTCTCAAAAATCCTCCTTTATGCATTTTCATTCGAATCTCTCCATACAAGCTTCAAACCTCAAAACAAATCCCACAGAACAACTCACCCTAGCCTTCTGATCATTTCCCAACCATCAATTTGCTCTGAAAGGCCCACAATCAAAAACACGATTTCCACACTTCACAAACTGAACCTCTGCCATTTTCATTTTAAGGCCATATAAACTCCAGCCAAGCCTCAAAGCTTCCTCAAGAAGATCATTGGAGCCATTTTGAAGCAAAGAAGCAGTCAGAAAGCTCCTGGATTGAAAGCTCCATCTCAGGTAGCCATGCGAATCATTTTTCCAGAAACCTTGTTTTAAGTTATTGAAATGATCTACATGCTCCCCTGAATGCAATGAGCTTTGAATTTTTGAAAATGATGAAGAGATGAGGATGTATGGCCTGTCTGAAACTTTGCCCGTGAAAATGATTTTTGCTTGTTTCTCTTGATTCATGAAAAATAAATAGATTTTGTTGTTGGATTCTTGTATAAGATGTTTGGTTGAGTGAATCTGGAGATTTTGGCACGTTTTAGTGAGGTTTTGAGAGAGATAGGATGAAGGTCTTGCCGGAGAAGACGACCGGAAGTCTTCTCCGGCCACCTGAGGATCATTAACCCTAATCTGAGTAATTAGCCAACTTTGAATGTGGACCATGGATTCTGTTGACCCGTGTTGACCCGCGCGCGTTTGTGTGGCTCAGATCCCCCCATTAAACCCTAATCCACGTCATTAACATAATTAATCAGGTTTCAGTTTTAATTCAGCCAGTTTGAATCTGGGCCACAGGATCTGGCGCCAGTCAACTCCCTCCAAAACCATTTAAATCTCAGCCATGGATCTTGCATACTTCTCATAATTTCATTTTTATTTCATTTATTTTGTATTTAACTTCTACGAATTATTAAAAATAGTAAAAAACATTTAAAAATTCTGAAAATTTTTGTCAAACATTTCATTAATTTTCAGAACCCAAAAATATTTTTATTTTTATTTTTTGCATTAAAGATTATTTTTAAATCATTTAAATGTTCATTTTTAATTAGTTAATGAAAATTAATTAATTAAAAATGCATTTAGGTACTTAAAAATCACCAAAAAATTCTCATTGCATTTTAAAACATTTAGAAACATTATCAAACTCTCAAAACAAATTTCTTTTTGGTTCTTGATGCATTTTGACAATTTTCATTGGAATTAAATTCTTTTAAAGGCAATATTTTTGTTCAAACTTTGGAAAATTCATTTTGCCTAACCATTGAGAGTTTGGTGATGATTCTTCTTGCATTGCATCCTTCATATCATGTAGATTCTAGGTTAAAATTGGTTTGAATTCATATTTCATTTTCAATTTGTTTTGTATTTTTCATTGTGAGATATCCTAAAACCCTAATTGACTTGAGAAATTCATAACTTGCACTAGGTTAAGAGTTAGGTCCCCTCCTTTGGGCAGTGAACTTGTGTAGGGTTAGGGTTCCTTTGGTCCCATTTTCAATTTTTTATCATATCATTTGCTTCTGGTTTTGAATTTTTGCATTGTGTGTTGTATGTAAACCCTAATTTGTGCCTTCCTTTGCATCCATCTCTTATTTGCTTGCATTTAAGAACTTTCCATGACATTTTGTGCATCCACATGGTTCATAATACATCTTAGGACATGTTAGAATCATGTTTGATCATTGCACCTTTCATTTGCCATGTTATATGTCCATTCCATTTCATAAGCTTTCATGAACTTCCATGGTTCAAAGCATGCTTCATTTGCATCCTCACCCTTGTATGATCATCCACAACTCTTGACATGTGTTTGCATCATCCTTTAGCATCCTTAACATCATGTTTATGCTTCTGACTTTGGTTTGCATCATGACATTTCATCTCATTTGCATTGCATTTCATTTCTTTTGCTAACTTTTCAGGTGGTAAGTTGTTTTGAGAAGTGAATTTGCCTTCACTTCTCACAATCTCTCTTCATCTCTCCTATGCATCATTTCTGCATTTTATCTTGTGTATTGGAGTGAGCTTTCTCATTCATGCTCTTTCCCTTTCTCTTTCTTCAAGCAACTTGTCTTGCTTCTCTCTATTTCTTCCTCCTTTCATCTGCTTCTTTCCCTGGTGGTTTCTCTGAAGATCTTCTTGCAAAGCCTCATTAACCCTAGGAACAACCAAGCATGATAACATTTTAGGATTGATTAGTCCCCCATTTAGTTTTTCCTTTGTGTCATCTTTGAGTTTTCTCTTCTCACCTCATAATCAAGGACTAAACCCTAAAGGCTTTAAGGCTTTGTGATTAGGGTTATGCCTGCATCCTTCTATTAGGATGGAGTGTATAACTTTAATCCTAAGTGTTAAACCCTTAATGTGTTGAAATCCTTTAATCAATCCATCTAATAATCACTAAGACATCAAGCTTGTAACTTGGGCCTTGCATTAGGGTTCTAATTCTTCCTTAACTGGTTAAGAAGGACTAACCCTAGTGTTAATGGACAAGTCCCCCTCAAGTTGTCTTACAAACCATAAAATCAATTTCTTAACCTTATCATTAACTAAAATCCATTTAATAAAGGCTTTGTTTTGTCATGAGTTTAATCCCTAATCATGGATTAAGTTGAGGAGCCTTCCTCAGCTTAAATGTTCTCATCTATCATCCTTCTATTAGGATGGTGTAATGGGTCCATTAAATCCTTGATTATGGCTTAAACTCATTACTTAACACTAAACAAAAACACCAAAAACATCTAAATAATTGCAAGTAGGTTAATGATCTTAATCCTACATCATGGTAATTAAGTGTGAGGTGCTTACTTCATACTTAATGTATTCTCATTACCCCTAATCAGAGGGAAGATGTGATGAGTTTACTAACCCTTGGTTTAGGCTTAAGCTCATTAACTTATGACAAATTCAAAAAGCCATAAAAGATTAAAAATATCAAAAACAAACAATAATCGTCTCCTCTGGGATTCTTTTCTCATCATCTTCACTCACAAACGAGAACTCGCTTCTTTCGTCTAATGCAAGACAGTTTGCACCTGAGCCAGATAGGTCATACACTTGAGCATAGGCAAGTAAGCAGTTCACAAGTCAATTTATCTATCAGTCTCTTTGAGTCGAACTACAGTGTTCTGACTTCCTCATTGCACGAGAGGATACGTAGGCATAACTTAACAGTTATCGAACAAAAGTCTCTGTATATTCCCCCTCCTTCCAGCATTATTCTCTAAGCCTCATAGTCTTGAGCATTTCACTCCTGTTCTTACACTGACACTTCTCTTATACACCTCACATTTCTTTTACACTGACACTTGCATTCTTTCCAGCTTTGATACACAAATTGCACTGACACTACCCCTTTAAAACACAAATCTTTTAAGCGTGGATCCCGTCGAGTACGACGGACAATCTGGGTGCTAATACCTTCCCAGGTTGTAACCAACCCCCTTTCTTAGTCTCTCTGGTTCGCAACCGTCTTATCCATCTTTTCTTAGGTTTATGCAACATTACCTTTCCTTCGGGATAAAAATGCCTAGCTGGCGACTCTTGTCTTCTGAGTTCACCCTTGTGTGCTCTCTCTCCTTTCGCCGACCGTTCGCGTCTGTACCCCATTTGACTTAGCCTCATTTTGGTGGGAGCGACAGCTTGGCGACTCTGCTGGGGAACCTTATACTGTAACCAGGGCTTCTGGTTCTTTTTGTGGGTTCCTCCTAGCGCTTGTTTGATTTGTGTTTACTGGGGTCTTATGTGCTATTTGTGTTTGTTTATATGCTTTATTTACTGCTTTATGTACAACTTTATTTATTGCTTACTTTACAGTTTTTCATATTTCATACTGTCATTATCATTGCTGGATTTGTTCTTCTGTCTTGGTGGGTGGGGTTCCATTGAGAGTTTAAGGTCCTATACCTAGGACCTGAGTGACACCTAGGCTAGAGTGGTTCATGTTCTTTCCCATTCCATTTCGGTCTGGTGCGGGAATATGAAACACGGTTCAGATATGGGTTTCTTCTTTAGAACTCTGTGCTACATATTTCCTGTAGTGCTAGGGCTATCTGAGAAGCCTGCTAAGTCTGGATGACCTTTACTATGACCTTCAGAAACTGAGGTGAATTAGAGGAGGATTTTTTATGGTTATTGTAAACACTGTACCTCCGGGTTAGAAGTGTTTACACTTCTCATAACTGATCCTAGTCTGAGGATCCTTGTTTTAGAACACTACATGTGAGGGGGTTGGGCTGTTTACAGGTTTGCAGGTACCTTTGGCCACATCATACCCTGTTACTTGTTTGATTAAGAGTACCCCACTTGGACAGTTCTTGTGATTTAACCCTGGACATGTGACTCTTTATTTGAGTCCCCCACCTTGGTTACTGGATTTCTAAACCTCCATCTAGATTTCTTGAACATACATGGGCTTTATATATTAAGACAGATAACCAGATCCAGCTTGATCACAAACCCTTGCATATCATTTGCATACTCATCATCATTGCATCATTTAACATTTGTTTATTTGTTTTTCAGGGTATCCACATTATATCTGGCTTGGTTTTGACCCCTTCTTCTGCATAGACCTCTGCTTCAGTTGTCTTCATCAGTGGTCAGCTTCAGCTGCCTTCATCACCTGCACTAGCCTATCAGTGGTTCATCTCCAGTATCAGTCTTGATCTTCATCAACACTTATCTTCAGTTTCTTCAGCAGCATTCATGACTACTCCCAGGAAGAGCAACATATCTTACCACTTCTTTGAGCCTGTGTTGACTGGTATCAGGCAGGTCCAGTCACTTATTACACCTGACCATATCCCATTGTTTAGAGAGCATTATGGAGGTATCCTGGATATGGTTATGGACCTTGACCCTTCTCAGAGGAGCATGACCCACACATGCTTGCAGTTTTATGACCCTTCTTTGAGGTGCTTCACATTTCCAGACTTTCAGCTAGGACCTCTGCTGGAGGAGTTTTCATCATTGATTGGAGTACCTGTCAGGGGTGGAGTCCCCTTCAACCCAGAGATGCCAGCTCCCAGCAATGGAGAAGTGGCAAAAGCACTGTACTTGGAGCCTGCTTTGATTGAGAAAAATATGACAACAAAAGCTGGGATCCCTGGTTTGCACTTAGACTTCTTGATTTCTCAGGCCATCCTGAAGGCCTCTTTGGGAGAATGGAGGGCAGTTTGTGCACTGTTAGCCCTCAGCATATATGGGGTTATACTGTTTGCAGATGAGCCCAAATTTATCAGCAAGAATGCCATTCATCTTTTTCTTCTGAGGAACCCAGTACCCACATTGCTAGGAGATTTCTATTACTCCATTCATCAGAGGAATGAGAAACAAAGAGGAAAAGTGGTGAGATGTTGTGCTCCTCTGTTTCACACTTGGCTGCTCAAACACCTGCCTAAGTCAGATGCATTCCTGAATCCCCACCAACAGAAGAATTGGGCCAAGAGGCTCATTGCTTTGACTTCAGATGACATCAGATGGTGCACCCAGAGCACCAAGGGCAAGGACATCATCACTAGCTGTGGGCAATACCCAAATGTACCTCTGATAGGAGTGAAGGGTTGCATCAATTACAATCCTTTGTTATTCAAGAGACAATTGGGCTATGCTTTGGTTCACCCTCCTAGAGTGCAAGATTTAGCTGAGACCCTGTATTGTGAAATAAAGCCTAATCTAGCTGTTGCCAGACAAGCATCCTGGGCTTGGGACAACATCCAGACAAAGGGGATGGCTATTCTCGGGAGGTGTAATAATGTTGCTTCAGCCCAGTACTATGAGTGGTCCCATGCTAGAGCTCAGATTACTAGAATGCCCTTCACCTTGGAGGACACACCTGGACCCTCTACAGTACAGCCTACAACAACTGTCAGCCTGGAGGAATTTGAGAAACTGAAGGAGAGGAATGAGAATCTGTCTCAAGCTTTGAAGAAAACTCTTTGGGAAAGGAGTGATGGTCGTCTGGACATTGAGAGGTTGGAGAAGCTTAGGGTGGAGCATCTGGCCAAGATTGAGAAAACAGAGGACTACATCAAGAAATCAAGAGCTGGGGAACAAATATTGAAGAATGCCTGTAAAGAGGCCAAGATTCAGAAGGCTAGGGCTGAGCTCTATCTGCAAGAGAGTCAGGCTAGGTGGGTCAGGATCATTGAAGCCCGGACACAAGAAGATAAGAGAACTCAAGCCAGAATTGAGCAGTTAGAGGCCAATGAGAAGAAGCAGCAGGAAGCTTTGTTGGCTTCCCAGAAGGAGATTTCAGAGTTGAAGCTTAGGGTTGGATTGAAGAGATCAAAGGATCAGGACAAGCACAAGAAGCTGACCAATGCCATTGCCACCAGAAACCTCCTCATCGGGACTATTACAGAGCACCCGGCTGGTCCAGTGACTGAGGCACTTTTGAAGGAGGTTAAGGAGGATGAATTTGGACTAGATGTCTGACCTTTTGTTTGTTGTTGTTTTCATTTGATGTACTTTTCTTTTTGTTGTATTTTAACCCTTCAGGGGCATGTGTTATAAAAAACAGACTATGTATTATTCATCATTTGTAATATATTTTAGTTTGTTTCCATTTGGGTTTTCTTTTCTCAACAACATCAAAGCATCTTCCTCGAGGTCTGGAAAGGTCAAAACCAAGAACCAAGCCGGATACCTTGGAAAACAAATAAGCATACTGCATTGCATACTAACTTTTGTTTTGTTTTGTAGGTTTTTGTTGTTATTTGTTTGTTTCTAACTCTGTTGCCACACAGGAAATATTGCTCGCAGAAGAGTGTTCCCTATCAACCGTGCACACCGGTATCCTACTCGCAACAACCTTCCGGGTATTCTAATGGAGCAAGTACAGTAAGACCTGACTGAGGTTAGAACCCAGATGGATAATGAAAGAGTGGAGATGAGAAACCAAATGGCCCAATTCATGACTGTGATGACTGGCTTGGCCCAGAGTCAGGAAAGGCTAAGGGCATTGGTAGAAAGACAAACCCCCGAGGAACCTCATCCTGGGACTGGAGGAACAAGTAACAATGAGAGAGGACAACCTCATGTTAATCCACCAGTATTTGGACCTCATCTAGATCCGGAAGTCAACATCCCAGGTAATGTGCAAGGAAATACTAATGGGGGGAGGATCTTACAGGAAGACCCCCAAGAGGAGCAATTTACTGTCATGGGAGCTGGAGATGAAGTCTATGATAGGAGGTTTGATGAAATTGCTGAGAAGTTGAGATCTCTGGAGTCTCAAAACTCCTTGGGCTTCGATGTAATGGATATGGGGTTAGTGGATGGGGTGAGAATTCCCCACAAGTTCAAACCCCCGTGCTTTGAGAAATACAATGGAGCCTCTTATCCGTGAACTCACCTGCAGTCCTTTCTGGGAGGCTCAAAGCATATACCATGGATGAAAAGCTGTGGATGTTCTATTTTGAAGACAGTTTGACTGGGGCTTCAAGAGAGTGGTATTCACACTTAACCAGAGCGACTATCAGATGCTGGAAGGACTTAGCTGAAGCCTTCATCAGACAATATCAATATAACCTGGACATGGCTCCTAACAGGACCCTTCTGATGGGAATGTCTCAATCTTCCAGAGAAAGCTTCAGGGAATATGCCCAAAGGTGGAGACAGCTTACTGCTGCTGTCCAGCCACCCATGTCGGAAAGAGAAATGGCCGACATGTTCATGAATACTCTGCAAGGAACATACATTGATAGATTGGCTGCCTTTTCTTCTACCAGCTTCGCAGACGTAGTTATAGCCGGTGAAAGAATTGAAAGTCTGCTAAAAATGGGCAAAATTTCTGATAATAGTGCAAGTTCGTCTGGCAATCCCAGGAAGCCTTTTGTGGGACCTCAAAGGACTGGTGAGACAAATTCCATTCATACTAGCAGGGGCAGACCTCAGTATGTTCACAGATCAGTAGCAGCTGTCACTATTCCAGCTCCGATTCCTCAGCAACCAGCATATCAACAACCACAACAACCGCATTATCAACAACAAGTTCAGTATCCGCCATAGAGAACCTACAACAATAATAACATCAGTCAACAACAACGACCCTTCCAACAAAGACCATCACAGGAAAACAGGGTGATTGATCCTATCCCTATGCCTTATGCTGCCTTATTGCCACAACTCCTGAAGCTTAACTTGGTTGAGTTAAGGACATTGGCACCTCCAGATCCTTCCAATCTTCCTAAGAATTACGATGTCAACTCCAGGTGTGCTTTCCACTCCAATGCACCTGGCCACAATACTGAGAAGTGCAGAGCATTGCAAATGAAAGTTCAAGATCTGGTGGATTCTAAAGCCCTCAACTTCGCACCTCCTCCGAATGTCAACAGAAATCCTATGCCTAATCATGGTGGGCCGAGGATTAATGCCATTGAGGAAGATAAACCATCAACTTTGATCACCAGTGTTGCACAAATCCGAACACCTCTGGTCGAAATTAAAGCTCAGCTTCTAGAATGCCAGGTGTTCCCCGGGTGTGAGCTCGGTTGTGGGTATTGCAACATTGCAGTCAACGGGTGTGAAAATTTGAGAAGCGGCATAGATGGTCTTATAAAGGATGGTATCCTTCAGATCTCAACAACTGCGCCTACAAATCCAGCAATTCCTTTGACAACAATTCCTAATTCTTCTACAACAGCAGCAACAATCATTCCTACCGATTCATCAATCTCATCAGCAATGGCTCCGTCCATCACTTCAACAAATCAGATTTCGACAACCATTTCTTCTACAACATCAGCATCCACTTTTTTAGCAGAATCTTCTACAACGCCAACAGAAATTAATGAAGACGTCTCAGCAGTTACAATCTACTATGACCCATCAAATGTTCCTCCAAACAACAACTTTCAGCAACAAACAGTGGCACCTCCTTCCAGACCACCAGTCACAATTTACTACGATCCGCACACCATTACAGTACCCTCCTCTGCAGCAGTTAGACCAGTTACTATCACGGTGCCTGGACCAGTTCCCTATGAAAGCAGTAATGCCATACCTTGGCATTATGGCTCTGATCTCTACTGCAACGGGGAGAAAATCACTTTGGATTCTTCAACCTCTTCTCCACAAATTGATAATGTTGGGGGAGGCGGAGGCTTCACCAGAAGTGGACGCCTTTTTGCCTCACAAACACAAAGACCTAATGCTGAAGCAGAAGCTGCTGCCAAAGAAAAAGGAAAGAGTGTGGTATTTGAAGAGCCAGCTGTCAAAGAAACTCAGAAGACATCTTTTGAACAAGATGTAGACGAGTTTATGAGAATCATAAAAAGAAGTGATTACAAGGTGGTGGATCAGCTTCACCAAACGCCCTCAAAAATCTCCATATTATCCTTGTTGATGTGTTCTAAAGCTCACAGGAATGTATTATTGAAAGTCCTGCACGCAGCATACGTGCCAGAGGAGATTACCGTTAATCAGCTAGAAACTGTGGTGGCAAATGTCAACACCAGTCATGGACTGGGCTTCACCAATGCTGACTTAACAACGGAGGGACGTAACCACAACAAGGCTTTACATATCACCTTGGAATGCAAGGGTGCTGTTCTGTCTCATGTACTGGTGGACACTGGGTCGTCACTCAATGTTCTGCCAAAGAAAGCCTTAGTGAAGCTGGAGTATGATGGCTTGGCACTGCGTCCGAGTAATTTGGTGGTGAGAGCATTTGATGGCTCTAAAAGATCAGTGCTTGGAGAGATTGATCTGCCTGTGATGATTGGCCCGCAGACCTTCAAAACTACCTTCTATGTGATGGACATTCAGCCAGCCTACAGCTGTTTGTTGGGTAGACCCTGGATCCATGCCGCTGGCGCTGTTACATCTACCCTTCACCAGAAGCTGAAATTCGAGTGGGAAGGACAAATCATCACCATCTGTGGGGAAGAAGACATCTTTGTTAGCCATCTGGCTACGTATAAGTACATAGAAATGGATGGAGAAATCCATGAAACCTTGAGCCAGGGGTTCGAGGCCCTAAACACTAATGAAGCATCTGCTGTACTGGGGACCTCCATAACATCATATCAGCAAGCCCGGAAGGTTGTTGAAGAGGGTACTGCCCAAGGCTGGGGCAAGCTGTTGCCCGTGGAAAAGAAAGAAGACAGATTTGGGTTGGGTTACAAACCAACTCAACAAGATCAATCAGAGGCTGCCAAGGAGCCCAATTTTGTCAGCGGGGGAATGCTCACCCCGGATGCTGTGAACAATTTGGAAGACGAGGAGGAAAGCGACCGCAACCTGGAGAGCTGGATACGTCCAAGGATCCCGGGGAACCAAGTCCTTAACTAGTCTTCCCAGGAAATTATAAGGGTTACTCCTGTAGAGTAATTATTATTTCCTGTATTTTTAAAGCATGCATCAAGTCTTCCATCTTGCCCAAGATGTCAAGACTCATTTTGTAATCGGGCCATCTTGTAATTTTGTGCAAATGGATTAATCAATGAATATCAGACATCTTTTTCAAACGAGTCTCTTTTTTGCTCACTGTCTTTTCATTTTTCTTTTTGTACAAAAATAAAATGGCAATGTTTTTTCAAAATGATAACTTCATTTCACTTTTTATAAATAAGATAAAATCGATCACTAAAATAAACCAATTTAAACCCTTGCAGAAAGCGCCTTTCAGACTGCACCGACAACAACACTGCTATGACTTCGTATGACTTTGACAATCCAATCAATCAAGCTGATGAAGGGGTTGAAGAAGATTATGAGCTACCTGAAGAGCTAGCCAGGTTGTTAAGGCAAGAGGAGAAGGTTATCACCCCTCACCAGGAGGAGGTTGAAACGGTTAATCTTGGCACAGAAGAAGACGTGAAAGAAGTTAAGATCGGGGCCTGCCTACAAGACTCAGTGAAAGAACAACTGATTGACATGCTTCGGGAGTATGTGGATGTTTTTGCTTGGTCTTATCAGGATATGCCAGGGTTGGACACCGACATTGTCATGCACGAGCTGCCTCTGAAAGAAGATTGTCCGCCAGTAAAACAGAAACTGCGCCGTACTCGCCCAGATATGGCAATGAAGATAAAGGAAGAGGTGCAAAAGCAGTGGGACGCCGGTTTCCTTGCTGTAACTAGCTATCCGCCGTGGGTCGCTAATATTGTACCTGTGCCTAAGAAAGACGGCAAGGTGAGGATGTGTGTGGATTACCGGGATCTGAACAGAGCCAGCCCGAAAGATGACTTCCCTTTACCTCACATTGATGTATTGGTGGATAATACGGCTCAGTTCTCGGTGTTCTCCTTCATGGACGGATTTTCAGGATACAATCAGATCAAGATGTCACCTGAAGACATGGAGAAGACAACTTTCATCACACCCTGGGGCACATTCTGTTATAAGGTGATGCCATTCGGACTGAAGAATGCAGGTGCGACTTATCAACGGGCTATGGTAACATTATTCCATGACATGATCCATAAAGAAGTTGAATGTTATGTGGATGACATGATTGCCAAGTCCCTCATAGAAGAAGACCACCTGGTGAATCTGTTGAAGTTATTCAAGCGTCTGAGGAAATACCAACTGAAGTTGAACCCCAACAAATGCACATTCGGGGTGCGATCTGGTAAGCTGCTGGGATTTATTGTAAGTGAAAAAGGGATTGAAGTTGACCCTGATAAAGTTAAAGCCATTCAAGAAATGCCTGCACCGAAGTCAGAAAAAGAAGTTCGGGGGTTTCTAGGTAGATTGAACTACATTTCAAGGTTCATATCACACCTTAATGCGACCTGTGAACCCTTGTTCAAGCTGTTAAGAAAAGAACAAACGGTCAGGTGGAACGAAGACTGCCAGAGGGCTTTTGACAAAATCAAGGGATACTTACAAGAACCTCCAATCCTTATGCCTCCAGTTGAAGGAAGACCTCTAATAATGTACTTGACAGTATTAGAAGAGTCAATGGGGTGTGTGCTGGGCCAGCATGACGAGTCTGGTCGAAAAGAGTATGCAATATACTACCTAAGCAAAAAGTTTACCGACTGTGAACAACGTTATTCACTGCTCGAGAAAACTTGCTGTGCTTTAGCGTGGGCTGCTCGCCGACTAAGGCAGTATATGTTGACCCACACTACTTTATTGATATCAAAGATGGACCCAGTCAAGTATACTTTTGAGAAGCCAACACTTACCGGACGGGTTGCAAGATGGCATATGATCCTCACAGAATATGACATTCAGTACACATCTCAGAAATCCATCAAGGGCAGTGTGTTGTCTGATTATCTTGCTGAGCAACCCATTGATGATTACCAGCCTATGAGATTTGACTTCCCTGATGAAGACATCATGTTCATAAAAGCAAAAGATCATGAAGAGCCTGTTCACACTGAAGGGCCTGACCCAGAAGAAGAATGGACTATGATGTTTGATGGGGCTGTTAACATGAATGGTCGTGGTGTTGGTGCAGTACTCATTACACCTAAGGGAGTTCACATGCCTTTCTCGGAAAAACTCACCTTTAACTGCACTAACAACGAAGCTGAATACGAAGCTTGTATTATGGGTCTTGAGGAAGCCATTGACCTCCGGATCAAAACTTTGACTGTGTTCGGAGATTCAGCTCTGGTAATTAATCAAACCAACGGCAAATGGTACACCCACCAAGATCATCTGATACCTTACCGGGATTATACAAGGAGGTTGTTGACTTTCTTCACAACGGTCAAACTTGAGTATATCCCTCGGGACGAAAATCAGTTTGCAGATGCTCTGGCTACCATTTCATCCATGATCAAAGTTCAAGCTGCCAACTTTGTGCCTCGGATTTCAGTATCCAGACTTGACAGGCCAACATATGTATTCTCAGCGGATATTGTCAAAGATGATAAACCTTGGTTCCATGACATCAAATGCTTCTTGGAGGATCAAACATACCCACCTGGGGCATCTTCCAATGATAAGAAAACATTAAGAAGGCTTGCTGGTAGTTTCTTCCTGAATACTGACGGTTCCCTGTACAAGAGAAAGTTTGATATGGTACTCCTCAGATGCGTTGATAGGACGGAAGCAGACTTGTTGATGCTCGAGGTGCACGAAGGATCCTTTGGTACCAATGCAGGAGGGCATGCAATGGCTAAAAAGTTGTTAAGATCAGGTTATTACTGGATCACAATGGATGCGGACTGTTGTGCTTATGCCAGGAAATGCCATAAATGCCAGATTTACGCGGATAAAGTGCATGTGCCTCCGAATCCTCTAAATGTGATGTCTTCACCTTGGCCCTTTGCCATGTGGGGCATTGATATGATTGGCAAGATTGAACCGACTGCTTCAAATGGCCACAGATTCATCCTGGTTGCCATTGACTATTTCACCAAGTGGGTTGAAGCAGCTTCATATGCAAATGTTACAAGGCAAGTGGTAGCCCGATTTCTGAAAAGAGACATCATCTGTCGGTATGGAGTGCCCGAGCGAATAATTACTGATAATGGTTCCAACCTAAACAACAAAATGATGGCAGAACTATGCCGAGACTTCAAGATCCAACATCACAATTCTTCTCCTTACAGGCCAAAGATGAATGGCGCTGTAGAAGCGGCTAATAAGAATATCAAGAAAATTGTACAGAAGATGGTGGTCACCTACAAAGACTGGCATGAAATGCTACCATTTGCCTTTCATGGGTACCGTACGTCAATCAGAACATCCACTGGGGCAACACCGTATCAGCTTGTGTATGGTATGGAGGCAGTCCTACCTGTTGAAGTTGAATTACCCTCCCTGCGGGTACTGATGGATGTTAAGCTGAACGAAGCAGAATGGGTCCGGTCCCGATACGAACAACTGAATCTGATTGAAGAGAAGAGATTGGCTGCAATCTGTCATAGGCAGCTGTATCAGAAAAGAATGAAGAAGGCCTTCGATCAGAAAGTCAGGCTCCGAGAATACCAAGTAGGGGATCTTGTGCTGAAAAGACTCCTCCCTCCTCATACAGACAACAGGGGCAAGTGGACTCCGAATTATGATGGCCCGTTCGTAGTAAAGCAATTTTTCTCGGGTGGAGCACTGATGCTCAGTACTATGGATGGTGAAGACTTCCTGTCCCCTGTGAATTCAGACGCAGTTAAAAAATACTTCGCATAAAATGACCCGCTGGACATAAAAACAGAATGTAAGTCCAGGCAAAAATAGGGCATCCCGGCGAGTCATAAACAGAATAAAAGACTCGGGCAAAAATAAGGGAAAATAAATAAAAATGTACACCCGCTGAGTTGAAAAGCCGCATTGGACAACTCAGGCAAAAATGGGTATCCCGGTGGATTGAAAACCCGAAAGGGCGATCCACGCAAAATAAGGGAATAAGTGAACAACTGCATTCTGAATTCATCTGTATCACTTACAACACGGCAAACTCCGAAAGGATCAAGCTTCAGTCAGAATCAGCCTCCTTCAGAAAGCAGGACGAGAAGAACGTCAAATGTCATACGAATCATAGCAAAAGGGAAGCTCCTCGAAGCGTCATCAACGTTGCCAGCATCTTGTTGTTTCTCAATTTGTAACGATTTCCTCATTTAAGGAGATCCATTTCTTTGACTGTATCTTGCCAATTCAGGGCACACAAATTAATGAAATCAGATTTTCAGTCATGTTTCGTCTCGCATTTTATTTCCATTTGCAAAAAGTCCGATGTCGTTAATATATTGATTGCATAAACACAGATGTGTCTTTCCTAAACCACATGCTTGCAGGAAATATATTGACTCCCGGGAGTGTCTAAACTCCTATGATGGAATCCAGTAAGGGATACCTCGGGATACTTGTGCTTTTCTTTGTCTTTACAGGATTGCAGGTATCCAAAACACAACATGGGGCATGAAAGCTTCTCCCCAGCAAGCTGGCAGATCACCACTTCCTCAGCACATCTTCCAAATAGCACCAGGGTTGTTCATATCCCCAGCTGAGTTGTCAAGTATCATCCTCAACAGAATCCCCCCAGGAATCTCTAGGAAGATCTTTCAGTGATCTTTCTTCTTCCCCAGCCAAGTGACAGACAGGGAACCATCCCCCCGCAGAGTTTCAACCTCTATCCAGAAAAGCAACGCCTGGGGATCTCGCAACAGAGTGACGAAAGCTTCTACAAACCCCAGCTGGGTCCCTCATTACCGAGATATATCTATCAGTGATCTACTTCCCCAAGCAGAGTCATATATGTCAGATCTACCAATGATCTCATCCCCAGCTGGGATATCCACTTCAAGCAGATCAGCCAGAGATCTCCACAGCGACGGGATCCGAATCCCGGATCGCTATCTTTGCATAATCATGGCATTCGCATCATACTTTCCCCACAGAGCGTAGCATTCTGTCTAATACGGAGCATTACGGCAAAAATCAAACATATTGCATAATCATAAGCCATGATTTGAATCGAACACTTGTAAATACTGACAATCCATCAACAATATATGGGACATTTCCTAATTCTCCACCAGAGAACCAAAGCATTTCCCTTGCAGATACAGATACACACTCCTTTTGGCACTCGTCCGTGTCATCATTCCCCAGTAAATTGCCCGAGCAAACAGATTACTTATATTATAGATGCTCCTTGACGCTCGTCTGTGTCATATCCCGGCAGAAAGCCAAAGCGTCCCCTTTGCACTCACTAACGCAGATACATATATATACAACTTCCTTGACACCCTTCCGTGTCACCTCCCCCAACATAGTTACCTAAACACTTTGTAAATCAAATACTTGTTTATAATACACTTTTTCTGGAACTCGTCCGTGTCATGCTCTCCCTAGCAAGTTAAACACTCGTCTGTGTCTCACTCATCACTTTTCACTCATAATACTCGTCCGTATCTTGTATAAACCGCTTAATCCCCTCAGATTCGACACTCGTCCTTGTTCTTTGTTAACCAGTTGGTACTCGTCCGTATCATCATCTCTGAACATGCGTCAAGCGTTTGTTTCTACTGATACTCGTCCGTATCATAGTCTTAAGGATGCTCGTCTGCATTTTTAATCTATACACCGTGCCAAACACTTATGTCTTCTTGAATTAAGACACTCGTCTGTGTCTACTATTCCCCAGAAGAATTCCCAACAAATCTTGTTGATCTATTTCTTGTCTATCTGACATTCGTCCTATGTCATGATATTTCCGGCAGTCGTACCCTGCCAGGTGATCGTCTTTTACCTTTTTGATGATCGTCCTTCATCATTCCCAGAGGAGTCTCTATTCATTTAGAACCCCTTCCTATCCGACATTCGTCCTATGTCGTGATATTTTTTTAGCAGCCGTCCCCTGCTAGGTGATCGTCCTTCACCTCTAGATGATCGTCCTTCATCATTTTATCCGATGGCCGTCCCCATCGTTGATTCTGTTATCTGACATCTGTCCTATGTCAGGATAAACCCTGAGAGCAGCCGTACCCTGCTAGGTGATCGTCCTTCACCTCCTGATGATCGTCCTTCATCATGCTTATCCGATGGCCGTCCCCATCGTCGACCTTTTCTATCCGACATTCGTCCTATGTCGTGATATTTTCGGCAGCCGTACCCTGCCAGGTGATCGTCCTTCACCTTAGATGACCGTCCCTCATCTTATCCCCAACAGAGCAGCCGTCCCCTGCTAGGTGATCGTCCTTCACCTCTGATGACCGTACCTCATCATTTATTTCATTTATGCCTTGAGCTTGATGGTCGTCCCTATCATTTACCTATAATCCCCAGAGAGTCTTATAGCTTTACTTGATGGCCATCCCCATCATAACCTCTTATATCCCCGGCTTGCCGGCCGTCCCCGTCATTGCTTTATTTCCTGCATTTGCCCAACATGTCGGTCGTCCCCGTCATTGCTCCATCCCCAGCAGTCGTCCCCTGCTCGACGGTCGTCCTCCGTCGCCCGCACTTTATAATTATACTTTAATTTTCTTTTACAATCTATATGCCTTTTCTTCTTCATTCTGTGAGTGCAAATTTTGGACTGTCTTTGGTATTCAACCACAAGTTATCTTGTTTGCCTGTTAAGCCGTTGCTTACATCCTGCACAGCTAACTCATGTTTGAATAGGGGCAGCTGTAAACACCCCAAATTTTCCCTCACCCATTCACACCATGGCTTGTGATCTTTACATGTGCATAAATTCAATCATAGCATCTCATACCACATTTTTGATTCACTGCATTGTTTCAAAGTCATCTGCATCTAGGGTTTGTGATCTGAGCAATCCCTGAGCTTTTTGAGCCATTCCAAAGGTCTTCAATCAATTCAAAGGGGTCCATGTATGTTCAAGCATCATATTATATCCTCACAAGGTCAAGGAAACCAAAGAATCACAAGAACTGATAAAGGCATGGAAGCAGAGCCAGCCTTAACTACACAGATGACCTAGGATTAGGGTTTTGGTTTCAAAGGCCATAACTCCAATTTTTTTGGTCATTCTTGTTTCTATTGGTCTCTATATGTTATAAGGATCATGCATATCAATTTTCATGAAGAAATTCCATGGGGAAGGCATCTAATCAAGAGTTGACTTCTTGAGCAAGTCAGTGCAAAATCAGGGCATCTGAGGCCCCCAATGACCCAACCAAAGGGTGTTCTCCATCATTTTGAATGTGTATGATCTTTATTTGATCATAAAAGATGTTAGAAGTTCACAAAATTGGAAAATTTCAAGCCATTTGCAAAGTTGCCTTTTTGGGAAAGTGACTTGTAATGTAAACTTGCCATTTTGGGAAAGTTTTTCAACCTCCTCTTTTTGATTCAAAACTGCCTCAAATGAAAGAACTTTGGTCATGAAAGTTGTAGAATGGATCCTCCCATTTTCAAAAAAGTACAAGAACTCATTCTAATTCATTATGGATCAAAAGTTATGGCTTGTCAAAGTTGGGGAAAATCATGAAATTTTCACTTTTGTACCAAAGAAGCAAAGTTGCAAAACCTCATGCCAAGGAAAAATGTGACTTCAAATGGACTTCTATGCATTACACAAACATGAACCATGACCTAAAAATCAGAATGCACCAAAGAATCTCCAAGTTTCATGACTTGTGCATCAAGAAACTTCAAAAGGGCCAAAAGATCACAAAATTGCAAAACCACACATAAACCCTAATCCACTTGCAAATTGGCCTCAAATTCACTTCCATGGTCAGCCTTGATTCAAGCTGCAGCAAACATGCCCTTGTACCATGACTGAACCAGCCCATACCTTCTCTTACACAAAAAGTTGACTTTATGCAAGTTGAGCCATACCAATCAAGCTAGGCCAGCAACAACTCTCTGACCTATCCAAACTTGATACATGTACCAAAAGGAACTCAACACAACACACAACACAGCCTAATCTCTCCCACAAGTCAGCACTCTCAAAAATCCTCCTTTATGCATTTTCATTCGAATCTCTCCATACAAGCTTCAAACCTCAAAACAAATCCCACAGAACAACTCACCCTAGCCTTCTGATCATTTCCCAACCATCAATTTGCTCTGAAAGGCCCACAATCAAAAACACGATTTCCACACTTCACAAACTGAACCTCTGCCATTTTCATTTTAAGGCCATATAAACTCCAGCCAAGCCTCAAAGCTTCCTCAAGAAGATCATTGGAGCCATTTTGAAGCAAAGAAGCAGTCAGAAAGCTCCTGGATTGAAAGCTCCATCTCAGGTAGCCATGCGAATCATTTTTCCAGAAACCTTGTTTTAAGTTATTGAAATGATCTACATGCTCCCCTGAATGCAATGAGCTTTGAATTTTTGAAAATGATGAAGAGATGAGGATGTATGGTCTGTTTGAAACTTTGCCCGTGAAAATGATTTTTGCTTGTTTCTCTTGATTCATGAAAAATAAATAGATTTTGTTGTTGGATTCTTGTTTAAGATGTTTGGTTGAGTGAATCTGGAGATTTTGGCACGTTTTAGTGAGGTTTTGAGAGAGATAGGATGAAGGTCATAACCAACCCCCTTTCTCAGTTTCTCTGGTTCTCAACCGTCTTATCCATACCCTTCCAGATTTATGCAGCATTACCTTTCCTTCGGGATAAAAATGCCTAGCTGGCGACTCTATTAAACCTCAACCTCCAACATCGCCGATGGTCCGCGTCTGCACCGGGACAGAAGTTTGGGGAGCGACACCTTGCTCCAAGCTCGTATAAACCTTTGACAGTAACCCTGAAGATCGTTGTCATAGTCGAACACAATACCCTAAATAAGCATGTCATGAGGACCATTACTCCAAGCGTAACCAAACTGACTTAGAGCTAAATAAGGGTTGTAAGTAATGCCCCCTCTTATGCCAAGGAGTGGCACATTAGGGAACTCCCCACAACGGCCAATGATAGTGACATTTTCCATTGATCGGGAACACCAGTGAATATCTGAATGAGAAAGTGACATGATCCTCTTAGACCACCTTAACCCTGATTCATTCTTCATCACTGATCGAGGAAGGTGAGAAATAAACCACCTAGCCAGTAAAGGCATGCAACACATCAGAGTTCCCCTCGCTTTCGTAATACGAGTGTGAAGAGAATGCAATATGTCTTCGAGTAATGTAGGCACTGGATTGCGAGTCAGAAATATGTTGATGGCGTATACGTCTATGAACTGGTTTGGATTAGGGAACAACACTAAGCCATAGATTAATAAGGCTAATATCTCCTCAAAAGCATCATAGCTCATAGCATCCAAGAACACCCGAGCTTTCTCCATCAATACCATAGCAAGAATACTCTTAACTCCGCTTCTCGTTTCTAGGACAATGTCTGATTTTTTCAAGTGTAGGGCTGCAACAATGACTTCAGGTTTAGGCTCTCTCTCTAAGCCTGTGAAGGGTCTCTGATCAAGGATAGGTATACCCAATAGTTTGGAGAACTCCTCCATCGTAGGAACCACCTGATAGTCGAGGAATGTGAAGCAATGATGTTTAGGATCAAAGAACTGAAATAGGACACTCATCATGTCTTCATTGAACCCTGAAGTAACTAGATCCAATAGGTACCCATGCCTCTTGATGAATTGTTAGTTTTCAGAAACTTGAGAGACCAATCCCTTTAGCTTAGAAGGTATTCCACAAAGTTGATCCGGATAGTATTCCTACGAGCAGAAGCCATTACCTGCAACAAAGAACAAAGATAAATCCTTTTGTCCTTGAAATGGTTAGTGAAAATGCTATGCTTATGATGTCATGATGTCATGATGTTATGTTCAATCACAAACATGTGGCACACACAAACAAGTCACACAATAGCCCTAGGTTTAGAGGCTTGCATGAGGTTTAAAAGTAAGTACCCTCCCCTAAAGTTTAGTTGGTTCATCCTGTCCTACAAAAGTAACCAGGTTCTAAGGGATCTCAATATCACTGATCCTTCCCAAGGGTGGTTGTTCAGTAGGAAACTTACTTGCAACCAAAACCCTCCAAGTTTAGGATCTCAATGAGCGTAGCATCGAGTATCAACCAACTTTAGTCTTCACCAAAGCTGACTATCTCACTACTTTCTAAAGGCCAAGATGGGATAACTAGGGTTCTAAAGGTCAGTTAGTGTATTGAAAACATATTGCAGCCCCATATTATCCTCAACTTACTTAAGGAGCATAAGCACCAACCAATAAGTCACACTAACTATGGCCACCAGATCAACCATATCGGTATACGCCGTATAGTTTCCTTGGTCTATTGCCATTAACCTAGGGTACACTAGATCCGGGTTAGGATCTTTCACACAAAAAGCCCAACAAGTAATATAAAGCAAACTAAGCAAACTATTTAAGTGATCTAATTCCTAAGGGTACCCCTCTTTTACTTAGTAACTCCCCAGCTGAGTCACCAGTTCTGTAACACAGTGGGAGAACTGACTTTTAGTTATGTTGCGGATAGCAAGAGTCGCTACCGACTTTTATTTTATCAATAAGGAAGGCACATAAAAGAACAGGATAAACCGTTTTGAATAAACTTGTGTTCAGGGGGTAGGTTATATAAAGGGAAGGTGTAAGCACCCTTTATATCCATGGTTATCCAAGGGCTCTTAGTTACTTAGCTCACTTATTTGTTTGAAAAAGGAAAGTGTAGTGTGTTTAGAAAAGATTTTCAGAAGTTCTTTGTAATGATCCTCGTATGGATGTATACAAAGTCTTAAGTTTGAAAATATTTTGAAAGTGGGGTGTGAAAAAGATTTTTTGAAATTTGAGCAAGTAACTAAGAACTACCTACCCTAGAATGGTCTTTCATGTTTCTTTATTTCCTTTCAAGGGTAAGACTGTCCTTACTATTAAGGAGTAAGTAGTCATTTACCTTGGATGATATAAGGGACGGGCGTAGGGTCATCGTATGGCCAACGAAGGCAACTTGTAGGGGTGTCTTTAGCAATTTGTAGGAACTATCATCATTTATTTCGTAGGGTCATCGAGGGACGAGATAATTTATTCTGTAGGCAACTTCGAAGGGACTATGATCTTTTTAACTTTGAAGGGACTTGATGATTTATCTGTTTGAAGGGACATTGCTTAAGACAACCCACTTTCGAGGGACTTGACCATTGTATGGAAGACAACCAAGAGGGATACCCTAGGAGGTGCAGACAACGATCATAGATCGACTTACGTGTGTGAGTGTTTATTTTTCAGATATTTTATCTTTTTATTTAGTTTTCAAAGTCCAAATTAATTCATTTATGTTTTGCACTCCCTATTTACTAACCGCGCAATTAAATAACATAATTAAAAGGTCAGAAAAGTAAATCTAAACTATTACAAGGCTTTGGGGTAAATACAAAATAATAAGCGGAAAAATAAATTACAATATAAACAACCTATACATTTTTCTAATAATTTAAAAAAATAACAATTAAATAACATCATTATCAACAAAATTATTAGAATTTAGAAAAAAAACTAGATTTTAGAATTAATTTATATGCTTTTTTAGGAAAAATAGGATTCTAATTAGAAATTTAGATTTTTATAAGAAAATAGGGTTTAATCATTAATTATTGTTGATTTACAATTTAAACAAAAGAAAATTTTACATTAAAAGGAAATAAATTAGTTATACAAGATTAAAAAAAAATTAAGGTTATTTAGAAAATACTAATTTAGTCATTATTAATTTATGAAATTATAAATATAAAAAAATACATGATTATCATTATTAAAAGTAATTAAGAATTTATTTAAAAAAAATTAACTAATTGTTAATCTATTTACAATTTTAATTAAATTATGAAAATATACAAGTAATATTTTTAATAACAAAAAAACAAATAGTGAAGTTTTATTAAAAAAAAATTATTTTAATTTAATTTATAAAAGAAAATTGATTAAGATTAAACTAAAAAATAATAGAAAATGATAAAAAAACAAAATACTTGGGGTGGGAATCGAACCCACGCCCTAGGCTTTTCCATCCTTAGTCCAACTTCTATGCCACCAGGCCAAACGCGCCAACTGGTATATTCTTTTAGAATGCTTTGAAAAGGCCTTGAACTATGAAACCGAAAATTGAATTTCTTGGAAAATTTTGAGTTTGAAAGTGTCCCTCTTGTTTGAATCTCTTGTCCCCTTGTGTTTGTGTATGTTGTAGTCTTATAGGTGAGTGAATTTAGGTCAAGAAAAAAATGGATTATTGGGCCTTTGGGATTACTTGATGGTGAAGGAAGATACAACTAAAAATATTCAAAAAAATCAATTATATCCTTGTTATTTTGGTTGTGCACGTCTCAATCAGTCTTAAATATTTTTTAAGAGCTTCTAGAACAAGAATCACATCCAAATATTGATTTTTATATTTTATTTTGATTTAAAATGAATTTTAATAAATAAAATCCAAATAAATGATAAATAAATTATAAAAATCATAAATAATTTGAATTGGGTCGTGCTTGATGTTATTGTGAAGATTGGATTGCAATTTTACAAGCCCATTTGGAAAAAATATGATTTGAGACCCTTTTTACTCAATGCACCCCTTGAAAATTTCCCAACTTTGCCAAGGCATAACTCTCTAAATTTTAAGGCTATGAAGATGATCTTGGACATTTTGGAAAGCTTAAAGAGTCCTATATCAAACATCTTTGGTCTCATGTCCATATCGTTTACCATTTTCAAATTATGCTCTTTGGAAAAAGTTGACTTTTTGTTGACTTTTGAAATAACCTATAATGTCTTGGCTCATACCTTCCAAATGAAGCATTTTTAGGCTTGGCTTATGAGACACAAAGTTGTAGAGAATTAAATTTCCTTCAAAATGAGATTTGGATGGGAAATATTTGATGAAGTATGTAAAAGTTATGGCTGGTTAAAGTTCAGTTGACTTTTCTAGGAAACCCTAATTTAGAAACTTCTTGATTCTTAATGATCTGAGATCTCCTTGATGAATCATGATCAAACCTTGATCAAATGATGATTTTTACTTCATAATGTTGATGTTGGCAAAAAATATTAAAGTTTGACTTTAGTTTGACCACAACTGACCTCAATTTGACTCTTTAACCACTTTGACTGATTTTTGCATATCTGATCATCTGACTAGTCAAACTTATTGGGAAAGCTCTGAAACTTGACATAGGGATTCTTGAAGTCACATGGGATTTTATGAAGCTCACTTGAGGCCTTGGAAGTCTATTTTTCTTGGAGAAAACCAAAACCCTAGTTCTGGATCCTTTGCTTAGGAGGAGGCTTTGTCTGAGGAAACTCTCAAACTTTCTGACGAATTGGGGACCTTGAGAACCTTATGATCATTGAGAAATCTTGAGAGACATTGCCTTGATTATGGGAGGGCAAATTTTGGGGTACAACAATCTCCATATAATAAAATATAGCATGAGGGCCTCTCGTGACATCAATATCTATTTGAGTTTCACCTGGGATAGCTCCCAAATAGATCACCATCAATACCGAGTGCATCAAGTCCAGGAATTACAGAATGGCTTAGTAACTTTCGCTTTATCGAAAGATGTAGGAGGCATGAGATATCATCAAGGGTGGTGGATATCTCACCAATAGGAATATGAAAAGATGATGTATCTGAGTATTGTAACACCCCCTTTCTATACCCCAAATAAAAAATTATATCATTTAGGCACATAATAAAAATCCTAGAAGAGTATATTTGAAACATGGTATAAAAGGAACAATGCCATATTATAATTCAATCAAAACATACGACACCTTCTCATTAAAGATATGCAATAAAACGGGGTAACTTGCAACATAAGGATTTCATCCTTACACCCGTATTCATTTGATTCAATAAACAGCAGAAACTCACAAAACAACTCCAAACTTATATATATTTATCATAAATATATCAACAATTTTGATTCACCAAAATGCATATACAAAAGGTATCACAAAAGGCATCAATGCCGACCCTAGCTACCCGATGCTATATATCAGAGCCGGCCGACCAAAAAGATGAAGACAAGCTTCACAAAAAGACCTCCAGCAACCTACTCTGCAATGCCTCATAGAGCATCATAAAACAGCAGAAGGGTGAGAAACATTATCATAATAACATTGCATATAATTGTATATCTCAACATAAAAATACACATAAAACATGTTCTCACCACAATCACTTCTCATAACCTGTATGCATCACAATGTATACATACATACATATATATATATATACACACACACACACACACACACACTAGCACATTCATTATGCACAATTCACACATATACACCACAATGTATATATATATATATATATATATATATAAGCATGTTTTTATCAATACACACTTTCATCCCCATATAAACATATATATATTCATGTTTATTCCATCATTTCACAATTCAGATAATAAATGAAAATCATAGAGACCGACTCACGACTCTATGCAAATGCAATGCAGTACCGAATCAATCATCATCAAGTTCACTCGAGAACTAATTGGAACCATCGCTCGTTACCTAAAGTAACTCCCCGCCGGGCATACGATGTTCGCCCATTTCTCACACCCCACATGGGCACACAATGTTTATGGATTGCTCACACCCCATACGGGCACACAATCCGATTGCTCACACCCCACACGGGCACACAATCAATGTGAATAAATCACCCATTGCTCACACCCCACACGGTGTAACACGGTGGGAGAACTGACTTTAGTTATGTTGCGGATAGCAAGAGTCGCCACCGACTTTTATTTTATCCAAAGGAAAGGCATAAAAGAACAGGAAAGACCTTTTAAAAGATTTTTGGGTCCGGGGGGTAGGTTATGTAAAGGGAAGGTGTTAGCACCCTTTACATCCATGGTTATCCATGGGCTCTTAGTTACTTAGCTCACTTTAAAATGTTTTTGAAATGTGAAGTGTGTGAATAAAAATTTTCTTAAGAGTTTTATAATGATCCATGTACGGATGCGTAAAAAAACCTTTGTTTTAAAAATTGTTTGAAATGTGTGAAGTGTTTGAAATGTTTTTGAAAAGTGAGCAAGTATCTAAGAGGAACCTACCCTAAGTTTAAGTCTTTTCTGTTCTTGAATCCTTTGAATGGTAAGACTATCCCTATTATTAAGGAATATGTAGTCATTACCTTGGATGTGTGGGGCAAGTGAAGGGACATCTGTTTATTTAGGCAACTGTGGGGTGTATAAGCAATTCGAAGGGACTTATCATCTTTATTCGAAAGGGACAAGATCATTACGAAGGCAACATTCGAAAGGGACTTGATCTTTTATCTGGTAAGGGACTTAGATGATGTGAGATGAGGGACTTTGCTTTATACACCCTACTTGACCTTTTTGTAATAGGCAACATGAGAGGTATCCCTAAGGAAGTGAGATGGCGATCAAAGATCGACTTACGTGTGTGAGTGTACAATTTTAATATTTATCTTTAAATTTGTGATCTAAATTAATTTTAAATATACAAACATGTTGCACTCCCTATTTTTTACTAACCATAGCATAAAACATAAATAATAAACATTATTACTAAAATATTACATCCAGGAACAATTACATGATAATAATAGCAAATTAAATATAATAAGCAAAATAATAAATAATAATAATAATTGGGTTAGTGAAATAATAATAATAAAAATAAATCACAATGGGGTTAGTAATAATAAAACATCAATAAACATAATAGATAATATAAACAAAAACATTATAATAATTAAAAGATCAAACAATTATTTAAGATTAATAAAAAATATGAACAATTATATTAATTATTATAAAGTTTTAAGTTATATGCAAATTATAAAAATTATGTTAATTATGAACATATTATGAAAATAAAATTATAATTACAAAATTAAAATTAGCAATTTTTAACTATTTCTAAACATATAATAAAAATTATTTAGATACAAAAATTAAATTGTAAACAAATTATAAAATATGTACATATTATGAAAATAAATTAATTATAATTAACTAATCATACTATTATATTAACAAAATTAAGTTAAGAAATTAAACATAAATTAAAATTATTTACATTATTTTAATAAGATTGTAAATAAATAATATTAATAAAAATATGGAAACATAATTAACATTTATATGAAAATAATTAGTTTTTTAGAAAAAACATATTTTTTAGGGTTAATCTAGGTTTATGAAAATGTTTTAGGATTTATTAAATTAGGGTTATAGTTTTAATTAAAATTGATAATAATAATAAACAAACAAAACAAATAATGGAGAAAAAGAGAAAAAAGAACTTACCTTGGCTGGGAATTGAACCCAACCCCTCTGCTTTTCACAAACTCCAGCCAACAAGACCAACCACTGGGCCAGCGCGCGCTTGGTGATAAAGGAAGAGCTTCACTTTGTTTTGTTGTTTAATCCTGAAAATCATGAAAAATAAAACAAAACAAAAGGCCTGGGGGGATCGAACCCAGGACCTTTACACAGCACACAAGCACTCTTACCATTCCAGCCGGGAGGGCGCATCTGTTAATATAATGATTATAATACATAATATATTAAGTCTAATAGTTCAAATGGAAAAACAAGAAAAACTGTGGAAGCCAGGATTCGAACCCAGACCTGCAAGCAAAATACACGCACACTTCACCACTGGGACACACGCTTGTGTGTGATACATAAACATAAATAGAAACAAAACATAATATTTTAAATCAGATTTTTGAATTATTTTTTGCGCGCAGCCAACTTCATCTTCTTCCCTGAATTCGTAGGTTTTCCTGCGAAATTTATTGGGAAACTTCCTGCGAATTTTCATGCATTTTAAACCTGCGTTTTTCAAACCATACACAACCAGTACAATTTTATCAAATTAAGGACATCCTTAAACTCCTTGTGACCTGTACAATTCAATTATGTCATCAAAATTCATTTATATTATGTGAATCGAAGAACCCTAATTTGAAGCTTTAAACCCTAAGTATGGTGTTTTCATGATTCGGCCATAATCCTTCACCAAACTATCCAGAAACCATCTATAGTCAACAACAAACATCAATACATCTTTAAAATTCATTATAAACAAGTAAATGTAGTGAATCGAAAAAAATATATGAAGAACATGTATGTTTCGGTTCATGCGTTATAGGGTGTCTTGGATGCAAATGAGCATTAGTACATGATCAGTGAAGTCCAAAGATCATTCTCATGTCCTTAAAATACCTTAACAAGCCTTGTAATATGGAAACCGAATTGGAATTTTTGTGAGGTTTTTGAAAATTGCAACTTACTCTTGGAGGCCAGAATTTCGTGTCCAATGCAAGGAGTTATGTTGTATACTTATAGTGTAATGGATTTAGGTCAAAAGAGTGGATCATTGTGTGGAAGATTTGATTGAAAAAGATTGAAAAAGATTGAAAAAGATTCAAGCTTAAATTTCAAATATTCTTGCATAAACCCTTTCTATTTCAAGCCAATCACCATAATTTTTGTATCAATTTGATCCAATTTGCATTCATGACCTTCTAGAACAAAAAAATATTTTAAATCTTCACACTTGATATTTTATTTAAATTTAAAATGATTTTTAATATAAAAAATCATAATAAATAAATTAAATAAAATAAAATTATGAAAATATCAAATAATTTTCGTGCATGATGTCATGGATCACTTTGGTTCACCAAAAGTTCAGCCCATTTAGCAAAATTTGGTTTTAAACCTCCATTTGCTTCATAAACTTCCCTAAAATTTCCCAACTTTGAAAGGGCACACATCCTTCAATTTTAATGCTATGAGGGTGTTCTTGGACATTTTGGAAAGCTTGAAGAGTCCTCTAACCAACCCCACTGGTTTCATGTCCATATCATTTACCATTCTCAAGTTATGCCCTTTTGAAGTTGTTGACTTTTTGTTGACTTTCAAAAGGACCTATAATGTCTTAGCTCATACCTTCCAAATGAAGCATTTTTGGGCTTGGCTTGTGAGACACAAAGTTGTAGAGAATTCAATTTCCTTAAAAATGAGCTTTGGATGGAAAATTGGTGATGAAGCATGTGAAAGTTATGGCTGGTCAAAGTTCAGTTGACTTTTCCTGAGGAAACCCTAATTTAGAAACCTCTGATTCTTGATGTTCTGAAATCTCCTTGATGAATCATGATCAACCCTTGATCAAATGATGAATTTTACTTCATATACTTGATGTTGGCAAAAAATCATGAAGTTTGACTTTGGTTTGACCACAGTTGACCTCAGTTTGACTTTTTAACTACTTTGACTGATTTTGACTTATCTGATCATCTGACTGAGCAAACCTTTGAGAAAAGTCTTGAAACTTGTCATGGGGATTCTCAGACACATATAAGATGTTATGAAGCTCACTTGAAGTCTTGGAAATCCATTTAGCCTGATTAAAGTCAAAACCCTAGTTTTGGATGCACTGCTTAGGAGAATGCCTTGTCTGAGGGAATTGTCAAACTTTTGACCAATTGTGAAGTTTGTGAACCTTGTGAACCTCATGGGAGGTCTTGTGAACCTTGTGAACCTCATAAAGTGTCTTGTAAACTTCATGAACCTCATGAAAGGTCTTGTGAACCTTGTGAACCTTCTTAGCACACAAAGTCTTGTATTGTGAGGGCAAATTTTGGGGTGCAACAGCTGCCCCTGTTCAATTTTCTGAAACCTGAGGGGTTAGATTGGTATATGTGCCAGTCGTGACCTGGAAGGTTGAAGGGGATTGAACACAAAAGCCCAAAAATTTGCACTCACCGGTGCGTAGGGTGATACTGGTGACTAGTTGAATATGCTTGAGTGGGCTTAAAGATGCCACTTGGAGAAAAATTCTTCAGATACATTCCTTGGAGGATAAAGCAGTCCAAAATATGAAGATATAATGATAGCTTTCAGGAAGATAAACAACGTCCTGAGGAAATGATATGCTTTCAGGAGGATAAACAACGTCCCGAGGTAGTAGTATGCTTTCATAAGGATAAACAACATTCTGAGGAAATGATATGCTTTCAGGAGGATAAACAACGTCCCGAGGTAGTAGTATGCTTTCATAAGGATAAACAACATTCTGAGGAAATGATATGCTTTCAGGAGGATAAACAACGTCCTGAGGTGATGATATGCTTTCAGAAGGATGGACAACGTTCTGAGGTATAAGCATAACTTTTGGGAGGATAAACAACGGCCCAATAGTCATGATATGCTTTCAGGAAGATAAACAACGTCCTGAGGAAATGGTAACCTTTGGGAAGATAAACAACGGCCCAATGTCATGATAGCTTTCAGGAAGATAAACAACGTCCCGAGGAAACAATATGCCTTCAGAAGGATAAACAACGTTTTGAGGAAATGATATGCTTTAAGGAGGATAAACAACGTCCTGAGGAAATGATAACTTTTGGGAAGATAAACAACGGCCCAATAGTCACAATTTGTTGATGAAATTTGTCTGCTGGAGAATTGACCTGAAAACAAGGTAGCATTCTGTATGATAATATTAGTTTATGCATTATGCATGTTTGTATGATATGATGCACCTAAGTAATGTATTATGTATCTATGTATATGTAAGTTATGATGTAAATGATGTATGTATGCATCATGCAGCCTGAAGCGTCTGGATATCTTTGTATAACAACTGCTGGCCAGGGAAAATAAATCCCGATTCGTTGCTAGAGAATATGAGGAACTCGTTCCTGTCTTGTCTGATAATATAGTATATATAACCTCCCGTCTTCGTTTGATAGTAGGGTATACATAACCTCCCGTCTTCGTTTGATAGTAGGGTATACATAACCTCCCGTCTTCGTTCGTCGTACTCCTATTGGAAGAGTAAATTCCCGACTATCCGTATGAGGATAAAAGAGATGGATATAAATTCCAGGGGAGATGTGACTTGAAGTATTTATGAGGATGGATTTGTCCTACTGGGGAACCTGTAGTTGTCTTGTGAGGATGAACCGACGAAGCTTCGTTGCAAACCTTCCCTCGTTCGTCCTTAGTAAATACTATTACTGCATTTTCATGCATTTCTGGTAAACATCAATCATATTAAGCATTTATGCATTTCTGGTAAACATCAATCATATTCAAAAGCATACATACATTCAAACACAACCAATGGACGTTTCGCTTATGTAAATAGGGTAAAAGTAAATCAGGACTCGAAGATGGAATTTTAATTATATCAAAAAGTGACCTATACATAGGTAGGTTTGTACAAGGAGACAGAAATCCTAGTAAGAGGAATTTGTCATAAAAGTTTTACAAAACAAAGAAAATCAGCTATGTGAGAAATAATCCTACTGAGTTCCAATTCTACTATTGCCATTATCTTCAAGTATCTCATCTTCTGCTGTTGAGACGGAAACGATTGTATTGAGCTTTATCTGTTCGAGCTTGAGTAAGTAACACAGTTGGTTGCAGTTTCATGAGTGATCCAAACGAGACATAGTCATACGCTTTAATCCCTAACTTTTGCCTGGATTGCCCTTTCAGGTTTTCAATCCACCGGGATACCCTTTTTTGCCCAAGCCGCCCTTTCAGGTTTTCGACTTGCCGGGTGTACATCTTTTTTATATATATATCCCTAATTTTTGCCCAAACCCTTTTGGTTTGCCGGGATTCCCTTATTTTTACCTAGGCCAGTCAACCTAGCGGGTCTCTTTTTATGCGTAGTATTTTTTAACTATGTCTGCGTTTACAGGCTGTGGGAAGTCTTCACCATCCATAGTAGTAAGTATCATGGCACCTCCTGAGAATACTGTCTTGACTACGAATGGTCCTTCATATGTAGGAGTCCACTTGCCCCTAGGATCACCCTGTGGTAATATGATACGCTTGATTACCAAGTCACCAGCCTGATATACCTTTGGTTTAACCTTCTTATTAAAAGCCTTAATCATCCGTTTCTGGTACATCTGGCCATGACAAACTGCTGCTAACCTCTTCTCATCAACCAAATTTATCTGGTCAAGTCGAGTCTGAATCCACTCATCTTCATCCAAGCCTGCATCCTTCATAATTCTTAAGGAGGGAATCTGAACTTCAATGGGCAGAACTGCTTCCATACCATAGACTAAGGAGAATGGGGTTGCCCCTGTTGAAGTACGTATTGTAGTACGATAACCATGAAGAGCAAATGGTAACATCTCATGCCAATCCTTGTAAGTAACAGTCATCTTCTGTATAATCTTCTTAATGTTCTTATTAGCAGCTTCAACTGCCCCATTCATCTTCGGACGGTACGGAGAAGAGTTGTGATGCTTAATCTTGAACTGCGTGCAGAGATCAGTAATCATAGTGTTGTTCAGATTAGAGCCATTTTCAGTAATAATCCTTTCAGGGATACCATACCTACATATGAGATTATTCTTAATGAATCGAGCCACAACATTCTTGGTAACAGATGCAAATGAAGCTGCCTCTACCCACTTTGTGAAGTAATCAATAGCAACCAGGATGAAACGATGCCCATTAGAAGCAGTAGGCTTGATCTCACCAATCATATCAATGCCCCACATGGCAAAAGGCCAAGGAGCAGTCAACACATTCAATGGTGATGGAGGTATATGTACTTTATCAACATAGATTTGACACTTGTGACATGTTCTGGAGTGTTGATAGCAATCAGCTTCCATGGTAGACCAATAGTAACCTGCTCTCAATATCTTCTTTGCCATAGTATGACCACTAGAATGAGTGCCAAAAATCCCATCATGCATGTCTTCTATAATCTATGTTGCTTCCTTCTTATCCACACAACGAAGCATAGTTGAATCATGATTGCGCTTGTACAAAATGCCATTACTCAAAAAGAACTTGGCAGAAAACCTTCTCAAGAACTTTCTATCTTTGACAGATGCCCCTTCAGGGAACTCCTGAGTTTCAAGATATCTTTTCACTTCATAGAACCAAGGTTTCTCTTCTGCCTCTTCAGTGTCAATCTCATTGCAGTATGCAGGCTTCTCAAATCTATCAATAGTAATCTTGGGAGCTTCATCATCCCAACTGATCTCAAACATGGATGCCATGGTGGCCAAGGCGTCTGCCAACTGATTCTCTCTTCGTGGAATATGTCCAAAGGTAATCTCTTTGAAATGTGGGATCAAAGAAAACACATGCTCTCTGTAAGGAATGAGGTTATCATGCTTGGTATCCCAATCTCCTTTAATCTGACTTACTACCAGGGCTGAATCTCCATACACATCAAGGAACTGAATCTTCATATCAATAGCAGCTTTAATACCCAAGATACATGCCTCATACTCAGCCATGTTATTAGTACAATAGAAACAAAGTCTGGCAGTAATCGGGGTATGACAACCTTCAGGGGAACTAATCACAACACCAACACCATTACCAAGAGCATTAGAAGCTCCATCAAAAACCATAGTCCATCAGGATCCTTGTTCAGGTCCGTCATATTGTCCAGGTTCTTTGGTAATAATCATAATGTCTTCATCGGGAAATTCAAAACTCATTGACTGATAATCATCCACTGCTTGATGGGCCAAATGATCAGCCACAACCCTTCCTTTAATGGCCTTCTGAGTAGTATACTGTATGTCATATTCTGTCAAGATCATTTGCCATCTTGCAATTCTTCCGGAGAGAGCAGGTTTCTCGAATATGTACTTGATTGGATCCATCTTCGAAATCAACAAGGTAGTATGGGTCAACATATACTGTCTTAGTCGGCGAGCAGCCCATGCCAAAGCGCAGCAAGTTTTCTCGAGCAGTGAGTATCTTGTTTCACAGTCGGTAAACGTTTTGCTAAGGTAGTATATTGCCTGCTCTTTTCGACCAGACTCGTCATGTTTCCCCAAGACACACCCCATTGAGTTGTCTAACACTGTTAAGTACATAATCAAGGGTCTTCCATCAACTGGTGGCATCAGAATTGGTGGTTCTAGCAGATACTTCTTGATTTCATCAAATGCTGTCTGGCACTCATCATTCCATTCCATCACCTGATCTTTCTTCAACAACTTGAAGATTGGCTCACAGGTAGCTGTTAATTGGGAAATAAATCTTGCAATGTAATTCAATCGTCCCAAGAAACCTCTAACTTCCTTCTCAGTACGGGGAGCTGGCATCTCTCGTATAGCTTTCACTTTTGCAGGATCCACTTCAATACCTTTTCCACTGACAATGAAACCCAGGAGCTTACCAGATCTAACTCCAAAAGTACACTTGTTTGGGTTCAATCTCAATTTGTATTTTTTCAATCTCTCAAACAATTTATGCAGATGATCAAGATGTTGTTCTTCATTCTGGGACCTGGCTATCATATCATCCACATATACCTCTATCTCATGATGAATCATATCGTGAAACAAAGCCACCATAGCACGCTGATATGTTGCCCCTGCATTCTTCAAACCAAATGGCATCACCTTATAACAAAAAGTGCCCCACTGTGTAACAAATGTTGTCTTCTCCATATCTTCAGGTGCCATCTTGATTTGATTGTAACCAGAGAAACCATCCATGAACGAGAATACTTTATGCTGAGCGGTGTTGTCTACCAGAACATCAATATGAGGAAGTGGAAAGTCATCTTTGGGGCTGGCCTTGTTCAAATCTCTGTAGTCCACACACATACGTACCTTACCATCTTTCTTAGGTACCGGCACCACATTTGCAACCCACTGAGGATAAGAAGTCACAGCTAAGAACCCTGCATTGAACTGTTTCATTACCTCTGCTTTGATCTTCTCTGACATTTCAGGACGCATACGACAAACCTTCTGCTTCTTTGGACGACAATCTTCTTTCACTGGTAAATGGTGAACCACAATGTCTGTATCCAACCCTGGCATATCTTCATAAGACCAAGCAAAGATCTCCACATAGTCACGTAACATTTGAATCAATCTGCTCTTGACATTATCCTCTAATTCATCCCCTATCTTGACTTCTTTCCTGTTTTCTTCCGTTCCCAGATTCACAACCTCGACTGGCTCTTCATGTGGCTGTATAGCTTTCTCTTCTTGTTGTAACAACCTAGCAAGCTCTACAGGTACTTCACAATCGTCCTCATTTCCGTCTTCAGTTTGATAGATCGAATTCTCGAAATCATAATTGGCAATAGTAGAACTGTTATCAACAGGATCCAGAGTGGATGAGGATCTGCATTTTAGTGATGTGGGTGTGTGTAAGAACACATAGCTGATAAAACAAAAATAAAAGAAAAGAAAGACAAGGAACACAATCTTTACGAAAACAAAACGTCCACTGATTTTTATTGAATGAAATATGCAAATGAAATGACATCCCGTAACAAGCACACCATTGTGCCCCGGGTAAGGCACAAGGCTTAAAGAGTTCAATTGTTCAAGAAATTACAAACTTAAAAGCAACAACACAGTAATAGTATTTACTCCTGACTAAAGGAGATAGGAATAACATCTTCAGCTCTCCAGTTATTGAGCCCAGCACCCACAGTAGGAAAAATCCAAGCATCCAGGTTGTATTCTTCATCATAGTCACCCACGACATTGATCTGGTTCTTCATAATCCCCTGATTGGTGATACGAACAGCACGAGCACGACGAACAGCTTTCTAGGACTCTTCATCCACCACAGCTCTAGCATCTTTGAGGGAGGCCATTGTTGGAGGTACTCTGGTGACCACAGGAACTTTCTTGACAACAGGAGGAGCTTCATAATCATTAACAATCCAAGGAACCACTTCAAATGTCTGACACGGAGTTTCAACATATTCACCTTCCACTTCTAGATACTTAAAAGTGTTCACATGGCTAACCACATATCCTTCCTCTCCGTAGACAGTAACAACTTTTCCTTCCACCAGATATCTCAGCTTCTGATATAATGTAGAGGTTACAGCACCTGCCCCGTGGATCCAGGGACGCCCAAGTAAACAAGAATATGACGGACGAATATCCATGACATAAAAGGTAGCATTGAAAACCTGAGAACCAACTTTGATTGGGAGATCAATTTCTCCATGCACCACCCTTCTCGAACCATCAAAAGCCTTCACCACTATATTACTGGGCTTCAACACAGCATCTTCAGGACTCAGCTTATTCAGGACTTCTTTGGGCAACACATTCAGAGAGGAACCATTGTCTATCAATACATGTGACAGGGTAGTGCCCCTGCATTCAATTGAGATATGCAGAGCCCTGTTATGATCTCTCTTGGCAGGAGTCAAATCAGCATCAGAGAAACCTAACCCATTATCATAGGTCAGTGTGCAACACAATTTTCAAACTGGTCTACAGAGATCTCATTTGGTACATGACCAGTCTTCAGAAACTTAATCAAGGCCTTGGCATGAGCCTCAGAACACAATAACAAGGACAACATAGAAATCTTGGAGGGAGTATGCCCCAACTGATCAACAATGTCATAATCACTCTTACGAATGATCTTCAATACTTCTTCCATCTGCTTAGCAAGATCATCAGCAGCTGGCACATCAGTAGGTATAGGTTCAATAACAGGACCTTTGCCCCGAGCATCAGTGGTGGAGGTAGCAGCTGGAGTAACTGCATTCTTGGAAGTAATTGGAGGAGAGAAAACTCTTCCGCTTCGTGTGATCTTACTAGACCCAGCAATATTATCAACATCAACAGGCATATCAGCTAAGGGTTCCTGCTTAACACCATGGATATAAACATCAGACCCATAATGCCAAGGCACAACTTTGTCAGACGTATACGGAATAGGACCAGGAGTGGTAATGACCATAGGAGCCACTCTAGCTTCAGCAACAATCTTCACAGGGCCTTCAGCAGTAATCTTAATTGGACCCTTATGAGTGATTTTGACAGGTCCTTGGATGTAATCCTTACCGGCACTTTATCAACCATATCCACCTCTTCAATCTTCTTACCTTTAGTAATATGATCCACCATACTCTCTACAGAAGATGGAATCCTCTCAAACACTATGGTATATTTATCCATGAGACGTTGAATTCCATCTCTCAACCTCCAGCAGCTATCCGGCTTATAGGTACAATATAAACAATCTTCACGACAACCTGGAAAGAACCCAGCCTGTACTAGCTTCTTCTTAATGACAGACAATGGTGTGGTCAACTCTGCAACTGAATAAATATGTGAATCTTCATCAATTGCATTGACAGTCTTCTCATGATTTGGCATGGGAGCAGTAATCACATTTGGAGTACCCGGAGGGTCAAACTCAATTTCTCCAGCCTCAATCATATCTTGAATTTTGTTCTTCAGTACCCAGCAACTATTGTTATCATGTCCCTGACAATTCGAATGATATGCACATCGTGCATTGGGATTGTACCTGGGAGAGGTAACATTAGGATTCTGAGGAGCATCTTTCAGAGTGATAAGTTCAGCCTTCAACAAGTGTTGCAATGCTTGAGCCATTGACATGTTGATCTTAGTGAACTGCCTTCTAGCTCTCTGTTGGTTGCCCTGTGGCTGCTCTGGTGTTGTAGGAGTTGGATTTGAGATATGAACTGCACTCACAGACTGATGCCTTCTACTACGATCAGGTTGACCATAAACAACATTTGACTCTTTCTTCCCAGTGGGAGGCTTCTTTGCAGCACCTGATGAAGAAGCACCCACTTGAATCTTGCCACTCCTGATACCACTTTCTACACGCTCTCCTGTCATTATCAACTCAGTGAAGCCAGATGATGAGCTTCCAATGAGATGACTGTAAAATGTCCCATTCAACGTACACATGAACATATCAACCAACTCCCTGTCAGTTAAAGGGGGTTGCACTCTTCCAGCCAAATCTCTCCACTTCTGAGCATACTCCTTGAAACTTTCTTTAGCACCCATGGACATGCTTTGCAGCTGCATGCGAGTAGGAGCTAAATCAGCATTGTATTGATACTGCTTATAGAAGGCTTCAACAAGATCATTCCAATCACGGATGTTGACACTCTCCAGCTGATAGTACCATTCCAGTTGAGCTCCAGATAAGCTCTCGTGGAAGAAATGGATCCACAACTTCTTGTCAGCAGTATGAGATTGGATTCTCCTGACATAAGATCTTAGATGCAGCTTGGGACAAGAGACACCATCATAAACAACAAAAGTAGGAACCTTGAAACCAATGGGTATAACCACCCCAGATATCAAACTCAGGTCTTCAAAATCCAGCCCAGAAGATTTCTGTAATTCCATAGCATCCATTCTATCCACCAACATCTTGAACTTGTCTTCATTAGGCTCATGATAGTAGTTAGCCTCAGAATCAGAGTCCCCCATAGTGTTGTGGAGACTGCCTCCCTCTTTATCAGACTCTTCAGACTCATAGTCTTCAACTTGTTCCTTGGTCTTGACAGGACCTCTGAACCTTCTTCCCATGTTGATCAGGCCACCTGACCTTCTAGTCTTCTTGGTCTTCTTGGCCAGCAATGTCTTCAATTCATCCTTCCCCTTGGACAAGTTCAGGATCAGCTCTTGGAACTGTGCATTCTGTGCCTGGAGATCCTTAACTATTTGTTCAAGAGCCATTGCTGAAATAAACAGCGAGAAGATAAGAAACATGTGCACAATAAACCTGTGATGCAATGATATGGAATGTAAATGCGTATGCAATGTTTTCAAGGACCACAGGATTTAAATTTGCTTAAACAAACAAGAAGGTAAACTTTTATTAGTAATAGATTTGTTTTGCCTCTTGAGCTTACAGAAAATGAAATGAAGTAAATACAAGAGATGGGGTTTTAAGTCTCCCATGGACGTTTCCTCTTTGTGTTGAGGTATGAGTTGAGATTCCGCTCTTCGTGAAGTTGCTTTGTTAGTTCCAGGATTCTTTCTTGGCTTGCTTTGTAATGAGCCTCGAAAGTATCCCTTTGCTCCTTCAACTGGACCCAAGATCTCTGTAAGTCTTCCATGTCAGTAGGCATGTCTGGGTGAAGGATGGTATAAGATGTATCTCCTTCAGCAACAGGTTCCATGGTAACTGGCAGGATTGCAGGATATGGCATCATGAGGCTCTGAGCACGAGATCGCACCCATCTGAGATAAGCCTCCATAGGAATAGTGTACTTAGGCTCCAGAGTCTTGCTGTCAACCTTGTTTACTTTTCCCCATGCTCGTATGAATCTCTGACGGTAACCTTGAAGATCGTTGTCGTAGTCAAATACAATGCCCTGAATTAGCATGTCATGTGGACCATCACTCCGAGCGTAACCAAACTGTCGTAGAGCTAGAGAGGGGTTGTAGGTAATGCCTCCTCTTATGCCTAGAAGTGGCACATTAGGAAACTCCCCACAACGGTCAATGATAGTGACATTCTCCATAGATCTGGAGCACCAATGAATATCTGAATGAGAGAGTGACATGATTCTCTTGGACCACCTGAACCCTTGTTCGTTCTTCATCACTGAGCGAGGAAGGTGAGAAATAAACCACCTAGATAGCAAAGGTATGCAACACATCAAAGTTCCTCTTGCCCTTGTAGTACGAGTATGAAGAGAGTGCAAAATGTCTCCAAGCAATGTAGGCACTGGATTGTGACTCAGGAATATATGGATGGCATGAACGTCTATGAACTGATTAGGATTGGGGAACAACACTAAGCCATAAATCAGCAAAGCTAAGATATCCTCAAAAGCATCATAGCTCATAGCCTTCAAGAACATTTGAGCCTTCTCTATCAACACCTTAGCAAGAATACCCTTAACTCCGCTTCTCGTTTCTAGAACAATGTCAGACTTCTTCAGATGTAGAGCTGCAACAATAACCTCAGGTTTAGGCTCTTTTTCCAAGCCTGTGAATGGTTTCTGATCAAGAACGGGTATACCCAGAAGTTTAGAGAACTCCTCCATGGTTGGAACCAGCTGGTAGTCGGGGAATGTGAAGCAGTGGTGCTTAGGATCAAAGAACTGAAATAGGACACTCATCATGTCTTCATTGAACCCTGAGGTGACTAGATCCAATAGGTAACCATGTCTCTTGATGAACTGGGAATGATCAGACACTTGAGAAACCAACTCTTTAAGCTTAGCAGGTATGCCCACAAAGTTGATCCTGATGGTGTTTCTACGAGCAGAAGCCATGACCTGCAACAAAGAACAAAGATGAATCCTTTGGTCCTTGAAATGGTTAGTGAAAATGCTATGCTTATGATGCATGATGATGCTATGATGTTATGATCAATCACAAACATGTGGCACACACAAACAAGTCACACCATAGCCCTAGGTTTAAAGGCTTGCATGAGGTTCAAAGGTAAGTACCCTCCCCTGAAGATTAGTTGGTTCATCCTGTCCTATAAAGTAACCAGGTTCTAAGGGATCTCAATATCATTGATCCTTCACAAGGGTGGTTGTTCAGTAGGCAACTTACTTGCCAACCAAAACCCTCCTAGTTTAGAATCTCAATGAGCGTAGTATCGAGTATCAACCAACTTCAGTCTTCACCAAAGCCGATTATCTCACTACTTTCTAAAGGCCAAGATGGGATGACTAGGGTTCTAAAAGTTAGTTAGTGCATTGACAACATATGGCAGCCTCATATTATCCTCAACTTGACTTAAGGAACATAAGCACCAACCAAGAAGTCACACTAACTATGGCCACCAGATCAACCATATCGGTATACGCCGTACAGTTTCCTTGGTCTATTGCCATTTACCTAAGGTACACTAGATCCGGGTTAGGACCTTTCACACATAAGAGCCCAACAAGTAAAGTAAAGCAAACAAAGCAAACAATTTAAGTGATCTAATTCCTAAGGGTACCCCTCTTTAATATTAAATCCCCAGCAGAGTCGCCAGTTCTGTAACACGGTGGGAGAACTGACTTTAGTTATGTTGCGGATAGCAAGAGTCGCCACCGACTTTTATTTTATCCAAAGGAAAGGCATAAAAGAACAGGAAAGACCTTTTAAAAGATTTTTGGGTCCGGGGGGTAGGTTATGTAAAGGAAAGGTGTTAGCACCCTTTACATCCATGGTTATCCATGGGCTCTTAGTTACTTAGCTCACTTTAAAATGTTTTTGAAATGTGAAGTGTGTGAATAAAAATTTTCTTAAGAGTTTTATAATGATCCATGTACGGATGCGTAAAAAAACCTTTGTTTTGAAAATTGTTTGAAATGTGTGAAGTGTTTGAAATGTTTTTGAAAAGTGAGCAAGTATCTAAGAGGAACCTACCCTAAGTTTAAGTCTTTTCTGTTTTTGAATCCTTTGAATGGTAAGACTATCCCTATTATTAAGGAATAGGTAGTCATTACCTTGGATGTGTGGGACAAGTGAAGGGACATCTGTTTATTTAGGCAACTGTGGGGTGTATAAGCAATTCGAAGGGACTTATCATCTTTATTCGAAAGGGACAAGATCATTACGAAGGCAACATTCGAAAGGGACTTGATCTTTTATCTGGTAAGGGACTTAGATGATGTGAGATGAGGGACTTTGCTTTATACACCCTACTTGACCTTTTTGTAATAGGCAACATGAGAGGTATCCCTAAGGAAGTGAGATGGCGATCAAAGATCGACTTACGTGTGTGAGTGTACAATTTTAATATTTATCTTTAAATTTGCGATCTAAATTAATTTTAAATATACAAATATGTTGCACTCCCTATTTTTTACTAACCATAGCATAAAACATAAATAATAAACATTATTACTAAAATATTACATCCAGGAACAATTACATGATAATAATAGCAAATTAAATATAATAAGCAAAATAATAAATAATAATAATAATTGGGTTAGTGAAATAATAATAATAAAAATAAATCACAATGGGGTTAGTAATAATAAAACATCAATAAACATAATAGATAATATAAACAAAAACATTATAATAATTAAAAGATCAAACAATTATTTAAGATTAATAAAAAATATGAACAATTATATTAATTATTATAAAGTTTTAAGTTATATGCAAATTATAAAAATTAAGTTAATTATGAACATATTATGAAAATAAAATTATAATTACAAAATTAAAATTAGTAATTTTTAACTATTTCTAAACATATAATAAAAATTATTTAGATACAAAAATTAAATTGTAAACAAATTATAAAATATGTACATATTATGAAAATAAATTAATTATAATTAACTAATCATACTATTATATTAACAAAATTAAGTTAAGAAATTAAACATAAATTAAAATTATTTACATTATTTTAATAAGATTGTAAATAAATAATATTAATAAAAATATGGAAACATAATTAACATTTATATGAAAATAATTAGTTTTTTAGAAAAAACATATTTTTTAGGGTTAATCTAGGTTTATGAAAATGTTTTAGGATTTATTAAATTAGGGTTATAGTTTTAATTAAAATTGATAATAATAATAAACAAACAAAACAAATAATGGAGAAAAAGAGAAAAAAGAACTTACCTTGGCTGGGAATTGAACCCAGCCCCTCTGCTTTTCACAAACTCCAGCCAACAAGACCAACCACTGGGTCAGCGCGCGCTTGGTGATAAAGGAAGAGCTTCACTTTGTTTTGTTGTTTAATCCTGAAAATCATGAAAAATAAAACAAAACAAAAGGCCTGGGGGGATCGAACCCAGGACCTTTACACAGCACACAAGCACTCTTACCATTCCAGCCGGGAGGGCGCATCTGTTAATATAATGATTATAATACATAATATATTAAGTCTAATAGTTCAAATGGAAAAAAAAGAAAAACTGTGGAAGCCAGGATTCGAACCCAGGCCTGCAAGCAACATACACACACACTTCACCACTGGGACACACGCTTGTGTGTGATACATAAACAGAAACAAAACATAATATTTTAAATCAGATTTTTGAATTATTTTTCGCGCGCAGCCAACTTCATCTTCTTCCCTAAATTCGTAGGTTTTCCTGCGAAATTTATTGGGAAACTTCCTGCGAATTTTCATGCATTTTAAACCTGCGTTTTTCAAACCATACACAACCAGTACAATTTTATCAAATTAAGGACATCCTTAAACTCCTTGTGACCTGTACAATTCAATTATGTCATCAAAATTCATTTATATTATGTGAATCGAAGAACCCTAATTTGAAGCTTTAAACCCTAAGTATGGTGTTTTCATGATTCGGCCATAATCCTTCACCAAACTATCCAGAAACCATCTATAGTCAACAACAAACATCAATACATCTTTAAAATTCATTATAAACAAGTAAATGCAGTGAATCGAAAAAAATATATGAAGAACATGTATGTTTCGGTTCATGCCTTATAGGGTGTCTTGGATGCAAATGAGCATTGGTACATGATCAGTGAAGTCCAAGGATCATTCTCATGTCCTTAAAATACCTTAACAAGCCTTGTAATATGGAAACCGAATTGGAATTTTTGTGAGGTTTTTGAAAATTGCAACTTACTCTTGGAGGCCAGAATTTCGTGTCCAATGCAAGGAGTTATGTTGTATACTTATAGTGTAATGGATTTAGGTCAAAAGAGTGGATCATTGTGTGGAAGATTTGATTGAAAAAGATTGAAAAAGATTCAAGCTTAAATTTCAAATATTTTTGCATAAACCCTTTCTATTTCAAGCCAATCACCATAATTTTTGTATCAATTTGATCCAAGTTGCATTCATGACCTTCTAGAACAAAAAAATATTTTAAATCTTCACACTTGATATTTTATTTAAATTTAAAATGATTTTTAATATAAAAAATCATAATAAATAAATTAAATCAAATAAAATTATGAAAATATCAAATAATTTTCGTGCATGATGTCATGGATCACTTTGGTTCACCAAAAGTTCAGCCCATTTAGCAAAATTTGGTTTTAAACCTCCATTTGCTTCATAAACTTCCCTAAAATTTCCCAACTTTGCAAGGGAACACATCCTTCAATTTTAATGCTATGAGGGTGTTCTTGGACATTTTGGAAATCTTGAAGAGTCCTCTAACCAACCCCACTGGTTTCATGTACATATCATTTACCATTCTCAAGTTATGCCCTTTTGAAGTTGTTGACTTTTTGTTGACTTTCAAAAGGACCTATAATGTCTTAGCTCATACCTTCCAAATGAAGCATTTTTGGGCTTGGCTTGTGAGACACAAAGTTGTAGAGAATTCAATTTCCTTCAAAATGAGCTTTGGATGGAAAATTGGTGATGAAGCATGTGAAAGTTATGGCTGGTCAAAGTTCAGTTGACTTTTCCTAAGGAAACCCTAATTTAGAAACCTCTGATTCTTGATGTTCTGAAATCTCCTTGATGAATCATGATCAACCCTTGATCAAATGATGAATTTTACTTCATATACTTGATGTTGGCAAAAAATAATTAAGTTTGACTTTGGTTTGACCACAGTTTACCTCAGTTTGACTTTTTAACTACTTTGACTGATTTTGACTTATCTGATCATCTGACTGAGCAAACCTTTGAGAAAAGTCTTGAAACTTGTCATGGGGATTCTCAGACACATATAAGATGTTATGAAGCTCATTTGAAGTCTTGGAAATCCATTTAGCCTGATTAAAGTCAAAACCCTAGTTTTGGATGCACTGCTTAGGAGAATGCCTTGTCTGAGGGAATTGTCAAACTTTTGACCAATTGTGAACTTTGTGAACCTTGTGAACCTCGTGGGAGGTCTTGTGAACCTTGTGAACCTTGTGAACCTCATAAAATGTCTTGTAAACTTCATGAACCTCATGAAAGGTCTTGTGAACCTTGTGAACCTTCTTAGCACACAAAGTCTTGTATTGTGAGGGCAAATTTTGGGGTGCAACACACGGGCACACAATGTTTATGGATTGCTCACACCCCACACAGGCACACAATCCGATCGCTCACACCCCACATGGGCACACGATCGTGTTGTAGTCATCGCTCACACTCCACATGAGCACACGATGCTACAACGGATTCACAAAGAATCCCACAACACAAGAATGCATACATTATGCTTTACATGCAAAATGACACACAACATTCTTGAAATGCATACATTATTCACAACACAATCACGCATTCAACTCATTCAATTAGCATACATTGACATTCAACTCAAGCAATGTATTCATTTGCCAAACGGCCACAACATCACATCAAACCCACATTTCCATAATTAACTTATTTACGTTTTATCGGAAAAGTCAGGTGAAAGTCGGCTAAAAATTACATTTCTTAGCATCATTAGTTTCTACATGTTTTTAGCTTCAAATCGATATAAAGAACGCCTAAAACGGATAACCAAAACTAAAGTTACGAATTAAAACACAAACTCCTCAAAAACCTACAGGCTCGCTGAAAATCCCTGGAAAGCTCGCTGAGCGCCCTCCTCGCTCGCTGAGAGAGAAAATCCCTGGAAAGCTCGCTGAGCGAGGATAACTTGCTGAGCGACAACAGCGTTTCTAGAATTTCTCAGCTGCGTGACAGTCAATTCCAACCACCCAAAACTCAACCAAAACTCCACTAAACTTGATCAACAACATGTATCTAACATCATACTTCAATTATAACAAATTCTAACCGATTAATCTACCATTCTCTCACAATTTCATCAAAACCCTAACTATTCATTTTCTCTAAACTTCATCAAAATCAAAACCCAATCATTCACATACATACATAATCATATACAAGATTAAGATAACAATGTTTATCACCCTTACCCGATTATTCCGATTCCTAGGAGCAATCTTGATGAATTTCCAACTTTTCCTTCTTTTCTCTTCTTTTCTCTTCTCTTCCTTTTCTTTCTCCTATTTTTCTTTCTATTTCTCACACTTATATCTTTTCTATTTTTCTCTCTATTCTCTATTCTTTCTCTCTTACTAACTATTTATACACTTAACTCATTTTTCTTCTCTTTTCCACTAAATATCATTTTCTCACAAAAATATAATTCTAAACAAATTCTAACTTATCCTTAATTAGTAAATGTCTAAAATACCCTCCAATCTAATTTTACCCGAAAATTCCCAAAACTGAAAAATCACATATCATACCAACATACCACATTAACACATTAACATATCATATTATCATGTCAATTTCATAAATAAGATAATTATCACTCAAATAAAATAAAAGACTCAACAAAATTGGGAAATATCGAACCGGGGCATTACAACTCTCCCCCACTTTAGAAATTTTCGTCCTCGAAAATATTACCTGATTCAAACAACTCCGAATACGACTCGCGCATCCCACTCTCTAATTCCCAAGTCATATTGCCTTCCGCAGCGCCTCCCCACGCCACTTTCATAAGCGCAATATCCTTGCCTCTTAGCTTCTTGATTTCACGGTCCAAAATTCTAACCGACAAAGCTTCCACCATAAGGTTATCTCTTACTTCAAACTCGTCCATAGGAATAACATGTGACGGATCCGGAACATACTTTCGAAGTTGCGAAAACATGGAATACGTCATGCAAATTCGAAAGATTCGGAGGCAACACCACACGATAAGCCACAACATTAACTCGTGTTGTAATCTAATACGGCCCAATAAAATGAGAAGTCAACTTCTTCGACTTCAAAGCACGACCCACACCCATAACCGGTGTAACTCTAAAAAACACATGGTCGCCTTCCTGAAACTCAAGACCCTTCATTCTCTTGTCATGATAACTCTTTTGTCTACTTTGAGAAGCTCCCATCTTCTCCCGAATAAACTTCACTTTTTCCGTCGTTTGTTGTACCATCTCCGGTCCAACTACCGTTCTTTCTCCAGTTTCATGCCAACACAAAGGTGTTCGACATCTCCGACCATATAAAGCCTCAAATGGTGCCATACCAATACTCGAGTGAAAACTGTTATAGTAGGTGAACTCAATCAACGCTAAATAACTATCCCAAACACCACCTTGCTCTAGCACACAAGCATGCAACCACCACAAGAAAATTGGTAGATTGCGACGGTTCATTTTGGCAGATTAGGACGGTTAGAACCGTTGCAATTTCTAAGTTACGACGGTTGTTGTACTGTCGCAGAATTGTGCGTCGCGAGGCCATATAACGACGGTTGTGAAAACCGTCGTACACACCGCCGTTATATTTACGACGAATATTTAACTGACGTAAACCCTCTTTTGTGACGGTTTCCAACCGTCTTAAATTGCTTATGGATTTTTGTTTTAATTGTTAATTACGACGGTTAAAACAGTCGTAATTATCCATTTGACACATGATTATATGGCTTTTTGCGACGTTTATAACTGTCGTAATCTACATAATATTTTTTTTTATTGTTGATTATGACGGTTATGACTGTCGTAACTTTTATTTGATTCATGTTTATAACATTGATTGCGACGGTTATAACTGTCGTAACTTTTGTAATGATTTTATTTTATTTATTGATTACAACGGTTTCTAACCGTCGTAATTTTGTTTATAATATATTTTTTTATTTTAATTATTATCTAATAAAATGTTTTTAAATATAATATTATTTATTTTCATTGAATTATTTTTACAAAAATATTTTTCTGTCCATGTGTTTCTCTTTATTTGCTTCACCACATCAATTTGGATGTATTTAGTATTACATCAAGCAAACATATACTACTCAACATAAACTATTGGCCATACAGAGTAACTCTCAAATGATAGTCTGTTGCTCAGCAAACCCAAAAACTTCTCTGATTCATCTTTGTTGCACTGCATCCACTGCATAGCAAATCTACATTGTCGAACTGATCATGCATAGTCATCTTCATAGATGTCATCATCGATAGCTTGTGCCTTTTAAAGAGTGGACACAACAGCTTCGTAAAACCTGCATTTTTAAATTCAAATATAGAGATTCTAAATTTGGCATTAATAATGTAAGAACTATTCCTTGAGTGATGGGCTATAGTATGAGTATCTACACAACAATTTTAAACCTATTAATTTATAATCATTTCCTATTTTTCATGGAGATAACATTGTTATATAAACTTAACATAAAATCCAAAATTCTACATTTATTAGACATAAGAAACAGAATGCACAAAAAAGTAATAATTATAAGATTCTAATTCTACTATCAGAAAATACATAATATTCTGAATTGATGAAGATATAAAACATTAAAAAAAATAATCAGGACAATGAAATTACCAGTGATTAGCTGAAGATGCAAAATGGTAGGCCGAACTGGTAACACTTCCAGCACTAAACCGGGTTCACTTTTTTCCATAAAAGCCTAGACATTCAGTGAGAGCACATAAGATTGAACAATCCATTTGTAGGAGAAAAATAAGGTATAAATAGGATGTACCAGCTGCAATATCTACTCCTAACATCTATTTACAAGTTTTTTTGAACAATTCAATCATAATCATAAATTCTACATTTATTAGACATAAGAAACAGAATGCACAAAAAAGTAATAATTATAAGATTCTAATTCTACTATCAGAAAATACATAATATTCTGAATTGATGAAGATATAAAACATTAAAAAAAATAATCAGGACAATGAAATTACCAGTGATTAGCTGAAGATGCAAAATGGTAGGCCGAACTAGTAACACTTCCAGCACTAAACCGGGTTCACTTTTTTCCATAAAAGCCTAGACATTCAGTGAGAGCACATAAGATTGAACAATCCATTTGTAGGAGAAAAATAAGTTATAAATAGGATGTACCAGCTGCAATATCTACTCCTAACATCTATTTACAAGTTTTTTTGAACAATTCAATCATAATCATAATTCATTCAATTTTAAAAGGAAACTGAATCTTAAATTTTGGCAAACTTTGAAATTTACTTACTTGTGGCATGTCAACAGAATATACAACTTAGTAAAATGTTATAAAATGTGGCTCAAAAGGAAGAATTGTCCCTTTTTTCTATCTGCATCTAGATTCCACACCATTATAAGATTCTCCTGAACTTGCTGCATAACAATTGCAAATTTGTTAAGATTCTAAAGACATTTTGAATCGTGTTTTCATGAGGTATGAAAAAGATAAACCACCTATACACGGTAATTCAAATTCTTGGAGTGTGCCATTTGCTGAGGTGTCTTCTGATTCTTTATTTATTGTAGTTTGTGGCTTGTGAAATGTTGTAAAAATCATTCATCTTAGATAATGAAATATTTTCAGAAACAAGAGAAATTTAAATATCTGAATCAGAAGATACTCACGGTTGAGATGAGTGATAGCCACCGTATAAGGTGGAAACGAAGTTTTAAAAAGGTCAACGACCATGATCTTGATATTTATGAAATCATGGTTTTTGATGTCTTTAGGACTTTAACACAGTACTAAGGCCCTTCAAAAGGATAGCGGCTCAACTGTATTTTTAAAATTTAGAACTAGTAGTATGGACATAGGAAAACACAGTACCGAGGCCATTCAAAAGGATCACGTCTCTCAACATTATTTTTCGCCTCATTAGTGCAATTTCTTCACCAGAATATGGTTCATTACGACCAGGACATCTGTTGGATGTTGTGGTTGGTTGTTTTACATTAGCTTTGTCTTCCTCATCACCCTCTGCTCAAGTAAAGAAGTTGCTATCAGAACCCGAGAGTCTCCATAACTTGTACAGAATAATGCACACATGCATCCTTCTTAATAATACTAAATTAAAACTTGAAGATCTGGTATAGTGGCTAGCTTAAAAGTGATCAAACACTTAAACTTCCTATTATCAATAATTTTGTATTTTTGCCACATCGTAAACCCATTATTTCTGCACACCTCTCTTTTACACAAAGCAACTTCTTTCCTGCAAATACACCAAATAAAAAGCATGACCTAAAAAATAAACAAAATAAATAGTTTCAGACCCTACTAGAATATAAGGGAATTTAAAGCTAGGTTACCTGCTCGGTAATTTGGCTTCCAGGGATACACCTTCTCCAAGAGAAGCAACCTGCTAAAACCAAAATGATCAAGGATACAAATATATCACCTAACATAGCATGCACAATGAAAGCTATGAAAATGAAGCAACTTATATAGATATTAAAGTAGACCTTACTTCATACATAATAAAAGTATAGTGGTTATGCAAAATATGGCATCTAAACTATGGTATTAAAACTACTTCTGATAGATTTCTGTTGGGAACTAGAAAACAGAGCTTACAAGGATGATTCAAGTATTTAACTTCTGGTTGTTCCAGCATGTGACCCCATCTCTATAGTTCCCACTATGTGATCTCAAACTTCCTAACCCCATAGCCTCCTAATGTTTATTCTATCCTGTATACACCTTCCAGACCCTAATTTTAGGCTCAGGCTTATGCCAAATAGTTTTAAAGTTAACTAGGAAGCAAAAACATTTACATGTTTCTCGAGTTCCCGGAATCTAATCTCTACTTCTTGGCGTTTTTCCTCTGCTTGTCTTAGCTGGAGCATAATTAGGTGTTTACAATTAACATCGTATAAAATGAACAAAAGAACATTACAAAGTTGATCAAAAGAGTCATTAAAACATCATATGATGAATTACTTATTACTTATAAATTCATCTTAAAAAGGATAAAGAAACTCTAATATAATATACCTTCATATAGGCAGTAACATGTCCACCGAAGATGTACTTCCTATGAATCTCAACATCCTTCAATTACGTAATTCCTTCAATGTCAAAAAAATACGTAATTCTTATTCTTCAAGATGATATATACCTTGAGCTACTATTCATTTTATTTTAATTATCGGGGGTCCTTCAATAAGGAGATCCAATGATTGTAACCGGACGTATCGAAAGCCCCTATATAAATTGATCACCATCGCCAATGACCATGTTCCAAAATTATTTGTGAACGGAGAAGAATCCTTATCCATATGTGGGCTGTTTCCAAGAGAAGGGAACTCAACTCATGGCTCCCTTAGCAATTCATGATGACCGAGAGGAATTAAACTGATAGATATATATGTTGTATGGATAGGCATATATGTTGCATGGATAGGCATATATGAATGCATCGTTAGTATAAAATAAAAAATATATGCTAATATAAATTTTATATAATCATGAATAGATTCTAGAAAAGATATAATCATCAAATAAGAATAACATATAACAAAAATTTACAAGAAGCAATGAACCCCTGAATTATTTACTCACTGTGTTACTCACTTGTGCAATTTTTCCCGTACAGTTGCAGATTTATACCTTGTTATCACTCATCAGTTTCATACATGTTTAGGACTTGCATTAACACAGTGAATTGTCACTCTTTAGTATTACTAATTAAGGTTTTTGTCTTAATTGTTATATGACAAGATGGGTCATCAGGTTCGGGAGGCTGAAACAAGGGAAATGGGACTGCATCAACCGAAGCTTTAACATGTCGTAGCTAATTGCAATCACAGCTAATGTTGCAAAGGCTACAAGAATTCAGGGATAAAAACATCAAATGATTATTTTAAAAGTTGCCAATGTTCTTGCCTGCAAATAATTGTTTTGTTATTCTTCCAACTTTAAGTTTAGTTCTAGTTTATTCTTCTACTCCCCTTAATGAATAATTACTCAATTTAAACCAAGTATGATGATTTCTTTAATTGTATATAAATCTATTTTTGAACACTAGTTTATATACAAGATTAACCATATAGGTGCCAATAATTGTTATAAAGCATTCAAATTGAAGTGCAAGTTTGAAGAAAACATACTTTAAAGTAAACTCTTGGTTTCTTGTCATCGTTGGGATGACCATAGCAAACAACAAGCAATTTTTCAACCTCAAATTCCTCAGAGTCAGATGAGTCATCAGCAGCTTCATCTTTTATGTCTTCAGGTTCATCTTTAACATTTTCATCAGCATCAACATTAGAAATTTAGTAAACATTTAAATATAAGAAATTTAGTAAACATTTAAAAAAACACTAAATATTATTAACATTCTCATACCATTGACAATGTTTGAGAATGTTAAATGAGGAATTGTGTACTTCATATCATAATATAGCTCACAAGGAGGCATTTTCTTCTTCTGTGCAGCCAAGTTGACCTAAAGTATAAAAAAATACAAATTAGCAAACATTTCAAAAAAATAAAATAAGGAAAAGTTCAAACATTTGAACTTTAAATAACAAACTACACAAACCAAAAGGTACCAAACAACACTTACTTAAGGAGTAATCAGAGAAATTTTCACTTTTCTAACAAGCAATCAAGAGGATTTTCATCTCTGACATCAGGGATAAAACCCTTTTTCTTGTCAATTAGCTCCAGATGAATCTTAATAACCTACAAACACACATTCAAAATCCCCAAAATCAAACACAATCCTATAAATATAAACAATCACACAGAACAAACAACGGTTAATAAAACATTCTTACAGTATCTCCAGCTCTATAAAATCATTGAGCAGTAAAATAAGGATCTTTGTCTTCACTTTCAAAGAACTCCACAATCCTTACAATATAGTCAGGTTTATTATCTTCAGCCTAAAAACACACAGTTCAGAAAATCAGAAAAACAATACAAAAAGAAACCCCCAATTACAAAAAAATATAAACACTAAAACGCTAAAACCCTAAATCTAATTTACCTTGACATAGGCAATGTCATTGAGCTTATAAATAACACCATCAATGTTTGCCTCACGGTGTTAAAATGGAACTTTCACCGTCCAATGTAGTTTCACTCCGTTGCGCCGGCGAATTTCTTGATATGATAGAAGATTACTCTAAGGATAATCTCATTTCCAAAACGGAGAAGTACATCTCGCAGCATGTGCTCAAGAGCCTTGGCAACTCAATCAAAACCCTAAAATCCTGCGAGCGGTTGTTTCCTATGTCGGAGAGATGGTACTGGGAGTGAGAAATCCATAATGTTTGATTCGGTGGAGGTGTAAATTTAGGGATGGAAGAAGAAATTAAAACTTCTGAGTTGGAAGGAGAAATTTAGAGTTTGGAAGAAAGAATTTTAGGGATTGAGTTTGGGAGGGAAGTTTTGCGGTGTAAGAAATTTGTTAGCTTATTTTTGGGAAAGGTCTTGTTTTAAGATTTTTGTTATTTGATTTTTTTTAATATTTATGAGAATGGTGTTAAATATATAATTGTATCTTTAAAATAATTTTAAAAATATAAGAAAAAGTTTATAGTCGTTGTATTATATTTGTAAGAATATTATAATATGAATATTTTTATTATGTTGTAAATAAATAAATACTATTAATATTGATATAATTTATCATTATTATTATTATTATTATTTTATTATTATTATTATATATAATTATTAAAATTAAAATTAATTAATAAAATTAAAAAGGTGGGAAAATGAAAAGAAGAAAAAAATGGGAAGTAAAGGAATTAAAAAAAGTGATTATGATTGGTGAAAGTAGTCGCGACAGTTCGCGCTAACTGTCGCGAGTGTGGAAAGAGGGCGGTTCTTTGGTAACTGTTGCAATAATTTTACACAACATGCCTAACAAATCTGTGACAGTTGGCCTAAACTGTCGTGACAACTGTCGTAGTCCAGGAATAAGGGCGGTTTTGTGACAATTGTCGCAAAAAATCTACGACAGTTGACCCTACTGTCGTGACAACTGTCGCAATCCAGGAATAAGGATGGTTTTGTGATAAATGTCGCAACTTAAGTGTCGTAAATCTCCTTTTTTCTTGTAGTGAACAAATCCTCCAACGATTGAATTGTCCTCTCGGTTTGATCGTCCGTTTGTGGATGGTAAGCCGAACTCAATCTTAGCTTAGAACCCAAAGCCTTTTGCAAACTTTCCCAAAACCTCGATGTAAATCTAGGATCTCTATCCGATACAATAATCTTAGGAACTCCATGTAACTTCACAATCACAGAAACATAATGTCGCTCCCACCTGATGACACATGGCCAAGAGGGGTACAGACGCGAACGGTCGGCGAAAGAGAGAACACAAGGGTGAACTGAAAAGAGTCACCAGCTAGGCATTTTTATCCCGAAGGAAAGGTAATGCTGCATAAACCTAAGAAGAGATGGATAAGACGGTTGCGAACCAGAGAAACTGAGAAAGGGGGTTGGTTACAACCTGGGAAGGTATTAGCACCCATATTGTTCGTCGTACTCGACGGGATCCACACTTGAAAGATTTGTGTTTAAAAGGGGTAGTGTCAGTGCTATTCTGTGTGCAAAAGCTGGAAAAGGATGCAGGTGTCAGTGTAAAAGAAATGTGAAATGAGCTAAGAAAAAGTGTCAGTGCAGAGGAAGAATGTGAAGCTCAAGACTATGAGGCTTAAAGAATAATGCTGGAAGAAGGGGGAATATACAGATACTTTTGTTCGATAACTTATTAAGTTATGCCTACGTATCCTCTCGTGCAATGAGGAAGTCAGAACACCGTAGTTCGACCCAAAGAGACTGAAAGATAAATTGACTTGTGAACTGCTTACTTTCCTATGCTCAAGTGTATGACCTGTCTGGCTCAGGTGCAAACTGTCTTGCATTAGACAGAAGAAGCGAGTTCTCGTTTGTGAATGAAGATGATGAGAAAAGAATCCTGAAGGAGACGATTATTGTTTGTTTTTTGTGTTTTCAATCTTTTATTGCTTTTTGTGTTTGTCATAAGAAAATGAGCTTAAGCCTAGACCAAAGGTTAGCAAACTCATCACATCCTCCCTCTGATTAGGGGTAATGAGAATGCCTTAAGTATGAAGTAAACACCTCACGCTTAATTACCATGATGTAGGATTAAGATCATTAACCTACTTGTGATTATTTAGATGTTTTTTGGAGTTTTTGTTTAGTGTTAAGTAATGAGTTTAAGCCATAATCAAGGATTTAATGGACCCATTACACCATCATAATAGAAGGATAATAGATGAGAACATTTAAGCTGAGGAAGGCTCCTCAACTTAATCCATGATTAGGGATTAACCTCATGACAAAACAAAGCCTTTATTAAAGTGGATTTTAGTTAATGGTAAGATTAAGAAGTGGATTTTATGATTTGTAAGACAACTTGAGGGGGACTTGTTGTCGCTCCCGATAAATGAGGCTAGCTCAGATAAAGGTACAGACGCGAACGGTCGGCGAAAGGAGGATGTGAGAACACACAGGAGTGAACTCACAGGAAAAGAAAAGAGTCGCCAGCTAGGCATTTTTATCCCGAAGGAAAGGTAATGTTGCATAAACCTAAGAAAAGATATGGATAAGACGGTTGCGAACCAGAGAGACTGAGAAAGGGGGTTGGTTACAACCTGGGAAGGTATTAGCACCCAGATCGTCCGTCGTACTCGACAGGATCCACGCTTAAAAGATTTGTGTTTTAAAGGGGTAGTGTCAGTGCAATCTGTGTATAAAGGAGCTGGAAAAAGGATGTACAGGTGTCAGTGTAAAAAAGGAATGTGAAGTGAAATATGTGAAGTGTTAGTGTAAGGACAAAGATGAAATGCTCATGATAATGAGGCTAAAGAATGATACTGGAAAGAGGGGGAATATACAGAGACTTTTGTTCGATAACTGTTAAGTTATGCCTACGTATCCTCTCGTGCAATGAGGAAGTCAGAACACCGTAGTTCGACCCAAAGAGACTGAAAGATGAATTGACTTGTGAACTGCTCACTTGTCTATGCTTAAGTGTATGACCTGTCTGGCTCAGGTGCAAACTGTCTTGCATTAGACGGAAGAAGCAAGTTCTCGTTTATGAGTGAAGGTGATGAGAAAAGAATCCCGGAGGAGACGTTTATTGTTTGTTTTTGAGTTTTCAATCTTTTATTGCTTTTGAAAGTTTGTCATAAGTTAATGAGCTTAAGCCTAAACCAATGGATTTAGTAAACTCATCACATCTTCCCTCTGATTAGGGGTAATGAGAATACCTTAAGTGTGAAGTCAGCTTCTCACACTTAATCACCATGATGTAGGATTAAGATCATTAACCTACTTGTGATTATTTAGATGTTTTTGTTGTTTTTGTTTAGTGTTAAGTAATGAGATTAAGCCATAATCAGGGATTAAACAGACTCATTACACCATCCTAATAGAAGGATAATAGATGAGAATGTTTAAGCTGAGGAATGCTCCTCAACTTAATCCATGATTAGGGATTAAACTCATGACAAAACAAGGCCTTTATTAAGTGGATTTTAGTTAATGATATGATGAAGAAGTGATTTTTAGGGTTTGTAAGACAACTTGAGGGGGACTTGTCCATTAACACTAGGGTTAGTCCTTCTTAACCAATTAAGGAAGAATTAGAACCCTAATGCAAGGCCCAAGTTACAAGCTTGATGTCTTGATGATTATTAAGTGAATTTATTAAAGGATTTAAACACATTAAGGGTTTAACACTTAGGATTAAAGTTATACACTCCATCCTAATAGAAGGATGCAGGCATAAGCTTAATCACAAAGCCTCAAAGCCTTTAGGGTTTAGTCCTTGATTATGAGATGAGAAGAGAAGACTCAATGAGACACAAAGGTAAAAGCTAAATGGGGGGACTAATCAAAACCCTAATTATTGTCATGCTTTGTTGTTCCTAAAGTTTGTGAGGTTTACAAGAGAAATCTTCAGAGGAACCACCAGGAAGCAGATGAAAGGAGCAAGGAGAATCAAAGTAACTTGCTTCATTTAAGAAGACAAGTCACTTGAAGAAAGAAAGTAAGAATAAGAAGAAAGAGCAAGCTCAATCTCAAACACAAGATAAAATGCAGCAATGGTGCATAAGAGAGATGAAAAGAAATTGTGAGAAGTGAAGGCAAATTCACTTCTCAAAGTGACTTACCACCTGAAAAGTTAGCAAAGGAATGGAATGCAATGCAAATGGAATGCAATGTGATGATGCAAACCAAAACCAGAAGCATATGTGTGATGATAATGATGATATGAGATGATGCAAACATGAAACAAAGCATGGGGATGATCATACAAACCTATGGATGCAAATGAAGCAAGTTTAGAACCATGAACATACATGAAAAGTTATGAAAGGTAAATGACATACAACATGACAAATGAAAGATGCAATGATCAAACATGAATCTAACATGTCTTAAGATGTATTATGAATCAAATGGATGCATAAAATGTCATGGCAAGTCATGGTATGTGTAAACACCCCAAATTTGCCCTCACCCATTCACACCATGGCTTGTGATCATTTCATATGCATAAACACAATCATATCATCTCATATCTTATTTTTGATTCACTGCATAGTTTCTAAGTCATCTGCACCTAGGGTTTGTGATCTGAGCAATCCAAGAGCCTCTTGAGCCACTCCAAAGGCCATAAATCACTTCAAAGGGGTCCATGTGTGTCCTTATATCATATCACATCCTCTCAAAGTCAAAAATGCCAAAGAATCACAAGAACTGGGATTGGTATGGATGCAGAGCCAAGTTTGACTACACAGTTGACCTAAAATTAGGGTTTTGGTTTCAGAGGCCATAACTCCAAATTTTTTGATCATTCTTGTTTCCATTGGTCTCTATATGGTATAGGGAGTATGCATATCAATTTTCATGAAGAAATTCCATGGGGAAGTCATCTGATCAAGAGTTGACTTTTCAGACAAGTCAGTGCAAAATCAGGGCATCTGAGGCCCCCAATGACCCAACCAAGGGGTGATCTTCATCATTTTGAGTGTATATGATCTTTATTTGATCATGAAAGAAGGTTGAAGTTCACAAAATTCAAGAATTTGAAGTTTTTGCAAAGTTGACTTTTTTGGGCATAGTTGACTTTTCAAGAATATGTCATTTTATGCCATTTTTCAAGCCTTGCTTTTTGATCCAAAAATGCTTCAAATGGGAAAACTTTGGTCATGAAAGTTGTAGAATACATTTTTCCCTTTTCAAAAAGTACAAGAACATGATCTAATTCTTCTTGGATCAAGAGTTGAGGTGTGACAAAGTTGGCCAAAATCATTAATTTTCAAGACATGCCTCAAATGAGAAATTTGCAAAAATCATGAACCAAGGCAAATTGCAACTTCTAGTTCACATCAAACCAATGCACAAACATTCTATGTGACCTAAAAATCAGATTTGAGCCAAAGTTTCTCATGTTGCATGGCTTGTGTAGCAAGATAGTCACATGTGAACCAAAGATGACCAACTTGCAAAACCATCATCACACTTTCACCAACTTGCTGCATTGGCTATTGAACCTTTCTAGCTTCACTCACACACCATGCTGCGCCAGCCCCACTCTTGTACCAAGCTAGAACTTAGCCCATGTCTCTCTTACAACAAAGTGGACTTTTTGCAAAAGTGAACTTACCTATCACAGCAGGCCAGGTCACATCATCTGGCCAATTGGAATTGTTTATACTATCCATTTGCAAGCTAAACACAACATCAAGCCAGCCTGAAGCAAGCCCTAGCACAGCATACACAAAAACACTCCAATCTGCATTTTCCTTCGAATCATCTTCCACAGGCCTCAAACACTAAAACCAATTCCACATATCAACTCACCTTGCTTCATTGAGCAGAAATCAACAAGGCTCAGGCTTGAACTGAGCAAGAACATAGCTTCACCATTTTTTCATTCTCACAGCCAGAACCTTCGAATCTCACTTTCCAGCCATCAAACATCCCATTTTTTTTCACTAACAAGTCAAACACACTCAAGAGAGCAAGAACCAACCATTAACAGAGCTTGAAACCACTCACACACAAACTCCATTTTCTGCTACACCAGAACTGAATTTCTCAAAGCAGCTTGTCTAAGCTCATTCCAAGCCTTCCATTAGCATCAGGGGAGACAAAGAAGTTCATTTGCACGCAAAGAAGGCTCTGGAAGCTCAGTATTGAAGCTTTCCAGCTCAGGTATGAACATAAACATTTTTTTCCCAAAGCTTGCATTTTAAGTTATAATCTGGTTGCTTATGTCTTGCTGGTCATGGGGATGCCTTTAGAATCAAAAATAGATGAGAAATGAGTTTGTATTGTTACTCTGAAATTTCACCCGTGGATTTTGTTGCTTTCGATTTGCCTGATTCTTGGTGTTTAAATGATGTTTGAGGGTGGATTCGTGACCTAGGTTGTTAGAGGATTGTTTGGCTGTGTTTAATTTGTTGATTAGATGCCTGAATCATGAACTAGGGTTTTGGGGTCGCCGGGGAAGATGACCGGAGTTCCCCTCCGGTCACCTGAATTTGTTTTGCCCTAATCTCAGGTCATTAAGTCCATTTGAATGTAGAGCATAGGATCCTTTGACCCCATTGACCTCCCGCGCGCATGTGTGGCCTGGATTCACTCAGTTAGCCCTAATCCCTTTAGTTAGTTTTAATTAATTATAATTAAATTAATTAACTCAGAAGCAATATAGACCCTTCATTCACGCGCGTGGTCAACCCATTCAAATCCAGACTCAATCCTGGCCCTCCACTCAGTTGACTTCAGTTTAATTCATTTTTTATTTCATTTTTTTTTCATTTAACTTCCACAATTTATTAAAAATAGTAAAATTGTTTTAAAAATTATGAAACTTTTTGTCAAGAGTTTCATCAATTTTTAAAACACAAAAATATTTTTATTTTCATTTTTAGCATTTAAAAAGTATTTTAAAATATTTAAAAGTTTATTTTTAATTGATTAATGGAAATTAATTTATTAAAAATACTTTTAGGTATTTAAAAATCACGAAAAAATTCATGAAATGTTCTAAGACATTTAGAAACATTGTCCAACCTTCAAACCAAATTTCTTTTTTGATCTTGATGCATTTTGAGAATTTTTCATTGAATTAAAATCATTTTTGTGCATTAATTTGATCCATAGTTCAAAAAATCATTCCTGCCTATTCATGAGGAGTTGGACATTGATTCTTCTTGCATTGCATTGTGTTTAGCATGTAGTTTGTGAGATTAAATGGCCATGATTTGATCTTTCATTTTCCATTTGTTTGATAATTTTCTTGTTTGGAAACCCTAAAACCCTAGCAAACTTGTGAAAATCATAACTTGAGTTTGGTTAGGAGTTGAGACTTCTCCTTTGGGCATTGGTTTAGTATAGGATTAGGGGTCCTTTGAGTGGCATTTTCAATTTTTTATCTTAGTGTTTGCTTCTGATTTTGGTTTTTGTTTGATGCATTGTTCATAAACCCTAATTTGAGCCTCCATTTGCATCCATCTTGCATTCTTTTGCATAACATAATTTGCCATGACATTTCAAGCATCCATGTGATTCATTTGACATCATAAGACATATTGAAAGCATGTTTGATCATTGCACCATGTATTTGCCATGTTGTATGCCATGTGCACTTCATAACTTTTCATGTATGTCCATGCTTCCTAACTTGCTTCATTTGCATTCATGAACTTGTATGGCCATTTCCATGTGCTGCCTCATGTTTGTAGCATCTCATAGCATCATTAGCATCATGTAAATGCTTCTGGTTTTGTTTCTCATCATGTCATCTCATCCCATTTTGCATTGCATTGCATTTCTTTTCTAACATTTCAGGTGGTAAGTGAATTTGAGAAGTGAATTTGCCTTCACTTCTCATAACTTTTCTTTTCATCTCCCTAGCATCCATGCTGCATTTCCATATGTGTTTGAGTTTGAGCTTGCTCATTTTTTCTTCTTCCTACTTTCTTTCTTCAAGTGACTTGACTTCTTGAATGAAGCAAGTTACTTTGCTTCTCTTAATCCTTTCATCTGTTTCCTGGTGGCTCCTTTGAAGATTTCTCTTGAAAACCTCACAAACCTTAGGAACAACCAAGCATGACAATGATTAGGGTTTTGATTAGTCTCCCCTCTTAGTTTTACCTTTGTGTCCCTCTTTGAGTCTTCTCTTCTCATCTCATAATCAGGGACTAAACCCTAAAGGCTTTAAGGCTTTGTGATTAAGCTTATGCCTGCATCCTTCTATTAGGATGGAGTGTATAACTTTAATCCTAAGTGTTAAACCCTTAATGTGTTTAAATCTCTTAATAAACCCACTTAATAATCATCAAGACATCAAGCTTGTAACTTGGGCCTTGCATTAGGGTTCTAATTCTTCCTTAATTGGTTAAGAAGGACTAACCCTAGTGTTAATGGACAAGTCCCCCTCAAGTTGTCTTACAAACCATAAAAATCACTTCATCATCATATCACTAAATAAAATCCACTTAATCAAAGGCTTGTTTTGTCATGAGTTTAATCCCTAATCATGGATTAAGTTGAGGAGCTTTCCTCAGCTTAAACATTCTCATCTATTATCCTTCTATTAGGATGGTGTAATGAGTCTGTTTAATCTCTGATTATGGCTTAACCTCATTACTTAACACTAAACAAAAACACCAAAAACATCTAAATAATCACAAGTAGGTTAATGATCTTAATCCTACATCATGGTGATTAAGTGTGAGAATCTGACTTCACACTTAAGGTATTCTCATTACCCCTAATCAGAGGGAAGATGTGATGAGTTTACTAAATCCATTGGTTTAGGCTTGAGCTCATTAATTTATGACAAACTTTAAAAAGCAATAAAAGACTGAATACTCAAAAACAAACAATAATCGTCTCCTTCGGGATTCTTTCCTCATCTCATTCACTCACAACCGAGAACTTGCTTCTTCCGTCTAATGCAAGACAGTTTGCATCTGTGCCAGACAGATCATACACTTGAGCATAGGCAAGTAAGCAGTTCACAAGTCAATTCATCTTTCAGTCTCTTTGGGTCGAACTACGGTGTTCTGACTTCCTCATTGCACGAGAGGATACGTAGGCATAACTTAACAGTTATCGAACAAAAGTCTCTGTATATCCCCCCTCTTTCCAGCTTCATTCTTTAGCCTCATGATCTTGAGCATCTTATTCCTGTTCTTACACTGACACTGTATATATTACACTTCACTTCTTCTACACTGACACCTGTACATCCTTCCAGCTCTTTTACACACAGATTACACTGACACTACCCCTTTAAAACACAAATCTTTTAAGCGTGGATCCCGTCGAGTACGGCGGACAATCTGGGTGCTAATACCTTCCCAAGTTGTAACCAACCCCCTTTCTCAGTCTCTCTGGTTCGCAACCGTCTTATCCATATCTTTCTAGGTCTATGCAGCATTACCTTTCCTCCGGGATAAAAATGCCTAGCTGGCGACTCTATTCATCTCCAGTGAGTTCACGGCTGTGTGTTCTCATTGTCCCCCTCGCCGACCGTTCGCGTCTGTACCTTTATTTGGGCCTGGTCCCATTTTATCGGGAGCGACAGCTTGGCGACTCTGCTGGGGACCCTTATACTGTAACCAGGGCTTCTGGTTCTTTTTGTGGGTTCCTCCTAACGCTTGATTGATTTGTGTTTACTGGGGTGTTATGTGCTTATTTGTGTTTGTATATTTGTATTTATTTTGGCTTTATGTACAGTTGCTTTACTGCTTTCTTTATTGCTTTTGTATATATCATACTGTCATGCTGCTGGCTGGATCTGTTGTTTGCTTTGGTGGGTGGGTGTTCCATTGAGAGTTAAGGTCCTATACCTGGGACCTGAGTGACACCTAGGCTAGAGTGGTTCATATTCTTTCCCATTCCATCTCGGTCTGGTGCGGGAATATGAAACACGGTTCAGATATGGGTTTCTTCTTGAGAACTCTGTGTTGCAGATTTCCTGCAATGCTAGGGCTATCTGGGAAGCCTGCTAAGTCTGGATGACCTTTTAGTATTGACCTTCAGAAACTGAGGTGAATTAGAGGAGGAACTTTTATGGTTATTGTAAACACTGTACCTCCGGGTTAGAAGTGTTTACACTTCTCATAACTGATCCAAGTCTGAGGATCCTTGTTTTAGAACACCACCTGTGAGGGGATTGGGCTGTTTACAGGTTTGCAGGTACCTTGACCTCAGAATACCCTGTTACTTTGATTTGATTAAGAATACTCCATGTTGGAACAGTTCTTGTGATTCTAAACCCTGGACATGTGGCTCTTTATTTGAGCCCCCCACCTTGGTTACTGGACTTATGGACCTCCATCTGGATTTCTTACACACATGGACTTATATCAGAGCACTTGATCAGATCCAGCTCAGTCACAAACCCTTGCATTTCATTTGCATACATAATCATTGCATCATATTGACATTTGCTTATTTGTGTTTCAGGGTATCCATCTCCATTTGGTTTTGGTTTTGACCCCATCTTCAGTATTGACCTATCTTCATCAGCACCTGCTTCAGCTATCAGCTATTTACTTCAGTCACCTGCACCAGCCAATCAGTGGCCCATTCTTCAGTATCATCATCAGCACTTGTCTCTACTCAACATCATGGCACCTAAAAAGAGCAACATCACCTACCACTTCTTCCAGCCAGAGTTAGCTGACATCAGGAGGATTCAGACCCTGATCACTCCAGACCATATACCACTGTTCAAGGAACACCATGGAGATATACTTGATATGGTTATGGATCTGGACCCCTCACAGAGAAGCCTGATCCACATTTGCCTTCAGTTTTATGATCCCCCACTGAGATGTTTCACTTTTCAAGACTTTCAGTTGGGCCCTTTATTGGAAGAATACTCATCATTAGTTGGTATACCTATCAGAGGTGGAGTCCCTTTCAACCCTGAGATGGTCTTTCTTGGTAATGAAGAGGTAGCAAAGGCATTGCATCTAGAACCAGTCCTGATTGGGCAGCATATGACTTCTAAGGCTGGAATCCCTGGCCTACATCTGGATTTCTTGATCTCTCAAGCCACCCTGAAAGCTTCTTTAGGAGAGTGGAGAGCAGTCTGTGCTTTAGTGGCCTTGAGCATATATGGGATTATACTATTTGCAGATGAGCCTCGATTCATTAGTAAGAATGCAATCCATCTTTTCATCCTGAAGAACCCAGTGCCAACTTTATTAGGGGATCTCTACTATTCAGTACATCAGAGGAATGAAAAGCAGAGGGGAAGATTAGTGAGGTGTTGTGCTCCATTGTTCCATACTTGGCTTCTCAGGCACCTACCCAGGACAAATGCGTTTTTGAATCCTCATCAGCAGAGAAACTGGGCTGGAAGACTTACTACCTTGACTTCAGCTGATATCAGGTGGTGCACCCAAAGCACAAAAGGCAGGGATATCATCACCAGCTGTGGGCATTTTCCCAATGTGCCCCTAATAGGAGTTAAGGGTAGTATTAATTACAACCCTCTGCTGTTCAGAAGACAACTGGGCTATGCACTGGTTCACACTCCTAAGGCACAAGACTTGGTTGAGACTCTTTATTGTGAGAACAAGCTTAATCTAGCTATTATAAGGCAGGCAGCCTGGGCCTGGGATAATGTTCAAACCAAAGGAGTAACCATCCTGGGGAAGTGTAACAATGTGGCATCAGCACAATACTATGATTGGTCCCATGCCAGGGCTCAATTCTCTGGGATGCCCTTTACTATAGAAGATATGCCTGGGCCTTCCACAACACCACCTCCAGCAACTGTCAGCTTAGAGGAGTTTGAGAAGTTGAAAGAGGGAAATGAGAAGCTGACTCAAGCTCTACAGAAGACCCTCTGGGAGAGGAGTGATGGTAGACTGGATATTGAGAGGTTGGAGAAGTTGAAGGTGGAGCATCTGGCTAGAATTGAGAAGTCTGAAGATTACATTAAGAAATCTAGGGATGGAGAGCAAATCCTGAAGAATGCTTGCAAGGAAGCCCAATTCCAGAAAGCCAGGACAAACTTGTATTTGAAGGAGAGTCAGGCTAGGTGGGTCAGGATCACCGAGGCTCGTACTCTGGAGGACAAGAGGGTCCAAGACAAGATAGAGCAACTAGAAGCTAGTGCAAAAGAGCAGCAAGAAGCCCTGGCAGCAGCCCAGAGGGAGATATCAGAGCTGAAGATCAGAGCTGGAGTGAAGAGGTCAAAGGACCAAAGTCAACACAAAAAGCTAACTGCAGCTGTTGCTACCCGGAACCTCCTTATCAGGAACCTCACGGAGCGTCCAGCTGATCCTGTGACCGAAGCACTTCTCAAGGAAGTTCGGGAGGATGAGTTTGGTCTTGGTGTTTGACCATTTGTTTGTTGTTGTTTTCGTTCCATGTATTTTGATTTCTTGTAATGTATTTTGACCCCTCAGAGGGCTTGTATTTGTAAACAAACTATGTACCACTGGCCTTTTGTAATATATGTATTAGTTTGTTCCATCCGAGTTTGCTTCGAAAGCAACATCAACAGTATCATCTTCAAAAGGGTCTGGAAGGGTCAAAACTGAATGCCAAGCCGGATACCTTGAAAACAAATAAGCATACTGCATTGCATGCTAACCCTTTGTTTGTTTTGTAGGTGTTTGTTTTTATTGTTGCTAACTTTGTTGTGATGTTCAGGAATTATTGCTCGACGACGAGGGTTTCCACTCAACCGACCACACAGGTACCCCACCCGTAATAACCTTCCGGGCATACAGATGGATCAGATGCAGCAGGACCTTACAGAGGTCAGGAACCAAATGACCAACGAGAGGTTGGAAATGAGGAACCAAATGACACAGTTTATGGAAGTAATGAACAACATGGCTCAAAGCCAAGAGAGGCTCAGAGCATTGGTGGAAGGGAGAAATCAGGAAGATCATCAGCCAGGGACTGCTGGCACCAGCAACAATGAAAGAGTCCAACCTCATGTCAATCCCCCAGTCTTTGGACCTCACCTCCATCCAGAGGCCAACATTCCTGTCAACATACAAGGGACTGCCACAACAGGAAGGGTACTGCAAGAAGACCCTCAAGAAGACCAGTTCACAGTAATGGGAGTCGGGGAAGAGGCCTATGATAGAAGGTTGGATGAGATAGCTGAGAAATTAAGATCCTTAGAGTCTCAAAACTCTTTGGGTTTTGATGTTATGGATATGGGCTTGGTAGATGGGGTCAGGATTCCCCACAAGTTTAAGCCACCATGCTTTGAGAAGTATAATGGGACTTCCTGCCCACGGACCCACTTACAATCCTTTCTAGGGAGGTTGAAAGCCTATACCATGGACGAGAAGCTATGGATGTTTTATTTTGAGGATAGCTTAACTGGAGCGTCAAGGGAATGGTACTCTCACCTGACAAGGGCAACCATCAGGTGTTGGAAGGATTTGGCAGAAGCTTTCATTAGACAATATCAGTACAATTTGGATATGGCACCCAACAGGACCCTCCTAATGGGAATGTCACAGTCATCTAGAGAGAGCTTCCGAGAGTATGCTCAAAGATGGAGACAGCTTGCTGCTGCTGTCCAGCCACCTATGTCAGAAAGGGAGATGGCTGATATGTTCATGAACACCCTTCAGGGGACTTACATTGATAGGCTAGCTGCCTTCTCATCTACCAGCTTTGCAGATGTAGTCATAGCCGGGGAGAGAATTGAAAGCCTATTGAAGATGGGTAAGATCTCAGACAACGGTGCAAGCTCATCCAGTAATGCAAGAAAGCCTTTTGCAGGCCCAAGGAGGACTGGTGAGACCAATGCCATCCACACCAACAGGGGCAGGCCCCAATATGTTCATAGATCTGTGGCAGCTGTCACCATTCCCGCTCCAGCTCATCCACAACCAGCTTATCAACCTCCTCAGCAAAACTATCAGCAACAACCCCAGTACCATCAACAAAATCAGTATCCTCCGAGAAATTACAACAACAGCAACACCAACAACAATAACCAGCAAAGGCCATTCCAGCAGAGGCCATCTCAAGCCAACCGGGTGATCGATCCGATCCCTATGCCATATGCTACATTGCTGCCACAACTCCTGAAACTCAACCTAGTTAAGCTAAGGACATTGGCACCTCCAGATCCCAACAGTCTACCCAGGAATTACGACTCCAACGCCAGATGTGCTTTTCATTCGAATGCACCTGGCCATAGTACAGAAAAGTGCAGAGCCTTACACATGAAGGTACAAGACCTGGTAGACTCTAAGGCCCTGAATTTCGCACCACCACCCAATGTCAACAAAAATCCTATGCCACACCACGGTGGTCCCAGAATCAACGCTATTGAAGGAGACAAGCCGTCTTATTTAATAACCAGTGTGGGTCAGATTCGGACGCCGTTGGTAGAGATTAAGGCTCAGCTCCTCGAATGTCAAATGTTCCCGGGGTGTGAGTTAGGGTGTGCTTACTGCAATATTTCAGTAAATGGGTGCGATAACCTGAGGAATGGCATAGATAGTCTCATTCAGAGTGGCCAACTTCAGATCACCACATCATTTCCAACAAATCCAGCAATCTCATCAGCAACAGTTCTGGTATCTCCTACAACTGCAGCAACCATTGTTCCTGACAATTCTTCGGCTTCACCAACAAGTACTTCATCTATCATCTCAACTGATCAGTTATCAACAAATTTTTCTTCTACAACTTCAGCACCACTCCAATTTGAATCTCCTACAACAACAACATCCATCCTTCCGACAATGTCTCCTACAACTCCAGCAACAAACTCTGAAGATGTCTCAACTGTCACAATATTTTATGATCCTGAAAACAACTCTGCTTACAACTCAGAAAGTGCTGCTCCCATCAGAGCACCAGTCACGATTTATTATGATCCACAAACTATCACAGTCCCTTCTGCAGCTGCCATTAGTCCAGTCACTGTCACAGTGCCCGGACCAGTGCCTTATGAAAGCAATAGGGCCATCCCTTGGCACTACGGCTCTGACGTGTACTGCGAAGGAAAGAAAATCACCCTTGAACCATCAACACCTGCACCACAAATAGACAATGTGGGAGGAGGCGGAGGCTTCACTCGAAGCGGACGTCTCTTTGCCCCACAGTTTCAAAGACCCACTGCCGAAGCAGAAGCTGCTGCCAAGGCAAAAGGAAAGAGCCCGGTGCAGGAAGATCAAGCTGTTAAGGAAGCTTTGAAAACACCATTCGATCAAGAAGTTGATGAGTTTATGAGAATCATCAAAAAGAGTGATTACAAAATAGTGGATCAGCTTCACCAGACGCCATCCAAGATCTCTATCCTATCACTGCTCATGTGCTCCGAAGCCCATCGGAATGCACTACTCAAAGTCTTGCACGCAGCTTACGTGCCTGAAGAGATCACCGTCAATCAGTTGGAAACCGTGGTTGGAAATGTTACTGCTAGCAATGGGCTAGGGTTCACCAATACTGACTTGACAACGGAAGGCCGCAACCATAACAAGGCCTTGCACATCACCATGGAATGTAAAGGTGCAGTCCTTTCCCATGTGTTGGTAGACACAGGATCATCCCTTAATGTCTTACCAAAGAAGGCCCTGGTGAAGCTAGAGTATGAAGGATTAGCATTACGTCCCAGTAACCTGGTAGTAAGAGCCTTTAATGGTTCTAAGAGATCGGTTCTGGGAGAAATTGAGCTGCCTGTGACAATTGGCCCACAAACCTTTAAAACAATCTTCTATGTGATGGACATTCAGCCTGCCTACAGCTGTTTGTTGGGTAGACCATGGATTCATGCCGCTGGCGCAGTAACGTCTACCCTTCACCAGAAGTTAAAATTTGAGTGGGAAGGCCAAGTTGTTACTATCTGTGGGGAGGAGGATATATTTGTCAGCCATCTGGCTACTTATAATTATATTGAGATGGATGGGGAGATCCATGAAACAATGAGCCAAGGATTTGAGGCCTTGAATGTTAATGAAGCATCTGCTGTATCTGGAATCTCCATGTCATCTTATCAACAAGCCCGGAAGGTTGTTGAAGAAGGAACTGCCCAAGGCTGGGGCAAGGTTTTGTCTGTGGAGGAGAAGAAGGACAAATTTGGGTTGGGTTACAGACCAACTCAACAAAATCAAGTGGAGGCTGCTGAGAAGCCTGGTTTTGTCAGTGAGGGAATGCTTACCCCTGATACTATCAACAATTTGGAAGACGAGCTGGAAGAAGAACGCAATCTGGAGAATTGGATTCGTCCAAAGATCCCGGGGAGCAGTATCTCAAACTGGTCTTCCCAGGAAATTATAAGAGTTACTCATGCAGAGTAATTATTATTTCCTGTATTTTTATAGCATGCATCAAAGTCTTGCATCTTGCCCAAGATGACAAGACTCATTTTGTAATCGGGCCATCTGTACTTTTTGTGCAAACAAGATTAATCAATGAAATATCAGACATCTTTTTGCAAATGAGTCCTTTTCTTTTCCGCTCACTGTTTTTCCATTTTTCTTTTTGTACAAAAAATAAATGGCGATGTTTTCAAAATGATAACTTTGTTTCACTTTTCTAAAACAAGATTAAAATCAATCACTAAAACGAACAAACTGAACCCTTGCAGAGAGTGCCTTCCTGACAGCACCGACAACAGCACGGCTATGACTTCGTATGACTTTGACAATCCGATCAATCAAGCTGATGAAGGGGTTGAAGAAGAATATGAGCTTCCTGAAGAGCTAGCCAGGTTGTTGAGACAAGAGGAAAAGGTTATTACTCCTCACCAGGAGGAGGTTGAAGTGATCAATCTTGGTACAGATGAAGACGTGAAAGAAGTTAAAATCGGGGCCTGCTTACAAGACCCAGTGAAGAGACAACTAATTGATCTGCTTCAAGAATATGTGGACGTGTTTGCTTGGTCTTATCAGGATATGCCAGGGTTGGACACCGACATTGTTGTGCACAAGCTGCCTTTGAGGGAAGAATGCCCACCGGTCAAACAGAAACTGCGCCGTACTCGCCCAGACATGGCTATGAAAATCAAAGAAGAGGTACAAAAGCAGTGGGACGCCGGGTTCCTTGCTGTGACTAGCTATCCGCCGTGGGTTGCTAATATAGTACCTGTGCCTAAGAAAGACGGCAAAGTAAGAATGTGTGTTGACTATCGGGATCTGAACAGAGCTAGCCCGAAAGATGACTTCCCATTACCTCACATTGATGTATTGGTGGATAATACGGCTCAGTTCTCGGTATTCTCCTTCATGGACGGATTTTCAGGATATAATCAGATCAAAATGTCACCTGAAGACATGGAGAAAACAACATTCATCACACCTTGGGGCACGTTCTGTTACAAAGTGATGCCATTCGGACTGAAGAATGCTGGTGCAACATATCAACGGGCTATGGTGACATTATTCCACGATATGATCCATAAGGAAATAGAATGTTATGTGGATGACATGATTGCCAAGTCCCTTACTGAAGAAGACCACCTGGTAAATCTGCTGAAACTGTTCAAGCGTCTGAGGAAGTACCAATTGAAATTGAACCCCAACAAGTGCACATTCGGGGTACGATCCGGTAAGTTGCTGGGCTTTATTGTAAGCGAGAAAGGGATTGAGGTTGACCCTGATAAAGTTAAAGCTATTCAAGAGATGCCTGCACCGAAAACTGAGAAAGAAGTTCGGGGGTTCTTAGGTAGATTGAACTACATTTCAAGGTTCATATCTCACCTTACAGCAACCTGTGAACCCTTGTTCAAGCTATTAAGAAAAGAACAGACAGTCAGGTGGAATGAAGACTGCCAGAAGGCTTTTGACAAGATCAAAGAATATCTGCAAGAACCTCCAATCCTTATGCCTCCAGTTGAAGGAAGACCTCTGATAATGTACTTGACAGTATTAGAAGAGTCAATGGGGTGTGTGCTGGGCCAGCATGACGAGTCTGGCCGAAAAGAGTATGCAATATACTACCTGAGCAAAAAGTTTACCGACTGTGAACAACGTTATTCACTGCTCGAGAAAACTTGCTGTGCTTTAGCGTGGGCTGCTCGCCGACTAAGACAGTATATGTTGACCCACACTACTTTATTGATCTCAAAAATGGACCCAGTCAAGTACATTTTCGAGAAGCCAGCACTTACCGGACGGGTTGCAAGATGGCAAATGATTCTCACAGAATACGACATCCAGTACACCTCTCAGAAAGCCATCAAGGGCAGTGTACTATCTGAATATCTTGCTGAGCAACCTATTGATGACTACCAGCCTATGAGATTTGACTTCCCTGATGAAGACATCATGGTCATAAAAGCGAAAGATCATGAAGAGCCTATTCACACTGAAGGGCCTGACCCGGAAGAAGAATGGACTATGATGTTTGACGGGGCTGTTAATATGAACGGTCGTGGTGTTGGTGCAGTACTCATTACACCCAAGGGAGTTCACATGCCTTTCTCGGCAAAACTCACTTTCAACTGCACTAACAACGAAGCTGAATACGAAGCTTGCATTATGGGTCTTGAGGAAGCCATTGACCTCAGGATCAAGACATTGACTGTATTCGGAGATTCAGCTCTGGTAGTTAATCAAACTAATGGAAAATGGTACACCCACCAGGATCATCTGATACCTTACAGGGATTATACAAGGAGGTTATTGACTTTCTTCACAACAGTCAAGCTTGAGTATATCCCTCGGGACGAGAATCAGTTTGCAGATGCTCTTGCTACCATTTCATCCATGATCAAAGTTCAAGCTGCTAACTTTGTACCTCAGATTCCAGTGTCCAGACTTGATAGACCAGCATATGTATTTGCAGCAGATGTTGTCAGAGATGGTAAGCCTTGGTTCCATGACATTAAATGCTTCTTGGAGGATCAAACATACCCACCTGGGGCATCTTCCAATGATAAGAAGACTTTGAGAAGGCTTGCTGGTAGTTTCTTTCTGAACACTGATGGGTCTTTATACAAAAGAAACTTTGATATGGTACTCCTCAGATGTGTTGACAAGACGGAAGCAGATTTGTTGATGCATGAAGTGCACGAAGGATCCTTTGGTACCCATGCTGGAGGGCATGCCATGGCTAAGAAGTTGTTAAGATCAGGTTATTACTGGATCACAATGGATGCAGACTGTTGTGCTTATGCCAGAAAATGCCATAAATGCCAGATCTATGCAGACAAGGTGCATGTGCCTCCCAATCCTTTGAACATAATGTCTTCACCATGGCCCTTTGCTATGTGGGGCATTGATATGATTGGCAAGATTGAGCCAACTGCTTCAAATGGCCACAGATTCATCCTGGTCGCCATTGATTATTTCACCAAGTGGGTTGAAGCAGCCTCATATGCAAATGTTACGAGACAAGTGGTAGCCAGATTTCTGAAGAGAGATATCATCTGTCGATATGGAGTTCCCGAGCGAATCATTACTGATAATGGTTCCAACTTAAACAACAAGATGATGGCTGAGTTATGCCGGGACTTCAAGATCCAACACCACAATTCTTCTCCTTACAGGCCAAAAATGAATGGCGCTGTTGAGGCAGCAAATAAAAATATCAAGAAGATTGTGCAGAAGATGGTAGTCACTTACAAAGACTGGCATGAAATGCTACCATTTGCCTTGCATGGGTACCGCACGTCAATCAGAACATCCACTGGGGCAACACCGTATCAGCTTGTGTATGGTATGGAAGCAGTCCTACCTGTTGAAGTTGAATTACCCTCCCTACGAGTACTAATGGATGTTAAGCTGAACGAAGCAGAATGGGTTAGGTCCCGATACGAACAACTGAGTCTGATTGAAGAGAAAAGATTGGCTGCAATCTGTCATGGGCAGCTGTATCAGAAAAGAATGAAGAAAGCCTTCGATCAGAAAGTCAGGCACCGAGAGTACCAAGTAGGAGATCTTGTGCTGAAAAGAATCCTCCCTCCTCATACAGACCACAGGGGCAAATGGACTCCAAATTATGAAGGACCATTTGTGGTAAAGAAAGTTTTTTCCGGTGGAGCACTGATGCTCAGCACCATGGATGGTGAAGACTTCCCGTCCCCTGTGAATTCAGATGCAGTTAAAAAATACTTCGCATAAAACGACCCGCTGGACATAAAAACAGAATGTAAGTCCAGGCAAAAATAGGGCATCCCGGCGAGTCAAAAACAGAATAAAAGACTCGGGCAAAAGTAAGGGAAAATAAATAAAAAATGTGTACACCCGCTGAGTTGAAAAGCCGCATTGGACAACTCAGGCAAAAATGGGTATCCCGATGGATTGAAAACCCGAAAGGGCGATCCATGCAAGATAAGGGAATAAGCGAACAACTGCATTCTGAATTCGTCTGTATCGCCTACAACCTGTTAAGCTTCGAAAGGATCAAGCTTCAATCAGAATCAGCCTTCTTCAGAAAGCAAGACGAGAAGAACGTCAAAAGTCATACGAGTCATAGCAGAAGAGGAAGCTCCTTAAAGCGTCGTCAACATTGCCAGCACTTTGTTTCTCAATTTGTAACAATCTCCTCATTTCAGGAGAAATGTTTCCTTGACTGTATCTTGCCAATTCAGGGCACATGAATTAATAAAATCAGATTTTCCAGTCATGTCTCGTCTTATACATTTTTATTTGCAAAGGATGTCTGATGTCTCTAAAAAACTGATTGCATAAGTACAGATGCTTTTCTTCAAAAAAAAAAAAAAAAAAAAAAAAAAAAAAAAAACACATGCTTGCAGGGAATATACTTACTCTCGAAAGTGCTTAACTCCTATGACGGAATCCAGTAAAGGATACCTCGGGACCATTTGTGCGTTTCCTTATCTTTGCAGGATTGCAGGTATCCAGAACGCAACTTGGGGCATACAAGCTACATCCCAGCAAGCTGGCAAATCAACACTCACTCTTGGCGCCAGAGGTGTTTTTCTCCCCAGCTGAGTTGCCAACAACTTTCCCCAGCCGTAGTGCCAATCATTCTTCCTCAGCAGAATGCAGAAGTCAGGGAACCATCTCCCCACGGAATCCTCAGCCGCTATCCAGAAGAGCAACGCATGAAGGAGTCACAACAGAGTAATGAAGGCTCTTGCAAACCCCAGCTGGGTCCTGTATTACAAGGATATGTCAATCAGTGACCTGTATCCCCAAGCAAATATCATATCATCAGATCTGCCAATGATCTCATCCCCAGCTGGGATGTCCACTTCAAACAGATCGACCAGAGATCTTCGTGGCAGCGGGATCCGAATCCCAGACCGTTATCTTTGCATAATCATGACATTTGCATCATATTTACCCACAAAGCGTAGCATTCCGTCTAATACGGAGCATTACGGCAAAAATCAAACATATAGCATAATCATAAGCCATGTTATGAATCGAACACTTGTGACTAGTAATCATTCATCAGAATGCAGAATACTTTCCCCAAAATCCCCACCAGAATCCCCAGCAAAAGCAGTTGCCTCACAATTCACAAACACCAGTATATACTCATTTTGACACCCGTCCGTGTCATCACTCCCCAGTAAAGTTGCTGAACACTCTTTACAAACAAAATCACCCGTATTACAGATACTTCCTGACACCCGTCCGTGTCATATCCTCAGCAGAAAGCCAAAGACATCATCTTTGCACTCACCTATACTTGTATACACATTTTCTTGACACCCGTCTGTGTCATTTCCCCAGCGCAGTCGCCTACACTTTTACAACCCATATACTTGTTGATATTATCATACTTTTCTCTTTTGACACTCGTCCGTGTCACTCTCCCCAGCAGTTAAAACACTCATCTATACAATACTCACCACTCATACTACTCATGTTACACTTATACAGATGCTCGTCCGTATCTTGTACATGCCATTTATATCCCCACAGATTCAACACTCGTCCGTGTTCTTTGTTAACCAGTTGGTATTCGTCTGTACCATCATCTCAGAATATGCGTCAAGTGTTTGTTTCTACATGATACTCGTCCGTATCATAGCCTTAAGGATGCTCGTCCGCATCTTTAATCCATACACCGTGTCAAACACTTATGTCTTCTTGAATATAGACACTCGCCTGTGTTTACTATTCCCCAGAAGAATCCTCAAATTCAACACTCGTCCGTGTTCTCTGTTAACCCGTTGATACTCGTCCGTATCATCATCTCTGAACATGTGTCAGTTTGTTTCTACTCGATACTCGTCCGTATCATAGTCTTAGGGATGCTCGTCCGCATCTTTAATCTATACACAACATCTAAACACTTATACTTTCTTTTCTTGGTTGTAAACACTCGTCCGTGTTTACTATATCCCCAGTAGATCGCCAAGTAAGCAAATCTTCCTTTTTATCTGACACTCGTCCTGTGTTATGATAAACCTTGAGAGCAGCCGTACCCTGCTAGGTGGTCGTCCTCCACCTCTTGATGGTCGTCCTCCATCATGCTCATCCGATGGCCGTCCCCATCGTTGATTTTTAGCAGCCGTCCCCTGCTAGGTGGTCGTCCTCCACCTCTTGATGATCGTCCTTCATCATTTTATCCAATGGCCGTCCCCATTGTTGATTTTTGGTTATCCGACATTCGTCCTATGTCATGAGAAACCTCGAGAGCAACCGTCCCCTGCTAGGTGGTCGTCCTCCACCTCTTGATGGTCGTCCTCCATCATGCTCGTCCGATGGCCGTCCCCATCGTTGACCTTTCTATCCGGCATTCGTCCTATGCCGCGATATTTTCGGCAGCCGTACCCTGCCAGGTGGTCGTCCTCCACCTTAGATGACCGTCCCTCATTTTAACCCAACAGAGCAGCCGTCCCCTGCTAGATGATCGTCCTTCACTTTTGATGACCGTACCTCATCATCTGTTTATTTCATTTATTCTTTAACCCGATGGCCGTCCCCGTCGTGGTCCCTTTTCTTTTTAGCCCGATGGCCGTCCCCATCGTTGGTTACTTTACCTTTATGAACTTGATGGCCGTCCCCGTCAGGTTTCACCAATCCCCAGAGAATCTTACAACTTTATCTCGATGGTCGTCCCCATCATATTTTCTTATTTTTCCCAGCTAGTCGGCCGTCCCCATCTTAGCTTTACCTTTTATCCCCAGCATGTCGGCCGTCCCCGTCATCGCTTTATTTCCCGCGCTTTTCCCAGCATGTCGGCCGTCCCCGTCATTGCTATTTACCCAGCAGTCGTCCTCTGCTCGACGGTCGTCCTCCGTCGCCCACACTTTACAATATACTTTATTTTCCTTTTACAATCTATATCCCTTTTCTTCTTCATTCTGTGAGTGCAAATTTTGGACTGTCTTTGGTATTCAACCACAAGTTATCTTGTTTGCCTGTTAAACCGTTGCTTACATCCTGCGCAGCTAACTCATGTTTGAATAGGGGCAGCTGTAAACACCCCAAATTTGCCCTCACCCATTCACACCATGGCTTGTGATCATTTCATATGCATAAACACAATCATATCATCTCATATCTTATTTTTGATTCACTGCATAGTTTCTAAGTCATCTGCACCTAGGGTTTGTGATCTGAGCAATCCAAGAGCCTCTTGAGCCACTCCAAAGGCCATCAATCACTTAAAAGGGGTCCATGTGTGTCCTTATATCATATCACATCCTCTCAAAGTCAAAAATGCCAAAGAATCACAAGAACTGGGATTGGTATGGATGCAGAGCCAAGTTTGACTGCACAGTTGACCTAAAATTAGGGTTTTGGTTTCAGAGGCCATAACTCCAAATTTTTTGGTCATTCTTGTTTCCATTGGTCTCTATATGGTATAGGGAGTATGCATATCAATTTTCATGAAGAAATTCCATGGGGAAGTCATCTGATCAAGAGTTGACTTTTCAGACAAGTCAGTGCAAAATCAGGGCATCTGAGGCCCCCAATGACCCAACCAAGGGGTGATCTTCATCATTTTGAGTGTATATGATCTTTATTTGATCATGAAAGAAGGTTGAAGTTCACAAAATTCAAGAATTTGAAGTTTTTGCAAAGTTGACTTTTTTGGGCATAGTTGACTTTTCAAGAATATGTCATTTTATGCCATTTTTCAAGCCTTGCTTTTTGATCCAAAAATGCTTCAAATGGGAAAACTTTGGTCATGAAAGTTGTAGAATACATTTTTCCCTTTTCAAAAAGTACAAGAACATGATCTAATTCTTCTTGGATCAAGAGTTGTGGTGTGACAAAGTTGGCCAAAATCATTAATTTTCAAGACATGCCTCAAATGAGAAATTTGCAAAAATCATGAACCAAGGCAAATTGCAACTTCTAGTTCACATCAAACCAATGCACAAACATTCTATGTGACCTAAAAATCAGATTTGAGCCAAAGTTTCTCATGTTGCATGGCTTGTGTAGCAAGATAGTCACATGTGAACCAAAGATGACCAACTTGCAAAACCATCATCACACTTTCACCAACTTGCTGCATTGGCTATTGAACCTTTCTAGCTTCACTCACACACCATGCTGCGCCAGCCCCACTCTTGTACCAAGCTAGAACTTAGCCCATGCCTCTCTTACAACAAAGTGGACTTTTTGCAAAAGTGAACTTACCTATCACAGCAGGCCAGGTCACATCATCTGGCCAATTGGAATTGTTTATACTATCCATTTGCAAGCTAAACACAACATCAAGCCAGCCTGAAGCAAGCCCTAGCACAACATACACAAAAACACTCCAATCTGCATTTTCCTTCGAATCATCTTCCACAGGCCTCAAACACTAAAACCAATTCCACATATCAACTCACCTTGCTTCATTGAGCAGAAATCAACAAGGCTCAGGCTTGAACTGAGCAAGAACATAGCTTCACCATTTTTTCATTCTCACAGCCAGAACCTTCGAATCTCACTTTCCAGCCATCAAACATCCCATTTTTTTTCACTAACAAGTCAAACACACTCAAGAGAGCAAGAACCAACCATTAACAGAGCTTGAAACCACTCACACACAAACTCCATTTTCTGCTACACCAGAACTGAATTTCTCAAAGCAGCTTGTCTAAGCTCATTCCAAGCCTTCCATTAGCATCAGGGGAGACAAAGAAGTTCATTTGCACGCAAAGAAGGCTCTGGAAGCTCAGTATTGAAGCTTTCCAGCTCAGGTATGAACATAAACATTTTTTTCCCAAAGCTTGCATTTTAAGTTATAATCTGGTTGCTTATGTCTTGCTGGTCATGGGGATGCCTTTAGAATCAAAAATAGATGAGAAATGAGTTTGTATTGTTACTCTGAAATTTCACCCGTGGATTTTGTTGCTTTCGATTTGCCTGATTCTTGGTGTTTAAATGATGTTTGAGGGTGGATTCGTGACCTAGGTTGTTAGAGGATTGTTTGGCTGTGTTTAATTTGTTGATTAGATGCCTGAATCATGAACTAGGGTTTTGGGGTCGCCGGGGAAGATGACCGGAGTTCCCCTCCGGTCACCTGAATTTGTTTTGCCCTAATCTCAGGTCATTAAGTCCATTTGAATGTAGAGCGTAGGATCCTTTGACCCCAATGACCTCCCGCGCGCATGTGTGGCCTGGATTCACTCAGTTAGCCCTAATCCCTTTAGTTAGTTTTAATTAATTATAATTAAATTAATTAACTCAGAAGCAATCTAGACCCTTCATTCACGCGCGTGGTCAACCCATTCAAATCCAGACTCAATCCTGGCCCTCCACTCAGTTGACTTCAGTTTAATTCATTTTTTATTTCATTTTTTTTTCATTTAACTTCCACAATTTATTAAAAATAGTAAAATTGTTTTAAAAATTATGAAACTTTTTGTCAAGAGTTTCATCAATTTTTAAAACACAAAAATATTTTTATTTTCATTTTTAGCATTTAAAAAGTATTTTAAAATATTTAAAAGTTTATTTTTAATTGATTAATGGAAATTAATTTATTAAAAATACTTTTAGGTATTTAAAAAATCACCAAAAAATTCATGAAATGTTCTAAGACATTTAGAAACATTGTCCAACCTTCAAACCAAATTTCTTTTTTGATCTTGATGCATTTTGAGAATTTTTCATTGAATTAAAATCATTTTTGTGCATTAATTTGATCCATAGTTCAAAAAATCATTCCTGCCTATTCATGAGGAGTTGGACATTGATTCTTCTTGCATTGCATTGTGTTTAGCATGTAGTTTGTGAGATTAAATGGCCATGATTTGATCTTTCATTTTCCATTTGTTTGATAATTTTCTTGTTTGGAAACCCTAAAACCCTAGCAAACTTGTGAAAATCATAACTTGAGTTTGGTTAGGAGTTGAGACTTCTCCTTTGGGCATTGGTTTAGTATAGGATTAGGGGTCCTTTGAGTGGCATTTTCAATTTTTTATCTTAGTGTTTGCTTCTGATTTTGGTTTTTGTTTGATGCATTGTTCATAAACCCTAATTTGAGCCTCCATTTGCATCCATCTTGCATTCTTTTGCATAACATAATTTGCCATGACATTTCAAGCATCCATGTGATTCATTTGACATCATAAGACATATTGAAAGCATGTTTGATCATTGCACCATGTATTTGCCATGTTGTATGCCATGTGCACTTCATAACTTTTCATGTATGTCCATGCTTCCTAACTTGCTTCATTTGCATTCATGAACTTGTATGGCCATTTCCATGTGCTGCCTCATGTTTGTAGCATCTCATAGCATCATTAGCATCATGTAAATGATTCTGGTTTTGTTTCTCATCATGTCATCTCATCCCATTTTGCATTGCATTGCATTTCTTTTCTAACATTTCAGGTGGTAAGTGAATTTGAGAAGTGAATTTGCCTTCACTTCTCATAACTTTTCTTTTCATCTCCCTAGCATCCATGCTGCATTTCCATATGTGTTTGAGTTTGAGCTTGCTCATTTTTTCTTCTTCCTACTTTCTTTCTTCAAGTGACTTGACTTCTTGAATGAAGCAAGTTACTTTGCTTCTCTTAATCCTTTCATCTGTTTCCTGGTGGCTCCTTTGAAGATTTCTCTTGAAAACCTCACAAACCTTAGGAACAACCAAGCATGACAATGATTAGGGTTTTGATTAGTCTCCCCTCTTAGTTTTACCTTTGTGTCCCTCTTTGAGTCTTCTCTTCTCATCTCATAATCAGGGACTAAACCCTAAAGGCTTTAAGGCTTTGTGATTAAGCTTATGCCTGCATCCTTCTATTAGGATGGAGTGTATAACTTTAATCCTAAGTGTTAAACCCTTAATGTGTTTAAATCTCTTAATAAACCCACTTAATAATCATCAAGACATCAAGCTTGTAACTTGGGCCTTGCATTAGGGTTCTAATTCTTCCTTAATTGGTTAAGAAGGACTAACCCTAGTGTTAATGGACAAGTCCCCCTCAAGTTGTCTTACAAACCATAAAAATCACTTCATCATCATATCACTAAATAAAATCCACTTAATCAAAGGCTTGTTTTGTCATGAGTTTAATCCCTAATCATGGATTAAGTTGAGGAGCTTTCCTCAGCTTAAACATTCTCATCTATTATCCTTCTATTAGGATGGTGTAATGAGTCTGTTTAATCTCTGATTATGGCTTAACCTCATTACTTAACACTAAACAAAAACACCAAAAACATCTAAATAATCACAAGTAGGTTAATGATCTTAATCCTACATCATGGTGATTAAGTGTGAGAATCTGACTTCACACTTAAGGTATTCTCATTACCCCTAATCAGAGGGAAGATGTGATGAGTTTACTAAATCCATTGGTTTAGGCTTGAGCTCATTAATTTATGACAAACTTTCAAAAGCAATAAAAGACTGAATACTCAAAAACAAACAATAATCGTCTCCTTCGGGATTCTTTCCTCATCTCATTCACTCACAACCGAGAACTTGCTTCTTCCGTCTAATGCAAGACAGTTTGCATCTGTGCCAGACAGATCATACACTTGAGCATAGGCAAGTAAGCAGTTCACAAGTCAATTCATCTTTCAGTCTCTTTGGGTCGAACTACGGTGTTCTGACTTCCTCATTGCACGAGAGGATACGTAGGCATAACTTAACAGTTATCGAACAAAAGTCTCTGTATACCCCCCCTCTTTCCAGCTTCATTCTTTAGCCTCATGATCTTGAGCATCTTATTCCTGTTCTTACACTGACACTGTATATATTACACTTCACTTCTTCTACATTGACACCTGTACATCCTTCCAGCTCTTTTACACACAGATTACACTGACACTACCCCTTTAAAACACAAATCTTTTAAGCGTGGATCCCGTCGAGTACGACGGACAATCTGGGTGCTAATACCTTCCCAGGTTGTAACCAACCCCCTTTCTCAGTCTCTCTGGTTCGCAACCGTCTTATCCATATCTTTCTAGGTCTATGCAGCATTACCTTTCCTCCGGGATAAAAATGCCTAGCTGGCGACTCTATTCATCTCCAGTGAGTTCACGGCTGTGTGTTCTCATTGTCCCCCTCGCCGACCGTTCACGTCTGTACCTTTATTTGGGCCTGGTCCCATTTTATCGGGAGCGACAGTATGCAAGCAAATGCAAGATGAATGCAAAAGGAAGCCCAAATTAGGGTTTATGATCAATGCACAAAACAAAAACCAAAACCAGAAGCAAACATCAAGATAAAAAATTGAAAATGCATTCAAGGGAACCCTAAACCTATACAAACTCACTGCCCAAAGGAGGGGTTCTAACTCTTAACCCAATGAGGGTTATGAATTTCTTAAGATTGCTAGGGTTTTAAGGTACCTTGTCAAGAAAAATGTCAAACAAATTGAAAATGCAAAATCAAATCATGCCAAATTAATCCTATGAACTACATGATATGCAAGACACAATGCAAAAAGAAACAAAGTCCAACTCTCAATGGTTAGGCAGAAATGAATTTTGGAAGTTTAGAACAAAATATTGCCTTGAAATGAAATTAATTCCATGAAAAATTGTCAAAAGACATCAAGATCAAAAAAGAAATTTGGTTTGAGGGTTGGACAATGTTTCTAAATGATTTTAAAGGTTTCATGAATTTTTTGGTGATTTTTAAATACCTAAAAGTATTTTTAATTAATTAATTCTCATTAATTAATTAAAAATAAACTTTTAAATGATTTAAAAATATTTTTTATGCAAAAAATAAAAATAAAAATATTTTTGGTTTCTGAAAATTAATAAAAGTTTGTATAAAAATTTTCAGAATTTTTAAATGATTTTTGCTATTTTAAATAAATTAAACAAAACAAATGAAATAAAAAAAGAAATAAAATGAATTAATGGGAAAGTATGCTGATCCAGTGGCCAGGATTCAAATGCTACGCGCGGGAGTTGACTGGCGCCAGATCTAAGGGCTAGAATTCAAACTGGTCAGATTAAATTATAAAACCTAATTAAATGGATAATGACGTGGATTAGGGTTAAGTGAAGGGATCTGGGCCATTGGGCACACGCGGGAGTTGACCAAGTCAGCCCATCCAACGTACCAAATTCAAACTTGCATTAATTACACTGATTAGGGCTAAACAGATTCAGGTGGCCGGAGAAGACTTCCGGTCGTCTTCTCCGGCGGGACTCCCACCTGAAAATTTCTAAATCCCTCAAAACACTATGAAAATGAAAACTAATCACCCAGAAATCATCCCCATTCGAAACTAAATCAAAACCCCTAAACAAAAATCATTTTTCATTCACTAATCATGTGAATCGAAGCCAAACATGTTTAGGTCAGAAAAGTTTCAGAACATGATTAAATGCTTATTTCTTAACCATTTCAAAAAGTAAAAGCATCAGAGTGATCAGCAAAGCATGAGGAACAATTTAGAAACTTAAAAACTCATTTCTGGAAAAAAAGTTCTTGATATACCTGAGCTTTGAGCTTTCTCAGTTTGCAACTTTCTGGCCCTCTCTCTTTGTGCAAACCACTCCTTTTAGACCCCTGATGAAGTCTTGATGCTTGGAAGAAGTTTGTAATGGATGGTTTGAGAGATGGCAGAAGTTCTGTTCAAGGTGAGGTGGAAATCGTATTTCTGATTCAGGGAGTTTTAGGCTATGGTGATGGGTGCTTTGTGACCAGGGAAGTGTGCTGAGTTGATTTGTGAAGTTGGTTTGTGTGTTTTAAGCTTGTGGAGAGTGTTTCGAAAGCTTTTGCAAATGGAGTGAAAAATGAGAGAGCTGAGTTCTGGATACTTTCAGGCTTGTGTTGTATGTGCTTTGGCTTGCTTTTTGTTTGCATAAACTAATGGGATTGGTCAGATGAGTTGATGTGTGCTTTAGTGATTGGTATGGCTCAAGTTGCCAAAATGTCAAAGTTGTGTAAGAGAGGCATGGGCTACTTGCTAGCCAAGGACAGATGGGGTGTCCTGCGCAGCAAGATGTGTGGAGAACCCTTGGATTGTTTGTGAAGTCAGCCAGCAAGTGGATTCACACTTGAGTGAGTTTTTGCAACTTGCCTCACTTTTGCTTCTTATGAGATTTCTTGCTCCATAGGCCATAAAAATGAGTGATACCTTGGCCCATTCTGAAATTTAGAGGTCACATGATCATGTTGTGTGGAAATGATACACATTTGAGGCCTTTTAAACACTTGAACAAACCATTTTGCAAAATGTCCCTTTGGTAGAAAACTTCAAATTTTGTGATTTTAGCCAACTTTGACAAGCCATAACTTTTGATCCAAAATGAATTAGGTCATGTTCTTGTACTTTTTGAAAAGGGAATGATCCATTCTACAACTTTCATGACCAAAGTTTTCCCATTTGAAGCATTTTTGAATCAAAAAGTAAAGGTTGAAAAAGTTTCCTAAAATGGCAATTTCATTAAAAGTCAAACTTTCCCAAAAAGTCAACTTTGCAAAAGACTTGAAATTCTTCAATTTTGTGAACTTCCAACATCTTCCATGATCAAATAAAGATCATACACAATCAAAATGATGAAGAACACCCTTTGGTTGGGTCATTGGGGGCCTCAGATGCCCTGATTTTACACTGACTTGCTTGAAAAGTCAACTCTTGATCAGATGACTTCCCCATGGAATTTCTTCATGAAAATTGATATGCATACTCCCTATACCATATAGAGACCAATAGAAACAAGAATGACCAAAAAATTTGGAGTTGTGGCCTCTGAAACCAAAACCCTAATTCTAGGTCATCTGTGCAGTCAAGCCTGACTCTGCTTCCATACCATTCTCAGTTCTTGTGATTTTTTGACATTCTTGACTTTGAGAGGATATAATATGATGCTTGAACATACATGGACCCCTTTGAAGTGATTGATGGCCTTTGGAGTGGCTCAAGAAGCTCTTGGATTGCTCAGATCACAAACCCTAGGTGCAGATGACTTTGAATCAATGCAGTGAATCAAAAATGTGGTATGAGATACTATGATTGAGTTTATGCATATGAAATGATCACAAGCCATGGTGTGAATGGGTGAGGGCAAATTTGGGGTGTTTGCAGCTGCCCCTATTCAAACATGAGTTAGCTGTGCAGGATGTAAGCGACGGCTTATCAGGCAAACAAGATAACTTGTGGTTGAATACCAAAGACAGTCCAAAATTTGCACTCACAGAATGAAGAAGAAAAGGGATATAGATTGTAAAAGGAAATAAAGTATATTATAAAGTGCGGGCGATGGAGGACGACCGTCGAGCAGAGGACGACTGCTGGGGAAAGAGCAATGACGGGGACGGCCGACATGCTGGGGAGAATGTGTGGAGTAAAGCAATGACGGGGACGACCATCATGCTGGGGATATAGGAGGTTATGATGGGGACGGCCATCAAGCAAAGCAGTAAGATTCTCTGAGGATTAATGAATAAATGATGGGGACGACCATCAAGTTCAATAAGTAAGGTAACCAACGATGGGGACGGCCATCGGGCTAAACTGATGAAGGACGATCATCAGGAAAAGGAAAAAGGGACCACGACGGGGACGGCCATCGGGTTAAAGAATAAATGAAATAATGATGAGGAACGGTCATCAAAGGTGAAGGACGATCACCTAGCAGGGGACGGCTGCTCTGTTGGGGATAAGATGAGGGACGGTCATCTAAGGTGAAGGACGATCACCTGGCAGGGTACGGCTGCCGAAAGTATCGCGACATAGGACGAATGCCGGATAAAAGGTCAACGATGGGGACGGCCATCGGACGAGCATGATGAAGGACGATCATCAAGAGGTGAAGGACGATCACCTAGCAGGGGACGGCTGCTCTCAAGGCTTATCATGACATAGGACGAATGTCAGATAAGAATATCAACGATGGGGACGGCCATCGGATAAAATGATGAAGGATGATCATCAAGAGGTGAAGGACGATCACCTAGCAGGGGACGGCTGCTAAAGATATCACGACATAGGACGAATGTCGGATAAAGAAGGTCAACGATGGGGACGGCCATCGGATGAGCATGATGAAGGACGATCATCAAGAGGTGAAGGACGATCACCTAACAGGGTACGGCTGCTCTCAGGGTTTATCATGACATAGGACGAATGTCAGATAGAAAAGAAATATTGCTTTGCTGGAGACTTACTGGGGAATAGTAAACACGGACGAGTGTTTATATCCAAGAAATAAAAGGTATAAGTGTTTGGTGTTGTGTATAGATTAAAGATGCGGACGAGCATCCCTAAGACTGCGATACGGACGAGTATCGGGTAGAAACAAATACTGACACGTGTTCAGAGATGATGATACATACGAGTATCAACTGGTTAACAAAGAACACGGACGAGTGTTGATTCCGAGGGGACTCTTCTGGGGAAACGTAGACACAGACGAGTGTCTAAATTCAAGAAGACACGAGTGTTTGACACGGTGTATGGATTAAAGATGCGGACGAGCATCCTTAAGACTATGATACGGACGAGTATCAGGTAGAAACAAACGCTTGACGCATGTTCTGAGATGATGGTACGGACGAGTACCAACTGGTTAACAGAGAACACAGACGAGTGTCGAAATCTGCGGGGATATAAATGGTGTATACAAGATACGGACGAGTATCTATATAAGTAAAATAAGTATGAGTGGTGTATAGATGAGTGTTCAACTTGCTGGAGAGAGTGACACGGACGAGTGTCAAAAGGAGAAGAGTATAGTATAAACAAATATCTGATATACAAAGTGTTTAGGTAATTATGCCGGGGAAAGTGACACGGACGGATGTCAAGAAAATTATATATATATGTATCTGTGAGTGCAAAGGGGATACTTTGGCTTTCTGCTGGGGATGTGACACGGACGGGTGCCACAAGGAGTACGTACTGGTGTTTGTGGGTGTAAGGCAACTACTTTAGCTCCTTGATGAGGAATCTGGGGAGCATTCTGTATGTTGTTGATGGGTTGCTTTTATTCACAAGTGTTTGATTTAGACCATGACTTATGATTATGCAACATGTTTGATTTTTTGCCGTAATGCTCCGTATTAGACGGAATGCTACGCTTTGTGGTGAGAATATGATGCGAATGCTATGATTATGCAAAAGATACCGATCTGGGATACGGATCCCGTTGCTGTGAAGATCTCTGGTTGATCTGTTTGAAATGAGCATCCCAGCTGGGGATGAGATCATTGGTAGATCTGATGAGATGATTATGCTTGGGAAAATGGGTCAATGATAGACTTATTCCCGTAAATGAAGGACCCAGCTGGGGTTTGTAGAAGCTTTCGTCACTCTGTTGTGATTCCTTCGTGTGCTGCTCTTCTGGATAGAGGCTGAGACTCTGTGGGGAAGTGGTTCCCTGGCTTTTGTGCTTAGCTGAGGAAGAATTATTGGCACCTCGGCTGGGGAGAAAATAGCAAGTGGCAAATCAGCTGGGGAGAAAACACTTTGGGTGCTAAGACTGAGTATTGATTTGCCAGCTTGTTGGGATGAAAATTTCAGCCTCATGTTGTGTTTTGAATGCCTGCAATCCTGAAAAGATAGAGAAACGTACAAGTAATCCCGAGGTATCCCTTACCGGATTCCATCATAGGAGTTCAGACACCTCCGGGAGTAAGTATATTTCCTGCAAGCACGTGTTTTAAGAGAAGCATCTGTATTTATGCAATCAGTATCTTAAGGACATCGGACATTTTGCAAATGAAAATAAAATGTACGAGACAAAACATGACTGAAAATCTGATCTTATTGATTTATACGCCCTGAATTGGCGAGATACAGTCAGAGAAACAGATCCCCTAAAATGAGGAGATTGTTACAGATTGAGAAACAAAATGTTGGCAATGTTGACGACGCTTCAAGGAGCTTCCCCTTTTGCTATGACTCGTATGACTTTTGACGTTCTTCTCGTCTTGCTTTCTGAAGAAGGTTGATTTTGACCGGCGCTTGATCCTTTTGAAGCTAACCAAGTTGTAAGTGATACATACGAATTCAGAATGCAGTTGTTCGCTTATCCCCTTATTTTGCATGGATCGCCCTTTCGGGTTTTCAATCCATCGGGATACCCTTTTTTGCCTGAGTTGTCCAATGCGGCTTTTCAACTCAGCGGGTGTACATTTTTTTGCTTATTTTCCCTTATTTTTGCCCGAGTCTTTTATTCTGTTTTTGACTCGCCGGGATGCCCTATTTTTGCCTGGACTTACATTCTGTTTTTATGTCCAGCGGGTCATTTTTATGCGAAGTATTTTTTAACTGCATCTGAATTCACAGGGGACGGGAAGTCTTCACCATCCATGGTGCTGAGCATCAGTGCTCCACCAGAGAAAACTTTCTTTACCACGAATGGTCCTTCATAGTTTGGGGTCCACTTGCCCCTGTGGTCTGTATGAGGAGGGAGGATTCTTTTCAGCACAAGATCTCCTACTTGGTACTCTCGGAGCCTGACTTTCTGATCGAAGGCTTTCTTCATTCTTTTCTGATACAACTGCCCATGACAGATTGCAGCCAATCTTTTCTCTTCGATCAGACTCAGTTGCTCGTATCGGGATCGGACCCATTCTGCTTCGTTCAGCTTAACATCCATCAGTACCCGTAGGGAGGGTAGTTCAACTTTAACCGGTAGGATTGCTTCCATACCATACACAAGCTGATACGGTGTTGCCCTAGTGGATGTTCTGATTGACGTGCGGTACCCATGCAAGGCAAATGGTAGCATTTCATGCCAGTCTTTGTAGGTGACTACCATCTTCTGCACAATCTTCTTGATATTTTTATTAGCCGCCTCAACAGCGCCATTCATCTTTGGCCGGTAAGGAGAAGAATTGTGGTGTTGGATCTTGAAGTCCCGGCACAGCTCTGCCATCATTTTATTGTTTAAGTTGGAACCATTATCAGTAATGATTCGCTCGGGAACTCCATACCGACAGATGATATCTCTCTTTAGAAATCGGGCTACCACTTGCCTTGTAACGTTTGCATATGAAGCTGCTTCGACCCACTTGGTGAAATAGTCAATGGCTACCAAGATGAATCTGTGGCCGTTTGAGGCAGTCGGCTCAATCTTGCCAATCATGTCAATGCCCCACATAGCAAAGGGCCAGGGTGAAGACATCACATTCAGAGGATTGGGAGGCACATGCACCTTATCCGCATAAATCTGGCATTTATGGCATTTTCTGGCGTAGGCACAACAGTCGGCATCCATTGTGATCCAGTAATAACCTGATCTTAGTAATTTCTTAGCCATGGCATGCCCTCCTGCATGGGTACCAAAGGATCCTTCGTGCACTTCGTGCATCAACAAGTCTGCTTCTGTTCTATCAACGCACCTGAGGAGTACCATATCAAAGTTTCTCTTGTACATGGAACCATCAGTGTTCAGGAAGAAACTACCAGCAAGCCTTCTTAAAGTCTTCTTGTCATTGGAAGATGCCCCAGGTGGGTATGTTTGATCCTCCAAGAAGCACTTAATGTCATGGAACCAAGGCTTATCATCTTTTACGGCGTCTGCTGCAAATACATATGCTGGTCTGTCGAGTCTGGACACTGAAATCCGAGGCACAAAGTTGGCAGCTTGAACAAAATGGTAGCCAGAGCATCTGCAAACTGATTCTCGTCCCGAGGGATATACTCAAGCTTGACCGTTGTGAAGAAAGTCAATAACCTTCTTGTATAATCACTGTAAGGTATCAGATGATCCTGGTGGGTGTACCATTTGCCGTTGGTTTGATTAACTACCAGAGCTGAATCTCCGAACACAGTCAATGTTTTGATCCTGAGGTCAATGGCTTCCTCAAGACCCATAATGCAAGCTTCGTATTCAGCTTCGTTGTTAGTGCAATTGAAGGTGAGCTTTGCCGAGAAAGGCATGTGAACTCCCTTAGGTGTAATGAGTACTGCACCAACACCACGACCATTCATATTAACAGCCCCATCAAACATCATAGTCCATTCTTCTTCCGGGTCAGGCCCTTCAGTGTGAATAGGCTCTTCGTGATCTTTTTCTTTTATGAACATGATGTCTTCATCAGGGAAGTCAAATCTCATAGGCTGGTAGTCATCAATAGGTTGCTTAGCAAGATAATCAGACAATACACTGCCCTTGATGGCTTTCTGAGATGTGTACTAGATGTCATATTCTGTGAGGATCATTTGCCATCTTGTAACCCGTCCGGTAAGAGCTGGCTTCTCGAAAATGTACTTGACTGGGTCCATTTTGGAGATCAATAGAGTAGTGTGGGTTAGCATATACTGTCTCAGTCGGCGAGCAGCCCACGCTAAAGCACAGCAAGTTTTCTCGAGCAGTGAATAACGTTGTTCACAGTCGGTAAACATTTTGCTCAGGTAGTAAATTGCATACTCTTTTCGACCAGACTCGTCATGCTGGCCCAGCACACACCCCATTGACTCTTCTAATACTGTCAAGTACATTATCAGAGGTCTTCCTTCGACTGGAGGCATAAGGATTGGAGGCTCCTGTAAATACTCCTTGATCTTGTCAAAAGCCCTCTGGCAGTCTTCGTTCCACCTGACCGTTTGCTCTTTTCTCAATAGCTTGAACAAGGGTTCACAAGTTGCAGTAAGGTGAGATATGAACCTCGAAATGTAGTTCAATCTACCTAGAAACCCTCGAACTTCTTTCTCAGTCTTCGGTGCAGGCATTTCTTGAATGGCTTTGACTTTATCAGGGTCAACCTCAATCCCTTTCCCACTTACAATAAATCCCAGCAACTTACCAGATTGCACCCCAAATGTGCACTTGTTGGGGTTCAACTTCAGTTGGTACTTCCTCAAACGCTTGAATAACTTCAACAGATTCACCAGGTGGTCTTCTTCCGTGAGGGACTTGGCAATCATGTCATCCACATAACATTCAATTTCTTTATGGATCATGTCGTGGAATAATGTTACCATAGCCCGTTGATATGTTGCACCTGCATTCTTCAGTCCGAATGGCATCACCTTATAACAGAAAGTGCCCCAGGGTGTGATGAAGGTTGTCTTCTCCATGTCTTCAGGTGACATTTTGATCTGATTGTATCCTGAAAATCCGTCCATGAAGGAGAATACCGAGAACTGAGCCGTATTATCTACCAATACATCAATGTGAGGTAATGGGAAATCATCTTTCGGGCTGGCTCTGTTCAGGTCCCGGTAGTCAACACACATCCTTACTTTGCCGTCTTTCTTAGGCACAGGTACTATATTAGCAACCCACGGCGGATAGCTAGTTACAGCAAGGAACCCGGCGTCCCACTGCTTTTGTACCTCTTCTTTGATCTTCATTGCCATATCTGGGCGAGTACGGCGCAGTTTCTGTTTAACTGGTGGGCAGTCTTCTTTTAATGGCAGCTTGTGCATGACGATATCGGTGTCCAATCCTGGCATATCCTGGTAAGACCAAGCAAACACATCCGCATACTCCCGAAGCAGATCAATCAGTTGTTCTTTCACTGAGTCTTGTAAGCAGGCCCCGATTTTAATTTCTTTCACATCTTCATCTGTACCAAGATTGATCGTTTCGACCTCCTCCTGATGAGGGGTGATAACCTTTTCCTCTTGTCTCAACAACCTGGCTAGCTCTTCAAGAAGCTCGTAATCTTCTTCAACCCCTTCATCAGCTTGATTGATTGGATTGTCAAAGTCATACAAAGTCATAGCCGTGCTGTTGTCGGTGCGGTCTGAAAGGCACTCTCTGCAAGGGTTTAGATTGTTCATTTTAGTGATTGATTTTAGTCTTGTTTAGAAAAAGTGAAATGAAGTTATCATTTTGAAAACATTGCCATTTATTTTTGTACAAAAAGAAGAATGGAAAAACAGTGAGCAGAAAAGAAAAAGACTCATTTGCAAAAGATGTCTGATTATCATTGATTGATCTGTTTGCACAAAATTACAGATGGCCCGATTACAAAATGAGTCTTGTCATCTTGGGCAAGATGCAAGACTTGATGCATGCTTAAAATATACAGGAAATAATAATTACTCTGCAGGAGTAACCCTTATAATTTCCTGGGAAGACCAGTTTGAGATACGGCTCCTCGGGATCCTTGGACGTATCCAGCTCTCCAGGTTGTGCTCATCTTCCGACTCATCTTCCAAGTTGTTTACAGCATCAGGGGTGAGCATCCCCCCACTGACAAAGTTGGGCTTCTTAGCAGCCTCTGCTTGATCTTGTTGAGTTGGTTTGTAACCCAACCCAAATCTGTCTTCTTTCTTTTCCACAGGCAACAGCTTGCCCCAGCCTTGAGCATTCCCCTCTTTAACAACCTTCCTGGCTTGCTGGTAGGATGTCATGGAAGTCCCAAATACAGCAGATGTTTCGTTGATGTTTAGGGCTTTAAATCCCTGACTCATGGTTTCATGGATCTCCCCATCCATCTCAATATATTTGTATGTAGCCAGATGGCTAACAAAAATATCTTCCTCTCCACAAATAGTAACGACTTGGCCCTCCCACTCGAATTTTAACTTCTGGTGAAGGGTTGAGGTCACGGCGCCAGCGGCGTGTATCCATGATCTACCCAATAGACAGCTGTAGGCAGGCTGTATATCCATCACGAAGAAGGTCGTTTTGAAAGTCTGTGGGCCAATCGTTATAGGCAACTCAATTTCTCCCAGAACTGATCTCTTAGAACCGTCAAAGGCTCTTACTACCAAGTTGCTGGGGCGTAATGCCAATCCTTCATACTCCAGCTTCACAAGGGCTTTCTTAGGTAGGACATTGAGGGATGACCCTGTGTCCACTAATACATGAGAAAGAACTGCACCCTTACACTCCAAGGTAATGTGCAAAGCCTTGTTGTGATTGCGGCCTTCCGTTGTCAAATTAGTGTTGGTAAATCCTAGTCCATGACTAACGTTAACATTCCCAACTACAACTTCCAACTGATTGACGGTAATCTCCTCTGGCACATAAGCTGCGTGCAAGACTTTTAATAGTGCGTTCCGATGAGCCTCGGAGCACATTAGCAATGATAAAATGGAGATCTTGGAAGGTGTCTGGTGAAGCTGGTCCACTATCTTGTAATCACTTTTCTTGATGATTCTCATGAATTCATCAACCTCTTGATCAAAAGGGGTCTTTAAAGCTTCTTTAGCAACTTGTTCTTCTTGCACCATGCTCTTCCCTTTTGCCTTGGCAGCAGCTTCTGCTTCAGCAATGGGTCTTGGAATTTGTGGGGCAAAAAGACGTCCGCTTCGAGTGAAGCCTCCGCCTCCCCCCACATTGTCTATTTGTGGTGAAGAAGTTGATGATTCAAGAGTGATTTTCTTCCCTTCGCAGTATAGATCTGAGTCGTAATGCCAAGGGATGGCATTACTGTTTTCATATGGAACGGGCCCAGGTACCGTGATGGTAACCGGGCTGACTGCAGCAGAGGAGGGTGTTGCAATAGTATGTGGATCATAGTAGATAGTAACTGGTGATATGGCAGGAGATTCCACTGCTTGTTGTTGAAAATTGCTGTTCGGAGGAATACTTGAAGGATCATAATAAATAGTGACTGCGGAGATATTTGCTGGTGTTGTAGGAGAAGATTCTGAATAGAGGGGTGCTGATGTTGTAGAAGTAATGTTCGTTGGATTCTGGCTTGTTGAAGTGATATTCGAAGCATTTGTTGATGAAACTGAAGAATTGTTTGGAATAATTGTTGTTGCAGTTGTAGGAGACTCTGGAACTGTTGTCGGAGAGATTGCTGGATTTGAGGGTATTGATGTTGTGATTTGAAGTAGACCATTCTGGATAAGACTGTCTATGCCGCTTCTCAAATTATCACACCCATTTACCGAAATGTTGCAATAACCGCACCCGAGCTCACACCCAGGGAATATTTGGCATTCAAGGAGTTGAGCTTTAATCTCTACCAGGGGTGTCCGGATCTGCCCAACACTGGTTATCAAGAAAGACGGCATATCTTCCTCAATAGCATTAATTCTGGGCCCTCCATGGTTGGGCATAGGGTTCTTGTTAACATTTGGCGGGGGTGCAAAGTTTAAAGCTTTAGAATCTACCAAGTCTTGCACCTTCATCTGTAAAGCTCTGCACTTCTCCGTACTGTGGCCAGGCGCGTTAGAATGAAAAGCGCATCTGGCGTTGGTGTCGTAATTTCTTGGCAGACTGGAAGGATCTGGTGGCGCCAACGTCCTTAACTCAACCAGGTTGAGCTTCAGGAGCCGTGGCAGTAAAGCGGCATAAGGCATAGGGATCGGATCGATCACCCTATTGGCCTGAGATGGTCTCTGTTGAAATGGTCTTTGCTGACTGCTGTTGTTGTTGTTGTAGTTTCTCTGAGGAGGGTACTGAGTTTGTTGCTGGTAATGAGGTTGTTGTTGTGGTTGATATGTCGGTTGCTGAGGAAGTGGAGAGGGAATGGTGACTGCTGCCACTGACCTATGAATATATTGTGGTCTGCCCCTGCTGGCCTGAATAGCATTGGTCTCACCGGTTCTTCTTGGACCTACAAAAGGTTTTCTGGGGTTGCTGGACGAGCTCGTACCATTGTCAGAAATCTTGCCCATCTTTAATAGGCTCTCAATTCTTTCCCCGGCTATGACTACGTCAGCAAAGCTAGTGGAAGAGAAGGCAGCTAGCCTGTCAATGTATGTCCCTTGGAGGGTGTTCATAAACATGTCGGCCATTTCCCTCTCCGACATGGGTGGCTGGACAGCAGCAGCAAGCTGTCTCCACCTCTGGGCGTACTCCCGGAAGCTTTCCCTGGATGATTGAGACATTCCCATCAGGAGGGTCCTGTTAGGAGCCATATCCAAGTTGTACTGGTATTGTCTGATAAAGGCCTCAGCCAGGTCCTTCCAGCATCTGATGGTTGCTCTAGTCAAGTGAGAGTACCATTCCCTTGAAGCTCCTGTCAAGCTATCTTCAAAATAAAACATCCATAGCTTTTCGTCCATGGTATATGCCTTCAGCCTCCCCAGAAAGGATTGTAAATGGGTTCGGGGACAGGAAGTTCCGTTGTACTTCTCAAAGCACGGAGGTTTAAACTTGTGGGGAATCCTTACCCCGTCCACCAGGCCCATGTCCATAACATCAAAGCCCAAGGAATTCTGAGACTCTAGGGATCTCAATTTCTCAGCGATTTCATCTAGCCTTCTGTCATAGGCTTCATCCCCAGCTCCCATCACAGTAAATTGATCTTCCTGGGGGTCTTCTTGTAATACTCTGCCTGCAGTGGCATTCCCTTGCACATTAACAGGGATGTTGATCTCTGGATGAAGGTGGGGCCCATACACTGGAGGATTAACATGAGGCTGAACTCTCTCATTGTTGCTCGTTCCCCCAGTCCCTAGATGGGGTTCCTCCTGGGTCTGCCTTTCTACTAGTGCTCTTAGTCTCTCTTGGCTTTGAGCTAAACCATTCATCACCTCCATAAACTGGGTCATCTGATTCCTCATTTCCAGTCTCTCATTGGCCATTTGAGTCCTGACCTCTGTAAGGTCCTGTTGTACTTGGTCCATTTGTATGCCTGGAAGGTTGTTGCGGGTGGGATATCTGTGTGGACGGTTGAGTGGGAACACCCGTCGTCGAGCAATAGTTCCTGAATCACAACAGAGTTAGCAACAAAACAAAACAAAACCTACAAAACAAAACAAAAGGTTAGTATGCAATGCAGTATGCTTATTTGTTTCCAAGGTATCCGGCTTGGCATTTGGTTTTGACCTTTCCAGACCCCAAGGAAGATGCTGTTTGATGTTGCTTAGGAGAGAGAGATCCAAATGAAACAAACTAATGAATATATTACAAGAAGTGAATGATACATAGTTTGTTTTTTACAATACATGCCCTCTGAGGGGTCAAAATACAACATAAGAAAAAGAAAAGTACATGAAATGAAAGCAACAACAAGCAAAAGTCAGACACCAAGACCAAACTCATCCTCCTGGACCTCCTTCAAGAGTGCTTCAGTCACAGGATCAGCCGGATGTTCTGTGAGATTCCTGATGAGAAGGTTCCTGGTGGCAATAGCTGCAGTTAGCTTCTTGTGTCTTCCCTGGTCCTTTGACCTCTTCACACCAGCCCTAATCTTCAACTCTGAGATCTCCCTCTGGGCTGCTACCAGGGCTTCCTGTTGCTCCTTTGCATTAGCCTCCAACTGCTCAATCTTGTCCTGGGTTCTCTTATCCTCCTGAGTGCGAGCTTCAGCGATCCTGACCCACCTAGCTTGGCTCTCCTTCAGATAAAGATCAGTCCTAGCTCTCTGGAACTGGGCCTCTTTGCAGGCATTCTTCAAAATCTGTTCTCCAGCCCTTGACTTCTTGATGTAGTCTTCTGAATTTTCAATCCTGGCTAGATGCTCCACTTTAAGCTTTTCTAACCTTTCAATGTCCAGACGACCATCACTCCTCTCCCAGAGGGTTCTCTTCAAGGCTTCAGACAAATTCTCATTCCTCTCTTTGAGCTTCTCAAATTCTTCCAGGCTGACAGTTGCTGGAGGTGGTGCTGTGGAAGGTCCAGGTACATCTTCAATGGTGAAGGGCATCCCAGAAATTTGAGCCCTGGCATAAGACCACTCATAATACTGAGCTGAGGCCACATTGTTGCATCTCCCGAGAATGATTAACCCTTTAGTCTGGACATTGTCCCAAGCCCAGGATGCTTGCCTGACAATAGCCAGATTGGGCTTGATCTCACAATAAAGGGTCTCAGCTAGATCTTGTGCTCTAGGAGGGTGGACCAATGCATAGCCCAGTTGTCTTTTGAATAGCAGAGGGTTGTAGTTGATGCAACCCTTCACTCCTATCAGGGGTACATTAGGGAACTGCCCACAACTAGTAATGATGTCCCTGCCCTTAGTGCTCTGAGTGCACCACCTGATATCATCTGAGGTTAAAGCAACAAGCCTCCTAGCCCAATTCTTCTGCTGGTGAGGGTTCAAGAATGCATCAGTCTTGGTAAGGTGTTTGAGCAGCCAGGTATGGAACAAAGGAGCACAACATCTCACTAATCTTCCTCTTTGCTTTTCATTCCTTTGGTGAACAGAGTAGTAGAAATCTCCCAGTAAGGTGGGCACTGGGTTCCTCAGAATGAAAAGATGGATTGCATTCTTGCTAACAAACTTAGGCTCATCTGCAAATAATATAATCCCATATATGCTAAGGGCTAATAATGCACAGACTGCCTTCCACTCCCCCAAGGAGGCCTTCAGAATAGCCTGAGAGGTCAAGAAATCCAAGTGTAGGCCAGAGATTCCAGCCTTTGCTATCATGTTCTGTCCAATCAGAACTGGTTCCAGATACAATGCCTTTGCCACCTCTTCCTTACTAGGGAAAGCCATCTCAGGGTTGAAGGGGACTCCACCCCTGATAGGTACACCAATCAGTGATGAATACTCTTCCAACAAGGGTCCCAACTGAAAATTCTGGAAGGTGAAGCACCTCAGAGGGGGATCATAGAACTGCAGGCAAGTATGAATCAAGCTCCTATGGGAAGGGTCCAAATCCATAACCACATCAAGGATGCCTCCATAATGTTCTCTGAATAGTGGTATATGGTCTGGAGTAATCAGGGCCTGGACCTTCCTGATGCCAGCTAGCTCAGGCTCAAAGAAATGATAGGAGATGTTGCTCTTCTTAGGTGCCATGCCTGCTGATGAAGAACTGAGACAGATGCTGATGATGGAGACTAACACTGGAGATGGGCCACTGACAGGCTGATACTGGTGATGCAGGTAACTGAAGCAGGGTAGCTGATGGAGGTAGCTGAAGCAGATAGCTGGTGAACAGAGGCCTATGCAGATGAAGGGGTCAAAACCAAACCAAATGTGATATGGATACCCTGAAAAACAAATAAGCAAATGTTAAATGATGCAATGATGATGTATGCAAATGATATGCAAGGGTTTGTGATCAAGCTGGATCTGATTAACTGCCTTGATATAGGTCCATGTATGTTCAAGAAATCCAGATGGAGGTTCATAAGTCCAGTACCCAAGGTGGGGGACCCAAATAAAGAGTCACATGTCCAGGGTTTAAAAATCACAAGAACTGTTCCAAAATGGGGTACTCTTAATCAAAACAAAGTAACAGGGTATGTTGAGGTCAAGGGTACCTGCAAACCTGTAAACAGCCCAACCCCTTCACAGGTGATGTTCTAAAACAAGGATCCTCAGACTTGGATCAGTTATGAGAAGTGTAAACACTTCTAACCCGGAGGTACAGTGTTTACAATAACCATAAAAGATCCTCCTCTAATTCACCTCAGTTTCTGAAGGTCATAATAAAGGTCATTCAGACTTAGCAGGCTTCCCAGATAGCCCTAGCACTACAGGAAATCTGTAGCACAGAGTTCTCAAGAAGAAACCCATATCTGAACCGTGTTTCATATTCCCGCACCAGACCGAAATGGAATGGGAAAGAACATGAACCACTCTAGCCTAGGTGTCACTCAGGTCCCAGGTATAAGACCTCAACTCTCAATAGAACCCCCCCACCAAAGCAACAAAGCCAGATCCAGCCAGAACAGTATGACAGTATGATGTATATAAAGCTATAAAGAAAGCAATAAACAAAACTGTACATAAAGCAATAAATAAAAGCAACTATACAAACACAGATAGCACATAACACCCCAGTAAACACAAATCAAACAAGCGCTAGGAGGAACCCACAAAAAGAACCAGAAGCCCTGGTTACAGTATAAGGTTCCCCAGCAGAGTCGCCAAGCTGTCGCTCTCGATAAATGAGGCTAACTCAGATAAAGGTACAGACGCGAACGGTCGGCGAAAGGAGGATGTGAGAACACACAGGAGTGAACTCACAGGAAAAGAAAAGAGTCGCCAGCTAGGCATTTTTATCCCGAAGGAAAGGTAATGCTGCATAAACCTAAGAAAAGATATGGATAAGACGGTTGCGAACCAGAGAGACTGAGAAAGGGGGTTGGTTACAACCTGGGAAGGTATTAGCACCCAGATCGTCCGTCGTACTCGACGGGATCCACGCTTAAAAGATTTGTGTTTTAAAGGGGTAGTGTCAGTGCAATTTGTGTATAAAGGAGCTGGAAAAAGGATGTACAGGTGTCAGTGTAAAAAAGGAATGTGAAGTGAAATATGTGAAGTGTCAGTGTAAGGACAAAGATGAAATGCTCATGATAATGAGGCTAAAGAATGATACTGGAAAGAGGGGGAATATACAGAGACTTTTGTTCGATAACTGTTAAGTTATGCCTACGTATCCTCTCATGCAATGAGGAAGTCAGAACACCGTAGTTCGACCCAAAGAGACTGAAAGATGAATTGACTTGTGAACTGCTCACTTGTCTATGCTCAAGTGTATGACCTGTCTGGCTCAGGTGCAAATTGTCTTGCATTAGACGGAAGAAGCAAGTTCTCGTTTATGAGTGAAGGTGATGAGAAAAGAATCCCGGAGGAGACGTTTATTGTTTGTTTTTGAGTTTTCAATCTTTTATTGCTTTTGAAAGTTTGTCATAAGTTAATGAGCTTAAGCCTAAACCAATGGATTTAGTAAACTCATCACATCTTCCCTCTGATTAGGGGTAATGAGAATACCTTAAGTGTGAAGTCAGCTTCTCACACTTAATCACCATGATGTAGGATTAAGATCATTAACCTACTTGTGATTATTTAGATGTTTTTGTTGTTTTTGTTTAGTGTTAAGTAATGAGATTAAGCCATAATCAGGGATTAAACAGACTCATTACACCATCCTAATAGAAGGATAATAGATGAGAATGTTTAAGCTGAGGAATGCTCCTCAACTTAATCCATGATTAGGGATTAAACTCATGACAAAACAAGGCCTTTATTAAGTGGATTTTAGTTAATGATATGATGAAGAAGTGATTTTTAGGGTTTGTAAGACAACTTGAGGGGGACTTGTCCATTAACACTAGGGTTAGTCCTTCTTAACCAATTAAGGAAGAATTAGAACCCTAATGCAAGGCCCAAGTTACAAGCTTGATGTCTTGATGATTATTAAGTGAATTGATTAAAGGATTTAAACACATTAAGGGTTTAACACTTAGGATTAAAGTTATACACTCCATCCTAATAGAAGGATGCAGGCATAAGCTTAATCACAAAGCCTCAAAGCCTTTAGGGTTTAGTCCTTGATTATGAGATGAGAAGAGAAGACTCAATGAGACACAAAGGTAAAAGCTAAATGGGGGGACTAATCAAAACCCTAATTATTGTCATGCTTGGTTATTCCTAAAGTTTGTGAGGTTTACAAGAGAAATCTTCAGAGGAACCACCAGGAAGCAGATGAAAGGAGCAAGGAGAATCAAAGTAACTTGCTTCATTTAAGAAGACAAGTCACTTGAAGAAAGAAAGTAAGAAGAAGAAGAAAGAGCAAGCTCAATCTCAAACACAAGATAAAATGCAGCAATGGTGCATAAGAGAGATGAAAAGAAATTGTGAGAAGTGAAGGCAAATTCACTTCTCAAAGTGACTTACCACCTGAAAAGTTAGCAAAGGAATGGAATGCAATGCAAATGGAATGCAATGTGATGATGCAAACCAAAACCAGAAGCATATGTGTGATGATAATGATGCTATGAGATGATGCAAACATGAAACAAAGCATGGGGATGATCATACAAACCTATGGATGCAAATGAAGCAAGTTTAGAACCATTAACATACATGAAAAATTATGAAAGGTAAATGACATACAACATGACAAATGAAAGATGCAATGATCAAACATGAATCTAACATGTCTTAAGATGTATTATGAATCAAATGGATGCATAAAATGTCATGGCAAGTCATGGTATGCAAGCAAATGCAAGATGAATGCAAAAGGAAGCCCAAATTAGGGTTTATGATCAATGCACAAAACAAAAACCAAAACTAGAAGCAAATATCAAGATAAAAAATTGAAAATGCATTCAAGGGAACCCTAAACCTATACAAACTCACTGCCCAAAGGAGGGGTTCTAACTCTTAACCCAATGAGGGTTATGAATTTCTTAAGATTGCTAGGGTTTTAAGGTACCTTGTCAAGAAAAATGTCAAACAAATTGAAAATGCAAAATCAAATCATGCCAAATTAATCCTATGAACTACATGATATGCAAGACACAATGCAAAAAGAAACAAAGTCCAACTCTCAATGGTTAGGCAGAAATGAATTTTGGAAGTTTGGAACAAAATATTGCCTTGAAATGAAATTAATTCCATGAAAAATTGTCAAAAGACATCAAGATCAAAAAAAAAATTTGGTTTGAGGGTTGGACAATGTTTCTAAATGATTTTAAAGGTTTCATGAATTTTTTGGTGATTTTTAAATACCTAAAAGTATTTTTAATTAATTAATTCTCATTAATTAATTAAAAATAAACTTTTAAATGATTTAAAAATATTTTTTATGCAAAAAATAAAAATAAAAATGTTTTTGGTTTCTGAAAATTAATAAAAGTTTGTATAAAAATTTTCAGAATTTTTAAATGATTTTTGCTATTTTAAATAAATTAAACAAAACAAATGAAATAAAAAAAGAAATAAAATGAATTAATGGGAAAGTATACTGATCCAGTGGCCAGGATTCAAATGCTACGCGCGGGAGTTGACTGGCGCCAGATCTAAGGGCTAGAATTCAAACTGGTCAGATTAAATTATAAAACCTAATTAAATGGATAATGACGTGGATTAGGGTTAAGTGAAGGGATCTGGGCCATTGGGCACGCGCGGGAGTTGACCAAGTCAGCCCATCCAACGTACCAAATTCAAACTTGCATTAATTACACTGATTAGGGCTAAACAGATTCAGGTGGCCGGAGAAGACTTCCGGTCGTCTTCTCCGGCGGGACTCCCACCTGAAAATTTCTAAATCCCTCAAAACACTATGAAAATGAAAACTAATCACCCAGAAATCATCCCCATTCGAAACTAAATCAAAACCCCTAAACAAAAATCATTTTTCATTCACTAATCATGCGAATCGAAGCCAAACATGTTTAGGTCAGAAAAGTTTCAGAACATGATTAAATGCTTATTTCTCAACCATTTCAAAAAGTAAAAGCATCAGAGTGATCAGCAAAGCATGAGGAACAATTTAGAAACTTAAAAACTCATTTCTGGAAAAAAATTTCTTGATATACCTGAGCTTTGAGCTTTCTCAGTTTGCAACTTTCTGGCCCTCTCTCTTTGTGCAAACCACTCCTTTTAGACCCCTGATGAAGTCTTGATGCTTGGAAGAAGTTTGTAATGGATGGTTTGAGAGATGGCAGAAGTTCTGTTCAAGGTGAGGTGGAAATCATATTTCTGATTCAGGGAGTTTTAGGCTATGGTGATGGGTGCTTTGTGACCAGGGAAGTGTGCTGAGTTGATTTGTGAAGTTGGTTTGTGTGTTTTAAGCTTGTGGAGAGTGTTTCGAAAGCTTTTGCAAATGGAGTGAAAAATGAGAGAGCTGAGTTCTGGATACTTTCAGGCTTGTGTTGTATGTGCTTTGGCTTGCTTTTTGTTTGCATAAACTAATGGGATTGGTCAGATGAGTTGATGTGCGCTTTAGTGATTGGTATGGCTCAAGTTGCCAAAATGTCAAAGTTGTGTAAGAGAGGCATGGGCTACTTTCTAGCCAAGGACAGATGGGGTGTCCTGCGCAGCAAGATGTGTGGAGAACCCTTGGATTGTTTGTGAAGTCAGCCAGCAAGTGGATTCACACTTGAGTGAGTTTTTGCAACTTGCCTCACTTTTGCTTCTTATGAGATTTCTTGCTCCATAGGCCATAAAAATGAGTGATCCCTTGGCCCATTCTAAAATTTAGAGGTCACATGATCATGTTGTGTGGAAATGATACACATTTGAGGCCTTTTAAACACTTGAACAAACCATTTTGCAAAATGTCCCTTTGGTAGAAAACTTCAAATTTTGTGATTTTAGCCAGCTTTGACAAGCCATAACTTTTGATCCAAAATGAATTAGGTCATGTTCTTGTACTTTTTGAAAAGGGAATGATCCATTCTACAACTTTCATGACCAAAGTTTTCCCATTTGAAGCATTTTTGAATCAAAAAGTAAAGGTTGAAAAAGTTTCCTAAAATGGCAATTTCATTAAAAGTCAAACTTTCCCAAAAAGTCAACTTTGCAAAAGACTTGAAATTCTTTAATTTTGTGAACTTCCAACATCTTCCATGATCAAATAAAGATCATACACAATCAAAATGATGAAGAACACCCTTTGGTTGGGTCATTGGGGGCCTCAGATGCCCTGATTTTACACTGACTTGCTTGAAAAGTCAACTCTTGATCAGATGACTTCCCCATGGAATTTCTTCATGAAAATTGATATGCATACTCCCTATACCATATAGAGACCAATAGAAACAAGAATGACCAAAAAATTTGGAGTTGTGGCCTCTGAAACCAAAACCCTAATTCTAGGTCATCTGTGTAGTCAAGCCTGACTCTGCTTCCATACCATTCTCAGTTCTTGTGATTTTTTGACATTCTTGACTTTGAGAGGATATAATATGATGCTTGAACATACATGGACCCCTTTGAAGTGATTGATGGCCTTTGGAGTGGCTCAAGAAGCTCTTGGATTGCTCAGATCACAAACCCTAGGTGCAGATGACTTTGAATCAATGCAGTGAATCAAAAATGTGGTATGAGATACTATGATTGAGTTTATGCATATGAAATGATCACAAGCCATGGTGTGAATGGGTGAGGTCAAATTTGGGGTGTTTACACTTGTCCATTAACACTAGGGTTAGTCCTTCTTAACCAGTTAAGGAAGAATTAGAACCATAATGCAAGGCCCAAGTTACAAGCTTGATGTCTTAGTGATTATTAGGTGAATTTATCAAAGGGTTTAAACACATTAAGGGTTTAACACTTAGGATTAAAGTTATGCACTCCATCCTAATAGAAGGATGCAGGCATAAGCTTAATCACAAAGCCTTAAAACCTTTAAGGTTTAGCCCTTGATTAAGAGATGGGAAGAGAAGACACAAAGATGACACAAAGGTAAAACTAATGGGGGGACTAATAAAACCCTAATTGTGATCATGCTTGGGTGTTCCTAGGGTTTATGAGGCTTGCAAGAGAATCATCAAGAGAGCCACCAAGGAAGAAGCAGGATGGAAGGAAAAGAAGCAGCAAGAAGCAAGACAACTTACTTCACTTAAGAAGATAAGTTGCTTGAAGAAAGAAAGAGGAGAAGGAGCATGAATGAGCAAGCTCACTCTAATTCACAAGCAAAAATGCAGCAATGATGCATAAAAGGGATGAGAAGAGGTTATGAGAAGTGAAGGCAAATTCACTTCTCAAACACTTACCACCTGAAAAGTTAGCAACAAGAAATGAAATGAAATGAAAATGAGATGAAATGCAAAGATGAAAACCAAAGTCATAAGCCTAATCATGATGCAAATTATGCTATGAGATGGTATGAAAGCATGTCAAGAGATGAGGATGATCATACAAGTAATGAAGATGCAAATGAGACATGAAAGGAAGCATGAAAGTTCATGAATGTATATGACATCAAATGAAAGCAAAACATGGAAAATGGATGATGAAATGATCAAACATGATTTCAATATGTTCTAAGATGTCTTATGTGTCATGTGGATACACAAAATACCATGGCAAGTTCATGTATGCAAGCATATGAAGAATGAATGCAAATGAAGGCAAAAATTAGGGTTTATGTACAAGATGCAATGCAAAGTTCAAACTCAGAAGCAAACAACAAGATAAAAAATTGAAAATGCAATCAAAGGAACCCTAATCCCACATGATATCACACCTCAAAGGAGGAGACCTAAATCTTAACCTAATGGATGTTATGAATTTTATAAGTTACCTAGTGTTTTAAGGGTACCTCACAAAGGAAAAAGCAAATCAAATTAAAAATGAAAGATAAATTCATGCCAATTTTATCCTAGAAACTACATGATATGTGGAATGCAATGCAAAAAGAACCATTATCAAACCCTTCATGGTTAGGCAGAAAAGATTTTTCTAAGTTAGGGTCAAAAATATTGATTTTTAAGAACCCTAAATCCAAAGAAAATGTCAAAATGGATCAAGAACCAAAAAGAAATTTGTATGAATGGTTTGATAATATTTCTAAATGTGTCAAGATGCAATGTGATTTTTTTGGTGATTTTTAGAAACTTAAATGGTATTTTAATTAATTAATTTCCATTAATTAATTAAAATAAACATTTAAATATTTTAAAAATGATTTTTTAATGCAAAAAATAAAAATAAAAATATTTTTGGGTGAAGAAAATTATTTGGATGCAAAAAGCAGAAGAAAATATTTTTTGAGATTTTCTAGCTATTTTTAATAAATGATGCAAGAAAAATGATAAAAAATGAATTAAAAATTGAAATAAGGAAAAGTATGATGGTCCAAAGGTTCAGATTCAAATCTGGGAAAAGGGGGTTGACTGCGTGCGTGATCTGATGGCTATAATTCAAACTGAGTTAATTTTAGTTAATTAATTAATTAATCCTAAATTAAACCTAATGATCTAATCTGAGCCTTTCAAAAATGCGCTAACCCTAATTAAGCTCTAAGCACTTTCAGGTGACCGGAACAGTGTTCCGGTCATCTTCTCCGGCCATCCACTCTTGCTATCTCACTCAATCCATAAAATCAAACCATAAAACTCTCCAGAAATGATCCCCACCCCATTCTAAACAAGATTCAGCCATCAAACAACATTTATTTCACATGAACAATGAGATTCGAAGCAAAACGGAAAATCTTTCAGAAATTTCAGAAGCTTCATACATGCTTAAAACTGAATCATTTTCAAAATCAAAAGGTGCAGTGTGATCAGTGAAGCATGGAGAACAATCTATGAACTTAAGAAATCATTTCTGGAAAATTTGTTCTTGAGATTACCTGAAGTGAAGCTTTCTCAGTTTGAAGATTCTGGCCACTTCTCTTGTGCAAAACCACTCCCCTTGACCTCCTGATGAATCTTTGATGCTTGGAAGAAGCTTGTAATGGCTGAAATGAGAGCTTGAACTCTTGCTGGTCAGAAATCGTGTTTTGGCTATGAAGGGTTTTTGGCTGTTTTGATGGTTGCTTTGTGTTCAGTTTGTGATTCTAAGATGAATGGTGAAAGAAGTTTGAAGATTGAGTATGTGAGTTGGAAGATTCGAAGGCTTTTGCAAGTTGGAGTGATTTTGGCTATGCTGAGTTCTTGGAGGTTTCAGCTTGTGTGTCTTATGAAAAATGACCCTTGAGGCATGCTTGTAGTGTTCTGGTTGGGCAGAGAGTGGGTGGTGGACTGTTGTGATTGGTATGGGCAAGTTGCCAAAATGTCAACATGACTTGTACTTGAGGTATGGGCATTCTTGCAGCTGGCCTTTTGGCTTGTCTTGGTGCAGCTGAGATCAAGGAGGTCCATAGAATTGAAATTGAGGCAAATCAGCAAGTTTGTGAGAAGTTATGTGTCATTTTGCAAATTCTATGAAGTTTGGCCCCTTTTGAAATTCTTGAAATGCAAGACATGAAACTTGAGATTTCTTTGGGAAATTTTGAATTATATGTCATGTATGATGTTTGTGTAATAGTTAGAAGTCAATTAGAGATCACAAATTGCCTTGGTATGAGTTTTTGCAAGTTTCCCTCTTTGGTACATAAGTGAAATTTTGTGATTTTTCCCAACTTTGCAAGGCCATAACTTGAGTTCTATGATGAATTAGATCAAGTTCATGTACTTTTTGAAAAGGGAATGATCCAATCTACAACTTTCATGACCAAGAATTTTTCATTTGAAGCATTTTTGAATCAAAAAGAGGAGGTTGAAAAACTTTCCCAAAATGGCAAGTTTGCATTACAAGTCACTTTCCCAAAATGGAAACTTTGCAAATGACTTGAAATTCCTCAATTTTGTGAACTTCTAACTTCTTATGAGATCAAATAAAGATCATATACACCCAAAATGATGGGGAAGACCCTTTGGTTGGATGATTGGGGGCCTTAGATGCCCTGATTTTGCACTGACTTGTTCAAGAAGTCATCTATTGGTCAGATGCCTTCCCCATTGAATTTCTTCATGAAAATTGGTATGAATGATCCTCATATCATATAGAGATCAATAGAAACAAGAATGACCAAAAAATTTGGAGTTATGGCCTCTGAAACCAAAACCCTAATTTTAGGTCATCTGTGCAGTTAAGCTTGGCTCTACTTCCATGCCTTTCTCAGTTCTTGTGATTTTCTGACTTCCTTGATCTTGGGAGGATATAATATGATGCTTGAACATACATGGACCCTCTTAAGATGATTGGAGGTCTTTGGAGTGGCTCAGATAGCCCAGGGATGGCTCAGATCACAAACCCTAGATGCAGATGACTTTGAACAAATGCAGTGAAGCAAAAATGCAATATGAAATGATATGATTGAACTTATGAAAATGAAAAGAATCACAAGCCATGGTGTGAAATGAGTGAGGGAAAATTTGGGGTGTTTACAGCAGCCCCTATTCAAACATGAGTTAGCTGTGCAGGATGTAAGCAACGACTTAACAGGTAAACAAGATAACTTGTGGTTGAATACCAAAGACAGTCCAAAATTTGCACTCACTAGATGAAGAAGAAAAGGGATATAGATTGTAAAAGGAAGTAAAGTATGATTATAAAGTGCGGGCGATGGAGGACGACCATCGAGCAGAGGACGACTGCTGGGGAAAAAGCAATGACGGGGACGGCCGACATGCTGGGGAAGTGGAGGTATCATGATGGGGACGGCCATCAAGTAGAGGAACAAAACTCTCTGGGGATTAAAGGTAAAGTAAATGATGGGGACGACCATCAGGTTCAAAGCATAAATAAATGACGAGGTACGGTCATCAAAGGTGAAGGACGATCACCTAGCATGGGACGACTGCTCTGTTTGGGATAAGATGAGGGACGGTCATCTAAGGCGAAGGACGATCACCTGGCAAGGTACGATTGCCGAAAGTATCACGACATAGGACGAATGTCGGATAGAAAGAATCGACGATGGGGACGGCCATCGGAGTAACATGATGAAGGACGATCATCAAGAGGTGAAGGACGATCACCTAGCAAGGTACGGCTGCTCTCGGGGTTTATCATGACATAGGACGAATGTCAGATAACAAGATCAATGATGGGGACAGCCATCAGATAAAATGATGAAGGACGATCATCAAAGGGTGAAGGAAGATCACCTAGCAGGGTTCGGCTGCTAAAAATATCACGACATAGGACGAATGTCGGATAGGGAAGGGTTCCAATAATGGAGACTCCGCTGAGGGAATGATGAAGGACGATCATCAAAAGGTGAAGGACAATCACCTGGCAGGGTAAGGCTGCTGAAAGTATCATGACATAGGACGAATGTCGGATAGAAAAGAAATTTGCTCTTTACTGGGGATTTGCTGGGAACTCTTCTGGGGAATGGTAGACACAGACGAGTGTCTAAATTCAAGAAAAAGGTATAAGTGTTTGACACTGTGTATAGATTAAAGGTGCGGACGAGCATCCTTAAGACTATAATACGAACGAGTATCGGTAGAAATGAACGCTGACGCATGCTTAGAGATGATGGTACGGACGAGTACCAACTGGTTAACAAAGAACACAGACGAGTGTCGAATTTGAGGAAGATAAGTGGTGTATACGAAATACGGACGAGTATCTGTATGAGTAAAAAGTATGAGTAAGACACAGACGAGTGTTCAACTTGCTGGGGAGAGTATGATCCAGACGAGTATCATGAACTTATTGTGACACTCTGTGGGGATAAGATGACACAGACGGATGTCGAAAGAAGTGTGTTATAAACAAGTGTTTGATTTATAATAAGTGTTTAGGCAACCTGCTGGGGGATGGTGACACGGACGAGTGTCCAAAGAGTGTATAGACATCTGTTCATAGGAAACGTTCGGGCGACTTTACTAGGGAATAATGACACAGACGAGTGCCAAAAAGGAGCATGCATCTGTATTTAGAAGTGTAAAGGGATGCGTTGGCTTTTCCGCTGGGGAAATTGAGAGGTATTTTTGTATGTTGTTGATGGTATGTCAATATTCATAGGTGACTGATTCAAAACATGGCTTGTGATTATGCAATATGTTTGATTTTTGCCGTAATGCTCCGTATTAAACGGGATGCTGCGCTTTGAGGGGAAATATGATGCAAATGCTATGTTTATGCAAAGATACCGATCCGGGATTCGGATCCCGTTGCGGTGAAGATCTCCGATTGATCTGTCTTGAAAGAAAATCCCAGCTGGGGATGAGATCAATGGTAGGTCTGATATATGATCCTTCTTGGGGAAATAAGTCACTGATAGACCTATCTTAGTAATGAGGAGCCCAACTGGGGTCTGTGGAAGCTTTCGTCACTTTGTCGCGAGATCTTTAGACGTTGCTCTTCTAGATAGAGGCTGAAAATCCACGGGGAGATGGTTCCCTGTCTTTGCACTTGGCTGGGGAGGAATGCTCACTGACTGACCTTCCTAGTGATTTCTGTGGGGATCCTACTGAGTAGGATGATTTCTGACAACTCAGCTGGGGAGAAAGCATCTCTGGTGCTTTATTTTGGAAGATGTGCTGAGTAAATAATGATTTGGCAGCCTGCTGGGGAGAAGCTTTCGTACCCCGCGTTGCACTTTGAATACCTGCAATCCTGTTATGACAGAGAAACGCACAAGTACCCCGAGGTATCCCTTACTGGATTCCATCATAGGAGTTTAGACACTCCCGGGAGCAAATATATTTCCTGTTAAGCATGTAATTTAGGAAAAGACGCATCTGTATTTATGCAATTAATATTTTAAGGACATCGGACATTTTTGCAAATGAAAATTAAATGTACGAGACGAAATGTGACTGAAAATCTGATTTTATTAATTTGCGTGCCATGAATTGGCAAGTACAGTCAAAGAAACAGATCCCCTGAAATGAGGAGATTGTTACAAATTGAGAAACAAAAAGATGTTGGCAATGTTGACGACGCTTCAGTGTGCTTTCCTTTGCTATGACCCGTATGACACTTGACGCTCTTCTCGTCTTGCTTTCTGAAGAAGGTTGATTCTGACCGATGCTTTAACCTTTCGAAGTTTGCCACGTTGTAAGTGATACAGACGAATTCAGAATGCAATTGTTCGCTTATTCCCTTATTTTGCTTGGATCGCCTTTTCGGGTTTTCAATCCACCGGGAAACCCATTTTTGCCTGAGTTGTCCAATGTGGCTTTTCAACTCAGCGGGTGTATATTTTTATTTATTTTCCCTTATTTTTGCCCGAGTCTTTTATTCTGTTTTTAACTCGCCGAGATGCCCTATTTTTGCCTGGACTTTACATTCTGTTTTTATGTCCAGCGGGTCATTTTATGCGAAGTATTTTTTAACTGCATCTGAATTCACAGGGGACAGGAAATCTTCACCATCCATAGTACTGAGCATCAGTGCTCCACCAGAGAAAACTTTCTTTACTATGAATGGACCATCATAATTTGGAGTCCACTTGCCCCTGTGGTCTGTATGAGGAGGAAGGAGTCTTTTCAGCACATGATCTCCTACTTGGTATTCCCGAAGCCTGACTTTCTGATCGAAGGCTTTCTTCATTCTCTTATGATATAACTGCCCATGACAGATTGCAGCTAATCTCTTCTCTTCGATCAGATTCAGTTGTTCGTATCGGGATCGAACCCATTCTACTTCATTCAGTTTAACATCCATCAGTACCCGCAAGGAGGGTAATTCAACTTCAACAGGTAGGACTGCCTCCATACCATACACAAGCTGATACGGTGTTGCCCCAGTGGATGTTCTGATTGAGGTACGGTACCCATGCAAGGCAAATGGTATCATTTCATGCCAGTCCTTGTAGGTGACCACCATCTTCTGCACAATCTTCTTGATATTCTTATTAGCTGCCTCTACAGCGCCATTCATCTTTGGCCTGTAAGGAGAAGAATTGTGGTGTTGGATCTTGAAGTCCCGACATAGTTCTGCCATCATTTTGTTGTTCAAGTTGGAACCATTGTCAGTAATGATTCGCTCGGGCACTCCATACCGACAAATGATGTCTCTCTTCAGGAATCGGGCTACCACTTGTCTGGTGACATTGGCATATGAAGCTGCCTCAACCCACTTGGTAAAATAGTCAATGGCAACTAGGATGAATCTGTGGCCATTTGAAGCAGTCGGTTCAATCTTGCCAATCATGTCAATGCCCCACATGGCAAAGGGCCAAGGTGAAGACATCACATTCAGAGGATTCGGAGGCACATGCACTTTATCCGCATAAATCTGGCATTTATGGCATTTCCTGGCATAAGCACAACAGTCTGCATCCATTGTGATCCAATAATAGCCTGATCTTAACAGTTTCTTAGCCATAGCATGCCCTCCAGCATGGGTACCAAAAGATCCTTCGTGCACCTCGTGCATCAGCAAGTCTGCTTCTGCCTTATCAACACATCTGAGAAGTACCATATCAAAGTTTCTCTTGTACAAGGAACCATCAACATTCATAAAGAAACTACCAGCCAGCCTTCTTAATGTCTTCTTATCATTGGATGATGCCCCAGGTGGGTATGTTTGATCCTCCAAGAAGCATTTGATGTCATAGAACCAAGGCTTATCATCTTTAGCAAGGTCTGCAGAGAATACATATGCTGGTCTGTCAAGTCTGGATACTGAAATCTGAGGCACAAAGTTGGCAGCTTGAACTTTGATCATGGATGAAATGGTAGCCAGAGCATCTGCAAACTGATTTTCGTCTCGAGGGATATACTCCAGCTTGACCGTAGTGAAGAAAGTTAATAACCTCCTTGTATAATCCCGGTAGGGTATCAGATGATCCTGGTGCATGTACCATTTGCCGTTGGTTTGATTAATTACCAGAGCTGAATCTCCGAACACAGTCAAAGTCTTGATCCTGAGGTCAATGGCTTCCTCAAGACCCATGATACATGCTTCGTATTTAGCTTCGTTGTTAGTGCAGTTAAAAGTGAGTTTTGCCGAGAAAGGAATGTGAACTCCTTTGGGTGTAATGAGTACTGCACCAACTCCACGACCATTCATATTAACAACCCCATCAAACATCATAGTCCATTCTTCCTCTGGGTCAGGCCCTTCAGTGTGAATAGGCTCTTCATGATCTTTTGCTTTTATGAACATGATGTCTTCATCATGGAAGTCAAATCTCATAGGTTGGTAATCAATAATGGGTTGCTCAGCAAGATAATCAGACAATACACTGCCTTTGATAGCTTTTTGAGATGTGTACTGAATGTCATATTTTGTGAGAATCATTTGCCATCTTGCAACCCGTCCGGTAAGTGTTGGCTTCTCAAAAATATACTTGACTGGATCCATCTTGGAAATCAATAAGGTAGTGTGGGTCAACATATACTGTCTTAGTCGGTGAGCAGCCTATGCTAAAGCACAACAAGTTTTCTCGAGCAGTGAATAACGTTGTTCACAGTCGGTAAACTTTTTTCTTAAGTAGTAAATTGCATACTCTTTTCGACCAGACTCGTCATGTTGGCCCAGCACACACCCCATTGACTCTTCTAATACTGTCAAGTACATGATTAGAGGTCTTCCTTCAACTGGAGGCATAAGGATCGGAGGCTCTTGTAAGTATTCCTTGATTTTGTCAAAGGCCCTCTGGCAGTCTTTATTCCACCTGACCGTTTGTTCTTTTCTTAACAGCTTGAACAAAGGCTCACAGGTTGCTGTAAGGTGAGATATGAACCTTGAAATGTAGTTCAATCTACCTAAGAACCCTCGAACTTCTTTTTAAGTCTTCGGTGCAGGCATTTCTTGAATGGCTTTGACTTTATCAGGGTTAACTTCAATCCCTTTCTCACTTACGATAAATCCCAGCAGCTTACCGGATCGCACCCCGAATGTGCATTTGTTGGGGTTTAACTTCAATTGGTACTTCCTCAGACACTTGAATAGCTTCAATAGATTCACCAGGTGGTCTTCTTATGTGAGGGACTTGGCAATCATGTCATACACATAACATTCAATTTCTTTATGGATCATGTCATGGAATAATGTTACCATGGCCCGTTGATAAGTGGCACCAGCATTCTTCAGTCCGAATGGCATCACCTTATAACAGAATGTGCCCCAGGGTGTGATGAAAGTTGTCTTCTCCATGTCTTCAGGTGACATCTTGATCTGATTATATCCTGAAAATCCATCCATGAAGGAGAACACCGAGAACTGAGCCGTATTGTCGACCAATACATCAATGTGAGGTAAAGGGAATTCATCTTTCGGGCTGGCTCTGTTCAGATCCCGGTAATCCACACACATCCTCACCTTTCCATCCTTCTTAGGCACGGGTACAATGTTAGCAACCCACGGCGGGTAACTAGTTACAGCAAGGAAACCGGCGTCCCACTGTTTTTGTACCTCCTCTTTTATCTTCATTGCCATATCCGGGCGAGTACGGTGCAACTTTTGTTTTACTAGTGGACAGTCTTCTTTCAGAGGCAGTTTGTGCATAACAATGTCGGTGTCTAACCCTGGTGTCGCTCCCCGGATTCCCATCCTGGTACAAACGCGAAAGTGGCGCGGAAAAAGAATAGAGTCGCCAGCCAGACATTTTTATCCTAAGGAAAGGGAATGGTAATGCTGCATAAACCAAAAGAAAGAAAGAGGAAGGACACATGTCCTGCAAACCAAAGAGACTGAGTTCGGGAGTCGGTTACGACCTGGGAAGGTATTAGCACCCAGATCGTCCACCGTACCCGACAGGATCCACGCTTGCAAAGACAACTGTTTCAAAGGGTGAGAGAATGAAAGCTGCAGCAAAAGAAACGAAAATGAAAAGAAACTGGAACTGGACAAGAATTGAATAAGAGAACAAAGAGAAAAATGTAGGGAAAATAAAGATTGTGCTTTGTGCTCGAACGGGCCCTACCCCGCTGCCTACGTACCTCATTAGGATAATGAGGATCAGAGACGCCGTAGTTCCCCTAACTAGGGGTACTAAAAGGAAATTTCTTGTGTATTAAAGCTTGAACTGCCTATGCCATTGCTCAGGTGTTGCAGACTCGGACGACGAGTGCGTAACCGTCTTGCAAAGTGACAAGTAGGAGCAAGTTCGCGTACGAAGCGAATGAGATGAGAAAAGAATTCCCGAAGGAAATACGCTTATTGTTTGTTTGTGTTTTTTAGAAGCTTTTATGAGTGTGTCACAAGGAAGTGAACTCAAGCTCTTTTCCATGGAATGTGCACTTGTCACTACATTCCAAGATGGAATAATAGAACAAGCACACTCAAGTAAGGAGAAGATCCCCAAAACTTGAACCCAAAGATTAGGGCCTAAGCTCACTAACTTGTTGAATTATTAAGTGTTTTTGGTATTTATAGATGAAGAAGTGTTTTTTATGCTTTTCTTTTATGAAGAAGATACCTTGATCAGACTTGTGCATCACAAGGTAAACTTGTACTATCCCAAGATGGGAAGACTACAAGCATACCTCATGGGATAAGGCTATGGATCAAGACATCACTTCACACTTATTAAGATGCTTTTTAAGAGTTTCCTAATGAAGAAGGAAAGAAGAAGAAAAGAAGAAGATAGAAGAAGAGATGAGAAAGGCCTAAGCCCAACAAGCAAATGGTTAGCTCAAAAGAGAAATGAGAAGAGAAGATGAGAGTTGGAGATGTGGAACTCAATTCCCACACCTCACACTTACCAAGCCCCTGCAAGGTTAGTATGCATACAAGTGAAACAAGATAAAGCAAATGGCATGCTAACATCAAACAATCAGAAGTGAAATGGTATAAACAAATGCACAATGCAAAAGAAACTCAAAGGAATGAGGAGAAGAAGTATGCAAGCTAAAGATGCAACATGAACCACTTATGAAAACAAATGCACACTTATGAAATATGCAAAGCAAAATGCACAAGATATGGACTCAAAGCTCACAACCAGAACCAAAACAAGATGAATAATGGCTTAATAAGCCAACAAGATGAAGAGAAAAGAGGTACAAGACAAAACAATACCAAAATGGAAGCAAAAGAAGCGATAAGATGAAGTGAAAACACTTAAGGAAACAAAAGACTTAAAGAAGAAGCAAACACAAAAATTCAGAAGACACAAACCCTATCCTAGGACCAGGAAGGTACCCACACTCCAAAGGAACCCCAAATGAGAAGAAGAAGTTGGCACAAGTGCCCTTCTAGGCTTATAAGAGACTTAAAGGTTCAAAGGAAGCAAAATGGGACAAGGTTCAAAGATAAAATCCACAACAAATCAACCAGCCATCTAAAAATTCCACAATTGAAACCAAATGATCTTCAATCATGTTATATCAACTAGCCAAAAGTATTTGAAAAGATTCAGAAGCAAACTAGGTTTAATGGAGGCAAGAACACAAGTTAGGGTATCAAACTTACATCACAAGTTACAAGACCAAGACTCAAGAAATAAATTTCTAAAAATCCATAGAAAAATCACATGAAAAGTACAAGGTCTTAGGAAATCAAAGCAAAAAGAATGGGATCAAAAATCAAAATATTGAAGAGTATGGAAAATATACAAGGCAATGTGGTCAAGAAGATCTTAAAAAGAAGCTAGGTGCAATGACGAATTAATTCAGACACGTGGCTAATGAAAAAAAATAAAATAAAAATATGATAAAATAAAAGAGACTCAAAATATCTTTCATGATTTTTTTGGGATTTTTTAAGTGAAGGAAACTATTTAAAAAAATGAAATGGAACTGAATAAAAGAAAAATTAAATTGAAGAAAAAGAAATTAAAAGAATGGAAGGAGGTGTGTGTAGTAAGGTCTATGCGTTAGAAACAGATGGGCCTGGATGAACTGGGGGTGCGGAAAGCATCTGAAAAGCCCAAGGCTGCGCAAGTGTATGAGTCTTGTAAACACCCCAAATTTGCCCTCACCCATTCACACCATGGCTTGTGATCTTTTCATATGCATAAACACCATCATAGCATCTCATATCACAATTTTGATTCACTGCATAGATTCTAAGTCATCTGCATCTAGGGTTTGTGATCTGAGCAATCCAAGAGCTTCTTGAGCCACTCCAAAGGTCATCAATCACTTCAAAGGGGTCCATGTGTGTTCAAGTATCATATTACATCCTCTCCAAGTCAAGAATGTCAAAGGATCACAAGAACTGGGATTGGTATGGAAGCAGAGGCAGGCTTGACTGCACAGTTGACCTAAAATTAGGGTTTTGGTTTCAAAGGCCATAACTCCAAAAATTTTGGTCATTCTTGTTTCTATTGGTCTCTATATGGTATAGTGGGTATGCATATCAATTTTCATGAAGAAATTCCATGGGGAAGTCATCTGATCAAGAGTTGACTTTTCAGACAAGTCAGTGCAAATTCAGGGCATCTGAGGCCCCCAATGACCCAACCAAGGGATGATCTTCATCATTTTGAGTGTATATGATCTTTATTTGATCATGGAAGAGGTTGGAAGTTCACAAAATTCAAGAATTACAAGTTTTTGCAAAGTTGACTTTTTGGGGCAAGTTTGACTTTTAAAGAATTTGTCATTTTAGGCAACTTTTCAATCCTTACTTTTTGATCCAAAAATGCTTCAAATGGAAAATCTTTGGTCATGAAAGTTGTAGATTAGATCTTTCCCTTTTCAAAAAGTACAAGAACATGACCTAATTCATTTTGGATCAAAAGTTATGGTTCATCAAAGTTGGCTAAAATCACTAAATTTCAAGTTATGCACCAAATGAGAAACTTGCAAAAACTTGTACCAAGGCAATTTGTGACTTCTAATTAATGTCTAATCCTTATACAAACATCACACAAGTCTTAGAGTTCAGATTGAACCAAAGGGATCACATGTTTCATGGTTTGTGAGGCTAGATTTTTCCATGAGAACTAAAAGCAAGCAAGTTGCAAGACCAATGATAACTTCTCATCCACTTGTTGCCTAGCCTGCTGACCAATCCTAGCCTTTCTCCCTCACCTTGCTGCGCAGCCCACACCCTTTGTACTTGGCTGGAACATGACCCATGCCTCTCTTACAAGAAGTTGACATTTTGGCAAAAGCTACCATACCTATCACAAAAGGACATGTCATGTCATCTGACCAATGAGATTTGTTTATGTGGATCAAATGCAAGTTAAACATCACAAGAGGCAAGCCAGAAACATACTAGAACTCAGCATCCACAAACTCACTCCAACTTTCATTTTCCTTCGAAACTCTCTCCACAAGCCTCAAACACAAAAACAAACTTCACAAACAATCTCAACTCACTTCACTGATCACAAACCAACCATTGTTTTGGCCTGAAACCTCCCATATCACAAATACAATTTTCTCATTCCCTTGGCCTGAGCTCCTGCCAACTTGCTCTAGAGGCTACACAAACTCCAACTAAGTGTCAAAAGCTTCAAAGGAAGATCATTGGGACTTGTTTGAGCCAAAGAACAAGCCAGAAAGCTCCTGAATCGAAAGCTCAATCTCAGGTAGCTTCATGAACTTTTTTTCCAGAACTTGCTTTTTAAGTTTCTAAATGATAAAGCATGCTTCCCTGAGTTCTCTGAACTTGTTACTTTTGAAAAAGGTGAAGAAATGAGGTTGTATGATGTTTCTGAAATTTTGACAGTTTTTGATGTTTGATTCGAATCTTGTTTGTGTGTTGAAATAAATGATTTTTGTTGCTTGAATCTTGTTTAGAATGAGTTAAGCTTTGATTCTGGAGAGTTTGGCATGTTTTCATGGCGTATTGAGGGAGATTGAGAGTTGACCTAGCCGGAGAAGACGACCGGAACAGTGTTCCGGTCGTCTGAAAGTAATTAGGGTTTGTTTAATTAGGGTTAAGTGTAATTAAGCCAGTTTGAATTTGGTCCGTTCGTTTGCGCGCGTGGTCAGCTCCCGCGTCCCTGAGTTTGAATCTCAGCCATTAGATTGGCTGACTTTCTCTTTTTCCATTTAATTTCAATTTTATTTTTATTTATTTCATACTTAATTTCTCCAATTTATTAAAAATAGCAAAAATACTTTAAAAATTCTGAAATTTTTTATACAAGTTATTATTTAATTTCAGAACACAAAAATATTTTTATTTTTATTTTTAGCATTAAAAAAGTATTTCTAAATATTTAAAAGTTTCTTTTTAATTAATTAATGGGAATTAATTAATTAAAAATACTTTTAGGTATTTAAAAATCACCAAAAAATTCATGAAACCTTTAAAAACATTTAGAAACATTGTCCAACCCTCAAACCAAATTTCTTTTTTGATCTTGATGCATTTTGAGAATTTTCCATGGAATTAAAATCATTTTGATGCATTATTTTGATCTAAACTTCCAAAAATCATTTCTGCCTAACCAAAGAGAGTTGGACTTTGATTCTTTTTGCATTGCATTGTGTTTAGCATGTAGTTTTTGAGATTAAATGGCCATGATTTTATCTTTCATTTTCTATTTGTTTGGCATTTTTCTTGTTAAAGAACCCTAAAACCCTAGAAAAATTAGGAAAATCATAACTTGAATTAGGTTAAGAGTTGGAACCTCTCCTTTGGGCAGTGAGTTAGTATAGGATTAGGGGTCCTTTGAGTGCATTTTCAATTTTTTGTATTGATGTTTGCTTCTGATTTTGGTTTGTGTTTGATGCTTTGATCATAAACCCTAATTTGGGCTTCCATATGCACTCATCTTGCATTTGCATTCATACCTTGACTTGCCATGACATTTTATGCATCCATGTGATTCATTTAACATCATAAGACATGTTGAAAGCATGTTTGATCATTGCATCTTGCATTTGCCATGTTGTATGTCATTTGCATATCATGACTTTTCATGTATGTTCATATTTCTTAACTTGTTCCATTTGCATCCTTGAGCTTGTATGATCATTTCCATGTGTTGCCTCATGTTTGTAGCATCTCATAGCATCATTAACATCATGTATGTGCTTCTGGTTTTGTTTCTCATCATGCCATTCCATCCCATTTTGCATTGCATTGCATTTCTTTTCTAACTTTTCAGGTGGTAAGTGGATTTGAGAAGTGAATTTGCCTTCACTTCTCATAACTTTCTCTTCATCTCTTTTATGCATCCATGCTGCATTTTGATATGTGTTTGAGATTGATCTTGCTCATTCTTCTTCTTCTTACTTTCTTTCTTCAAGTGACTTGACATCTTGAATGAAGCAAGTTACTTTGCTTCTCCTGATCTTTTTCTCTGCTTCCTGGTGGTTCCATTGAAGATTTCTCTTGTAAACCTCACAAACCTTAGGAACAACCAAGCATGACAAGGATTAGGGTTTTGATTAGTCTCCCCACTTAGTTTTACCTTTGTGTCTCTTTGAGTCTTCTCTTCTCATCTCATAATCAGGGACTAAACCCTAAAGGCTTTAAGGCTTTGTGATTAAGTTTATGCCTGTATCCTTCTATTAGGATGGAGTGTATAACTTTAATCCTAAGTGTTAAACCCTTAATGTGTTTAACTTATTTAATCAATCCACTTAATAATCATCAAGACATCAAGCTTATAACTTGGGCCTTGCATTAGGGTTCTAATTCTTCCTTAATTGGTTAAGAAGGACTAACCCTAGTGTTAATGGACAAGTCCCTCTCAAGTTGTCTTACAAACCCTAAAACTCACTTCATCATCATATCATTAAATAAAATCCACTTAACTAAAGGCTTGTTTTGTCATGAGTTTAATCCCTAATCATGGATTAAGTTGAGGAGCTTTCCTCAGCTTAAACACTCTCATCTATTATCCTTCTATTAGGATGGTGTAATGAGTCTGTTTAATCCTTGATTATGGCTTAACCTCATTACTCAACACTAAACAAAAACACCAAAAACATCTAAATAATCACAAGTAGGTTAATGATCTTAATCCTACACCATGGTGATTAAGTGTGAGAAGCTGACTTCACACTTAAGGTATTCTCATTACCCCTAATCAGAGGGAAGATGTGATGAGTTTACTAACCAATTGGTTTAGGCTTAAGCTTATTAACTTATGACAAATTTCAAAAAGCAATAAAAGATTGAAAAATACAAAAACAAACAATAATCGTCTCCTCCGGGATTCTTTTCTCATCTCATTCACTCACAACCGAGAACTTGCTTCTTCCGTCTAATGCAAGACAGTTTGCATCTGTGCCAGACAGATCATACACTTGAGCATAGACAAGTAAGCAGTTCACAAGTCAATTCATCTTTCAGTCTCTTTAGGTCGAACTACGGTGTTCTGACTTCCTCATTGCACGAGAGGATACGTAGGCATAACTTAACAGTTATCGAACAAAAGTCTCTGTATATTCCCCCTCCTTCCAGCATTATTCGTTGAGCCTCATAATCTTGAGCATCTCACTCTTGTTCTTACACTGAAACTTCTTTTATACACTTCACTTCTTTTACACTGACACCTGTACATCCTTTTCCAGCTCTTTTATACACAAATTGCACTGACACTACCCCTTTAAAACACAAATCTTTTAAGCGTGGATCCCGTCGAGTACGACGGACAATCTGGGTGCTAATACCTTCCCAGGTTGTAACCAACCCCCTTTCTCAGTCTCTCTGGTTCGCAACCGTCTTATCCATCTTTTCTAGGTCTATGCAGTATTGCCTTTCCTTCGGGATAAAAATGCCTAGCTGGCGACTCTTTTCATCTCCAGTGAGTTCACTCCTGTGTGTTCTCATTGTCCCTTTCGCCGACCGTTCGCGTCTGTACCTTTATCTGGGTTATTTCCCATTTATCGGGAGCGACAGCTTGGCGACTCTGCTGGGGACACATATACTGCAACAAGGGCTTCTGGTTCTTTTTGTGGGTTCCTCCTAGCGCTTGATTGATTTGTGTTTACTGGGGTGTTATGTGCTATTTGTGTTTGTATATTTGTTTTATTTACTGCTTTATATACAGTTTTGTTTACTGCTTTTTTATAGCTTTGTGCATATATGTCATATTGTCATGCTGTCTGTGCTGGATCTGTTTTGTTGCTTTGGTGGGTGGGTGTTTTACTGAGAGTTAAGGTCCTATACCTGGGACCTGAGTGACACCTAGGCTAGAGTGGTTCATGTTCTTTCCCATTCCATTTCGGTCTGGTGCGGGAATATGAAACACAGTTCAGATATGGGTTTCTTCTTGAGAACTCTATGTTGCAGATTTCCTGCAGTACTAGGGCTATCTGGGAAGCCTGCTAAGTCTGGATGACCTTTAGTATTGACCTTCAGAAACTGAGGTGAATTAGAGGAGGATCTTTTATGGTTATTGTAAATACTGTACCTCCGGGTTAGAAGTATTTACACTTCTCATAACTGATCCAAGTCTGAGGATCCTTGTTTTAGAACACCACCTGCGAGGGGGTTGGGTTGTTTACAGGTTTGCAGGTACCCTTGACCTCAGCATACCCTGTTACTTTGTCTGATTAAGAGTACTCCATTTTGGAACAGTTCTTGTGATTTTTAACCCATGACATGTGACTCTTTATTTGAGTCCCCCACCTTGGTTACTGGACTTATGAACCTCCATCTGGATTTCTTGAACATATATGGACTTATATCAAGGCAGTTAATCAGATCCAGCTCAGTCACAAACCCTTGCATATCATTGGCATACATCCTCATTGCATCATTTTGACATGTGTTTATTTGTTTTTCAGGGTATCCATCCTATCATTTTGGCTTGGTTTTGACCCCTTCTTCAGCTCAGACCCATCTTCATCAGCACTTGCTTCAGCAATCAGCCACTTGCTTCAGTCACTTGCATCCTCAGTCTCAGCCTATCAGTGGCCCATCTTCAGTGATATTCTCAGTCATCATCATCAACACCCATTCTTCAGCAACATGGCACCTAAGAAAAGTAACATCTCCTATCACTTCTTTAAGCCTGAGCTAGCTAGCATCAGGAGGATTCAGGCCCTGATTACTCCAGACCATATACCATATTTCAGAGAACATTATGGAGGAATCCTTGATGTGGTATTGGATTTGGACCCTTCACAAAGGAGCTTGATACATACTTGCCTGCAGTTCTATGATCCCCCTCTGAGGTGCTTCACCTTTCAGAATTTTCAGTTGGGACCCTTGCTGGAGGAGTATTCATCATTGGTTGGTGTACCTATCAGGGGTGGGATCCCCTTCAACCCTGAGATGGCTTTCCCAAGTAATGAGGAGATAGCAAAAGCATTACATCTGGAACCAGTTTTGATTGGGCAGAATTTGACCTCTAAAGCTGGAATCTCTGGTTTTCATCTGGATTTCTTGACTTCTCAGGCTAGTCTGAAGGCCTCCCTGGGGGAGTGGAGGGCAGTCTGTGCTCTGTTGGCCCTAAGCATATATGGGATCATACTTTTTGCAGATGAGCCTAGGTTTGTCAGCAAGAATGCAGTCCATCTTTTCATCCTGAGGAACCCAGTACCTACCTTACTGGGAGATCTTTACTACTCAGTTCATCAAAGGAATGAAAAGCAAAGGGGAAGATTAGTAAGATGCTGTGCTCCTTTGTTCCATACATGGCTGCTCAAACATTTGCCAAAGACTGATGCATTCTTAAACCCTCACCAGCAGAAGAACTGGGCTAAGAGGCTTGTTGCTCTAACCTCAGATGACATCAGATGGTGCACTCAGAGCACCAAGGGCAGAGACATCATTACAAGTTGTGGGCAGTTTCCCAATGTGCCTCTGATTGGAGTGAAGGGTTGCATCAACTACAACCCTCTGCTATTCAAAAGACAACTGGGCTATGCGTTAGTCCATCCTCCTAGAGCACAGGATCTGACTGAGACCCTCTATTGTGAAATCAAGCCTAATCTGGCTATTGTCAGGCAAGCATCCTGGGCCTGGGACAATGTGCAGACTAAAGGAGTAACCATTCTTGGAAGATGCAATAATGTAGCCTCAGCCCAGTACTATGAGTGGTCTCATGCCAGGGCTCAAATTTCTGGAATGCCCTTCACTATTGAAGATATGCCTGGACCTTCCACAGTACCACCTCCGGCAACTGTCAGCTTAGAGGAGTTTGAGAAATTGAAAGAGAGAAATGAGAAGCTGACTCAGGCTTTACAGAAGACCCTCTGGGAGAGGAGTGATGGTAGGTTGGATATTGAGAGATTAGAAAAGTTGAAGGTGGAGCATTTGGCTAGAATTGAGAAGTCAGAGGATTACATTAAGAAGTCTAGGGCTGGTGAACAGATCTTGAAGAATGCCTGCAAGGAAGCTCAGTTCCAGAAAGCCAGGACTGATTTATATCTAAAGGAGAGTCAGGCTAGGTGGGTCAGGATCACCGAAGCTCGTACTCAGGAGGACAAAAGGACTCAGGATAAGATTGAACAGATGGAAGCTAGTGCAAAAGAGCAACAGGAAGCCCTGGCAGCAGCCCAGAGAGAGATCTCAGAGTTGAAGATTAGAGCTGGTTTAAAGAGGTCAAAGGACCAGAGTCAACACAAAAAGCTAACTGCAGCTATTGCTACAAGGAATCTCCTCATCAGGAATCTTACAGAGCGTCCAGCTGATCCTGTGACTGAAGCGCTTCTCAAGGAAGTTCAGGAGGATGAATTTGGCCTTGGTGTTTGACTTTTTGCTTGTTGTTGATTTCATTTTATGTACTTTTCTTCATGTTGTATTTTTGACCCCTCAGAGGGCTTGTATTGTAAAAGAAACAAACTATGTATCATTTACCTTTTTGTAATATATGTGTCGGTTTGTTTCATCTGAATTCTCCAAAGCAACATCACAAGCATCTTCTTCAAGGGTCTGGAAAGGTCAAAACCAAGTACCAAGCCGGATACTTGGGAAACAAATAGACACACTGCATTGCATACTAACCTTTTGTTTTGTTTTGTAGGTTTTGTTTTATTGTTACTAACTCTGTTGTGATCTCAGGAACTATTGCTCGACGTCGAGGGTTTCCACTCAACCGTCCACACAGATACCCCACCCGCAACAATCTTCCGGGCATACAGATGGACCAAATGCAGCAGGACCTTACAGAGGTCAGGAATCAAATGACCAACGAGAGGTTGGAAATGAGGAATCAGATGACACAATTTATGGAGGTGATGAACAATATGGCTCAAAGCCAGGAGAGGTTAAGAGCACTGGTAGAAGGGAGAAACCAGGAAGACCATCAGCCAGGGACTGTTGGGACAAGCAACAATGAAAGAGTCCAACCTCATGTCAATCCCCCAGTCTTTGGGCCACACCAGCATCCAGAGATCAACATCCCTGTCAATGTGCAAGGGACTGCCACAGCAGGAAGAGTGCTGCAAGAAGACCCCCAGGAAGATCAATTTACAGTGATGGGAGCTGGGGAAGAAGCCTATGACAGAAGGCTAGAAGAGATTGCTGAGAAGCTAAGGTCTTTAGAGTCCCAGAACTCTTTGGGATTCGATGTTATGGACATGGGTCTAGTGGACGGGGTCAGGATCCCCCACAAATTTAAACCACCATGCTTTGAGAAGTATAACGGGACTTCCTGTCCCCGGACCCATCTACAATCTTTTCTGGGGAGGCTGAAGGCCTATACCATGGACGAAAAGCTATGGATGTTTTATTTTGAGGATAGCTTAACTGGAGCATCGATGGAATGGTACTCCCACTTGACAAGAGCAACCATTAGATGCTGGAAGGACCTGGCAGAGGCCTTTATCAGACAGTATCAGTACAACCTGGATATGGCCCCCAATAGGACCCTCCTGATGGGGATGTCTCAGTCATCCAGGGAAAGCTTCCGTGAATACGCTCAAAGGTGGAGACAGCTTGCTGCTGCTGTCCAGCCACCCATGTCGGAGAGGGAGATGGCTGATATGTTCATGAACACCCTCCAGGGGACTTACATTGATAGGCTAGCTGCCTTCTCATCTACCAGCTTTGCAGATGTAGTCATAGCCGGGGAGAGAATTGAAAGCCTATTGAAGATGGGCAAGATCTCAGACAACGGTGCAAGCTCATCCAGTAACAAGAAAGCCTTTTGCAGGCCCAAGAAGAACTGGTGAAACCAATGCTATCCACGCCAACAGGGGCAGGCCCCAATATGTTCATAGGTCTGTGGCAGCAGTCACCATTCCCGCTCCAATTCATCCTCAACCAGCTTATCAACCTCAGCAACAAAATTATCAGCAACAAACTCAGTTTCCTCCTCAAAGAAATTACAACACCAGCAACACCAACAGCAACAATCAGCAGAGACCATTCCAACAGAGGCCCTCTCAGGCCAATAGGGTGATCGATCCGATCCCTATGCCCTATGCCACATTACTGCCACAACTCTTGAAACTCAACCTAGTTGAGCTAAGGACGTTGGCACCTCCGGATCCTAACAGTCTGCCCAGAAATTACGACGCCAGCGCCAGATGTGCCTTTCACTCAAATGCACCTGGTCATAGTACGGAAAAGTGCAGAGCTTTGCACATGAAAGTGCAGGATCTAGTGGATTCCAAGGCTTTAAACTTTGCACCACCACCAAATGTCAACAAGAACCCTATGCCACACCATGGTGGTCCCCGAATCAATGCTATTGAAGAAGACAAGCCGTCTTACTTGATAACCAGTGTGGGTCAGATTCGGACACCCTTGGTGGAGGTTAAAGCTCAACTCCTGGAATGTCAAATGTTCCCAGGATGTGAGTTAGGGTGTGCTTATTGCAACATTTCAGTGAATGGTTGTGATAACCTGATAGATGGCATAAATGGCCTCATTCAGAGTGGCCTGCTCCAAATTACAACATCAATCCCTACCAATCCAGCAATCTCCTTAACAACAATTCCAGAGTCTACTACAACTGCAACAACCATTGTTCCAGATAACTCTTCAGCTTCATCAACAAATTTTTCATCTGTCATTTCAACTGACCAGATATCAACGAACATTCCTTCTACAACTTCAGCACCACTTCATTTTGAATCTCCTACAACAACAACACCCATCCTTCCAACAATGCCTCCTACAACATCAGCAGCAAACCATGAAGACGTCTCAACAGTTACGATTTATTATGATCCTGAGAATGATTCTGCCTACAACTCACAAAGTGCTACTCCTATCAGAGCACCAGTCACAATATTTTATGATCCGCAGACTATCACGGTTCCTTCCGCAGCTGCCATCAGTCCAGTCACTGTCACAGTGCCTGGGCCAGTACCTTATGAAAGCAGTAATGCCATCCCTTGGCATTACGGCTCAGATTTATACTGCGAAGGACAAAAGATCACTTTTGAATCATCAACTTCTGCACCACAAATAGACAATGTGGGTGGAGGCGGAGGCTTCACTCGAAGCGGACGTCTCTTTGCCCCGCAAATTCAAAGACCCACTGCCGAAGCAGAAGCTGCTGCCAAGGCAAAAGGGAAGAGCATGGTGCAAGAAGAACAGGTTGTTAGAGAAGCTCTAAAAACACCCTTTGATCAAGAAGTTGATGAATTCATGAGAATCATCAAGAAAAGTGATTACAAGATAGTGGACCAGCTTCACCAGACGCCTTCCAAGATCTCCATTCTATCATTGCTTATGTGCTCCGAGGCTCACCGGAATGCACTACTCAAAGTCTTGCACGCAGCTTATGTGCCAGAAGAGATCACCGTCAATCAGTTGGAAGCTGTGGTTGGAAATGTTAATGCTAGCAATGGACTAGGATTCACCAACACTGATTTGACTTCGGAAGGCCGCAATCATAACAAGGCTCTGCACATCACCATGGAATGTAAAGGTGCAGTTCTTTCCCATGTGCTAGTAGACACAGGATCATCCCTTAATGTCTTGCCCAAAAAGGCCCTTGTGAAGCTGGAATATGAAGGATTGGCATTACGACCCAGTAACTTGGTAGTGAGAGCCTTTGACGGCTCTAAGAGATCGGTTCTGGGAGAAATTGAGTTGCCTGTAACGATTGGCCCACAGACTTTCAAAACGACCTTCTACGTGATGGACATTCAGCCTGCCTACAGCTGTTTGTTGGGTAGACCATGGATTCATGCCGCTGGCGCTGTAACGTCTACCCTTCACCAGAAGTTAAAATTTGAGTGGGAAGGCCAAGTCGTTACTATTTGTGGAGAAGAGAACATTTTTGTTAGCCATCTGGCTACTTACAAATACATTGAGATGGATGGGGAGATCCACGAGACAATGAGTCAAGGGTTTGAGGCCCTGAATATTAATGAAACCTCTGCTGTGCTTGGGACCTCTATGACATCCTACCAACAAGCCCGGAAGGTGGTGGAAGAAGGAAACGCTCAAGGCTGGGGCAAACTTTTTCCTGTGGAAAAGAAAGAAGATAGATTTGGGTTGGGTTACAAACCAACTCAACAAGATCAAACAGAGGCTGCTAAGAAGCCCAACTTTGTTAGTGGGGGGATGCTCACCCCCGATGCTGTCAACAACTTGGAAGATGAGTCGGAAGATGAACGCAACCTGGAAAGCTGGATTCGTCCAAAGGTCCCGGGGAGCAGTATCTCAAACTGGTCTTCCCAGGAAATTATAAGAGTTACTCCTGCAGAGTAATTATTATTTCCTGTATATTTTAAGCATGCATCAAGTCTTGCATCTTGCCCAAGATGACAAGACTCATTTTGTAATCGGGCCATCTGTAATTTTTGTGCAACAAGATTAATCAATGAAATATCAGACATCTTTTGCAAACGAGTCTTTTTTCTTTTCCGCTCACTGTTTTTCCACTTTTTCTTTTTGTACAAAAAAATAAATGGCAATGTTTTCAAAATGACAACTTTGTTTCACTTTTCCAAACAAGATTAAAATCAATCACTAAAATGAACAAACTGAACCCTTGCAGAGAGTGCCTCCCAGACAGCACCGACAGCAGCACGGCTATGACTTCGTATGACTCTGACAATCCGATCAATCAAGCTGATGAAGGGGTTGAAGAAGATTACGAGCTTCCTGAAGAGCTAGCCAGGTTGTTGAGACAAGAGGAGAAGGTTATCACTCCTCATCAGGAGGAGGTCGAAACGATTAATCTTGGTACAGATGAAGACGTGAAAGAAGTTAAAATCGGGGCCGGCTTACAAGACTCAGTGAAGAAACAGCTGATTGACCTGCTTCAAGAGTATGTGGATGTGTTTGCTTGGTCTTATCAGGATATGCCAGGGTTGGACACCGACATTGTTATGCACAAGCTGCCTTTAAGAGAAGAATGCCCACCAGTTAAACAGAAATTGCGCCGTACTCGCCCAGACATGGCAATGAAAATCAAAGAAGAGGTACAAAAGAAGTGGGATGCCGGATTCCTGGCTGTAACTAGCTATCCGCCGTGGGTTGCTAATATAGTACCTGTGCCTAAGAAAGACGGCAAAGTAAGGATGTGTGTTGACTACCGGGACCTGAACAGAGCCAGCCCGAAAGATGACTTCCCATTACCTCACATTGATGTATTGGTTGATAATACAGCTCAGTTCTCGGTATTCTCCTTCATGGACGGATTTTCAGGATACAATCAGATCAAAATGTCACCTGAAGACATGGAGAAGACAACTTTCATCACACCCTGGGGCACTTTCTGTTACATGGTAATGCCATTCGGATTGAAGAATGCTGGTGCAACATATCAACGGGCTATGGTAACATTATTCCACGATATGATCCATAAGGAAATCGAGTGTTATGTGCATGACATGATTGCCAAGTCCCTTACAGAGGAAGATCACCTGGTGAATCTGCTGAAGCTATTCAAGCGTCTGAGGAAGTACCAATTGAAGCTGAACCCCAACAAGTGCACATTCGGGGTGCGATCTGGTAAGCTGCTGGGTTTTATTGTAAGCGAGAAAGGGATTGAAGTGGACCCTGATAAAGTCAAAGCCATTCAAGAAATGCCTGCACCGAAGTCAGAAAAAGAAGTTCGAGGGTTTCTAGGTAGATTGAACTACATCTCAAGGTTCATATCTCACCTTACAGCAACCTGTGAACCTTTGTTCAAGCTGTTAAGGAAGGAACAAACGGTCAGGTGGAACGAAGACTGCCAGAGGGCTTTTGACAAGATCAAGGAATACTTACAAGAGCCTCCAATCCTTATGCCTCCAGTTGAAGGAAGACCTCTAATCATGTATTTGACTGTATTAGAAGAGTCGATGGGGTGTGTGTTGGGCCAGCATGACGAGTCTGGTCGAAAAGAGTATGCAATATACTACCTGAACAAAAAGTTTACCGACTGTGAACAACGTTATTCACTGCTCGAGAAAACTTGCTGTGCTTTAGCGTGGGCTGCTCGCCGACTGAGACAGTATATGTTGACCCACACTACCTTATTAATCTCAAAAATGGACCCAGTTAAGTACATTTTCGAGAAGCCAGCTCTTACCGGACGGGTTGCAAGATGGCAAATGATTCTCACGGAATATGACATCCAGTACACCTCTCAGAAAGCCATCAAGGGTAGTGTACTATCTGAATATCTTGCTGAGCAACCTATTGATGACTACCAGCCTATGAGATTTGACTTCCCTGATGAAGATATCATGTTCATAAAAGCGAAAGATCATGAAGAGCCTGTTCATACTGAAGGGCCTGACCCGGAAGAAGAATGGACTATGATGTTTGATGGGGCTGTTAACATGAACGGTCGTGGTGTTGGTGCAGTACTTATTACACCTAAGGGAGTTCACATGCCTTTCTCGGCAAAACTCACCTTCAACTGCACTAACAACGAAGCTGAATACGAAGCTTGCATTATGGGTCTTGAGGAAGCCATTGACCTCAGGATCAAGACATTGACTGTATTCGGAGATTCGGCTCTGGTAGTTAATCAAACCAACGGCAAATGGTACACACACCAGGATCATCTGATACCTTACAGGGATTATACAAGGAGGTCAAGCTTGAGTATATCCCTAGGGACGAGAATCAGTTTGCAGATGCTTTGGCTACCATTTCGTCAATGATCAAAGTTCAAGCTTCCAACTTTGTACCTCAGATTTCAGTGTCCAGACTTGATAGACCAGCATATGTATTTGCAGCAGATATTGTCAAAGATAATAAGCCTTGGTTTCATGACATTAAGTGCTTCTTGGAGGATCAAACATACCCCCCTGGGGCATCTTCCAATGATAAGAAGACTTTGAGAAGGCTTGCTGGTAGTTTCTTTCTGAACACTGATGGCTCCTTGTACAAGAGAAACTTTGATATGGTACTCCTCAGATGTGTTGATAAGACAGAAGCAGACCTGTTAATGCATGAAGTACATAAAGGGTCTTTTGGTACCCATGCGGGAGGGCATGCCATGGCTAAGAAGTTGCTAAGATCAGGTTATTACTGGATAACAATGGATGCCGACTGTTGTGCATATGCCAGAAAATGCCACAAATGCCAGATCTATGCAGATAAGGTGCATGTGCCTCCCAATCCTTTGAATGTAATGTCTTCACCCTGGCCCTTTGCTATGTGGGGCATTGATATGATTGGCAAAATTGAACCGACTGCTTCAAATGGCCACAGATTCATCCTGGTCGCCATTGACTATTTCACCAAGTGGGTCGAAGCAGCTTCATATGCAAACGTTACGAGGCAAGTGGTAGCCAGATTCCTGAAGAGAGATATCATCTGTCGATACGGAGTTCCCGAGCGAATCATTACTGATAATGGTTCCAACTTGAACAACAAAATGATGGCAGAGCTATGTCGGGACTTCAAGATCCAACACCACAATTCTTCTCCTTACAGGCCAAAGATGAACGGCGCTGTTGAGGCAGCTAATAAGAATATCAAGAAGATTGTGCAGAAGATGGTAGTCACCTACAAAGACTGGCATGAGATGCTGCCATTTGCCTTGCATGGGTACCGCACGTCAATCAGGACATCCACTGGGGCAACACCGTATCAGCTTGTGTATGGTATGGAGGCAGTCCTACCTGTTGAAGTCGAATTACCCTCTCTACGGGTATTGATGGATGTTAAGCTGAACGAAGCAGAATGGGTTCGGTCCCGATACGAACAACTGAGTCTGATTGAAGAGAAAAGACTGGCTGCCATCTGTCATGGGCAGTTGTATCAGAAAAGAATGAAGAGAGCCTTCGATCAGAAAGTCAGGCACCGAGAGTACCAAGTGGGAGATCTTGTGTTGAAAAGAATCCTCCCTCCTCACACAGACCACAGGGGCAAGTGGACTCCGAATTATGAGGGACCATTCGTGGTAAAGAAAGTTTTCTCTGGTGGAGCACTGATGCTCAGCACCATGGATGGTGAAGATTTCCCGTCCCCTGTGAATTCAGATGCAGTTAAAAAATACTTCGCATAAAAAAATGACCCGCTGGACACAAAAACAGAATGTAAGTCCAGGCAAAAATAGGGCATCGCAGCGAGTCAAAAACAGAATAAAAGACTCGGGCAAAAATAAGGGAAAATAAACAAAAATGTACACCCGCTGAGTTGAAAAGCCGCATTGGACAGCTCAGGCAAAAATGGGTATCCCGATGGATTGAAAACCCGAAAGGGCGATCCATGCAAAATAAGGGAATAAGCGAACAACTGCATTCTGAATTCGTCTGTATCACTTACAAACCGGTTAAGTTTCGAAATGATCAAGCTTCTGTCAGAACCAGCCTTCTTCAGAAAGCAAGACGAGAAGAGCGTCAACAGTCATACGAGTCATAGCAAGAGGAAGCTCCTTCAAAGCGTCGTTAACATTGCCAGCATTTTGTTTCTCAATTTGTAACAATCTCCTCATTTCAGGAGATATGTTTCCTTGGCTGTATCTTGCCAATTCAAGGCACGTGAATTAATAAAATCAGATTTTTTTTTCAGTCATGTTTTGTCTCGTACATTTTTGTTTGCAAAGAATGTCTGATGTCCTAAGAAAAACTGATTGCATGGATACAGGTGTTACCTTTAAAAGAAAAGAAAATAAAACGCGTGCTTGCAGGGAATATACTTACCCTCAGAAGTGTCTAACTCCTATGACGGAATCCAGTAAGGGATACCTCAGGATTACTTGTACGTTTCTTGTCTTTGCAGGATTGCAGGTATCCGAAGCGCAACATGGGGCATGGAAGCTTCATCCCAGCAAGATGGCAAATCAACGCTCACTCAGCCTTAGCATTCCGAGTAGTTTCTCCCCAGCTGAGTTGCCACTGGTTGCTTCTCCCAGCCGAGTTGCCAATCATTCTTCCCCAGCCGAGTGCAAAAGCCAGGGAATCATCTCCCCCACAGAGTCCTCAGCCTCTATCCAGAAGAGCAACGCACGAAGGAATCACAACAGAGTGAAGAAAGCTTCTACAAACCCCCAGCTGGGTCCCTCATTAAAGGAATAGGTCTATCATTGACCCATTTCCCCAAGCAGAATCATTTCATCAGATCTACTAACGATCTTATCCCCAGCTGGGATGTTCACTTCAAACAGATCAACCAGAGATCTTCGCAGTATTGGGATCCGGATCCCGGATCGGTATCTTTGCACAAATCATAGCATTCGCATCATATTCACCAAACAAAGCGTAGCATTCCGTCTTAAGTACGGAGCATTACGGCAAAAATCAAACATATAGCATAATCATAAGTCATGATTTGAATCAAACACTTGTGAATATTATCAACTCATCAACAAAATGCAGAATCCCCCCAGATTCCCCAGCAAAAGCAGTTGCCTCGCATTCACCAATACAAATACATGCTCCTTGTGGCATCCGTTCGTGTCATATCCCCAGCAGAAAGCCAAAGATATTCCCTTTGCATTCACAGATACTTGTATATATATAACTTTCTTGACATCTGTCCATATCACTTTTCCCAGTACAGTCATGTAAACACTTTGTATACCAGATACTTGCTTATACTATACTCTTCTCCTTTTGACACTCGTCCGTGTCACACTCTCCCCAGCAGATTGAACACTCAAATATACTCCAATCATACTTATACAGATACTCGTCCGTATCTAGTATACACTATTTATATCCCCGCAGATTCGACACTCGTCCGTGTTCTTTGTTAACCCGTTGGTACTCGTCCGTATCATCATCTCAGAACATGCGTCAAGCGTTTGTTTCTACCTGATACTCGTCCGCATCTTTAATCCATACACTGTGTCTTCTTGAATATAGATACTCGTCTGTGTCTACTATTCTCCAGAAGAGTCCTTTCAGATTCAACACTCGTCCGTGTTCCTTGTTAACCAGTTGATACTCGTCCGTATCATCATCTCTGAACACGTGTCAGTATTTGTTTCTACCTGATACTCGTCCGTATCATAGTCTTAAGGATGCTCGTCCGCATCTTTAATCTATACATAATACCAAACACTTCTACCTTTTATTTCTTGGATGTGAACACTCGTCCGTGTTTACTATTCCCCAGTAAAACAATTTTCTTTTTATCTGACATTCGTCCTATGTCATGATAAACCCTGAGAGCAGCCGTACCCTGCTAGGTGGTCGTCCTCCACCTCTTGATGGTCATCCTCCATCATGCTCATCCGATGGCCGTCCCCGTCGTTGACTTTCTCTATCCGACATTCGTCCTATGTCGTGATATATTTAGCAGCCGTCCCCTGCTAGGTGGTCGTCCTCCACCTCTTGATGATCGTCCTTCATCATTTTATCCAATGGCCGTCCCCATTGTTGATTTTGGTTATCTGACATTCGTCCTATGTCATGACATACCCTGAGAGCAGCCGTCCCCTGCTAGGTGGTCGTCCTCCACCTCTTGATGGTCGTCCTCCATCATGCTCATCCGATGGCCGTCCCCATCGTTGACCTTTTATCCGGCATTCGTCCTATGTCGCGATATTTTCGGCAGCCGTACCCTGCCAGGTGGTCGTCCTCCACCTTAGACGACCGTCCCTCATCTTAACCCCAACAGAGCAGCCGTCCCCTGCTAGGTGATCGTCCTTCACCTTTGATGACCGTACCTCATCATCTGTTTATTTCATTTATTCTTTAACCCGATGGCCGTCCCCGACGTGGTCCCTTTTCCTTTTTAGCCCGATGGCCGTCCCCATCGTTGGTTGCTTTACTTTGAACTTGATGGCCGTCCCCATCACTTTTCATTAATCCCCAGAGAATCTTGCAGCTTTATCTTGATGGTCGTCCCCATCATGGTTCTTTTTATCCCCAGCATGTCGGCCGTCCCCGTCATTGCTCTTTACCCAGCAGTCGTCCTCTGCTCGACGGTCGTCCTCCGTCGCCCACACTTTACAATATACTTTATTTTCCTTTACAATCTATATCCCTTTTCTTCTTCATTCTGTGAATGCAAATTTTGGACTGTCTTTGGTATTCAACCACAAGTTATCTTGTTTGCCTGATAAGCCGTTGCTTACATCCTGCACAGCTAACTCATGTTTGAATAGGGGCAGCTGTAAACACCCCAAATTTGCCCTCACCCATTCACACCATGGCTTGTGATCTTTTCATATGCATAAACACCATCATAGCATCTCATATCACAATTTTGATTCACTGCATAGATTCTAAGTCATCTGCATCTAGGGTTTGTGGTTTCAAAGGCCATAACTCCAAAAATTTTGGTCATTCTTGTTTCTATTGGTCTCTATATGGTATAGGGGGTATGCATATCAATTTTCATGAAGAAATTCCATGGGGAAGTCATCTGATCAAGAGTTGACTTTTCAGACAAGTCAGTGCAAATTCAGGGCATCTGAGGCCCCCAATGACCCAACCAAGGGATGATCTTCATCATTTTGAGTGTATATGATCTTTATTTGATCATGGAAGAGGTTGGAAGTTTACAAAATTCAAGAATTACAAGTTTTTGCAAAGTTGACTTTTTGGGGCAAGTTTGACTTTTAAAGAATTTGTCATTTTAGGCAACTTTTCAATCCTTACTTTTTGATCCAAAAATGCTTCAAATGGAAAATCTTTGGTCATGAAAGTTGTAGATTAGATCTTTCCCTTTTCAAAAAGTACAATAACATGACCTAATTCATTTTGGATCAAAAGTTATGGTTCATCAAAGTTGGCTAAAATCACTAAATTTCAAGTTATGCACCAAATGAGAAACTTGCAAAAACTTGTACCAAGGCAATTTGTGACTTCTAATTAATGTCTAATCCTTATACAAACATCACACAAGTCTTAGAGTTCAGATTGAACCAAAGGGATCACATGTTTCATGGTTTGTGAGGCTAGATTTTTCCATGAGAACTAAAAGCAAGCAAGTTGCAAGACCAATGATAACTTCTCATCCACTTGTTGCCTAGCCTGCTGACCAATCCTAGCCTTTCTCCCTCACCTTGCTGCGCAACCCACACCCTTTGTACTTGGCTGGAACATGACCCATGCCTCTCTTACAAGAAGTTGACATTTTGGCAAAAGCTACCATACCTATCACAAAAGGACATGTCATGTCATCTGACCAATGAGATTTGTTTATGTGGATCAAATGCAAGTTAAACATCACAAGAGGCAAGCCAGAAACATACTAGAACTCAGCATCCACAAACTCACTCCAACTTGCATTTTCCTTCGAAACTCTCTCCACAAGCCTCAAACACAAAAACAAACTTCACAAACAATCTCAACTCACTTCACTGATCACAAACCAATCATTGTTTTGGCCTGAAACCTCCCATATCACAAATACAATTTTCTCATTCCCTTGGCCTGAGCTCCTGCCAACTTGCTCTAGAGGCTACACAAACTCCAACTAAGTGTCAAAAGCTTCAAAGGAAGATCATTGGGACTTGTTTGAGCCAAAGAACAAGCCAGAAAGCTCCTGAATCGAAAGCTCAATCTCAGGTAGCTTCATGAACTTTTTTTCCAGAACTTGCTTTTTAAGTTTCTAAATGATAAAGCATGCTTCCCTGAGTTCTCTGAACTTGTTACTTTTGAAAAAGATGAAGAAATGAGGTTGTATGATGTTTCTGAAATTTTGACAGTTTTTGATGTTTGATTCGAATCTTGTTTGTGTGTTGAAATAAATGATTTTTGTTGCTTGAATCTTGTTTAGAATGAGTTAAGCTTTGATTCTGGAGAGTTTGGCATGTTTTCATGGCGTATTGAGGGAGATTGAGAGTTGACCTAGCCGGAGAAGACGACCGGAACAGTGTTCCGGTCGTCTGAAAGTAATTAGGGTTTGTTTAATTAGGGTTAAGTGTAATTAAGCCAGTTTGAATTTGGTCCGTTCGTTTGCGCGCGTGGTCAGCTCCCGCGTCCCTGAGTTTGAATCTCAGCCATTAGATTGGCTGACTTTCTCTTTTTCCATTTAATTTCAATTTTATTTTTATTTATTTCATACTTAATTTCTCCAATTTATTAAAAATAGCAAAAATACTTTAAAAATTCTGAAATTATTTATACAAGTTATTATTTAATTTCAGAACACAAAAATATTTTTATTTTTATTTTTAGCATTAAAAAAGTATTTTTAAATATTTAAAAGTTTCTTTTTAATTAATTAATGGGAATTAATTAATTAAAAATACTTTTAGGTATTTAAAAATCACCAAAAAATTCATGAAACCTTTAAAAACATTTAGAAACATTGTCCAACCCTCAAACCAAATTTCTTTTTTGATCTTGATGCATTTTGAGAATTTTCCATGGAATTAAAATCATTTTGATGCATTATTTTGATCTAAACTTCCAAAAATCATTTCTGCCTAACCAAAGAGAGTTGGACTTTGATTCTTTTTGCATTGCATTGTGTTTAGCATGTAGTTTTTGAGATTAAATGGCCATGATTTGATCTTTCATTTTCTATTTGTTTGGCATTTTTCTTGTTAAAGAACCCTAAAACCCTAGAAAACTTAGGAAAATCATAACTTGAATTAGGTTAAGAGTTGGAACCTCTCCTTTGGGTAGTGAGTTAGTATAGGATTAGGGGTCCTTTGAGTGCATTTTCAATTTTTTGTATTGATGTTTGCTTCTGATTTTGGTTTGTGTTTGATGCTTTGATCATAAACCCTAATTTGGGCTTCCATATGCACTCATCTTGCATTTGCATTCATACCTTGACTTGCCATGACATTTTATGCATCCATGTGATTCATTTAACATCATAAGACATGTTGATCATTGCATCTTGCATTTGCCATGTTGTATGTCATTTGCATATCATGACTTTTCATGTATGTTCATATTTCTTAACTTGTTCCATTTGCATCCTTGAGCTTGTATGATCATTTCCATGTGTTGCCTCATGTTTGTAGCATCTCATAGCATCATTAACATCATGTATGTGCTTCTGGTTTTGTTTCTCATCATGCCATTCCATCCCATTTTGCATTGCATTGCATTTCTTTTCTAACTTTTTAGGTGGTAAGTGGATTTGAGAAGTGAATTTGCCTTCACTTCTCATAACTTTCTCTTCATCTCTTTTATGCATCCATGCTGCATTTTGATATGTGTTTGAGATTGAGCTTGCTCATTCTTCTTCTTCTTACTTTCTTTCTTCAAGTGACTTGACTTCTTGAATGAAGCAAGTTACTTTGCTTCTCCTGATCTTTTTCTCTGCTTCCTGGTGGTTCCATTGAAGATTTCTCTTGTAAACCTCACAAACCTTAGGAACAACCAAGCATGACAAGGATTAGGGTTTTGATTAGTCTCCCCACTTAGTTTTACCTTTGTGTCTCTTTGAGTCTTCTCTTCTCATCTCATAATCAGGGACTAAACCCTAAAGGCTTTAAGGCTTTGTGATTAAGTTTATGCCTGTATCCTTCTATTAGGATGGAGTGTATAACTTTAATCCTAAGTGTTAAACCCTTAATGTGTTTAACTTCTTTAATCAATCCACTTAATAATCATCAAGACATCAAGCTTGTAACTTGGGCCTTGCATTAGGGTTCTAATTCTTCCTTAATTGGTTAAGAAGGACTAACCCTAGTGTTAATGGACAAGTCCCTCTCAAGTTGTCTTACAAACCCTAAAACTCACTTCATCATCATATCATTAAATAAAATCCACTTAACCAAAGGCTTGTTTTGTCATGAGTTTAATCCCTAATCATGGATTAAGTTGAGGAGCTTTCCTCAGCTTAAACACTCTCATCTATTATCCTTCTATTAGGATGGTGTAATGAGTCTGTTTAATCCTTGATTATGGCTTAACCTCATTACTCAACACTAAACAAAAACACCAAAAACATCTAAATAATCACAAGTAGGTTAATGATCTTAATCCTACACCATGGTGATTAAGTGTGAGAAGCTGACTTCACACTTAAGGTATTCTCATTACCCCTAATCAGAGGGAAGATGTGATGAGTTTACTAACCCATTGGTTTAGGCTTAAGCTCATTAACTTATGACAAATTTCAAAAAGCAATAAAAGATTGAAAAATACAAAAACAAACAATAATCGTCTCCTCCGGGATTCTTTTCTCATCTCATTCACTCACAACCGAGAACTTGCTTCTTCCGTCTAATGCAAGATAGTTTGCATCTGTGCCAGACAGATCATACACTTGAGCATAGACAAGTAAGCAGTTCACAAGTCAATTCATCTTTCAGTCTCTTTAGGTCGAACTACGGTGTTCTGACTTCCTCATTGCACGAGAGGATACGTAGGCATAACTTAACAGTTATCGAACAAAAGTCTCTGTATATTCCCCCTCCTTCCAGCATTATTCTTTGAGCCTCATAATCTTGAGCATCTCACTCTTGTTCTTACACTGACACTTCTTTTATACACTTCACTTCTTTTACACTGACACCTGTACATCCTTTTCCAGCTCTTTTATACACAAATTGCACTGACACTACCCCTTTAAAACACAAATCTTTTAAGCGTGGATCCCGTCGAGTACGACGGACAATCTGGGTGCTAATACCTTCCCAGGTTGTAACCAACCCCCTTTCTCAGTCTCTCTGGTTCGCAAATGTCTTATCCATCTTTTCTAGGTCTATGCAGCATTGCCTTTCCTTCGGGATAAAAATGCCTAGCTGGCGACTCTTTTCATCTCCAGTGAGTTCACTCCTGTGTGTTCTCATTGTCCCTTTCGCCGACCGTTCGCGTCTGTACCTTTATCTGGGTTATTTCCCATTTATCGGGAGCGACAAGTCTTAATGTGGAATTTAATGAAAATAAAAAGGAAAAGCTGGAAGAAAAAAAGAGGGCCATCAGATGTATCCCACGCGCAAGGACAACAACTCATTAATTGAGCTGGCGCTATACTTGAAATTGATTGGCTGGAGCATATTAGTTGTAGTGGACCGTATCACATGCAGCATTAAAATAAATTAAAGAAACATAACACGAGACGGAGGCCCCTAGGGCTACGTGGCGCAACGAGGAACGCAGGATGAGAAGATCTGAGGGCTATAACTTCGTCTTCTTCCATACAAACCCTAAAATGACCATAACAATTTTCCGGTGACGGGAGCTAGGGCTCCGGCATCGGAATTCGAACCAGAAACAAAAATCAACCAAAAAATGAAAATGAATAACCCAGATCCACTAATTCAACATCAATGAATCCAAATATGACCTCAAAAACAGCTAAAAATCAAAGGATTGGACGGATTGAAGGAAATAAAGTGTCACCATGAAACTTGAAATGCATATATGTTTCACTACAATGCACCAAATTCAATTCTACAAAGTGCAGCATGATCAACAAATATCAAGGATTGAAAAACACCATATCAATTTCATTTTTATAACATGGGATTTCAAGCCATACCTGAGATGGAGATCTTGATATAGTGAGCTAGAAAACCAACCAATGCGTGCAAATAACTCCTCTTACTACTTAGATGTAAAATAAATGCATCTAAGGTCTTGAAATAGACTGGATATGAGGTTTCAAAGCAAGTTGCCTTGAAATGGTAAGCTGGCCAAACTTGAGAATAAGCATCAATGAATGTATGATTAAGGATCCTGAGCTTGTCTAGATCACAGATCCACATTTGGTTTGGAGTTTACGTGCTTGGATCAAGAGAAAAGAGAGAAAATTCTAAGTTGCAAGAAAGTTGAGAATGAGAGAATGAGAGAGATCTGAGATTTGCTAAACCCTAATTCTTCTTGTTATGACCTCACAAGGCAATGCTGAAAGTGTGTAAAAGAATGCACGAATCAGTCATGAGTTTTGAATGATTTTGCATAATTTGCACTTGGTGAGATAAGCATGCTATGATCATGCTCTCTTGGGCCTCTCAGACATGTGCCATTCATTTTCCACCCTTGATTCAAATCCAGTCATTCCTGGCCTTTAGATTCAAGCATCACACTTGTTTCATGACTTTTGCCAATTTTGCACTTTTGGAGGGATTTTCTCATAGTGCACGAAAATGACTATTTCTTTGGAGAAAAATGGTTATAATACAATGCATTTTAAGTTTGAAACATAATTGGGCCTGTACCAAGTCACAAAATTCAAGTTTGAGCCCTTTTGCATTTGGTGGCTTTAGGAAAAGTGAGATTTTGCCCTAAAATGCAAGAATTTTCGAAGGACCTACATGGAGTTCTAGGAATCCTCTGAAAATGTACTTGTACTTTTTGAAAATGGGAGCCCTTACTCTTCAACTTTTATGTTTGACTTTGGTCCATTTGAAGAATTTTTGATCATGTTAAGGCCATTTGAAAATTAGGGCAAACGTTGCCAAATTTGGAAAATTCCATAAACCAACTTTGTACCATTTTTGCAAAACCCCTCAAATATCCATGATTCTTGAACTTTAGGCATTCCAAACCTCTTATAACATTTTAAGGACCCCTCTTGGCCAAAAAATTTGGGTTAGACCCCTTGAAAATGCACAGTTGACTTTTTAAGGGTACTGTTGACTTTTTCCTTCATCTGCAAGCAACTGAGGCATTGACTGACTTCCACATGGAATTTTCTCATGAAAATTGACACCTAGGATCCTCTTAACATATATAAGACTTTTCCCAAAATAAATGGCCAAAGTTGTGAGATTATGGTGCTTGAACCACAAACCCTAATTTGGGTGCCTTGTATAGGAGCTTTGCCTTGTCCTGAGACTTCTGATGATCATGCAATCTTCTGAGCTTTTGTCAATGGACTTGAACTTGTAAATGGAGTTTAGACTCACCATAGAACTTGTAAAAACTCATTGGGACCCTTGTCATGGCTTGAAGTGCTTCAAGGACCTCCACAGATGACCATATGCTTGATGCTAGGACATGAGGGATGTTATGCTTCATCTTTCCATGATATGATCCTAAGAAAATGATATGAGTATGATGTATCTGATGTGATATGATGCTAAAAATGAAGAGGGAAAATTTGGGGTGTTACACCTGGCATATCCTGATAAGACCAAGCAAAAACATCCACATACTCCCGAAGCATGTCACTAAGTTGCTCTTTTACTGAATCTTGCAGACAGGCCCCGATCTTAACTTCTTTCAAGTCTTCTTCTGTACCAAGATTAACCGTCTTAACCTCCTCCTGATGAGGAGTTATAACCTTCTCCTCTTGTCTCAACAACCTGGCTAGTTCTTCAGGTAGGTCGTAATCTTCTTCAACCCCTTCATCGGCTTGATTAATCGGATTGTCAAAGTCATACGAAGTCATAGCAGTGCTGTTGTCGGTGCAGTCTGGAGGGCACTCTCTGCAAGGGTTTAAATTTGTTCATTTTAGTGATCAGTTTTATCTTGTTTAGAAAAAGTGAAAATTAAGTTATTTATTTTGAAAAACATTGCCATTTTATTTTTGTACAAAAAATGAAAAATGAAAAACAGTGAGCGGAAAAGAAAAGACTCATTTGCAAAAGATGTCCTGATATTCATAAATTGATCGTTTGCACAAAATACAAGATGGCCCGATTACAAAATGAGCCCTGACATCTTGGGCAAGGTGCAGGACTTGATGCATGCTTAAAGACAGGAAATAATAATTACTCTGCAGGAGTAACTCTTATAATTTCCTGGGAAGACCAGTTTGAGACATGGTTCCTCGGGATCCTTGGACGTATCCAGCTTTCCAGGTTGCGCTCGTCCTCTGACTCGTCTTCCAAATTGTTCACAGCATCCGGGGTGAGCATTCCCCCGCTGACAAACTTAGGCTCCTTTGCAGCCTCTGGTTGATCTTGTCGAGTTGGTCTGTAACCCAACCCGAATCGGTCTTCTTTCTTTTCTACTGGCAGCAGCTTGCCCCAGCCTTGAGCGGTACCCTCTTCAACAACCTTCCGGGCTTGTTGATATGATGTGATGGAAGTCCCAAACACAGCAGATGCTTCATTTATATTAAGGGCTTCAAACCCTTGGCTCATGGTCTCATGGATCTCCCCATCCATTTCAATGTACTTGAAAGTAGCCAGCTGGCTAACGAAGATATCCTCTTCCCCACAAATAGTAATGACTTGGCCCTCCCACTCAAATTTTAACTTCTAGTGAAGGGTTGACGTCACGGCGCCAGCGGCGTGTATCCATGGTCTACCCAATAGACAGCTGTAGGCAGGCTGTATATCCATCACAAAGAAGGTCGTTTTGAAAACATGTGGGACAATCATTATTGGCAACTCTATCTCTCCCAGAACTGATATTTTAGAACCGTCAAAGGCTCTCACTACCAAGTTGCTTGGGCGTAGTGCCAATCCATCATGTTCTAGCTTCACAAGGGCTTTCTTGGGTAGGACATTGAGTGATGACCCTGTGTCCACCAATACGTGAGAAAGAACTGCACCTTTACACTCCAAGGTAATGTGCAAAGCCTTGTTGTGATTGTGACCTTCCGTTGTCAGATCAGCGTTGGTAAATCCTAGTCCATGACTAGCGTTGACATTTCCAACCACAGCCTCTAACTGATTGACAGTAATTTCCTCCGGCACATAAGTTGCGTGCAGGACTTTTAATAGTGCGTTCTGATGAGCCTCAGAGCACATTAGCAATGATAGTATGGAGATTTTGGAAGGTGTTTGATGAAGCTGGTCCACCACCTTATAATCGCTCTTCTTGATTATCCGCATGAATTCATCAACCTCTTGATCAAAAGGAGTCTTCAAAGTTTCTTTAGCAACTGGTTCTTCTTGCACCACGCTCTTCCCTTTTGCCTTAGTAGCAGCTTCTGCTTCAGCAATGGGTCTTGGTATTTGCGAGGCAAAGAGACGTCCGCTTCTAGTGAAGCCTCCGCCTTGTATTCGAGTATTCAATCACTCCATACCTTGAACATCTAAAAGTCGTTGCAATTATTCGTTCAGGCCTGCAGATGATTAATTAGGGGAAGCTGTAATACCTCAAAATTTTCCCTCTCATTTCCTCAACATTTTTCATAGCATTTAGCATACATAAGTTCATAAAATAACCAAAAACATTGCATCATGCGTAGCATAACTGAGGCATAGGTATGTGATCAATGATTGGAGCAACTGAAAGCTATACAAAGGCAATCAAAGGGCCACAAAGCTTCTCAATATTTTTCAAAGGGTTCACAACATCCCACAAGTTCTCATTTGAAGCCATAAGCCATTGAAATATTTGGTTTGATCAAAGAAGGCAAGCAGTGCAACATCTCATGATAAAAAATTCCAAATTAGGGTTTCATTTCTATTGGGCTTCTGCATGAAGTTAAGATTCAAAGAGGATTCCATTGTCTTATATATGATGACAAGTGCCTAGGGTTCAAATTTCATCCACAAATTAATTTTGGAAGAGGTTCAATTAGCCAGATGACTGAAAAATCAGAGATTTGGGGAAAAGTCAACCATGCTGAAGAAAATGTCAACTCCTGACTTTTTGAGATCAAAATCATGAAATTAGGGTTACAAGGATCCTATGGTTCAAATTTGATCAAGAAATGATGGAGGAATCAAGAGAAATCAAGAAAACCAAAACTTACCATTTTTGGAAAATTAGGGTTTCCAAAAATGGCAAGTTTTGGCCATTTTTACAGCATCTTTGAGAGAGGCCTTCTCCCAAAATATGAGGGATATCAAAATTATACTTTGAGCCAATTAAAGAGGGCATCTTAAGCTTCAAATCCATAGGTGGAACTCACTCATATCCTTAAAATTGAGGGAGATATGATCTTGGCAAGTTTGAACAATTCAAGACCCACGGCAAGTCATGGGCAAGGAAAATGCAGACCATCACGCGCGCCCTGCCTGACATATCATCAAACAGGTGGGGGTTCAAATGTCAAGCCATTTTTCTTGGTCAAGAAGACTTCAAATAAATTTTTTGTAAACTACAAAGTTGTTCCCCTACATGATCCCTATAATGTTGATGTTCAACATTTTTTCATTTGAGCAAAGGATTGATGGCTATGAGGGGCTAATGGGAGAGGGTTGCAACTGATCATGCATGGGCACCATGGGCTCTAGGCAAGGCAATCTGGCAGACCAATTGTGCATCTTGGTGACATGCTATTCAATTATCATTTTGAGATAATTAGAGGTCATCATTCATCATGGCATCAGCTTCAATCTTGTTCCACACATTGCCAGCTTCAATTTGAGTCTAAGAATCACTTGAATTGATTGCTTGAGATGGAAGAAATCTTCCATTGAAAGTCATGGTTCTCAACTGGTTTTCTTGGGTGAGAAGGCATTGTACCAAGCTGCATTTCAGTTCACTTTCATTGACATTATTCACCACATTCGGATCAAATGCATTGCCCTAAAAAGGATATGATCCCATGGCTGCTCCTCCACATCATTGCCATGCACTTCACATCCGTTAAGCTAATTGGATCAAACATGGCTGCATCTAAATCATATTACATTCCACCATAAGATCAAGGATGCAAATGTATGGGATTCAAATGTTCAAGCACAAGCAGGCTGCATTTGAATACTTGCAGGACCATGCTTCTTGCTATGCACCTCATGAAACTTATGCTAAATCACAATGCACAGCAAGTTATAGTCAGAAGATCATGCTACTCATTGCCATGCTTTGATCCGCATAATAAACTTCATGAAGCTTGCAACATATGATCCAGCTCGAGTGTGGAAGCTTCTGGATGTTACAGCTGGCATAACTGCCATAACTGCCTCACTCATTTGACCTCACTCACTCAGTTAACCCAAGGCATGATTAACCATGGTTAAGGGCTCTATAAAGCAAGATCATCACTTCAGTGCAGGGGTCAGCTTCATTCTTCATTACAAATCACCAAAAATTGTAAAGTGCACTCTGAATTTTCACATTGCAAATGGATTCGAGCAAGCATTATCATCATTGATTTGGATATATTCTTCCTCCATTGATCATCCTCATCATTTCAAGATCAATGATCAAGCATTGCACATCTTGAAAGCTTCAAGGTCCAGCACTGCATATTGTTGATCTTCACTGCATTTTGGATTCAAACTCTTCAAATTGCCACAATCTTGCTTCAATCTACCTCAGTTCATCATCTGCATTATGTTTAGCTTCATCTCCATGGCTTGATCATCTCAAATTATCAAGGATTCAACACTGCATAACATTGATCCTCACTGCATATTCATCAATTTCTCAAGATCCACGCATCACAAAGTGTTTATTTCACTCTTATTATCCTGAAGCAAGCTCAAGCATTCTAAGGAGTCTCATCTTTGTCCTTCTAGCAACAATTTGACATCTCTGCAACTCAGGTATGTCCTGAATTTCCACTTGCTCGAATTGCATATTTCTAGTTGATTTTGTGTTGATTGAGGTCTGATAGAGGTTATGGATTGGCTGACTAGTTGATAGGAATCATAGATGCTCAAATTCAATTTTCAGGTTTAGATTCTTGCTTTCGATTCAGGAAATTTAGGAACCTTAAATGATTTTTGAAGCCATATTTATGATCAGTGAAGAGAGGCGAATCCATTGATGGTCATGATTTTCATTTTAGTGATGTTTAGGGTTTGCCCTACCGGAGCATGAACGGAGAAGATGAACGGAATTCATCTCCGGTCATCAGAATAGTGTAGCCCTAGTTTCTTCAATTCTATAACACAACCATTAGATTCATCTGATCCAAAGGCCATTAACTTGCCACCACATTAAACTTTTCGTGCCATTCACGTGCTCATTTGTGTGAACCAATCCTTAGCATACTACTCACACCCCCAGCGCATTTCATTTGAGCCCATTTATGCTGTTGTTGTTGCTTCCAACACCCTCCAGGCCCAAACCAATTCATTCCATTTTACTTATTTTTCTCATAAAATTCCAATTTCGTTTCCTATTTTAAAAATAGCAAAATGCATCAAAAAATTCCGATTTAATTTATTTAGGATCTTCATAATTTTATATAATTTTCCATATTTTAGAATTTATTTTTTATCCATTTTTGAGATCAGAGTTAATTTCCACTTTAATTGTTTCTCAATTTTCTCCCTTTTTGACCAACAAATTTGCCCATTTTTTTCCTCCCAAACGATATATGATAAATGTCCTATTCTTTTTGTGTTATCTTAATAGCTCATTAAACTTCCACAAAAGATTTTTATCTGGATTTTTAGGTCATGTTTAGATCCCTTTTGAGTCCATTCTTCCACACAGGTTCATATAAACCCTAATTTAATTCTAGTGATCCTTTGACCATTAAAAATTAGGAGTTTTCAAGAGATTTTTTGTACACGTGTTATTTTCTGGATTGTGATGTTCAATATTAAATTTCATAATGTTTCTAGGTTATTTGATATTTTTCCCAAATTGCTTAATTCTTAAGTCATTTTTGGTCCCTTTTAGAAGCTTCCTTCATCTACATTTGAATAAGGCATTCATGCCATTGATATAAGGTCTTGATTCTGAGTTTTGTAGGTCACATTAGAGGTCCTTAAGTGTAGAGTTCAATCATTAGGTCTTTGTCTTTTGATTTTAGGGTTTGCTTGAGTCTTAAGTTGCCTTTGCCTCCTTTTGACCTAATTCTTCTTCATCCTCCATCTTAACCTTTCAAAACTAATTTTGTGATGATCATTGCATGTTTAAACCACATATTAACATTTCATAAAGTTCCTGGTCTTTGTATGGGGAATTCAAATCCTCTTGGCCATGTTTGATTTGTATTCTAAGTTTCTTTTTCTTTGAAGTTTTATATGCATTTTCTTCTCATTCTCACACCATTACACATAGAGTTTGCATCTCTTTCACTTGGATCTCTTCATCCCCTTTTAGTATGACATCATAGGATACTTTAGTTAGGTGTTAGTCCCTGGTTTTTCTATTCATCTTAGGGTTTATACAATTTTAGCCTACTTAACCCTTTAGGTTTCTTCATGTAACTTTACCTTAGCTCTTATTAGGGTTTAGCCTCTTTTTTGGACCTAGTTTGAAATGGTTCACTCTTGCAGCTTTAGAATACTTAAGTTGAGTTTATCTACTGACTTCTCAAGTTTACCATCTTATAAGGTGCTTTAGGCTTAAGTATTTGTCTTAGGAGTTCACTAATCTCTTCCTTAGATAGTGTGGATTGTTTCAAACGATTTACCATGTAATAATTGTTCACTTTTATTCATCATACTAATATTTGTTTTGTATGGAGGGAAGATGAGGTAATCACTTCATTATTATTCCTTTATGCATTTATTTTTTTGGCCTTAGCACATTGGTGCTTTGTTCATAGGGCTTCCCTTCTCTCTTTAGATTTCAACTTAACTTCCTTAGGAAGTAAGTTGAATTCTAGTTTGCTCTTTCTTCTCCTTAGGTTAGAATGCCTCATTAACCATAGGACCTCACTTTTTTGTACATAATAAGATAACTTAGGGTTGTGTCTTAGTCCCCCATTAGCTTTGACCTTTACCTCTTGAGTCTTTCTCTTCTCATCTTCAAACAAAATCCAAAAATACTTAATAAATGTATGAAAGGATCCCTTGTGTATATCCTTATTCCATAGGGCACTTGCATTCATTCCATCTTGGAATAGTGTAAGCTTGTCTAGCATGATGTACACGTCTTATCAAGGGGTTGTTTCACAAAGAAAATATAAAAGACACTTCTTCACACAAACTACAAAAACAATTAATAAAGTTCAACAAGATAGTGAACTTAAACCCTAATTCATGGAAACCAGTCTTAGATAAATTCTCCTTGCTGGGTGTGCTTGTTCTATTATTCCATCTTGGAATGTAGTAGCAAGTACACATTCCATGGAAATGAGTTTGAATTCACTTCCTTGTGCCAAATTCATACAAAACTCTTAAAAAGCAAATAACAAACAATAAGCGACTTTCCTACGGGAACTTATCTTTCTCACCTCATTCATTCTGAACGCGAACTCGCGACGACTTGTATCGCATGCAAGACGGTAAACGCACTCGTACCAGACGAGCCTGCTACACCTGAGCATAAACATACACAGTTCCAGCCATAAAAATACAAACAAAGTTCCCACCTGATAAGGCGAACTACGTCGACTCTTATCCTCATTTTCCCGATGAGGTACATAGGCAGCGGGGTAAGGCCCGTTCGAGCACATTCTTTATTTTCCCTACATTTTCCTCATTTCTTTCCATATTATTTTCCAATTCCCTTTCTCATTTCACTTCCATTCCCATACCAGTTAGCAGTTCATTTGTCCAGCAGCTTTATTCTTTCACACCCTTTGAAGCAGACAAACAAGCGTGGATCCCGTCGGGTACGACGGACGATCTGGGGTGCTAATACCTTCCCAGGTCGTAACCGACTCCCAAACCCAAATATTTGGTTCGCAGGACCTTATTCTTTCCTTCTTCCTCAGGTTTATGCAGCATTACCTTTCCCGTTCCTTCGGGATAAAAATGCATGGCTGGCGACTCTACCTTTTCCGCGCCACTTTCGCATTTGTACTAGGATGAAAATCCCAGGAGCGATAGGTAAGCATCATGGCACCTCCAGAAAATACCCTCTTAACAACAAATGGGCCTTCATAGGTGGGGGTCCATTTTCCTCTGGGATCACCCTATGGTAATATGATACGCTTGATCACCAAATCACCAGCCTTATATACTTACTGCTTAACTTTCTTATTGAAGGCTTTGATCATACGTTTCTAATACATCTGACCATGACAAACAACTGCTAACCTTTTCTCATAAATCAAGTTTATCTGGTCAAGTCAAGTCTGAATCCATTCATCTTTATCTACACCTGCATCCTTCATGATTCTCAAGGAAGGAATCTGAACCTCAATGGGTAGGACTGCTTCCATACCATAGACAATGGAGAAAGGGGTTGCCCCTGTTGAAGTACGTATGGTGGTACGATAACCATGAAGAGCAAATGGTAACATCTCATGCCAATACTTATATGTAACTGTCATCTTTTGCAAGATCTTCTTAATATTCTTGTTGGCGGCTTCCACTGCGCCATTCATCTTTGGACGATACGGAGAAGAATTGTTATGCTTAATCTTAAATTTCATGCAGAGATCAGTAATCATAGTAATGTTCAAATTAGTACCATTATTTGTGATAATCCTTTCAGGGATTCCATATCTACATATAAGATTATACTTGATGAATCGAGCCACAACATTCTTGGTAACATAAGCAAATGAAGCTGCCTCTACCCACTTTGTAAAGTAATTAATAGCAACAAGGATGAAACGATGTCCGTTAGAAGCAGTAGGTTTGATCTCACCGATCATATCAATGCCCCACATGGCAAAAGGCAAAGGAGCAGTTAGAACATTTAACGAAACTGGAGGCACATGAACTTTATCAGCATAAATCTGGCATTTGTGACAAGTTTTGGAATGTTGATAGCAATCAGCTTCAATGGTAGACCAATAATGACCTGCTCTCAGAATCTTCTTAGCCACAGTATGCCCACTAGAATGAGTACCAAATATCCCATCATGCATGCCTTCCATAATCTCTACAGCTTCTTTCTTATCCACACAGCGAAGTAAAGTTGAATCATGATTGCGTTTGTAAATAATTCCATTACTCAGGAAAAACTTAGCCGAAAATCTCCTCAGAAACTTCTTGTCATTTACAGATGCCCCTTCAGGGAACTCTTGAGCTTCAAGATACCTTTTCACTTCATAGAACCAAGGCTTTTCCTCTACTCCTTCAATACCCACCTCATTGCAGTATGCAGGTTTATCAAATCGATCAATAGTAATTCTGGGAGCTTCATCATCCCAACTGATTTCAAACACAGACGCCATGGTGGCTAATGCATCTGCCAACTAATTTTCTTCTCGTGGAATATGTCCAAAGGTGATCTCTTCAAAGTACGGGATCAAAGACAACACATGCTCTCTGTAAGGGATGAGGTTAGGATGCTTGGTGTCCCAGTCTCCTTTAACTTGACTAACTACTAGGGCTGAATCTCCATACACATTCAAAAATTGAATCTTCATCTCAATAGCAGCCTTGATACCCATTATGCACGCTTCATACTCAGCCATATTATTGGTACAATTAAAACAAAGTCTTGCAGTAATTGGTGTATAACAACCCTTAGGAGAGATAATCACAACACCAATACCATTACCAAGCGCATTAGAAGCTCCATCAAAAACCATAGTCCATCGGGATCCTTGTTCAGGTCCTTCATATTGTCTAGGTTCTTTAGTAACAATCATAATATCCTCATCTGGAAACTCAAAATTCATAGACTGATAATCATATACTGCTTGATGAGCCAAATGATCAGCTACTACACTTCATTTGATTGCTTTCTGAGTAGTGTACTGTATGTCATATTCTGTCAAGAGCATTTTCCATCTTGCTATTCATCCAGAGAGAGTAGGTTTCACGAATATGTACTTGATTGGATCCCTCTTTGAAATCAATAAAGTGGTATGAGTCAACATATACTGTCTTAGTCGGCGAGCAGCCCATGCCAAAGAGCAACAAGTTTTCTCGAGCAGTGAATATCTTGTTTCACAGTCGGTAAATTTTTTGCTAAGGTAGTATATTGCCTGCTCTTTTCGACCAGACTCATCATGTTGCCCCAACACACACCCCATTGAGTTATCCAATACTGTCAGGTACATAATCAAGGGTCTTCCTTCCATTGGTGGCATCAATATTGGAGGTTCCTGTAGGTACTTTTTGATCTCATCAAAATCTATCTGGCATTCGTCATTCCATTCCATTACTTAATCTTTCTTCAACAACTTGAAGATTGGTTCACAAGTAGCTGTCAATTGGAAAATAAATCTTGCAATGTAATTCAGTCATCCCAGGAAACCTCTTACTTCTTTCTCAGTACAAGGAGAAGGCATCTCTTGTATATCTTTTACCTTTGCAAGATCAACTTCAATACCCTTACCACTGACAATGAAACCCAAAAGTTTACCAGATCTAACTCCAAAGGTACACTTGTTTGGATTTAATCTCAACTTGTATTTCTTTAACCTTTCAAACAACTTGTGTAGATGATCGAGATGTTCTTCTTCAGTCTGAGATTTGGCTATCATATCATCCCCATATACTTCTATCTCATGGTGAATCATATCATGGAACAGAGCTACCATACTACACTGATATGTTGCCCCATCATTCTTCAAACCAAATGGCATTACCTTATAACAGAAAGTGCCCCATTGTGTAACAAATTTAGTCTTCTCCATATCTTCAGGTGCCATCTTAATCTGATTGTAACCAGAGAAACCATCCATAAAAGAGAATACCTTATGTTGAACAGTGTTGGCTACCAGAACATTGATACGTGGAAGTGGAAAATCATCTTTGGGGTTGGCTTTGTTCAAATCCTTGTAATCTACACACATGCGCACTTTACCATCTTTTTAGGCACCGGTACCACATTTGCAACCCACTGGGGATAAGAAGTAACAACTAGAAACCCTGCATTGAATTGTTTCATCACCTCTGCCTTAATCTTTTCTGACATTTCAGGACGCATACGATGAAATTTCTATTTTATTGGGCGACAATCCTCTTTCACTGGTAGACAGTGAACCACAATGTCAGTATCCAGCCCTGTCATATCTTCATAAGACCAAGCAAAAATTTCCACATAGTCACGTAACATCTGAATCAACCTGTTCTTAACACCATCTTCCAATTCAACACCTATGTTGACCTCTTTCCTGTTTTCCTCAGTTCCCAGATTCACTACTTCAATTGGTTCCTCATGTGGATGCATAGCTTTCTCTTCTTGTTGTAGCAATCTAGCCAGCTCTACAGGTACTTCACAATCATCCTCCTTTCCATCCTCGTCTTGATAGATTGGATTGTTTGTTGTTGTCTGTTTATTTTACTGTTGTTTATTTACAGTTTTATTTACAGCTTTATTTACATTTTTCAATGTTTATATTCATGCATCATATATTATTACTGGATTGTCTGGACTGGTTTTCTATTTGGTGGTACTAGGGTGATACTATTATTGTGAGATGAGCTCATTACCAAGGCTCAAGTGCACCTTAGGACTTAGAGTGGTTCCACTTTGGCCTCATGAGATCTTGTCATGGGGGTAGTAGTGAGTTTCACACCCAGATTTACGACCGTCTTGAAGATGTCTTGATTTAGGGATCTTCCCTTCTTATTTCACAACCTTGATAGTTATGTGCAGCTGGGGACCGATCATTGAGGATCTTTGTGGAAACATCCCTCTCCAGTGGTGACAGTGGCAGACCACATTTTGTGGCAAACCCATTCGCACCCGAGGGCCCACTGGGAACTCGCATAGGATGGCCTGGTTCTTTTATAGGCACTCAGTCCAAGCATCTGGTCGTATGCTGATAGTATTGTATCCTACGGGCTGAATGTACTATTGTTTCTCGATTTAAGCGCTTGAAGCTGGGGACTTATAAAGGATGCTCGTTTTTCCCGGACTCATGTTGAGACCTCCCTGAGTAGTACATAATGCTAAATCGATTCCTTGATTTAGTCATGAGCCATTTCTCGGAAATGGTGAATGTATAATTGCTACTCGACTTTGAGAGTCCGTGATGTTTGAACTGGAGCACACCCGTGAGATTGTGATGGGTTTACAGGTTTGCAGGAGCCCTTAACCTCATCATACCTCATTATCAGTATAGTCCTATCACTTGACATGGTTACATGGATTCTGGAGTTCTTAAGTTATCTGATATTTGATCTGGGTTTATCTGAGATTGAGTTCTTGTTTATGGGGCTTTATTCAGAGAATTATGGTTCCTGGTCACTTGGTTCTTATATTCAGTATCCAGGCAGTCCCAGAGATTGACCATATGCCTGCATTGAATTTGCTTTGCATCATACTCGCATTAACTGTTTGTGTTTTCATTTTTCTCAGGTTATTACTTGTATCCAGTTCCGGTAGCTATTCATTATCCAGATGGAAGAAGTCAAGAAAGGGTTAATAAAGAGAAATGTTCATTACACTTTTCTTCAACTAGAGGTCAAGAGTATTCAGAAACTGATGTGTTTAATGAATGATCATGTTTTAGGTGACTTCAGAAAGAGATACAGTCAGATTTTGAAGTACGTAGACAAGCCAGCTACAGATCAGAGAGATAGTTTGCATACCTTACTCCAGTTTTATGATCCTCCATTGCGGTGTTTCGTATTTCCAGATTACATTTTGGCTCCCACTTTGGAAGAGATTTCTAGCATCCTTGGTATTCCTATTAGAGACAATTTACCTTATTTTGGTTTTGAGATAGTTCTTCAGGAGGAAGAGATAGCTAAAGTGTGCCATATACCAGCTGCAAGGGTGAAGAAGGGTTTGCAAGGCAGTGAAGGTAGAGGACTCCATTGGAATATACTCATCGCAGAAGCTGAAGGTTATGCACGAGAAAATAAGTGGGTTGATTTTGGTGTTATACTGGCCTTGATGGTGTATGGAGCTAGTCTTTTCCCAGGGGAAAAAGAGTTTGTAAGCATGGAAGTGATGTCTATCTTTGCTAAGGGAAACCCCATACCAACCTTGTTGGGAGATTTCTATCACAATGTTCATTACCGGAATGAGAAAGGAAGAGGTGGACCAGTGAATTGTTGTGCACCACTGTTTGTTGATTGGGTCGCTAAGCAACTCCCGAAATCAGGACCTTTCAAAGATTTGAAAGAAGAATGGAGATGTTCTAGGAGATTGATGGGATTAACTTCTGAGAATATAGATTGGGGATGCAACAGGGACCTGCTAGTCAAGGAGTTACTTGTTAGTTGCAGAGATTTTCCTAATGTGCCTTTGCTCGATAAGAAAGGCGTGATTAACTATAATCTGGTACTGTCAAGGAGACAATTTGGATATCCTCTGAATATTGCACCATCAGATGAAGAGGTAACTGAGTCATTTTATCTCCCGGTGGAAGGGAATAGGGATGTGCTTATTAAGGCCACTCAGGCTTGGGCCCATAAGGTAAGGAAAGGCAAGAGATAATTTGGAAAGATAGACCCAAAGATGTATCCTCCTTTAGCTACTTGGCTACAGGCTCATGTGGAGGCTTTCTTTCTTCCATTTTCAGTTGAAGCTCCATTATACCAAAAAGAAGTACCTGTTCAAGCCACTGTTTTTGTTGAGAGGTACAAGAAGTTGGAGGCATTGATACAGGAACTAAGAGTTGAGAATACGGAGATGGCTAGTTTGTATCATCGTACAGTTAGTTCTAAAACAGAAGTATAGGAGAAGCTCCAGAAAACACAAGGGGCCCAGGAAGTTAAAGAGAAGGAGTTTGCTGGAAGGGAAGCCTATTTCCAAAGGAGAGGTTTGATGGACTCGAGGAGAGAAGCAGAGCACAAGAAGTTTCAAAAGACCCTCAGGGAGGCCAGACAATCCGTCACTTGGTTGAAGGAGATGAGAGACAAAGATCAGAAGAAGTTTGAAGAGAAAGAGAAGGTGTACAAGCTAAAAATCCAAGACCATAAAGATGAATTGGATAAAGTTCACACGATACAAAGGGAAAAGACCCAACAGTTGGTACAGAGTTAGCAGCCTTTGGAGGAGGCACTTAAGGAGATTGCAGATCTCAAGTTGATGGCTGGAGTGAAGAAAGTCAAGGCAGAGTTGGGACTTCCAAGGGAGGAGGCAAAATCTTCTTGCATTTTAGAATTCTAGTGTCTTTTCTTGTATTTTGGATTACCTACAGGCTTGTTGTAGGAGTCTCTTTTATTTTTCCTGCACTTTTATTGTAAGACTTGTAACCCTCCGGGGAGTTGTTGTTACTCTTGCCTTTTTGAGGTTTTTTTGTTTATGGTAGATTCCTTTATTTGGTCTTCTGGTTTTTCTGAGTATGCTAAAACCTGTTTGTCCAAAGCCATCAGGATCTGAATACCTCTCAAAGAGAGTTCGTGATGGAAAATCAATTTCTACAAAAGGCCATCTGGATTATCCTGCTAAAATACCGGAACTGGGGCACCAACTGCCTGATTGTGGAAACATGAATAGTTGCATTGCATGCATATAACTTGGTGTTTTGTTTTGCAGGTACATCTACCAAGTTTCTAACATATATTCTAGTTTCAGGCATTATAGCTCTGAAGAAAGTTCCCAAGAAGATCCACCGATACCCAACAAAAGAAAATAGAGAGAGAGAGAGAGTAATGGATTAAATGCAGGCAGACTTGGCTGACTTATGGACGAGAATGGATTAATTTATGACCCTCATGGATGGAATGGGTCAAACTCGGGAGCGCTTGCGCGAGCTGGTAGAGAACAATCAAGTTAGGAACAATGGGACAGTAGATGGAGGCAATCGCAATGGGGCTGGCGCCCGTCATGTTGAAATCCCCGTAGTATAACCGGGGTTACCATTATCAATGATTGAGTAAACAACCTCCAGATGGATGGGCAGGATGAGCAGTTTACACTGTTAGATGAGGTTGAGGGACAAGGAGTAGACATGAATCGTCGTTTCGAGGAGATGGCAAAACAAATTTGTTCCATCCAATCACAGAGTTCCCTGGGATTTGACATCACTGATTTAGGGTTGGTACCTGGGGTAAGGATTCCGTACAAGTTTAAAGCTCCAACGTTCGATAAGTACAATGGCACCGCGTTCCCAAAAACCCATCTCCAGTCCTTTATTGGGAGAATTGCTTCCCACACGGATGATGAGAAGTTGTGGATGTATTATTTCCAAGATAGCCTTGGTGGGGCATCTTTGGAATGGTATATGAAGCTGAGTCGGGTTACTGTCAAGAGTTGGAAGGATTTGGCGGAGGCATTTGTTAAGAAATACCAATACAATCTGGACATGGCTCCAAATCGCACTTAGCTGCAAAGCATGTCGCAAAATGCAAAAGAGAGTTTCAAAGAATACGCATAAAGATGGCGCCAGCTGGCGGCCAGAGTACAACCTCCGCTGCTAGAGAACGAAATGGCAGACATGTTCATGGGAACTTTGCAAGGAGTGTTTATAGAGAGTTTGGTGTCATGTTCGGCGACTAAATTCAATGATATTGTCATAGCTGGGGAGAGGGTTGAAACATTGTTAAAGATGGGAAAAATCCAAGACAACGGAGCTGGAAGTTCTTCAGGATCAAGAAAACCTTTTGTTGGCCCCCAAAGAAGGAGAGAAGGGGAGACAAATGCTATCTACGGAAGAGGAAGGGGTCGTGGCTACAGAATCTCATACGATCAAGTGGCAGCTGTCACTATTCCTACCAATCCTGATCCTCAACCACAACAACAACGCAACAATTATCATCAGAGGCCTTATCAGCAACGTCAACCTCGTCCTGCTAATCACGTCATTGAGGCCATTCCCATGACCTATACGACACTGCTGCAAAGATTGATAGATTTGAATATGATACAGCTGAGGACATTGGCTCCACCACCACCAGGAGATTTTCCACCAGCTGAGGAGCTCCGAGACATTCAACAGAAAAATTCAGGGCATTACATAACAAAGTTCAGGATCTGATATATTCAAAGGCCATAAACTTTGCGCCACAACCAAATGTCACTTCTAATCATATCCCTAATCATGGTGGGGCAAGGATTAATGCTGTTGAAGGTAGAGAACACTTGAATTTGATCATGGACATAAAAGAGGTGCAGACCCCTCTCTTGTTTGTGAAGGAAAGGCTATTAAGGGGATATGAGTTTCCAGGATGTGACTTTGAATGTGAAGAGTGTGATATGTCTGTGAATGGTTGTGAAAGGTTGAAAGCAGGGTTGTAGAATCTGATGAATGAATGGAAATTACAGTTTGACAAAATTAATAAACAAAATGATTGTGTTTCTACTGTGACTATCTTCTATGATCCAGCTGACATGCCAGCCCCAGCCCGGAGGGAGCCTGTTACTATCTACGTGCCACAGGAGGTCAGTCCTGTTATAATTACTACTCCTAGTCCTGTACCTTATGATGATGACAAAGCGGTGCCATGTCATTACGGATCAGATGTGTATGTACAAGGACGAAAGGTGGAGGATAAACTAGTGACTATATGCCCTGCTGTCTCTAGTGTTGGGGATTTTGATGGTTTTACTAGAAGTGGACAATTGTTTGCTCCACAGACTCTTCGAAACAACGATGAAGTCGAAGCTACTGCGAGAGCCAAGGGTAAACAGGTAGCTAATGAAGAGGTGGTAACCCCGAATGTTGATTAGAATTCTTTGAAAAGGAAGTCGAATAGTTTATGAGGATAATAAAAAAGAGTGACTACAAGATAGTAGAACAGCTGAATCAAACGCCATCCAAGATTTCAATATTATCATTGTTGATGTGCTCACAAGCCCATAAAGAAGCTTTGTTGAAGATATTGCAGTCTACATATGTGCCTCAGGAGATTACCGTTAACTAGTTAGAAGCTGTAGTGGCCAATGTAAACGCTAGCCATGGGCTAGGGTTTACTGACAGAGACCTCACAACTGAAGGAAGGAATCATAACAAGGCCCTACACATCACCATGGGGTGTAAAGGAGCAGTGTTGTCACATGTTTTGGTGGACACAGGTTCTTCCTTGAACATGCTACCAAAGAAGGCTTTGATGAAGTTAGAGGTTGATGGTCTGATTCTCAGTCCTAGTGATTTGGTGGTAAAGGCTTTTGATGGCGCTCGAAGGTCTGTTTTCGGAGAGGTAGAGTTACCAGTGAAGATTGGATCCCAGGTGTTCAAGTGTATCTTCTATGTGATGGACATTCAGCCGGCTTACAGTTTTTTGTTGGGACGTCCCTGGATTCATACTGCTGGAGCTGTAACTTCTACTCTTCATCAGAAATTAAAGTACGTGGTGGATGGACAGGTAGTGACTGTTTGTGGCGAAGAAGATATTTTTGTCAGTCACCTGTCTACATTTAAATATGTTGAGATGGACGGCGAGATTCATGAAACCCTGTGCCAAGCGTTTGAAGCGGTAAATGTTAGTTCAGTATCTCCCACGACCATGTTTCAGAGCAGTGAGAAAGAAGGGACTTCCATCTCTTTGTATAAGCAGGCTAAGGAGGTGGTTCAATCAGGCCAGGCCTAGTGTTGGGGAAGATTGCTAGAGGTTGAGAATAAGAATGATAAGTTTGGCATTGGATACCAATCAGGGCAGGCTGGACGGGCTCAGAATAGCAAGGCAGTAAACTTCTAGAGTGTTGGGATGATTGACCCCAATCATGTGTGTGCCATGGATGAGGATGCTGACAGCGACTGCGATTTGGACAACTGGGTGCGCCCATGTGCTCTCGGGGAAGAATTACAGAACTGGTTTGCTGAAGAGATCATTCAAGTCACTGGTCCAACAGAGTAATTTTCTTTGTTTTCCTTTTATTCATATGCATATCAAGTCCTACACTTTACCCAAGGTGTATGGACCCATTGTAGGGCCACCGTTGCATGTATGCAATTAATTTTACCATGAATAAAGGACATTTTTATACAAATTGCGCTCTTTGTCTTTCTTTTAAATTTTGCACAAAAAATAAATAAAAATGGAAATGTTTTGTTTGTTTTTTTATTGTTTTTTGTTCATTTTTCAAAGAAAAGCAGAATCTGAAATAAGCACATCCCTGTGCAGAGTCAATCATTCGGATTTCTCTGATAACTCTTCTGCTATGACCAAGTATGACTTTGATAATCCAATCTACCATGCTGATGAAGGGGTTAATTAAGACTGTGAACTCCCCGAGGAATTAGCCATGTTATTGAGACAAGTGGAAAGGGTTATTCAGCCTCATCAAGAAGAGCTTGAAGTCATCAACATTGGATCTGAAGATGTAAAAAGGGAGATTAAAATTGGGTCCAGTCTGCAGACCAAGGTAAAGGAATAACTGATTGGCATGCTTCGAGAGTATGTAGATACCTTTTCTTGGTCATATCAGGATATGCCAGGTTTGGATACCGACATCATTGTGCATAAGCTGCCATTAAGGGAAGACTGCCCTCCTGTCAAGCAAAATCTTAGAAGAACTCATCCTGACATGGCGTTAAAGATCAAAGAAGAAGTTCAGAAGCAATGGGATGCCTGTTTCCTTGCTGTAACTAGTTATCCACCTCGGGTAGCTAATATTGTACCTGTACCAAAGAAGGACGACAAGGTCCGGATGTGCATTGATTACCGGGATTTGAACAGAGCGAGCCCAAAGGATGACTTCCCATTACCTCACATTGACGTATTAGTGGATAATATGGCTCAGTTCTCGGTATTCTCCTTCATGGATGGCTTTTCCGGTTATAATCAGATCAAGATGGCACCGGAAGACATGGAGAAGACAACGTTCATTACCCCTTGGGGAACATTCGGCTATAAGGTCGTTCCCTTTGGTTTGAAGAACGCCGGGGCAACATATCCACGGGCAATGGTGACTCTGTTTCACGACATGATCCATAAGGAAATAAAATGTTATGTGGATGACATGATAGCCATGTCCCGGGATGAAGAAGAGCATTTGGTTAAACTCAAAAAGTTGTTCGAAAGATTAAGAAAGTATCGTTTGAGGTTGAACCCAAACAAGTGCACCTTTGGGGTGCGTTCTGGTAAACTGCTAGGTTTCATTGTTAGTCAAAAAGGAATTGCGGTAGATCCTACAAAGGTTAAAGCATAACAAGACATGCATGCACCGCAAACTGAAAAAGAAGTACGTGGTTTCTTAGGGAGATTGAACTACATTGCTCGGTTCATATCTCACCTAACAGCCACATGTGAACCAATATTCAAGCTATTGAGAAAAGAAAAAACGGTCAGGTGGAATGAAGATTGTCAAAGAGCATTCGAAAAGATAAAAGAATACTTGCAGGAACCTCCCATTCTAATGCCTCCAGTTCCAAGAAGGCCATTAATCATGTATTTAACTGTGCTAGAAGGATCGATGGGGTGTGTTCTAGGCCAACATGACGAGTTTGGTCGAAAAGAGCATGCAATATACTACCTTAGCAAAAGGTTTACCGACTGTGAATCCCGTTATTCACTGCTCGAGAAAACTTGTTGCGCTTTGGCATGGGCTGCTCGCCGACTGAGACAGTACATGTTGACCCACACAACCCTGCTAATTTCAAAAATGGATCCTGTTAAATACTTTTTCGAGAAACCAGCGTTAACTGGAAGGGTTGCTAGATGGCAGATGGTGCTTATAGAGTATGACATTCAATACACTTCTCAGAAAGCCATCAAGGGAAGTGTACTTTCAGACTATCTTGCACAACAACCCCTTGAAGACGATTATCAGCCAATGAGATTTGATTTCCCTGATGAGGACATCATGTACCTCAAAGCAAAAGATTGCGAGGAACCACTTCCGGAGGAGGGGCCTGACCCTGAATCCAAATGGAAGTTGATGTTTGATGGGGCAGTCAATATCAATGGACGTGGAGTTAGTGTTGTTCTTATCACTCCTGAAGGGGTTCATTTTCCCTTCGCTGCCAGAATTACTTTTGGCTGCACCAACAATGAAGCGGAATACGAGGCGTGCATTATGGGAATAAAGGAGGCTATTAATCTTAGGATTAAGACCCTCGATATATTCAGAGACTCCACCCTCGTGATAAACCAGATTACCGGAAAGTGGTATACACATCAAGAACACTTAGTTCCTTATAGGGGTTATGCCAAAAGACTGTTGATGTTCTTCACAATAGTAAAGCCTCAGTATATACCTCAAGACAAAAATTAATTTGCCGAGGCATTGGCTACGCTCTCTTTATCAATCAAAGACTTGTGTTGGAATTATGTCCCTAGAATTGACATCTCCAGGCTTGATGTACCAACATATGTATTTTCTGTAGATGCAATGTCTGATGATAAGCCTTGGTATCATGATATCAAGCAATTCCTGGAAAGCAAAGGATATCCAACTGGGGAAACTTCCAATGACAAGAAGACCTTAAGGAGACTTCCTGCTATTTTCTTCTTAAAAACGAATGGTGTTCTATACAAGAGAAACTTTGACATGGTCTTGCTCAAATGTATGGAAAAGCAGGAAGAAGACATATTAATGCAGGAAGTCCATGAGGGATCTTTCGGTACCCATGCAGGAGGACATGAAATGGCTAAGAAACTGTTGAGGTCAGGGTATTACTGGATGACAATGGATGTAGACTGTTGTTCATATGCCCGTAAATGTCATAAATACCATATCTATATAGACAAAGTGCATGTACCTCCAAGCCCGATCAACATCATGTCATCTCCTTGGCCCTTTTCTATGTGGGGCATTGACATGATTGGAAAAATAGAGCCTACTGCTTCAAACAACCATCGTTTTATTTTGGTCGCAATCGACTATTTCACCAAATGGGTTGAAGCAGCGTCATATTCCAATGTTACCGCCAAGTGGTGGCCAAATTTCTGAAAAGAGATATCATTTACCGATATGGAGTTCCCGAGCGAATCATTACTGACAATGGTTCCAATTTGAACAACAAAATTATGACAAAATTATGTCGGGACTTTAAAATTCAACACCATAATTCTTCTCCTTACCGACCAAAGATGAATGGTGCGGTCGAGGCAACGAACAAGAATATTAAGAAGATTGTGCATAAGATGGTCGCCACTTACAAGGATAGGCATGAGATGTTACCATTTGCATTGCATGGGTACCATACGTCAGTCAGGACATCTACTGGGGCAACTCCGTTTTCCTTAGTATATGGCATGGAGGCAGTCTTGCCAGTGGAGGTGGAAATTCCTTCTTTACGTGTGATGATGGATGTCAAGCTCGACGAGGCTAAATGGGTGTGTCCCCGATATAATCAAATGTGTCTAATTGATGAAAAAAGATTATCAGCTGTGTGTCATGGGCAAATTTATCAAAGGAGAATGAAGCGAGCTTTTGATCAATGAGTACGCACTCGGGAGTACCAAGTTGGTGAGTTGGTACTCAAAAGGATCATTCCTCCAAGTTCAGATCACAGGGGCAAGTGGACACCAAATTATGAAGTCCCATTCATAGTAAAGAAAGTATTCTCTGGTGGAGCATTGATGCTCACAACTATGGATGATGAAGACTTCCAATCCCCTGTTAACTCTGACGCAGTTAAAAAATACTTCGCATAAAAGACCCGCTGGATAAAAAAAAATTATAAGTCAACGCGAAAAGGGGCGTCCCGGCGAGCTAAAAACAGAATAAAAAGCTCGGGCAAAAATTAGGGTAATGAATAAAAAAATTGTACACCCGCTGAGTTGAAAAGCCGCATTGGACAGCTCAGGAAAAAAAGGGTATCCCGGTGGATTGAAAACTCAAAAGGACGATCCACACAAAAATAAGGGAATTAACGAATGACCACGATCCGAATAATCTGTACCACATCATCGTCTTACCTAATCTGGAAATATCCAAAGGATAGGAATCAGTCTCATCTTCCTCTTCAGAAGGCAAAAGCAGGAATGGAAAATCGTGAAGATATACTGGTCATAGCAGAAAGGAAACTCATTGGAATGCCGTGAACATTACCATTAGGATAATTTCTTTTTCTCAATTTTATGGTGGCTACCTCTTTCCAGGTGTTTTCTTCTTGATGTAAATTCTCGCCTATTCATAGGCCCATCAATAAACGAATATTCAGTCAAAGAAATTTTTAGTCTTAGTTTCCTGTTTTGTTTATTTTGTTTGCAAAAATGTCCTAAATTTTTGGTAAAAGAACATTGCATATAAACGTGTTGGCCTTATGATTGGAATGCGAAAGGAAAACATCAAAAAATACTTTGAACGACAGATGACATGTGATGATTAACTCATGCCATGCAATTTCTCGGGGCATATGAATGCATTTGTGTTGTTGCAGGCTTGCAGATGATAGGGGTCTGTTCCCAGTTAGCCTTCCCTAGCTGAGTTAGAACAGGGAGACATCCCCAGCAGAATTTCAAAGTAATTGAACAACTCTCTTCCCCAAGAAAGGTTGCCTATAGTAAGGTATTCCCAGCAGGTAGCTGAAGTCTTTGCATTTCTCCACAGAGTTCAGAATGTCATAATTCGTCTCCCAGCAAGGGTTATTTAACCAAGCATATTCCCCAGCTAGGTCTGAAGATGGCCATTCCCCAAAGAGTTTCATGTTTGAAAGTTGTCCATCATTGAAATATTCCCCAGGAAGTTGCCAATTTATTTTTGGCCCTTGTGACAACACATACAATTATTCGTTCCCTCAGCCAGAGTCAAGCATTGGTAGAGCATCTTGATCTCGTTCCTCAGCAGAATATTCTACAGATATTATTCTCCCATGCAGAGTTGTTACTCTCCCCTCATCAAGCATTCTTATTGATACTCGTCTGTATCGCCTCTGACACTCATCTGTGTTGTGTGGTTGCTTCAAACACTCGTTTGTGTGTGATATCTTTCAGATACTCATCTGTATCATTTTTAACACTCGTCTGTGTTATCTTTTTCAAGCACTCATTTGTGTTTGGATAGTTTCCTGATACTCGTCTGTATAATATTTCAATCACCTAGGGTTTGATACCTTTTCGATACTCGTCTGTATCGTCATTAACACTCGTCTGTATTACCTTTTGCAAGCACTCGTCTGTATTTGATTTTTTTTGATACCCGTCTGTATCATCGTTTAACACTCATCTGTGTTATCTTTTGGCAAGCACTCATCCTTGTTTGATGTCTTTTCTGGTACTCGTCCGTATCATTTCCTAAAGCACTTGTCTGTGTTTCTTTGATGATCGTCCAATACTCGTCCATATTGAAGAGGTTCTAAATCCTAATGGTGGGATTGAGCGTCAAAATGTTTGCCGGTTTCCTGGCGTAACAGGTTACCCGAAGAAGACTCGTCTGTCTTGAGTACCACATATCTAAGCAAGATTTGTGAAGAGGGCTCGTCCGTCCTAGAATCATATATCTGCGTAGGGTATATGAAGGGGGTTCGTCTATCCTATTTATGCATGTCTATCCCACAGGCTTAAGTGCATCACCGGTCCTGGCGTAACAGGTTATCCGAAGAAGACTCATTCGTCTTAGGCCATATATCTGAGCAAGATGTATGTAGAGGGATCGTTCGTCCTAGATTTGGTTTTACCTGGCGTAACAAGTTCATTGACTATTCACCTGGCATAACAGGTTTGTTTAAAGGAAGCTCGTCTGCTCCGTTCGACATTGAATCTACTTAAAGCTTTAGATATGAGTTACTTTTCATCTCAGCAAGGGTCTTGAGCAGTTTTTGGTTTGGATTGAGTTTATTTCCCATTCCATTCCCTATTCTCCAGCTGAGCGCAAATTTTTGGTTCTTATGAGTATTCAACCACAGTTCATCTTGAACAGATGTGAGCCTAGGCTTTCATCCTTTTCAGATCAACAATTGTTTAAATAGGGGAAGTTGTAACACCCCAAATTTTCCCTCTTCTCTTTTATCAGCATGATCACATCATAATCATCATAAGCATATCATATCATTAACATCTAGCATAGAAAAATGAAGCATAACTTCCTCATGTTCTAGCATAGGGCATATGAACAATCAACTGGGGATTTGAAGCTCTACAAGTCAAAGCAGGAGGCTAAGTGACATTGTGAGAGTTCCACAAGGTGTCCTCATGTCATACAAGGGCCCAAGATCTTTTACACAAGTCAAGAAGGGTTGAAGATTACCAGAGGATCAAGGATGCAACAATCTCCTACACAGCTGATTCTCAAACTAGGGTTTTACTTCTGAACAAGGTTTCCTTGAATCTTTGACCAATTATTGTGGTCAAAGTTCTTTATATGTAATTTTAAGCCTAAGTATGAGATTTGATAAGAAAAATCATTGAGGACGGCAGTCTATTCATCAGTTACTTGCAAAGCAAGAAATTGGTCAAACTGAGTTCTTGAAAGGTCAATTGTGGCCATTCAAGAGTTTTAATCCCATTTTCAAGCCAAGGGATGTTCTTAAGGTCTTAAAAGAGGTTTGGTAAACTCAAAAGTCAAGAATCAAGGGGTTTTGCAAAGGTTTCCATTTTTGGCATATGGCATGTAATGAAAATTTCCAAATTTAGTAAGTTTTGCCCTATATTTCAAAGCATTCTTTTATGACCAAAATGGATACAAATGAAATTTATTTGAACATGAAAGTTGTAGAGTAGGCTCTCCCATTTTCAAAAAGTACAAGAACATGATCATATCCCTCATGGTTTGAAAGTTATGGCTAAGGTAAGTTCACTTGATTTTAGGTTTTACTTAAGAAAACAATTTTCTACCAAGGTGCAAAAACCCATGTATCTTGTTTACAAGTTGTTTAATGAACAAAGTAAGGTCACACTATCACATTGCACTGCCCAAAGGTCAATTGGCTCAAGAAAGAACTCAAAATTCGTGCATGAGGAAAGGTGGAAAACATGAAATGCAAAAATGCAAGATCACTCAAAATGCACGATACAAAGTCATCCAAGGGCTAAGATTGATTCAATTAGCATTTGTGAGTGGAATTGAGGCTGAGCATGTGCATGAGGGAGTAAGGGCACGAGATAATCATCCACTCACACAAATCTTTCCAATTTGCAAATTCCATCCTCCCACTCATTCCTCACGTGCATTTCCTCTCATTCTTTCATCAGTGATCATTGGCATCATATATAAGAAGACTAGGGTTTTGAATCACCAGGTTTGGCCACCATTTCTTCATTCTCAAGTTTTTGATCTCTAAGCTTTTTGCTTTGATTCTCTCTATACACTCACTCATTTCCAAAACCAATTACATATTCTTCATCCTTGAGATCTCAGGATCACAAATCCATACCTCATTCAAGTTGATCCTCAAAATTTCACCAATTGCAAGAAATGTGCAATTGAGGTGGAAAAGCTAGATCCAGGCCAAATTCACCACTCTCTTGCATTTATTTTTCAAGGAGAAGCTTAAAGAGGAAGATTTGCATCTCTTGGATGTTTCTTTCAAGCTAATTTGAGCACTACATGTTTCAGGTAGGTGCTCAAATCTTAGATCTGGATCTTGATTTTGTTGTGTGATAAATGATCTACTTGCTTCCCTGAGTTCAATGATGTGTTTGCTTTTGAGATTGAGTGAGAAATGAGGTTGTACGATTGATTTGAAGTTTGATCCAAAATATGTTCTTGTTCGATTTTCTTTATTGAGTAACCTAATTGAAAAACTAAGGTCATATTTGAAATCAACATGTTTGAATTAGTCAATATGGAGTTTGTTTTGCATTTTTGTGAAGTTTTGTTCACACTGATGAATTTTCCGGCGCCGAAGCTAGGGTTGCGGTCGTCGGTTTCTTGAAATTAAGTTTGAATTTGAATTTGGAGAAGATGGTGTTGTGACCATAGGATGTTAGATTTGAATAATTCACGTTGCTCCAGCACATTAAAAATCCCATCTCCCCTGCACGTGACTTGCTCTTGTTTTATGTTTATGAATAATTCATTGTGTGGCACACCCTACCATAACTATTATGCACACATGCGCTGACTGCTATGATCTTTGACTTGTGCCTTTTGTGTGATCCTGTTGACTTAATCTCGCACGCACATTTGATCCATTGATCCTTGTTTTTTTCCTGATTTAATTGAATATCCACTGTAAGTTGGTGAGACCTGCGCCGTTGGATTGGGCTTTCTTTACTATTCTCCCCCCATTTTGTAAGCCCATTTGAACTGAACTAGAAATACCTACTGAATGCACCCCACTTTTGTTTTCTTATTTTTATTTTCAGTTTACTTTTTTATTTTTAAAAATAGCAAATCAATTCCTAAAAATCACCAAATAATTCATGACTAATATTTTGAGTTTTCTTTAATTTTTGACATTTTTATTTTCTATTTATTTTTATTATTGATGCTGGAATTAATTGTTTCCTTTATTTCTTGTTTTTAATTCATTTTAAATACATCCTGGCTTGTTCATTTTATATCTTGATCTTGGATTGGAATTTTGACATGGTTCTTTTTGCATTTGTTTAGTAGCATGATGTAGTTTGTTTGTGATTTTTCTTCTGATTTTTAGAAATTTTTATGAATATTTTTGATAAGTTGCTTGAGGTTGAAGTTTCAAAACCCTAATTCTTGTTCATGATATTCTTTGACCTACTTTGCTTTTGATTTTGATCCTGTTCTTTTGGTATGTTTTTATTACATGATAAAGGGACGTTTGTGTTTAACTGTAGAATTTTTGAATGAGATTTCAATTTGATATGAATTTTTATGATTGCTTGCCCTAATTTGTGCCTTTTCTTGTCACATGCTTGATTCTTAGGCTAGGAGGGCACTTGTGCCAACTCCTATAGGTTGTTTGAGGTCTTTTTTTTAGTATGTGTAGGCCCCTGGTCCTTATATGATGCTTGTGATTTGAAATGATTTGTGTTATTTGCCTTTTGAAGATCTTACACTTGTGTACATGTTCACTTCACTTCTCATGTTTAGATGCTTCTCTTTTTGGCAATGCTTGAGCTTGTATGCTTCTTCTTTTGATATTCTTTGTTGCTTAGGCACATTACTAACATGATAAGGTTCTGGTCTTGAGTTGCATGATGTTTGCTTAACTTGTATGATTTCTTTGTACCTCATTTATGCTTTGTTTCTTTGTGAGAACTTGTATTGCTTTGTAATGACTTGTTTGCTTTAACTCTTGTTTGATTTTGTTGATATGTCTTAGCATGATAAATGGAATGTCTTGCTTCTGGTTGTTTTTCTTTTAGGGGATATTTTGCTTTGCTTGCATCTTATCTGGTTTAGGTTTGTTCATTTTGTCATTTGATTGTGTTCTAACCATTTCAGGGGCTCATGGTAAGTGAAGTGTGGATGATTTCCACATTTCAATTCTCCATCTCCTCTTTTAATATGCTTTCTCCTTTGTGACTTTGATGTGCCTTATGCCATCTTGTTATCAACTTCTTCTTTTTCCCCTTTAAAAGCAACTTATCTCCTTTAGAGGAGTAAGTTGTATTCTGGTTTTTGTTTCTTCTTTTCTTCTTCCTTTCTCTTCTTTTCTTCTTCTTCATTAGGATAGAGTTCATATCTCACTAACCTAGGGCCATCCAAGCATGTTAACATTAGGATTAGACTTCCCCCTTTAGTTTTTACCTTTGCTCCTTTGGTTTCTTTCTCTTCTCATCTCAAAACACAAAAACCTACAAAACCCTTAATAAAGGATTGAAGTGGTCTCCTGTGCAATAACCTTATTCCATGGGGGCACTTGTAGTCTTCCCATCTTGGGATAGTACAAGTTTGTCTAGCATGATTGTTGATCCCACCAAATGACACCTGGCCAAGAGGGGTACAGACGCGAACGGTCGGCGAAAGGAGAAGGAAATGAATGAATGAATAGAGTCGCCAGCTAGGCATTTTTATCTCGAAGGAAAGGTAATGCTGCATTTACCTAAGAAAAGATGGATAAGACGGTTGCGAACCAGAGAAACTGAGAAAGGGGGTTGGTTACAACCTGGGAAGGTATTAGCACCCAGGTTGTCCGCCGTACTCGACGGGATCCACGCTTAAAAGATTTGTGTTTAAAAGGGGTAGTGTCAGTGCAATCTGTGTATCAAAGCTGGAAAGAATGCAAGTGTCAGTGCTAAAAGAAAGTGGAGTGAAATAGGTGGAGTGTTAGTGTAAAGAAATAGTGCAAAGCTCAAGACTATGAGGCTTAAAAGAATAAAGCTGGAAGAGGGGGGATATACAGAGACTTTTGTTCGATAACTGTTAAGTTATGCCTACGTATCCTCTCGTGCAATGAGGAAGTCAGAACATCGTAGTTCGACTCAAAGAGACTGAAAGAAAAATTGACTGATGAACTGCTTACTTGTCTATGCTCAAGTGTATGACCTGTCTGGCTCAGGTGCAAACTGTCTTGCATTAGACGGAAGAAGCGAGCTCTCGTTTGTGAGTGAATGAGGTGAGAAAAGAATCCCGAAGGAGACGATTATTGTTTTTTTTGGTATTTTCAATCTTTTATTGCTTTTTGATTTTGTCATAAGAAAATGAGCATAAGCCTAAACCAAGGGTTTAGTAAACTCATCACATCCTCCCTCTGATTAGGTGTAATGAGAATACTTTAAGTGTGAAGTAAGCACCTCACACTTAATTACCATGATGTAGGATTAAGATCATTAACCTACTTGTAATTATTTAGATGTTTTTGGAGTTTTTGTTTAGTGTTAAGTAATGAGTTTAAGCCATAATCAAGGATTTAATGAACCCATTACACCATCCTAATAGAAGGATAATAGATGAGAACATTTAAGCTGAGGAAGGCTCCTCAACTTAATCCATGATTAGGGATTAACCTCATGACAAAATAAAGCCTTTGTTAAATGGATTTTATTTAATGATAAGATGAAGAAGTGACTTTTATGGTTTGTAAGACAACTTGAGGAGGACTTGTCCATTAACACTAGGGTTAGTCCTTCTTAACCAATTAAGGAAGAATTAGAACCCTAATGCAAGGCCCAAGTTACAAGCTTGATGTCTTAGTGATTATTAAATGGATTGATTAAAGGGTTTAAACACATTAAGGGTTTAACACTTAGGATTAAAGTTATACACTCCATCCTAATAGAAGGATGCAGACACAAGCTTAATCACAAAGCCTTAAAACCTTTAGGGTTTAGTCCTTGATTATGAGATGAGAAGAGAAGACTCAAAGATGACACAAAGGTAAAAAGCTAAATGGGGGACTAATCAAACCCTAATTATGATCATGCTTGGTTGTTCCTAGGGTTTATGAGGCTTGCACAAGATCTTCAGGAGGAAAGCCACCAGGAAAGAAGCAGATGAATGGAGAAGGAAGCAGAGAGAAGCAAGACAACTTGCTTCACTTAAGAAGTCAAGTTGCTTGAAGGAAGAAAGTGGGAAAGAGCATGAATGAGCAAGCTCACTCAAATACACAAGATAAAATGCAGCAATGGTGCATAAGAGAGATGAAAAGAGATTGTGAGAAAACCAGAAGCAAATGACATGACAAAAAATTGAAAATGGGATCAAAGGAACTCTAACCCTACACAAGTTCACTGCCCAAAGGAGGGGACCTAACTCTTAACCTAATGGGAGTTATGATTTTCTCAAGTTAACTAGGGTTTCAAGGTACCTCAAAAGGAAAAAATGCAAATTAAATTGAAAATGGAAGATAAATTCAAACCAATTTTACCCTAGAAACTACATGACATGAAGGATGCAATGCAAGAAGACCCATCATCAAACTCTTCATGGTTAGGCGGAATGAATTTTTCTAAGTTTGAACAAAAATATTGCCTTTAAATAACTTTTATTCCAATGAAAATTGCCAAAATGCATCAAGGACCAAAAAGAAATTTGTTTTGAGAGTTTGATAATGTTTCTAAATGTTTTAAAATGCAGTATGAATTTTTTTGTGATTTTTAAATACTTAAATGCATTTTTAATTAATTAATTTCCATTAACTAATTAAAAATAAGCATTTAAATGATTTAAAAATAATTTTTAATGCAAAAAATAAAAATAAAAATATTTTTGGGTTTTGAAAATTAATAAAAGGTTTGACAAAAAATATCAGAATTTTTTAAAGTGTTTTGCTTTTTTTGAAAATTCAAACAAGTTAAATGAAAAAGAAATGAAATTAAATTAAAATAAAAGAAAGTATGCAAAAGGGAAGGTTCAGATTGAATCTGGGCTTGAACCCATTGACTTGGCGCGCAATCCTACGGCCCAAGTTCAAACTTCTCTAAACTTTATTTAATATTTAATTAAACCTAGTTTAAACTAATTAATCCTGATTAATGGCTAATGGGAAGATCTGGTCCACACAAACACGCGTGGGAAGGCAGATCCAAGGGTCTCAATTCAAAACTGGCCTAAACCCTAATTAGGGCTAATGACTTTCAGATGACCGGAACAATGGTTCCGGTCATCTTCTCCGGCAAGCACAAACCCTAGTTTCCTCTACAGGTTACCAAACACAAAATTTCTTCCACCAAAATGATCCTCTCATCAATCTAAACCTAAACCCTCATCTAAAACTCATTTATTTTTCCTCACAAGCATGAATCGAAACAAAATGTGAAACACGGGCAAATGTTCAGAGACATCATACATGATGGTTACTTCACCATTTTCAAAAGTAAATACATATTCATGATCAGGGGAACATGCAGAACCATAAAATAACTTAAAACCTAGCTTCTAGGAAAGAAGTTCTTCATGTTACCTGAGATGAAGACACTCTGATTTTGAGCTTTCTGGACTCAAACTTTGTACAAACCCCCTCCTTTGAACACCTTGATGATGAAATGAAGCTTGGAGAGCTTTGAGAATGGCTGGTTGTGGCTGTTTTGTTCTGGTGTAGCAAGAATGGAGGTCTTTGTGTGTGATGTTTCAAGTTGTTTCAGGGGGTGATTCTTGTTCTATGGATGATTTGTGGTTTGTTGGTGAAGAGATTTTTGATTTTTGATGGCTGAGGAGGGAGTTTCGAAGAGGAGAAGTTTTGGACAGATTTTGTGCAAGCTGGATTGTGGTAGGTTTCTGGCTTGTGTGTGGCTTGCTTTATGATCCATAGCACATTCCTAAACTATTGGAAGAGGTCTGAGGAAGTGACTGGCACTGTGGGAATGGCATGCGGAAATTGGCCAAAAAGTCAATGTTAGGTGTACTTGAGGCATGGGCTGTGGCAGAGGCTATTTTAGGGTTGCTTTGGGTTCAGCTGCCTTCAAGGATGGCCATGGGATGAACTGATGTGAGCTGGGATGGATGAAGGGTGAGATACCACATGTTTTGCAATTTTGCAACTTGTTACACTTTGTGATTTTTGGCCATGAACATGTGACATCTCTTGGGAGATATGCAGCAAAATGCGTCACATAATGTTGTTATGACACTTTGATATTGATTAGAGACCAAGCAAAACCAAAGGATCCCTTCTTGCAAGATTTCCCTCTTTGTGATTTTCATGAAAAGTAACTTATAATTCTTGGAATTTAAGGCATGAAAGTAAGAAATTTCTTGGGCAAATCTGAATTATGAGCCATGAATTATGTTTGTGTGATGATTAGAAGTTGGTTTGAAGTCACATTTGGCCTTGGCATGAGGTTTTGCAACTTTCTTCTTTTGGTGCAAAAGTGAAAAATAAGTGATTTTTCCCAACTTTGACAAGCCATAACTTTTGATCCAAAATGAATTAGAATGAGTTCTTGTACTTTTTGAAAATGGGAGGATCCATTCTACAACTTTCATGACCAAAGTCTTCTCATTTGAAGCATTTTTGAATCAAAAAGAGGAGGTTGAAAAACTTTCCCAAAATGGCAAGTTTACATTATAAGTCACTTTCCCAAAAAGGCAACTTTGCAAATGACTTGAAATTTTCCAATTTTGTGAACTTCTAACACCTTCTATGATCAAATAAAGATCATACACATTCAAAATGATGGAGAACACCCTTTGGTTAGGTCATTAGGGGCCTCAGATGCCCTGATTTTGCACTGACTTGCTCAAGAAGCCATCTCTTGATCAGATGCCTTCCCCATCAAATTTCTTCATGAAAATTTATGTGCATGATCCTCATAACATATAGATACCAATAGAAACAAGAATGACCAAAAAATTCAGAGTTATGGCCTCTGAAACCAAAACCCTAATTTTAGGTCATCTGTACAGTTAAGCCTGGCTCTGCTTCCATGCCTTTCTCAGTTCTTGTGATTCTTTGACTTCCTTGACCTTGTGAGGATATAATATGATGCTTGAACATACATGTACCCCTTTGAAGTGATTGATGACCTTTGGGGTGGCTCAAATGGCTCAGGGATGGCTCAGATCACAAACCCTAGATGCAGGTGACTTTGAATTAATGCAGAGAAACAAAAATGCAATATGAGATGCTATGATTGAACTTATGCAATATGAAAAGAAATCACAAGCCATGGTGTGAATGAGTGAGGGCAAATTTGGGGTGTTTACAGCTGCCCCTATTCAAACATGAGTTAGCTGTGCGGGATGTAAGCAACGGCTTAACAGGCAAACAAGATAACTTGTGGTTGAATACCAAAGACAGTCCAAAATTTGCACTCACAGAATGAAGAAGAAAAGGGATATAGATTGTAAAAGGAATTAAAGTATAATTATAAAGTGCGGGCAACGGAGGACGACCGTCAAGCAGAGGACGACTGCTGGGGATGAAGCAATGACGGGGACGACCGACATGCTGGGGAAAATACGGGAAATAAAGCAATGACGGGGACGACCGACTGTTGCACCCCAAAATTTGCCCTCACAATACAAGACTTTGTGTGCTAAGAAGGTTCACAAGGTTCACAAGATTCACAATGATTACAAGACTTTTCATGAGGTTCATAAAGTCTACAAGTCACTTTATGAGGTTCACAAGGTTCACAAGATTCACAATACTTACAAGACTTTTCATGAGGTTCATAAATTCTACAAGTCACTTTATGAGGTTCACAAGGTTCACAAGATTCACAATACTTACAAGACCTTTCATGAGGTTCATGAAGTCTACAAGTCACTTTATGAGGTTCACAAGGTTCACAAGACCTCCCATGAGGTTTACAAGACATCTTATGAGGTTCACAAGGTTCACAAAGTTCACAAATAGTCAGAAGATTTGACAATTCCCTCAGACAATGCACCTCCTAAGCAGTGCATCCAAAACTAGGGTTTTGACTTTAATCAGGCTAAATGGATTTCCAAGACTTAAAGTGAGCTTCATAGCATCTTATATGTGTGTAAGAACCCTCATGACAAGTTTCAAGACTTTTCTCAAAAGTTTGCTCAGTCAGATGATCAGATAAGTCAAAATCAGTCAGAGCAGTTAAAAAGTCAAACTGAGGTCAACTGTGGTCAAACTAAAGTCAAACTTCATGATTTTTTGCCAACATCAATTATATGAAGTAAAATTCATCATTTGATCAAGGGTTGATCATGATTCATCAAGGAGATTTCAGATCATCAAGAATCAGGAGTTTCTAAATTAGGGTTTCCTCAGTAAAAGTCAACTAAACTTTGACCAGACATAACTTTCACATGCTTCATCACCAAGTCTCCATCCAAAGCTCATTTTGAAGGAAATTGAATTCTCTACAACTTTGTGTCTCACAAGCCAAGCCGAAAAATGCTTCATTTGGAAGGTATGAGCTAAGACATTATAGGTCCTTTTAAAAGTCAACAAAAAGTCAACAACTTCAAAAGGGCATAACTTGAGAATGGTAAATGATATGGACATGAAACCAATGGGGTTGGTTTTAGGACTCTTTAAGCTTTCCAAAATGTCCAAGAACACCCTCATAGAATTAAAATTCAAGGATTTGTGCCCTTGCAAAGTTGGGAAATTTTTGGTTGGTTTATGAAGAAAATGGAGGTTTAAAACCAATTTCTTCCAAATGGGCTTGCCATATGATGACCCAATCCATACTATAACTTCATGCACGACCCAAGTCAACAAAAATCAGATTTTTTATCATTTTATTTTGATTTATTTTGATTTAATTCATTAAAAATCATTTTAAATTAAAATAAAATATAAAAGTCAAAGATTTAAATGTGATTGAGTTTCTAGAAAATCATAAAAGTGATTGGTATTGAAGTGGAAAGAAGATCATGTTGATTTGCCTAAAATAGAAGGTGTTCATACAAAGATATTTGATTTTTAAGGCATAATCTCTTTGAATCTTTTCCAATCAAATCTCTCACACAATGACCAAATTTTTTAACCTAAATTCATCACTCTATAAGTACTTGAGACAACCCTAATGACAATGCACGAAATTCTGGCCTCAAGAGTAAGTTTCAAGTTTTCAAAATTTCATCAAAATCCCAAATTCGGATTCTCCACATTTGTAACTTTGAAGGTGATTTGAAGATGGCAAATTATTCCTGGACTATCACTGAACATGTTTGCATCATTATAATCATCTAAACCATGCTCAAATGACTAACCCGAATCACTCTTATTCAAGAATAATGATTTTTTCGATTCTATATTTTTATGCATTATCCATTGATTCTAATGATTGTTTTGTGTTTATAATGATCTTAGCAAGCTTTCTGGATAGTTGGATTAAAGATTAATGACCTGAATCGTGAGAAGCCATTGTTAGGGTTTCGGTTGAGTTTTTAGGGTTTCATGCTAAACCAAAAATAAATAAATTTTAAAAACATAGGATGATTGTATGAGTTCTGGGGATCATAATACACTGATTAATTGAAAGAAATTGTACTGTTTGGTTGATGTTTGAGTTTCGCAGGTTCTGAGTATGGAGGAAATCGCAGGAAAAATCGTAGATGAAATCATAGGAATTTTCGCAGGTATCGTGAAGAAGATGAAGACCCTGGCGCCAAAAATCAGATTTGAAAAATTGTTTTAATATTTTATTTGATTTGTTTAAGTTTATTACACGAATAACATGATGGCTCAGTTGGTCAAGGCGTTTGCGTGATGGATGAGGAGTCCTGGGTTCGAATCGTTCCCAGGCCCTTTTGTTTTGGTTATTTTTTCAATGATTTTTGCAGGATAAAAATAAAAAGAATTGAAGTTGTTTCCATATCAGCTAGCAGCGTGCAGCCCAGTGGCTAGGTTCTTGTTTGTCCAGGTAAAGGACCTGGGTTCAAATCCCAGGTCCTGTTTTTTTGGTTTTGTTTTGTTTTCTTATTTTGTTTCTTTTATTATTTCTTATATTATTTTTCTAAATTAATCTCAACAAATTTCTAAACAATATATATAAATTATTTTTCTTTTATAAAACTTATATTATGTTTTTAATATATTCATATGTATATAATTAATATTGTATATTAAAAAACCTAATATTTTTGTATATAAAACCCTAATTTTTATTAAATCCTAATTAATCTTAATAATTTTCTAAAAAACCCTAATTGTAATTCTAGCTTATATTTTAATTAGTAAATAAAATTTTATTATAATTTGTAAATATAATTGTATGATCACATTTTTTAATCATGTATATATTTTATTTAATATAATTAAATTTTGTAAATATAATCATAATTAATCCTATTTTTTTATAATATGTAAATATGACCTAAATTGTTTATATTTTTAATAATTGTTAATGTATGCTTAGGAATAATAAAAAAAATTGTTAAATTAATTTTGTAATTATATTTATTTCTATAATATGTTTATCATTAATTTATTTTTCCATATAATTTACAAATAACTTAAAACTTTATAATTAATACAATTGTTTATATTTTTCTTATTAATCTTAAATAATTGTTCATATAAAAATTTGATCTTTTAATTATTTTAATATTTTTGCTTGTTATTATTATTAATTATGTTTATATGATTATTACTAACCCCATTTATTTTTTAAATTGTTATTATTATTATTATTACTAACCCAATTATAATTGCTTATTTATTTTGCTTATTATTTTATTTTTGCTTATTTATTTAAATTGCTTTTATTATTATTATGTAATTGCTCCTGGATGTAATATTTTTTAAATGTTTAAATTATTTATTTTATGCCATGGTTAGTAAATAGGGAGTGTAAACATGTATGTTATTTAAAATTAATTTAGATCATTTAATTTAAAAGATAAATATTAAAAATTGTACACTCACACACGTAAGTCGATCTTTGATCGCCATCTCACTTTCTAGGGTTACCTCTCATTGTTGCCTAATCAAACAGGTCAAGTAGGGTGTATAAAGCAAAGTCCCTCAAAGTAAAGTCATCTAGACCCTTAAACAATAAAAGATCAAGTCCCTTAATGGTTGCCTTCATAATGATCTTGTCCCTTTCGAATAATGATGACAGTCCCTCCAAAATTGCTTAATACACCTTACAGTTGCCTACATTAAACAGATGTCCCTTTACTTGTCCCACACATCCAAGGTAACGACTACTTATTCCTTAATAATAGGGATAGTCTTACCATTTAAAGGATTCAAGAACAGAAAAGACTTAAACTTAGGGTAGGTTCCTCATAGTTACTTGCTCACTATTCAAAAACTTTTCAAACACTTCACAAATTTCAAACAATTTTCAAACACAAGTTTTTTACGCATCCGTACATGGATCATTATCAAACTCTTATGAAAATTTCTATTCACACACTTCACATTTTCAAAAACAATTCAAAGCGAGCTAAGTAACTAAGAGCCCATGGATAACCATGGATGTAAAGGGTGCTAACACCTTCCCTTTACATAACCTACCCCCCGGACCCGAAAATCTTTTAAAAGGTCTTTCCTGTTCTTTTATGCCTTTCCTTTGGATAAAATAAAAGTCGGTGGCGACTCTTGCTATCCGCAACATAACTAAAGTCAGTTCTCCCACCGTGTTACAGAACTGGCGACTCTGCTGGGGACTTAATAAAAGAGGTGTACCCTTAGGAATTAGATCACTTTAAACTTGTTTGCTTTGTTTACTTTACTTTACTTGTTGGATGCTCTTATGTTTGAAAGATCCTAACCCGGATCTAGTGTACCTTAGGTAAATGGCAATAGACCAAGGAAACTGTACGGCGTATACCGATATGGTTGATCTGGTGGCCATAGTTAGTGTGACTTCTTGGTTGGTGCTTATGTTCCTTAAGTCAAGTTGAGGATAATATGAGGCTGCCATATGTTGTCAATGCACTAACTAACTTTTAGAACCCTAGTTAACTCATCTTGGCCTTTAGAAAGTAGTGAGATAACCGGCTTTGGTGCAAACTGAAGTTGGTTGATACTCGATACTACGCTCATTGAGATTCTAAACTTGGAGGGTTTTGGTTGGCAAGTAAGTTGCCTACTGAACAACCACCCTTGTGAAGGATCAATGATATTGAGATCCCTTAGAACATGGTTACTTTTGTAGGACAGGATGAACCAACTAACTTCAGGGGAAGGTACTTACCTTTGAACCTCATGCAAGCCTTTAAACCTAAGGCTATTGTGTGACTTGTTTGTGTGTGCCACATGTTTGTGATTGAGCATAACATCATGACATCATCATGCATCATAAGCATAGCATTTTCCCTAACCATTTCAAGGATCAAGGGATTTATCTTTGTTCTTTGTTGCAGGTTATGGCTTCTGCTCGTAGAAACACCATCAGGATCAACTTTGTGGGCATACCTGCTAAGCTTAAAGAGTTGGTTTCTCAAGTGTCTGATCATTCCCAGTTCATCAAGAGACATGGCCACCTATTGGATCTAGTCACCTCAGGGTTCAATGAAGACATGATGAGTGTCCTGTTTCAGTTCTTTGATCCTAAGCACCATTGCTTCACATTCCCCGACTATCAACTGGTTCCTACAATGGAAGAGTTCTCCAAACTTCTGGGTATGCCTATCCTTGATCAAAGACCCTTCACAGGTTTGGAAAAGGAGCCTAAACCAGAGGCTATAGCTGCAGCTCTACATCTGAAGAAGGCTGACATTGTTCTAGAAACGAGAAGTGGAGTCAAGGGTATTCTTGCTAAGGTGTTGATAGAGAAGGCTCAAATGTTCTTGAAGGCTATGAGTTATGATGCTTTTGAGGATATCTTAGCCTTAATGATTTATGGCTTAGTGTTGTTCCCCAATCCAGATCAGTTCATAGATGTGCATGCCATCAACATATTCCTGAGTCACAATCCAGTGCCTACATTACTTGGAGATATTCTACATTCTCTTCACACCCGTACCACAAGGGCAAGAGGAACTTTGATGTGTTGCATACCTTTGCTATCTAGGTGGTTTATTTCTCACCTTCCTCGCTCAGTAATGAAGAATGAGCAAGGGTTCAGGTGGTCCAAGAGGATTATGTCACTCTCTCATTCAGATATCCATTGGTGCTCCAGATCTATGGAGAATGTCACTATCATTGACCGTTGTGGGGAGTTTCCTAATGTGCCACTTCTAGGCATAAGAGGAGGCATCACCTACAACCCCTCTCTAGCTTTACGACAGTTTGGTTACGCTCGGAGTGATGGTCCACATGACATGTTGATTCAGGGCATTGTGTTTGATTACGACAACGATCTTCAAGGTTACCGTCAGAGATTCATACGAGCATGGGGAAAAGTGAACAAGGTTGACAGCAAGACTCTGGAGCCTAAGTACACTATTCCTATGGAGGCTTATCTCAGATGGGTGTGATCTCGTGCTCAGACTCTCATGATGCCATATCCTGCTATCCTGCCAGTTACCATGGAACCTGTAGCTGAAGGAGATACTGCTTATACCATCCTTCACCCAGACATGCCTACTGACATGGAAGACTTACAGAGATCCTTGATCCAATTGAAGGAGCAAAGGGATACTTTCGAGGCTCATTACAAAGCAAGCCAAGAAAGAATCCTGGAACTAACAAAGCAACTTCATGAGGAACGGAATCTCAACTCATACCTCAACACAAAGAGGAAACGTCCATGGGAGACTTAAAACCCCATCTCTTGTATTTATTACATTTCATTTTCTGTAAGCCCAAGAGGCAAAACAAATTCATTACTAATAAAAGTTTACCTTCTTATGTGTTTAAGCAAATTTAAATCCTGCGGTCCTTGAAAACATTGCATACGCATTCACATATCATATCATTGCATCACAGGTTTCTTGTGCACAGATTTCTTATCTCCTCGCTGTTTATTTCAGCAATGGCTCTTGAACAAACAGTTAAGGATCTCCAGGCACAAAATGCACAGTTCCAAGAGTTGATCCTGAACTTGTCCAAGGGGCAGGATGAATTAAAGACACTGTTGGCTAAGAAGAAGAATCCTGAGGACAACAAGGATGATCAGCTGAAACAACTACAAGCTGAGATGACAGGAATGAGGATCCAGATGAATGGCCAGGTGGATCTTATCCAAAGTTTAGCTCAGGGGCAAGAAGAGCTGAGAACCTTTGTCCAAAAACTTCAAAGTAATAGAGTCAGGAATCTAATTGTCAATCAACCTCCGTTAAAACAAGCTGATTTGGTTGAAAGGAAGATGAGGATAAAAGAAGGTAAGAAACAGGTTGCCATTGATTGTTCTTCAGTTGAAGAAGAAAAACCTGATAAGGTTAATCCACCTCAACACAAGAAATATAGAAGGCAGTTTATCAAGTTCAGCACTCCAATGTCACAAGTTCTGCAATGCTTGTTGGAGATGAAACTAATTTCCTTGAAAAATCCTCCCCAAAATCCTAAAACTTCCTCTCCTCGCTATAATCCCAAGGCAAGGTGTGGGTATCACTCCAACTGTCCTGGACATGATACTAATAGTTGTTGGACATTGAAGAAAAAGATTCAAGACCTGATTGACGAAGGAATCCTAGAGGTTACTCCAGAAGGTCAAGTTGAATTCTACTATCACCCATCAAACACCGAAGCTGCAAGACAAGTTGCCCAGTGTAGCAAGAAAGGAAGCCTACCTATTCCTGTTGAGATATGGGGCACCTTGGGACATCCAAGTGGTAAATTTGATTTCATGGTGAAGTATACTGCTCCTCAAAGTTCACAGATTGCAATTAAAGACATTCAGCCAACTGGATGGGACAACATTTGAATTTTCATTTGTAATTTCTTTTATTTGTTTGAACACTTACTATTATGTTAAACTTTTGTTTTCATTAATGCATTGCATATGTTTGTCTTGAATTAATCCATTCGTTCCACTATATTTTGAATTATGCTTCTTATTTCTATCCTGTGATATTTAAACTCCTGATAAAGCTATAAGCCTGTAGAGGGAGGATGACAAAAACAATACCATAATATTAGGCAGTATGATTTTGAACAGACTATGCTGACGATGTACAGGCATTGTTTCAATTCCTAAACAGTGGAGATATAAGGAAGTTAATCGCTAGTCAACCCTTTTGAGCCTATGAAGTAGGAGTTTTTTATTCTTGCACAAATTAACCCTTATTCATAACCCGGGGCAGGGTAGTTACTCAGTTAACTCAAATATGCCAATTATCTGTGTTGTACACAACTAATGATGGTTCTCTGTAATCATTAAACCGGACAATCAATATCCGGCAAAAGAAAAGCTTACTAAGTCAAAATCTATGAAGAAGACTTAGTAAAACATCAAGACATCCCGCTGACTGTAACCTTGAAATAAGCAGTTCAGGAGGGATAATAAAGTCAAAAAAAAAAGAGAGGTCACTATGAATCCTCAACAAAGAAAGATGACTGAATGTTCAAATAAATTTTTGGTGGCTGAACCATCACAAATATCAGTGTTACAATACCAAACTTCTTTGGAACTTCAACGCATAAGTTAACTGAGCATAGGACTGAAGAACATCATGGAGATTGGGTTGGGTACAAATAAAATTTGAGCCTATATCCTTTGTTTCTTAAACCATGAACCAGGCCACGTTATAACCCTTTAAAAGTCCTAACTGAAGCATGGTTAGTTCGAAAGCGTACTGCTACAAAAAGGTATCCTGACTCCTTTAGGGCTTATTATAAAACTCGAGTTAATATCACAGTTTTCACAAAAAAAAAAACAGTTTTTCTAAAATAACTTGTTTCAAAACTTCAAGACAGACATAAGCATTGCATTTTTGAATATATTTGTTTGCATATACCTGAGTGTTTGACAAATGGAGAAACTTACAGGATGAATGTTCAATGAATCAAAGTCCTTCCGATAAACAAAGTTGCTTCCTGGATCAAAGTCCATGTATACAAAGGGGCATAGTCATTATCTCCCAATCAAGGGGGCAGGCCATGATACTTCCTAACTCATTTGGGGCAATTAGGACAAGATTCAACTATGCTTAATAGCCAGAGGCAGATCTCCTCATCTATCTGAAGTGCCAAGGGTAACATTACAAAGTTCATAATGCCAGGGGCATAGTCACTGTTTCCCAGTCAAGTGGCATACCAAGTTACTGTTCAATTCATTTGGGGCAATTAGGTCCAGACTCAACCGTGCTTAATAGCCAGGGGCATTTTTCCTCACACAGTTGAATTACCAAAGGTGACATTACAGAGTTCACAATGCCAGGGGCATATGCTTATGGGGCATTCTGCTTGTTTCTCTTGAGGTAGCTCATTACAGATACTTCCATTATGGGACAATTCATCCCCAACCAAGGGGCAATGCTTTCTCTTCAAATCTAATACCCGGAGCGTATATGGTCCATCACAATTTGAAGACACATTCCTCTCATTGTATTACCTTGATATTGGATTCTCAGCTGAAACCATGATGGAAATTGATTGTCTACGCCAGTAGTATCAGATGGTGTCAGTATCATGTCTTCAGATCCAGCTATGAGGATTTCTGGGAAGGTATTCAGGAAAGTTAAAAATTTCAGGAGCTCCAAATCCAATTGGTTGTACACTCTCGAAGTTGAAACGATTCTGTTTTCAAGTTCAGCTTTACTTTTCCCTCTGAATCCAGATTTACTTTTACCCTAAGCGAAACGTCCATTGGTTATGTTTGAATGTATTATGCTTTTGAATATGATTGATGTTTACCAGAAATGCATGAAAATGCAGTAATAGTATTTACTAAGGACGAACGAGGGAAGGATTCCAACAAAGCTTCACCAGGTTCACCCCTACAAGACAGTTACAAATCCCTTAGTAGGACCAATCCATCTTCATAAAGTACTTCAAGTCACATCTCCCCTGGAATTTATATCCATCTCTTTTATCCTCATACGGATATTCGGGAATTTACTTTCCAATAAGAGTACAACGAACGAAGATGGGAGGTTATGTATACTCTACTATGAAACGAAGACGGAAGGTTATGTATACCTTACTATCCCTAGCAGACGGGAGGTTATATATACCTTACTATCCCCAGCAGACGGGAGGTTATATATACCTTGTTATCCCCAGCAGACAGGAGGTTATGTATACCTTCTTATCACACAAGACGGGAACGAATTCCCCATACTCTTCAGCAACAAACCAGGATTTATTTTCCCTGGCCAGCAGTTATTATACGAAGATATCCAGACGCTTTCGGCAGCATCATATCATACATACATCATTTACATCATACCATAACATACATATCCATGGATGCATAATACATTACTTAAGTGCATCATATTATACATGCATACATAATGCATAAACTAATATTACTATACAGAAGGCTACCTTGCTTTCAGGTTAATTCCCCAACAGACAGACTTCATCAACAACTTGTGGCTATCAGGACTGCTTTATCCTCCTGAAAAGCTATCAATCCCTCAGGACTGCTTTATCCTCCTGAAAGCTTCTTATACCTCAGAATGTTGTTCATCTTTCTGAAAGCATAGTACCTCCTCAGGACGTTGTTATCCTCCTGAAAGCATATCATTCCCTCAGGACTGCTTCATCCTCCTGAAAGCTTATCATTCCCTCAGGACTGCTTTATCCTCCTGAAAGCATATCACTACCTCAGGACTACTTTATCCTCCTGAAAGCATATCATCACCTCAGGACTGCTTTATCCTCCTGAAAGCATATTATTACCTCAGGACTGCTTTATCCTCCTGAAAGCTTCTTATACCTCAGGACTGCTTTATCCTCCTGAAAGCATATCATCACCTCAGGACTGCTTTATCCTCCTGAAAGCATATTATTACCTCAGGACTGCTTTATCCTCCTGAAAGCATATTATTCCCTCAGGATTACTTTATCCTCCTAAAAGCATATTATCTCCTCGGGACGTTGTTTATCTTCCTAAAAGCTATCTCCATTTCCTCAGGATGTTGTTTATACTCCTGAAAGCATATTATTACCTTGGGCCGTTGTTTATCTTCCCAAAGGCTATCATCACTTCCTCAGGATTGCTTTATCCTCCTGAAAGCATATTATCTCCTCGGGACGTTGTTTATCTTCCTGAAAGCTATCACCCCTACCTCAGGACTGCTTTATCCTCCTGAAAGCATATTCATACCTCAGAACGTTGTTCATCTTTCTGAAAGCATATCATCACCTCAGGATGTTGTTTATACTCCTGAAAACATATTATCAATCCCTCAGGACTGCTTTATCCTCCTGAAAGCATATTATTACCTCAGGACTGCTTTATCCTCCTGAAAGCATATCACTACCTCAGGATTGCTTTATCCTCCTGAAAGTTATCATCATACCTTCATATTTTGGACTGCTTTATCCTCCAAGAAATGTATCTGAAGAAATTTTCTCCAAGTGGCATCTTTAAGCCCACTCAAGCATATACAACCAAGCATCAGTATCACTCTACACACTGGTGAGTGCAAATTTTTGGGCTTTTGTGTTCAATCCCCTTCAACCTTCCAGGTCACGACTAGAAAATGTACCAATCTAACCCCTCAGGTTTCAGAAAATTGAACAGGGGCAGCTGTTGCACCCCAAAATTTGCCCTCACAATACAAGACTTTGTGTGCTAAGAAGGTTCACAAGGTTCACAAGATTCACAATGATTACAAGACTTTTCATGAGGTTCATAAAGTCTACAAGTCACTTTATGAGGTTCACAAGGTTCACAAGATTCACAATACTTACAAGACTTTTCATGAGGTTCATAAAGTCTACAAGTCACTTTATGAGGTTCACAAGGTTCACAAGATTCACAATACTTACAAGACCTTTCATGAGGTTCATGAAGTCTACAAGTCACTTTATGAGGTTCACAAGGTTCACAAGGTTCACAAGACCTCCCATGAGGTTTACAAGACATCTTATGAGGTTCACAAGGTTCACAAAGTTCACAAATAGTCAGAAGATTTGACAATTCCCTCAGACAATGCACCTCCTAAGCAGTGCATCCAAAACTAGGGTTTTGACTTTAATCAGGCTAAATGGATTTCCAAGACTTCAAGTGAGCTTCATAGCATCTTATATGTGTGTAAGAACCCTCATGACAAGTTTCAAGACTTTTCTCAAAAGTTTGCTCAGTCAGATGATCAAATAAGTCAAAATCAGTCAGAGCAGTTAAAAAGTCAAACTGAGGTCAACTGTGGTCAAACTAAAGTCAAACTTCATGATTTTTTGCCAACATCAAGTATATGAAGTAAAATTCATCATTTTATCAAGGGTTGATCATGATTCATCAAGGAGATTTCAGATCATCAAGAATCAGGAGTTTCTAAATTAGGGTTTCCTCAGTAAAAGTCAACTGAACTTTGACCAGCCATAACTTTCACATGCTTCATCACCAAGTCTCAATCCAAAGCTCATTTTGAAGGAAATTGAATTCTATACAACTTTGTGTCTCACAAGCCAAGCCCAAAAATGCTTCATTTGGAAGGTATGAGCTAAGACATTATAGGTCCTTTTGAAAGTCAACAAAAAGTCAACAACTTCAAATGGGCATAACTTGAGAATGGTAAATGATATGGACATGAAACCAATGGGGTTGGTTAGAGGACTCTTTAAGCTTTCCAAAATGTTCAAGAACACCCTCATAGCATTAAAATTGAAGGATTTGTGCCCTTGCAAATTTGGGAAATTTTTGGTTGGTTTATGAAGAAAATGGAGGTTTAAAACCAATTTCTTCCAAATGGGCTTGCCATATGATGACCCAATCCATACTATAACTTCATGCACGACCCAAGTCAACAAAAATCAGATTTTTTATCATTTTATTTTTATTTATTTTGATTTAATTCATTAAAAATCATTTTAAATTAAAATAAAATATAAAAGTCAAAGATTTAAATGTGATTGAGTTTCTAGAAAATCATAAAAGTGATTGGTATTGAAGTGGAAAGAAGATCATGTTGATTTGCCTAAAATAGAAGGTGTTCATACAAAGATATTTGATTTTTAAGGCATAATCTCTTTGAATCTTTTCCAATCAAATCTCTCACACAATGACCAAATTTTTTAACCTAAATTCATCACTCTATAAGTACTTGAGACAACCCTAATGACAATGCACGAAATTCTGGCCTCAAGAGTAAGTTTCAAGTTTTCAAAATTTCATCAAAATCCCAAATTCGGATTCTCCACATTTGTAACTTTGAAGGTGATTTGAAGATGGCAAATTATTCCTGGACTATCACTGAACATGTTTGCATCATTATAATCATCTAAACCATGCTCAAATGACTAACCCGAATCACTCTTATTCAAGAATAATGATTTTTTCGATTCTATATTTTTATGCATTATCCATTGATTCTAATGATTGTTTTGTGTTTATAATGATCTTAGCAAGCTTTCTGGATAGTTGGATTAAAGATTAATGACCTGAATCGTGAGAAGCCATTGTTAGGGTTTCGGTTGAGTTTTTAGGGTTTCATGCTAAACCAAAAATAAATAAATTTTAAAAACATAGGATGATTGTATGAGTTCTGGGGATCATAATACACTGATTAATTGAAAGAAATTGTACTGTTTGGTTGATGTTTGAGTTTCGCAGGTTCTGAGTATGGAGGAAATCGCAGGAAAAATCGTAGATGAAATCATAGGAATTTTCGCAGGTATCGTGAAGAAGATGAAGACCCTGGCGCCAAAAATCAGATTTGAAAAATTGTTTTAATATTTTATTTGATTTGTTTAAGTTTATTACACGAATAACATGATGGCTCAGTTGGTCAAGGCGTTTGCGTGATGGATGAGGAGTCCTGGGTTCGAATCGTTCCCAGGCCCTTTTGTTTTGGTTATTTTTTCAATGATTTTTGCAGGATAAAAATAAAAAGAATTGAAGTTGTTTCCATATCAGCTAGCAGCGTGCAGCCCAGTGGCTAGGTTCTTGTTTGTCCAGGTAAAGGACCTGGGTTCAAATCCCAGGTCCTGTTTTTTTGGTTTTGTTTTGTTTTCTTATTTTGTTTCTTTTATTATTTCTTATATTATTTTTCTAAATTAATCTCAACAAATTTCTAAACAATATATATAAATTATTTTTCTTTTATAAAACTTATATTATGTTTTTAATATATTCATATGTATATAATTAATATTGTATATTAAAAAACCTAATATTTTTGTATATAAAACCCTAATTTTTATTAAATCCTAATTAATCTTAATAATTTTCTAAAAAACCCTAATTGTAATTCTAGCTTATATTTTAATTAGTAAATAAAATTTTATTATAATTTGTAAATATAATTGTATGATCACATTTTTTAATCATGTATATATTTTATTTAATATAATTAAATTTTGTAAATATAATCATAATTAATCCTATTTTTTTATAATATGTAAATATGACTTAAATTGTTTATATTTTTAATAATTGTTAATGTATGCTTAGGAATAATAAAAAAAATTGTTAAATTAATTTTGTAATTATATTTATTTCTATAATATGTTTATCATTAACTTATTTTTCCATATAATTTACAAATAACTTAAAACTTTATAATTAATACAATTGTTTATATTTTTCTTATTAATCTTAAATAATTGTTCATATAAAAATTTGATCTTTTAATTATTTTAATATTTTTGCTTGTTATTATTATTAATTATGTTTATATGATTATTACTAACCCCATTTATTTTTTAAATTGTTATTATTATTATTATTACTAACCCAATTATAATTGCTTATTTATTTTGCTTATTATTTTATTTTTGCTTATTTATTTAAATTGCTTTTATTATTATTATTATGTAATTGCTCCTGGATGTAATATTTTTTAAATGTTTAAATTATTTATTTTATGCCATGGTTAGTAAATAGGGAGTGTAAACATGTATGTTATTTAAAATTAATTTAGATCATTTAATTTAAAAGATAAATATTAAAAATTGTACACTCACACACGTAAGTCGATCTTTGATCGCCATCTCACTTTCTAGGGTTACCTCTCATTGTTGCCTAATCAAACAGGTCAAGTAGGGTGTATAAAGCAAAGTCCCTCAAAGTAAAGTCATCTAGACCCTTAAACAATAAAAGATCAAGTCTCTTAATGGTTGCCTTCATAATGATCTTGTCCCTTTCGAATAATGATGACAGTCCCTCCAAAATTGCTTAATACACCTTACAGTTGCCTACATTAAACAGATGTCCCTTTACTTGTCCCACACATCCAAGGTAACGACTACCTATTCCTTAATAATAGGGATAGTCTTACCATTTAAAGGATTCAAGAACAGAAAAGACTTAAACTTAGGGTAGGTTCCTCATAGTTACTTGCTCACTATTCAAAAACTTTTTAAACACTTCACAAATTTCAAACAATTTTCAAACACAATTTTTTACGCATCCGTACATGGATCATTATCAAACTCTTATGAAAATTTCTATTCACACACTTCACATTTTCAAAAACAATTCAAAGCGAGCTAAGTAACTAAGAGCCCATGGATAACCATGGATGTAAAGGGTGCTAACACTTTCCCTTTACATAACCTACCCCCCGGACCCGAAAATCTTTTAAAAGGTCTTTCCTGTTCTTTTATGCCTTTCCTTTGGATAAAATAAAAGTCGGTGGCGACTCTTGCTATCCGCAACATAACTAAAGTCAGTTCTCCCACCGTGTTACACCGACAAGCTGGGGATATAAGAGATTATGATGGGGACGACCATCAAGCAAAGAGATAAGATTTTCTGGGGGTTAAAGGTAAAGTGAATGATGGGGACGACCATCAAGTTCAAGGTATGAATGAAATAAATGATGAGGTACGGTCATCAGAGGTGAAGGACGATCACCTAGCAGGGGACGGCTGCTCTGTTGGGGATAAGATGAGGGACGGTCATCCAAGGTGAAGGACGATCACCTGGCAGGGTACGACTGTCGGAAATATCACGACATAGGACGAATGCCGGATAGAAAAGGTCGACGATGGGGACGACCATCGGATCAGCATGATGAAGGAAGATCATCAAGAGGTGAAGGACGATCACCTAGCAGGGGACGGCTGCTAAAAATATCATGACATAGGACGAATGTCGGATAGGAAGGGGTTCTAATGAATATTGACTCCTCTGGGAATGATGAAGGACGATCATCAAAAAGGTGAAGGACGATCACCTGGCAGGGTACGGCTGCCGGAAATATCATGACATATGACGGATGTCAGATAAACAAGAAATAGATCAACGAGATTTGTTAGGGACTCTTTTGGGGAAGGGTAGACACAGACGAGTGTCTAAATTCAAGAGATGAAGGTATAAGTGTTTGACACTGTGTATAGATTAAAGATGCGGACGAGCATCCTTAAGACTATGATACGGACGAGTATCAGTAGAAACAAACGCTTGACGCATGTTCAGAGATGATGATACGGACGAGTACCAACTAGTTAACAAAGAACAATGGACAAGTGTCAAATCTGAGGGGATAAGGTGGTATATACAAGATACGGACGAGTATCTGTACGAGTGAAAAGTGATGAGTGAGACACAGACGAGTGTTTAACTTGCTAGGGAGAACACGACACAGACGAGTGTCGGAAAAAGTGTATTATAAACAAGTATTTGATTTACAATCATTGTTTAGGCAACTATGCTGGGGAAGGTGACACGGACGAGTGTCAGGGAGTTGTATATATATGTGTTTGTGAGTGAAAAGGGGACGCTTTGGCTTTCTGCTGGGGGTATGACACAGACGAGTGTCAAGAAGCATCTGTAGTATAAGCATCTGTTTGCTCGGGCAATTTTACTAGGGAATGATGACATGGACGAGTGCCAAAAAGGAGTGTGTATCTGTATCTGTAAGGGGAATGCTTTGGCTCTCTGGTGGGGAATTGGGAAATACTCTGTATATTGTTGATGGATTGTCAGTATTTACAAGTGTTTCGTTCGACACATGGCTTATGATTATGCAATATGTTTGATTTTTTGCCGTAATGCTCCGTATTGGGCGGAATTCTACGCTCTAGGGGGAAATACGATGCGAATGCTATGATTATGCAAAAGATACCGATCCGGGATCCGGATCCCGTTGCTGTGGAGATCTCTGATTGATCTTGCTTGAAGTGGATATCCCAGCTGGGGATGAGATCATTGGTAGATCTGACATATCTGCCTCTGCATGGGGAAATAGATCACCGATAGGCCTATCTTAGTAATGAGGGACCCAGTTGGGGTTTGTAGAAGCTTTCGTCACTCTGTTGTGAGATCTTTAGGTATTGCTCTTCTAGATAGAGGCTGAAACTATGTGGGGAGGTGGTTCCCTGTCTAGCACTCGGCTGGGGGAGAAAAAAGATCACTGAAAGATCTTCCTAGAGATTTCTGATCCTGCTGAGGATGATGCTTGACAACTCAGCTGGGGATATGAACACCTTCAGGTGCTGCTCTTTGAAGGAAATGTTGGAGAAGTGATGCCTGACAACTCTGATGGGGAGGAAGCATCTCTGGTGCTGTTTGGAAGGTGTGCTGAGGAAACAAAGATTTGGCAGCCTACTGGGGAGAAGCTTTCAAGACCCATGTTGCGCTTCGAGTACCTGCAATCCTGTAATAACAAAGAAGCGTACAAGTATCCTGAGGTAACCCTTACTGGATTCCATCATAGGAATTTAGACACTCCCAGGAGTAAGTATATTTCCTGTAAGCGCGTATTTTAAGAGAGACGCATCTGTTTTTATGCAATCAATATATTAATGGCATCGGACATCTTGCAAAATAAAAGAGTATGAGACGAAATATGACTGAAAATCTGATTTTATTAATTTATGTGCCCTGAATTGGCGAGTACAGTCAAAGAAACAGATCCCCTGAAATGAGGAGATTGTTGCAAAATTGAGAAACAAAAAAGGTGCTGGCAATGCTGATGACGCTTCAAAGAGCTTCCCTTTTGCTATGACCCGTAAGACTTTTGACGTTCTTCTCATCTTGCCCTCTGAAGGAGGCTGATTCTGACCAACGCTCGAACCTTTCGAAGCTTACCAAGTTGCAAGTGATACAGATAAATTCAGAATGCAGTTGCTCACTTATTCCCTTATTTTGCGTGGATCGCCCTTTCGGGTTTTCAATCCACCGGGATACCCATTTTTTGCCAGAGTTGTCCAATGCGGCTTTTCAATTCAGCGGGTGTACATTTTTTTATATTTATTTTCCCTTATTTTTGCCCGAGTCTTTTATTCTGTTTTTGACTCGCCGGGATGCCCTATTTTTGCCTGGACTTACATTCTATTTTTATGTCCAGCGGGTCATTTTTATGCGAAGTATTTTTTAACTGCATCTGAATTCACAGGGGACAGGAAGTCTTCACTATCCATAGTACTGAGCATCAGTGCTCCACCGGAGAAAACTTTCTTTACTATGAACGGGCCATCGTAATTCGGAGTCCACTTGCTCCTATGGTCTGTATGAGGAGGGAGGAGTCTTTTCAGCACAAGATCTCCTACTTGGTACTCTCGGAGCCTGACTTTCTGATCGAAGGCTTTCTTCATTCTTTTCTGATACAGCTGCCTATGACAGATTGCAACTAATCTCTTCTCTTCAATCAGATTCAGCTGTTTGTATCGGGATCAGACCCACTCTGCTTCATTCAACTTGACATCCATCAGTACCCTCAAGGAAGGTAATTCAACTTCAACAGGTAGGACTGCCTCCATACCATACACAAGCTGATACGGTGTTGCCCCAGTGGATGTTCTGATTGACGTACGGCACCCATGTAAGGCAAACGGTAGCATTTCATGCCAATCTTTATAGGTAACCACCATCTTCTGCACAATCTTCTTTATATTCTTATTAGCTGCCTCAACAGCGCCATTCATCTTTGGCCTGTAAGGAGAAGAATTGTGGTGTTGGATCTTGAAGTCCCGACATATCTCTGCCATCATTTTATTGTTCAAGTTGGAACCATTATCAGTAATGATTCGCTCGGGAACTCCATACCGACAGATGATGTCTCTCTTTAGAAATCGGGCTACCACCTGCCGTGTAACATTTGCATAGGAAGCTGCTTCAACCCACTTGGTAAAATAGTCAATAGCTACCAGGATGAATGTGGCCATTTGAAGCAGTTGGTTCAATCTTGCCAATCATATCAATGCCCCACATAGCAAAGGGCCAGGGTGAAGACATCACATTCAGAGGATTCGGAGGCACATGCACTTTATCCGCATAAATCTGGCATTTATGGCATTTTCGGGCATAGGCACAATAGTCCGCATCCATTGTGATCCAGTAATAGCCTGATCTCAACAACTTTTTAGCCATTGCATGCCCTCCTGCATGGGTACCAAAGGATCCTTCGTGCACCTCGTGCATTAACAAGTCTGCTTTTGTCTTATCAATACATCTGAGGAGTATCATATCAAAGTTTCTCTTGTACAGGGAACCATCAGCATTCAGGAAGAAACTACCAGCTAGCCTTCTTAATGTCTTCTTGTCATTGGAAGATGCCCCAGGTGGGTATGTCTGATCCTTCAAGAAGCACTTAATGTCATGGAACCAAGGCTTATCATCCTTGACAACATCTGCTGCAAATACATGTGAAATCTCTTGGGAGATATGCAGCAAAATGCATCACATAATGTTGTTATGACACTTTGATATTGATTAGAGACCAAGCAAAACCAAAGGATCCCTTCTTGCAAGATTTCCCTCTTTGTGATTTTCATGAAAAGTAACTTATGATTCTTGGAATTTAAGGCATGAAAGTGAGAAATTTCTTGGGCAAATCTGAATTATGAGCCATGAATTATGTTTGTGTGATGATTAGAAGCTGGTTTGAAGTCACATTTGGCCTTGGCATGAGGTTTTGCAACTTTCTTCTTTTGGTGCAAAAGTGAAAAATAAGTGATTTTTCCCAACTTTGACAAGCCATAACTTTTGATCCAAAATGAATTAGAATGAGTTCTTGTACTTTTTGAAAATGGGAGGATCCATTCTACAACTTTCATGACCAAATTCTTCTCATTTGAAGCATTTTTGAATCAAAAAGAGGAGGTTGAAAAACTTTCCCAAAATGGCAAGTTTACATTATAAGTCACTTTCCCAAAAAGGCAACTTTGCAAATGACTTGAAATTTTCCAATTTTGTGAACTTATAACACCTTCTATGATCAAATAAAGATCATACACATTCAAAATGATGGAGAACACCCTTTAGTTGGGTCATTGGGGGCCTCAGATGCCCTGATTTTGCACTGACTTGCTCAAGAAGTCATCTCTTGATCAGATGCCTTCCCCATCGAATTTCTTCATGAAAATTGATGTGAATGATCCTCATAACATATAGAGACCAATAGAAACAAGAATGACCAAAAAATTCGGAGTTATGGCCTCTGAAACCAAAACCCTAATTTTAGGTCATCTGTGCAGTTAAGCCTGGCTTTGCTTCCATGCCTTTCTCAGTTCTTGTGATTCTTTGACTTCCTTGACCTTGTGAGGATATAATATGATGTTTGAACATACATGGACCCCTTTGAAGTGATTAATGACCTTTGGGGTGGCTCAAATGGCTCAGGGATGGCTCAGATCACAAACCCTAGATGCAGGTGACTTTAAATTAATGCAGAGAAACAAAAATGCAATATGAGATGCTATGATTGAACTTATGCAATATGAAAATAAATCACAAGCCATGGTGTGAATGAGTGAGGGCAAATTTGGGGTGTTTACAATGATGTACAAGTCTGATCATGAGACCATCTTCATAAAGAAAACTTAAAAAAAACACTTCTTCATTTTAATTACTAAAACACCTAATAAGTTCAACAAGCTAGTGAGCTTATGCCCTAATCTTGGGAGCCAAGTTTTGGGGATCTTCTTCTTACTTAGGTGTGCTTGTTCTATTATTCAATCTTGGAATGTAGTAACAAGTACACATTCCATGGAAAAGAGCTTGAGTTCACTTCCTTGTGCCACACTCATAAAAAACTTATAAAAAATACTGGACAAACAATAAAAGTCTCTCCTTCGGGACTTCTTTTCTCATCACCCTCACTCTTTACGTACGGACTTGCTCCTACGTGTCATTTTGCAAGACGGTAATGCACTCGTCGTTTGAGCCTGCAACATCTGAGCACTGACATAGGCAGTTCAAGCCTTAATACACAAGAAATCTTTTCCACTCCTAGTTAAGGGAACTACGTCGTCTCTAATCCTTATGTCCAGATGAGGTACGTAGGCAGCGGGTTAGGGCCCGTTCGAGCACTCTTTTATTTTCCCTACATTTCCTCCTTTATTTCATTTTATCCAGATCCAGTTTCTTTCTTTTGCAGTAGTCTTCATTCTTTCACCCTTTGAAACAGTTTCTTTGCAAGCGTGGATCCTGTCGGGTACGGCGGATGATCTGGGTTGCTAATACCTTCTCAGGTCGTAACCGACTCCCGAACCCAATTTTATTTGGTTCGCAGGACCCGTTTCCTTTGTAACACCCCCTTTCTATACCCCAAATAAGCAATTAAATCACTTAGGCACATATTAAAATTTCATCAGAGTATATTTGAAAAACCGTATAAAAGAGCAATGTCACATTATGCTTGAAATTAAAAACATACAACACCTTCTCAATAAAGATATGCAACAAACGGGGTAACTTACATACACAAGGATTTCATCCTTACACCCGTATTCATCAATTCATTAAACAGCGGAAACAAAACATAACATTTTCAAACTTATATACTTATCATAAATATATCTGCAAGTTTGAATCACCAAAATACTTCCATGTTTACATAAAACATTTCACATCAAAATACATATACAAATATATTCACAAAAGGCATCAAGCCAACCCTAGCTACCTGATGCTACATATCAGAGCCGGCCGACCAAAAGATGAAGACGAACTTCACAAAAATATCGTCCAGCAACCTACTCTGCAATGCCTCATAGAGCATCATAAAACAGCAGAAGGGTGAGAAACATTATCATAATAACATTGCATATAATTATATATCTCAACATATAAAAATGCACATAAAACATATTCTCACCACACATTTCATTCCTCATCACCTATACACATCGCAACGTGTACATACACAAATCAAGCATGCACATCATGCGCCAATTCACATAAACTTACATCATTTATGTCTATTCCTCAATTCTATTCATTCCGTATAAACATACGTCTAGCTATGTTTAATCACACATATACATTTACAAATGTATAAACCACATACATATACATATCAAACATGCATATATACAATCAAGTATGTTTCATCACACATACTATCATCTCCATAATACTCCAAATAAACATTTACACATTCATGTTTATTTCTGCATATCATAATTAAAATAATAAAAATGCAACTCATAGAGACCGACACATGACTCTATGCAGATGCAAATGCGGTACCGACTCAACATTTCAGCAGGTTCTCTCAGGAACCAAATGGAATCATTGCTTGTTACCTAAAGTAACTCCCCGTCGGGCATACGATGTTCCCCATTGCTCACACCCCACATGGGCACACAATGTTTATGGATTGCTCACACCCCACACGGGCACACAATACGATTGCTCACACCCCACACGGGCACACAATCAATGTGAATAAATCACCCATCGCTCGCACCCCACACGGGCACACGGTGTTTCTGGATTGCTCACACCCCGCACGGCCACACAATCCGATCGCTCACACCCCACATGGGCACACGATCTTGTCGTAGTCATCGCTCACACTCCACATGAGCACACGACGCTACAACGGATTCACAAAGAATACCACAGCACAAGAATGCATACATTATACTTACATGCAAAATGACACACTACATTCTTGAAAATGCATACTTATTCATAATATAGTTATGCATTCATCTCATACAATTAGCATACATTCGCATTTAACATTGCATACCTTCTTGATGTTTATGCAGCACTTTCTTTGATGTTTATGCAGCACTTTCTTGGTAACTTCTATTTTCTGCTTAGAAGGTTGCTGATACATCTGATTTGGATATCCATGCAGCTTATAACAATGAGGTTTGATATGTCTAAATCTTCCACAGTGATGGCATCTCCATCTTTGATACTTCTTCTTCATTTTGTTCTTTCCAGAATGTTGAGACATCTGTTGGAACATTATGTTTAACTTTGTGTTCTTTTCCTGATGTTGAAGCATCTGTTGGGACATCTTGTTTGACTGTATGGATTTTGAAGTAGTTTTGCTAGAGATGGCTTCATCTTTATGTACTCTGTTAAATCCCAGTCCACTTTTATCCCCTGAATGCTTATTGTTGTTGAGAATAACATCCAGTGTATTTGAGCTGCTGTTCAACATTCTAACAGATTTGGACATGTGTTCCAATTTGGAGTTGAGAAGACTTACTTCACTTTTCAAGGTGTCAATGATCTCTTGATCACTTGCTTTTTCATCTTCTAGTGCCTCATTCAGCTTCTTTAGCTTTATAACCTCACTGCATATTTCAATACTTCTTTTGTACTGATCTTTGTAGGCTTGCTCAAGTTCTTCAACAGTAAGCTCCCCATCACTGGAATCACTTTCAGATTCACATAGTCCAGCTAAAGCAGTGATATGCTTAGCTGATTCTTCTTCTGAATCACCTCCTGAGTCTTCATCAGACCAGGTTATAGATAGTCCTTTCTTTTGCCTTTTTAAGTAGGTAGGACATTCATTCTTGATGTGTCCATATCCTTCACATCCATGGCATTTGATTCCTTTTTCTTGACTGGTCTTTTCAGCATAATTTGACCTTCTGTTAGCATCATAAGGTCTCTTGTTCTCAGAAGAGTTTGTGTATCTTCCACTGGGATTGGATTTGCCTTCCATCCCTCTGAGAATCTTTTTGAATTGTCTTCCAAGCATAGCAATGTTGTCTGATAAGCTTTTACCAGTTTCTGATTCATCATCTTCTTCTTCATCAGTATTTGTCACCAAGGCTATGCTTTTGTTCTTCTTAACATTTGTGTCATTCATTCCCATCTCAAATGTTTGAAGGGAACCAATGAGTTCTTCAACTTTCATAGTGCATATGTCTTGAGCTTCTTCTATTGCTGTGACTTTCATGTCAAATCTTTTTGGCAAAGATCTGAGGATCTTTTTTACAAGATTTTCATCAGTCATCTTTTCTCCCAAAGCTCCAGAAGTATTAGCTACTTCTAAGATGTTCATGTAGAATTCATGAACTGTCTCATCTTCCTTCATTCTCAAGTTTTCAAACTTGGTGGTGAGAAGTTGAAGTCTTGACATCTTTACCTTTGATGTTCCTTCATGAGTTGTTTTGAGAGTATCCCACACATCTTTGGCTAGCTCACAGTGATGCACAAGTCTAAAGATGTTCCTATCAATGCCATTGAATAGAGCATTTAAGGCCTTGGAGTTGCCTAGTGCTGAATCTTCTTCCTCCTTACTCCATTCTTCTTCAGGTTTCAACACTTTTGATCCATCTTTGGTGTCTTGGATAGGATGTTCTCATCCAATGTTGACTGCTCTCCAGGCCCTGTTGTCAAGTGATCTTAAGAATGCAATCATTCTTGGCTTCCAGTAGTCATAATTAGAACCATCCAGTATAGGTGGTCTATTTATTGATCCTATATCTCTGTCCATGTTTCCAGAATTTGTATTCCCTAGATCTCACCCAGTATAAACAGGCAGGGTGCCTGCTCTGATGCCAATTGAAATTCTGTGATCAGGTATGAGATGTCCTATGAGATGTCCCAACACTTGACAGATTTAACCAAAACTTAAAGTGCAAGAAAATTAAACAACACAAAAGTTTGTTAACCCAGTTCAGTGTATAACCACACTTACATCTGGAGGCTACCAAGCCAGGAGGAAATCCACTATAAGTAATATTAATTCTAGACTTAAACAACCCAGTTTAATCTTTCACTTAATATCTACCCAATGCAATTTCTACCTAAGTCACTACTTAGATATGAGTACCAACTCACTCCCCCTCAATCACACAGTGATCTTGTTTACAAGTTTAATAAAATTGAAGTCATACTTCAAACAAAACAGCTTGATCTTACTTCACAGTTTCAATCAAGTCACAAATGCACTTTTGCTTAAAAGCTCATAAAGTGGTACAATAAAAACACCTGCTATTAAAAACACTAGACACCCTATTTGGTCTTCTGAAATTCGTACTCAATTCTGTGAGTTTCTGTTGATTAAATAGGTGTTTGTAATTTGGGCTTTCTGTAGGTTAATCCAGTCCTAAAAGCATGCAGCTTCCACCTTGAATTTAGGGTTTGTTACTTCCTAAATTCTAGGTGATTTTAGTTCTTCTGATTAATCTGAATCCTCATAATAAAACTCCCTACAGATGCGCCTTGTTCTGTTTTTATCCATCCATAATTAATTCCAGATAATTCTCCTTAAATATCTCAGATCAGTTAGTCATTAATTAATTCTGGTAGCAGGTTTGAGATGTCTCAACATCTGTTGGGACATCCTGAAAAACTGAACTTAAGTCATTTACACAATGTCCCAACATCTGGTGTGACATCTTGAAATAAGTTCTTATACTCTGTTTGATAATGTCCCAACATTTGATAGGACATTCTGAACTGAATTCAATATTTCTTGTTGGTCAAAAATTCTGCCAATTCTAGACATCTACAGCCTTTAAATAGGACCACAATTTCATTCATTCCATAAGCTTTGGATAGCCACAAAACCTCTTGCAAAATACTCCCCCAACACCAAAATTCTCAAAAGCTCACTTTCTTTCTTTTGAAGTTATCAAGAATTCACATTGAATTCTTGATTAACTTGAGCTAAACCTTCATCCTTTCATTCTTTTATTCATCAATTTCAGTAGATCTAAGCTTGTGTTGGTCCAATTTGAAGAAGAGCTTTTGGTAATTCATCTTCCTCCATAAAGCTATATTCACCATCAACATTCAAGATGTAGATCCTTGGTGCCTTTGTTTCTAGATCCTTTGGATCTTTATTTGTTGTTTGATTGCAGGGATTCCACTATATTTTGGTTTTAAAATTCGTGCAAATTCAGATCATGATCATCCAATGTTTGAGAAAAGGCTTCAAAATGGATCATGCTGAATTTTCTGCATTTTTCAGCTTCTGATACAACGTTAACCGGTTAACCAGTTTCAAAACAGCGTAAATTATTCAAAATCTGTTTGCGTTAACCGGTTAACGCAAGTCAGAATCGTGTTTTTGGCTTGTTTCAAGCCCCTTTTTGGTTTCTCTTTCTTCTTTTTCTTCCTCCTTTTTATTTTTACCTTGGGAAGCACTTTTGGGAGTGATTTCTCTTTAATTTCAATGAACTTTGGGTGTATATTAGAGTAGTTAATGTTCATTAATTCAAAACTACCTTTAAGTGGATTATTCAATTCACTTAAGGTACTTTGCATTAGTGATACATTTTCATGCTTGAATCCACCAAGATGAGTGATTGAACTTAAGGATGGAAGAATACCGTAAGTGCGGCTCAATTTGGTATTCACCTTTAGTTTTATGCGGTATCGCGTCCGGATAAAGATTTGCATATCGTTTATCTCGCATGCATTAGCACTAACATTATGCACCTTAATTGGTGGTGGCCGGCCTCATTCGTAGGGTAATTACTTCGTAAATTACTCGGTGATTGCTTAACATAGACCTAAATGTGTCCCGACTTCAGAATAAAAATCTAATTGGGTACTTGCACTTTCGTGGACCTGATCTCTTGTTGATCGCGTAATCCCAAAGTGGTTAATCATATTGCATTAAGAATTGAGACTTATGAATGTTTGATGCGTAGGTGCTTTGGGTCTCCCAATCGCCTTTCAAATTTCATTGAATTCGGTTCGATTTGCCTTGATTAATCGTTATAGTGTAAGATGCTAAGCGGATCCGGTTGCCTTTTGATTTTGGTTGTGGTTGATTAAGTTCACCATACCATTATTATGTAAATATTATTATTCTATTACTACTATTAATATTTTAGATTCTTGCACTTTAATTTCTTTTTGTTACTAACATTTAATTTCTTGCACTTTTATTGCTTTTATTTTATTTTGCCTTATTCATCCATATCATGTTTATTATTTTTTCTTATTATTTTGATGTTGATTTTCCTTTTGTCCGTTTGGACACAAAAACATTAATAAAGGATTAAACTTCTAAAAGACTTGTGACTTTAATTTGTGGACTTTTGGTTACTATCCATGGCTTTGGAATGGAGATTTTGGACTTAGATTTTAGGGTCCCTTCCCCTTGCTTTGATCTTCATGAAGTTGGATTTAGCCTTTATTTGGTCATTTGCTAGCTCATAAGGATGGAACTCTTTTGCTCATAATTTGGAATGTCATCAAGTTTGGTTAGATCTTTCTTCCCTTATCTCCTTATTTTCGTTTTTTAGGATAGTCCCTTCATCTCCTCCCATTCTTTAATTTTCAAAACCTTCTCACTTTTTCAAAGGATTCCTTCTTTTTAAATCATCACCTCCTTAATAAACAAAAAACCTTGACTTTTGTCAAGTGCCTTTTACTTCTTTTTTTCTTTTAAAATCAACGCATCTAATCATGTTGGACTTAATTCAAAAAAAATAAAAAGAATCAAACTCATTCAAGTTGTTTTGTGCCTTTGTGAACTTTTGTTTATTTTCTTTTAAAGAGTGCCGATTATGAGTCATTATTCTTTAGTCGGGTGCAAGTCTCTTAATCTCCATGGTTGTAGTTTGATGTAATTGAGTCTCTTGTCATTTGTGGGGATTTAGTGGCATACTCGTTGATTTTATCCGAGTTGGGACCCTCCCCATAATGATGTATGAGTCCATGCCTTCATTATCATGGTAGTTTGTTTGGCCATCCACTTGAAGATGACAAATTCTCTTCACTTAATAAAATGAATCATAACCCACCCTTTTTCACTATTTGTACCACGAACTACAGGGTTTTGATCTCGCATTGCACTTTGTGGGTACGTAGGCATGAGGTGGTAAACCTCTCCAAACACAAAAAATATAAAAAATAATTCTTTTCTCATCCCTCCACTCATATTTTGCAAACCATTTTCAAACCAAAAGCAGTAAATTTTTCAAAGGGATCCCATGGAGTACCACGGACATTTTGGGTGCGTAAAACCTTCCCATTGTGTAACCTATCCCCTTACTTGTTTCTCTGTTGTGTTTCTTTAGCTTTTTGCTTTTAGATTCATTAGGATTTATTTGCTCTTTTTTCCTTTTCCTCTTGGGATAGAATAAATGTGCGGTGACGACTCTATTTATTTTGAGTTAAACTAATTGATAGTTTACACTCGTGTTTTTACCGCTACACACAAGTCGGATCATGAGGTCATCTTCATCAAGAAAAACCATAAAAAATACTTCTTCATTTTTAATCACTAAAGCATCTAATAAATTCAACAAGTCAATGAAATTAGGCCCTTGCCCTTGGAAACAAGTCTTGGATAAATTCTCCTTACTTGGTGTGCTTGTTCTATTATTCCATCTTGGAATGTAGTAGCAAGTACACATTCCATGGAAGAGAGTTTGAGTTCACTCCCTTGTTCCACACTCATAAAAAACTCATAAAAAACACAAACAAACAATAAGCGTCTCTCCTTCGGGACTTCTTTTCTCATCTCCTTCGCTCCGTACACGAACTTGCTCTTACTTGTCACTTTGCAAGACGGTTACGCACTTGTCGTCCGAGCCTGCAATACCTGAGCATTGACATAGGCAGTTCAAGCCTTAATTCACAAGCAATCTTTCCACCCCTAGTTAGGGGTGTCGCTCTCGAAGATTCGCATCCCGGTACAAGCGCGAACGGTCGGTAAAAGAGAAAAATGAAATGAATAGAGTCGTCAGCTAGGCATTTTTATCCCAAAGGAAAGGTAATGCTGCATAAACCTAGAAAGATATGGATAAGACGGTTGCGAACCAGAGAAACTGAGAAAAGGGGTTGGTTACAACCTGGGAAGGTATTAGCACCAAGATTGTCCGTCGTACCCGACGGGATCCACGCTTAAAAGATTGTGTTTAAAGGGGAAGTGCTTGTGATATCTGTGTACAAAAGCTAGGAAAAGAATATACAAGTGTTAGTGCAAAAGTGAATGCTCAGGAACTTAGGCTTAGAAAAGAATGTTGAAAGAGGGGGAAGACACAGAGACTTTTGTTTGATAACAGTTAAGTTATGCCTACGTATCCTCTCGTGCAATGAGGAAGTCAGAACACCGTAGTTCGACTCAAATAGACTGAAAGATAAATTGACTGATGAACTGCTTGCTTGTATATGCTCAAGTGTATGACCCGTCTGGCTCGAGTGCTAACTGTCTTGCATTAGACGGAAGAAGCAAGTTCTTGTTTATGAATGAGTGTGGTGAGAAAAGAATCCCGAAGGAGACGACTATTGTTTGTTTTTGTGTTTTCATTTTTGTTATTGTTTTTGGTGTTTTGCATAAGTTAATGAGCTTAAGCCTAAATCAAGAGGCTTGTAAACTCATTATATCCTCCCTGATTAGGGATAATGAGAATACTTAAGTATGAGATAAGCATCCCAACTTAATTACCATGATGATGTAGGATTAGGATCATTAACCTACTTGTGATTATTAGATGTTTTTTTTTGGGTTTTAGTTTAGTGTTAAGTAATGAGTTTAATCTCTAATCACAGATTAGTGGGCTCATTACACCATCCTAATAGAAGGATAATAGATGAGAACACTTAAGTTGAGGAAGATACCTCAACTTAATCCATGGTTAGGGATTAAATTCATTATATAACAAGCTTTTATTAAATGGATTTTAACTAAGGGATAAGATTAAGAAATGAGTTTTATGGTTTGTAAGACAACTTGAGGGGGACTTGTCCATTAAACACTTGGGTTAGTCCTTCTTAACCATAAAGGAAGAATTGGAACCCTAATGTAAGGCCCAAGTTACAAGATGAAGTCTTAGTGATTATTAAGATGACTTGATTAAGAGGTTTATACAAATTAAAGGTTTAACACTTAGGATTAAAGTTATACACTCCATCCTAAGAAAAGGATGCAGGCATAACCCTAATTCCAAAGTCCTAAAACTTTAAGAGTTTAGTCTCTGGTCATTGAGATGAGAAGAGAGACTCAAGGAGACTCAAAGGTAAAAATCTAAGGGGGACTAATCACAACCCTAATTATTATCATGCTTGGATATCCTATGGTTTGTAAGGCTTGAGAAATATCTTCAAGGAAGCCACCAATGGAAGAAGCAGATGAAAGAAGGAGGAAGCAGAAGAATAAGTTACTTACTTCCCAAGAAGATAAGTAACTTAAAGAAAGAAAGGAAGAGAAGCACAAGTGAGGCAAGCCCACTCAAAGACAAACAAAAATGCAGTAAGACTGCAATATGAAGAGATGAGAAGAGGTGGGGGGTGAAGGCAAATCCACCTCCCAAACAACTTACCATTAACCTGAAAAGTTAGCACAAGATGCATAAGGAAAGAAATGAAATGAAACAAATGAAAGTTAAAATACCAAGACCAGAAGCATGTACATGATGCAAATGATTCCATGATATGATGCAAAGGCATACAAAATGCATGTGTGTGATCATACAAGAGAATGAATGCAAATGAAGCATGTAGGAAGCATGTAAGCACATGGATGTTTATGAAATAAAATGGATGCAAAGAATAGCAAATGTATGGATAAATGAGAAAGAAATGTTCAAGCAATGTCTTAAGATGTCTAAGATGGCATACAAATGCTTAGAATGGCATTGCAAGTTCATATGTTCATGCAATGCAATGTAAGATGCAAGTAAAGATGCAAAATTAGGGTTACATGGAAGGATGAGATGCAAATGACAAAGACAGAAGCAAATGACAAGATAAAAAATTGAAAATACACTCAAAGGAACCCTAAACCTACACTAGGTTACCATCCAAAGGGGGTGGTCAGAAGCTAAACCTAGAAGAAGTTATGAATTTCCCAAATTCCTAGGGTTTTTTGGGTGATCTTCAATGTAAAATGTCAAATAATTTGAAAATGCAAGATAAAAATGAAACAAAAATGTATATAGAAACTAGAGGTCATGCATAGGACAATGAAAAAAGAACCATTCACAAACTCAACTTGGTTTAAAAGTTATGAATTTTTGAAGTTATGGTTAGAAAATGAACATTTTTAAGAACCCTAATTCATTGAAAAATCTCAAAGCATGATCAAAACCAAAAAGAAATTTGTATGGTGAGTTTGTAAATGCTTCTAAATGTCTAAGAATACTCTCTGAATTTTTTGGTGATTTTTAAATACTTAAATGTATTTTTAATTAATTAAAATGAATTAATTAATTAAATAAAACATTTAAATGATTTAAAAAATACTTTTTTAATGCAAAAAATAAAAATAAAAATATTTTTGGTTTCTGAAAGTTAATAAAAGTCTTGACAAAAACTTCCAGAATTTTTAAATCATTTTTTCTATTTTTAATAATTACATGAAAAGAAATGGATAAAAATGAATTAAAAATGAATAAAAGGAAAAGTATGTCAATCTGAGGGCTGAGATTCAAAGTTAAGGGGAAAGGTTTGACTGGCGCGCAATCCAGTGGCTGGGAATTAATCTGGATAATTAATTTTGATTAATTTAATTAAACAAGAATTAAGGCTAATGACATAATCTGAACCACTGAAACACGCGCGGGAACTCAAATCTAAGGGCCAGAATTCAAACTTCACTAATTACACTGATTAAACCCTAACCATTTTGAGATGACCAAAACAGTGCTCCGGTCATCTTCTCCAGCGAACCAAAACGCTATCTCTCTCCCTAAGCTTCTAAAACCCAATCTTTCTGCCCATAATCAAACCCCAAACATCATACAACAAGAATCATCCATCAAAACAAATTTATTTCACATATTAAAGCTGAATCGAAGCAAATTAGTTTTAGGTCAAAAAATTTCAGAGAGCTCATACATGCTTAATACACAATCATTTTCAAAACTAAACACATCAGGATCATCAGCACATCATGAAGATTCATCTAAGAACTTAAAAATGCATTTCTGGAAAAAATGTTCTTGAAGTTACCTGAGTTGAAGCTTTCGAAACTGGAGCTTTCTAGCCACTTCCTAGGTGTTTTCCCACTCCAATGAACCCCTTGATGCTTCTGGCAAGCTTGAAACAAGTTTATATGAAATGTTTTTGAGGTTTTAGTTCAGAGCATGTCAAAATCGTGTTTTTGTTTAAGGTGGTTTCATGCCAATGTGAGGGGTGGGAAATGATCCTGGGGTTATGTGGAGATGATTGGTGAACGAATTTTGAAGTTTTGATGGCTGAGTTGGGAGATTCGAAGAGATGAAGTTTTGAGAGGATTTTGTGTAATCTGAGCTTGGGTGTGTTTCAGGCTGGTGTGTTATGTGTTATGGCTTGCATAATGTCCACATATTATGTCTTGATAGGTCAGAAGAGTGGTTGTGGCCTATGCTGATTGGTATGGGTGATTTTGCAAAAAGTCAAGCTTGTTTATACTTGAGGTATGGGCAAGGGTCAAGGATGGATTTGGGCATGGCTGGGCTAAGCTGAGATCAAGGAAAGCTTATGGATCAGATTTGATGAGCTGGAACACATGGAACTATGGTTTGTATGAGTTTTGCATATTTTCCCTCTTTGGTGTATCTTGTGATTTAAGGCATGAAATGGTCCAATTCTTGGGCCAATTCTGAGTTTTTGAAGTTACTTGATCATGTTATGAATTATTTGGGCACATTAGAAGTCATTAGAAGCCTTGGCAAGTGGTTTTGCAAATATCCCTCTTTGGTGCATTCTTGAAAATTATAGGATTTTTGCCAACTTTGAAGGATCATAACTTGAGTTCCATAATGAATCAAAACATGTTCTTGTACTTTTTGAAAAGGGAAAGACCTAATCTACAACTTTCATGACCAAGAATTTTTCATTTGAAGCATTTTTGATCAAGAAAGAGGAGGTTGAAAAACTTTCCCAAACTGGAAAGTTTCCATTACAAGTCATTTCCATTTTTGGAAGCTTTTTGTTTAGCTCAAATTTCTTTAGTTTTGTGAACTTCTAACCTCTTCTAAGATCAAATAAAGATCATTGAACTTCAATTTGATGAAAATACCCCTTTGGTTCCATTGTTGGGGGCCTCAGATGCCCTGATTTTGCTCTGACTTGCTCAAGAAGTTACCCATTGATCAGATGACTTCCACAATGAATTTCTTCATCTAACTTGGTACACATGATCCTTATAACATCTTAAGAACATTAGAAACACGAATGGCCCAAAAATTTGGTGTTAAGGCCTCTGAAACCAAAACCCTAATTTTGGTCATCTGTGTAGTGAAAACCCTAGCTCTGCTTCCATGTCTTGCCAGTTCTTGTGATCTCTTGACTTCCATGAACTTTGAGGGACATAATATGATAATAGAACACACATGGACCCCCTTGGAATGCTTTGAGGCCTTTGGGATGGCTCAGATGAATTCTTGGATTGCTCATATCACAAACCCTAGATGCAGATGAACTTGAACTATGCAGTGAAGCAAAAAATGCAAAATGAGATGTAATGCTTATGTTAATGCAAAAATGAAAGATCACAAGCCATGGTGTGAAATGAGTAAGGGAAAATTTGGGGTGTTTACAAGGGGAACTACGGCGACTCTGATCCTCATGTCTAGATGAGGTACGTAGGCAGCGGGGTAGGGCCCGTTCGAGCACACTCTTTTAGTTTCCCTACATTTTTTCCTCTTTGTTTTCTTTCTCAGTTCCTTTTCCAGTTCATTTCCTTTTCTTTGCAGCATCTTTCATTTCTTCACCATTTGAAACATTTTCTTTGCAAGTGTGGATCCTGTTGGGTACGGCGGACGATCTGGGGTGCTAATACCTTCCCAGGTCGTAACTGAATCCCGAACCCAGTTTCTTTGGTTCGCAGGACCTGTGTCCTTCCTTTTCTTTTCTTCGGTTTGTGCAGCATTACCATTCTTGTTCCTTCGGGATAAAAATGCCCGGCTGGCGACTCTACCTCTTTCAGCGCCACTTTCGCGTTTGTACCAGGATGGAAATCCAGGGAGCGATAAAAAGGAAGGAGGTAAATAAGTACCAAACATCCCTAATACATCTATGGCCTAAACTAGACTCATCCTAAGTCTAAGGGCACTAAAACTAAGCAAAGCCTATATTCAGCAGCTACTACAGCTTCCTATTCACAAACAGCTACTAAGTGCAATACACAACATAAACAACCTATTACAGCTACCAAACAACATGAAAATAGGTGTAAAAAGACCAAAACAGAATAATGCAGCATGTTCTTACAGCTCATGTTTCAAAATGCAGCGATGAAAACAAGGCAGATTTTCATTATTTTTCAAATGCAAAAACAGAATTTTAAGTCAAACAATGTAATGCAATGATCACACAAGTTAATGTAACAACATGAAATGGATCACTAACAATGGAATGCAATATATCATCATACAATCAATGGATGCAAACTAGATGATTTATGTGATTTTAACAATATGCAATTTTTCCATTATGTGCATGATTTGACCAAAACGTGAATGGACATCAAATGTGATGCAAAAAAGAAGTGTAAACACTTATTAACATGCTATAACTGATGCTAAATCATGTAAACATTGATTATAACAAGCTATGAATAGATATGCAACACTTATGTCTAAAATCGGAATCTAATGAAAAGCATGTCGAAAGTTATCGAAACTACACACACTTGCACTAAATCAGCTCCTAGAAATTCCCTAAAATCATAATCTAAAGATCCATGATGATAAAATAAGGAGTGGTGCACAAACATGCAAGAAAACAACACAAAAATTCAAATCATCACAACGTTAACCGGTTAACCCTGGGTGTTAACCGGTTAACGGATTCAAAAATCAGTTAAACAGGGGCAAAAATAGTGTGTTAACCAGTTAACACTGAACCAAAATTGAAAAACAGTGAGGAAAAAAGCACTTCTAACTATCAACTTATTTCCAAAAGCTCCTAATACAACCATTACCATACTAGCACAAAATCGCCACCTAAATGCAACCTTCTAACACCTATTACCATTACGATCACCCTAAGATTTTAGCTACTAATGATCACACCAAATAAAGCATCATAAAAGCAATAAAATCGAAGAATGCCTTATGGCGAGATGGAGAGAAATAAATTAAAGCAGGAAGTGATTTCGGATTCACCAACCTACAAAGCAAAGACTTGCTTTGGGAATTATTATGATGTTGATCAACACACGAAAGAAAAGAATACTAGAGGTCCCAAGCTTCAATCCACGAGCATGCAAAATAAATGCAATCGATGAGAATTCGAAACGCTTCCGAACGGTGAAATAAACACCGCAACCGTAGCAAATTACTTCGATTATCTGCTGAATTGATGAAGATCGTGAAGGGTAAGCTTTCGTTTCGAGCTTCAATGTGAAACTTGAAGGATCTTGATGATGAAGCTTTGGTGAGTTTGGAAAATGGAGGTAAATGAGAGAATTGAGATTGTGAGAATGATGAATTTTATGAAAAAATGGCTAATCCTTTTTTGCTTGATGAACAAAGTTTATATAGGCATTAGGTTTAGAGTTAGGTTTAGGTTAGGGCACATGGCTTGGATCTTAATCTAAGGGTTAGTTGGGAATATTCCTAGAATATTCCTTGGCATATTCTTGGAATATTCCTTGGAATATTCTTGGAATACTCCTTGGGAAGAGTGTGGAATGTGATCACACTAAATTTCACCGTATTTCTGACTCCGATTTCGCATGCATTCTTAGTTTTTATTGTTATTTTGTTATGTTATTACTTTGTTTTCTTATGTTTTCAGGTTTTTATAGTAATCGGGGCTTGAATCGAGAAAAGGAGCGAAAAAGGAGTGGAAACGGACGAAAACCTAGAAATTCAGCGTTTTGCACTTACGGCACCCACCGTGGCGGGCGCCATGGGGTTAGCCATGACGTGGCCACGTCTCAAGACCACTCCACAACTGCCAAGACCCACGATCCCCACTCTCTCATCCCCTATCAGCACCATGGCGGGCGCCATGACCTTGTGGCGGGCACCACAAGGCAAAATTCAGTAACCTCCACTTTTTAGTGGAGTGGCATCCCAGTCTTTTCATGCTTTTAGTTTTCCTATAAATAGGACTTTAGTTTTTCGTTTTTCTGCATCCAAAATTAGATTTCTCTAGGCATATATCAGTTTCAAAGCAGTTGCCATTCCACATCGGGGTGTTTCTGCAATCGAGTGATCGAGTCTGTAATCTGTCTGTGCGATCGAGTTTTGGAGCACTCTGGAGGAAGTTAATCCTGCCGCCATTTTAATTCCAGTTTGTATTTTACTTTTCTGCATTGCTTTACTTTATTTATTTCCGCATTGCTTTACTTTCTTTATTTCTCGCACTGCTTTACTTTCTTTATTATCCGCACTCGCACTTTATTTCGTTTATTTCCCGCACTTGCTTTACTTTCTTTATTATCCGCACTCGCACTTTATTTCGTTTATTTCCCGCACTCGCTTTAAATTACTTTATTTCTCGCACTCGCACTAAATTACTTTTATGAAAAACTATAAAAAGAATCTTTACTTTATCATGTCTAACTAATTCCATAAAGGTTAGAATGTAAGGATCGTAATTGAACCAGTAATCCGTATAATTGTTCGTGGAAACACTTAAGGGCTATTTTATCTTTCAATCTAATTGTTTTTAACTATCTCAAAAACAGCCAAAAGCACTTTGTCTAGTTCATTAGGAGTTTTTAGATTTAAAAGAAAAGAGATTTTAAAACGATTTTCGGACGCGTTATGAAGTTTAGAGTCTGGTTCATAAGAACCTCTTTTTGCTAAGAAGTCCAGGTTAAAATACTTTTCAACTTAGTTAAGATACTACATTTCTTAAAAATAGGTTTACTACTCTAACGCAGTATGCACCTTTTTATCCGTGACAATAGGAGGGGTTGATTAGAGAGTACAACTCGGTTCTGAATACGCGAAAGCAACAGTTCCTGTTAAATTAGTTCTTTTCAAAGGAGAAAACATTGCCCATAAGTAGTTCCATTAACAAGTACTGGATTATCATTGATTACGTGAATTACATTCGAGCCTATCTTTGTTTATTGTTTAAAAAATTATTATTTTATTTACCATTGCACCCTTCTTAAAAACCTTAAATTTAGTTGCCTTAGATACACACCATAACAACAGGTACGATAGATTGACACTTGGTCTCTGTGGATTCGACAATCTTTTATATTACTCTGACGTGTTCGTACACTTGCGAAAAACACGCATCAGAATGTTCTAGAGTTTGATGGAAACACAAAGCAAAGTGGAGAATGGAAAGGGGAGGGGAGTACCAACTGAATTTTGAAGTTTTTCCCAAAATTCGCCGGTGTTAACCGGTTAACCCCTGGTGTTAACCAGTTAACGGAAGAGAAAAATGAATTTCCCTCCTTTTTGTGGGAAACCCTCAAAATACCCTCCCACCGTCCATTCTGAGCTTGTTTTAACCTTGAGTTCTGATAGTTGATTTTACCACTGAGTAAACCTCGATCACATGCCTTATGCGCCAACCAATGATGCATGACTTATTTTATTTTTCTTATTAATTTTTTAATGTAATGTATGGGCGGATATGCTAAATACCATGAAAATGAGAGGGAAAATTTTGGGGAAGGTTATCCATCTCATGGATGTTAAACTCACAAGGGTATCCAAAGAGCCTGGATGCTATCTTTCCTCCTGTAAAATCTTTTCCACAGTTGGGATTGTAAACCAATGAGCTTAGAAATTCTAATGTTAGCTCATAATAGGTCTTATGTTTCCTAAGTGCAAACTCTTCCCAACCTAGCTGGTTAAACAGATAGTTAATGCTAGCATCTATGCCTAAAGCTTTCATGGTAGGACCATGAGCAAATTTGGTCAAGGCCATAGGTCTCCTGGCTAAAGCTTCATAACGGCGCGTCTGGGTGCCATCTCTAAAGTCCACAATCAGATTGGTAGTCATTGTCAGAGTTAGTGAGAATGAATAATAGAGAAGGAGTAGAAAACTTTGAAAATCCCGGAATCACACAATAAAACAAAAACAAACACAGCAATAAGTGAATTAAATGCATTTTGGAAATTAGAATTTTTGAAAAACAAAAACGAAATAAAAAATAAAAAATTATGGGCCGCCTCCCATAAAGCACTTCGTTTAATGTCGGGGCTCAACACGGCTTAAGGGAGATTAATATAAGGTTCCCGATGGCAATTCTACCAGTTTCAAACTTGTCGAAAATTCTTTGTCTTCTACGCAATTATAATGTTTACGGTGTTGTCCATTTACTATAAATGGTGCATTAGACTTACCCTTAATTTCAATAGCGCCACTAATTAAAACTTTTGTTATTTCGAAGGGACCGGACCATATGGATCATAATTTTCCAGGAAACAACCTAATTCTAAAGTTGAATAAAAGAATGATGTCTCCCACACTGAATTATTTTCTAGAAATTCGCTTGTCATGCCATTTTTTTGTTCTTTCCTTATATATGCGGGCATTCTCGTAAGCGTCTAGTCTTAGTTCCTCCAATTCATGTAAGTCTAAAATGCGTTTCTCACCTGCGTCAGTATAGTTAAAGTTAAGATTTTTAATCGCCCAATAGGCTTTATGCTCTAATTCTATTGGCAAGTGGCATGATTTTCCATAGACTAGTTTGAAAGGTGTGGTTCTGATGGGTGTCTTAAAAGCTGTTATATACGCCCATAAAGTTTTAGGTAGCTTGGTAGACCAATCTTTCCTTGATGTAGCAATTGTTTTCTCTAAAATTTGTTTTATTTCTCTATTTGAGACTTCTACTTATCCGCTAGTTTGCGGATGGTATGGTGTTTCTACTCGGTGTCTTACTCCATATTTTAATAAGAGCTTATCAAATATTTCAGATATGAAATGGGAACCTCTGTCACTTATGACGAGTCTTGGTACACCGAATATCGGGAAGATAATGTTTTTGAAAAGCTTCATGACTACTTATGTATCATTTGTTGGAGAAGTTATAGCTTTGATCCATTTCAAAACATAATCAATGACGACAAGTATAAATTTATTTCCAAAAGAAGATGGGAATGGCCCCATAAAATCAATTCCCTAAATATCGAAAACTTCCAATTCAAGAATTCCTTTTTGGGGAATCTCATTGCGCCTCGAGATGTTACTAGTGTGTTGGCATCGGTCGCAATTTAGAATGGTGAGATGGACATCTTTCCAAAGAGTGGGCCAAAATAGGCCTGCTTGAAGGATCTTCCCACAAGTCTTTGAAGTGCTTGCATGTCCACCGTAAGGAGCGGAGTGACAATGGGAGATTATGTTTTCGTTTTCTTCCTCTGGGACACATCAATGGTAAATAACATCGGATCCTCGCTTGAAAAGCAATGGTTCATCCCAGTAGTATTATTTTAAATCATGAAAGAATTTTTTCTTTAGTTGGTATGTGAGATCTGGTGGAAGTACCCCGGCAGCTAAATAGTTGACTATGTCAACATACCATGGTAAAGTGGTTTGTGCACAAATATCTTCCACAATTTCTTCTTGGATTTGTTCATCCAAAGTCAAGGAAGATATATCACTCTCTAGTTGAGCTATAAGATGTTCATCAGGGAAGTCATCATTAATTGGTATCGGGTCTGGTTTAATTCGTTTCATACGTGATAAGTGGTCTGCTACTACGTTGTCAGTTTCTTCCTTATCCTTAATTTCCAAATCAAAATCTTGTAGCAATAGGATCCATCTTAGTAATCTAGGTTTCACGTCTTTTTTACTTAGAAAGTATCTAATGGTTGCGTGATTGGTATATATGATTATCTTAGCTCTCACTAGGTAGGAACGAAATGTATCAAGTGCGAACATGACGACTAAGAGTTCTTTTTCTGTTGTGGCGTAATTCATCTGAGCAGGGTCTAAAGTTCTACTTGTGTAGTATATTGTGTGAAGTTTCTTATCTTTTCTTTGGCCTAAGATTGCGCCTACAACGTAATCACTCGCATTGCACATAATCTCGAATGGTGGTGTCCAATTAGGTGGTTGCATGATGGGTGCAGTGATAGGGCTGTTTTGAGTGTTTCAAATGCTTTTAAATAGTCTTCGTCAAAGACAAACTCAGCGTCCTTCATTAGTAAATCAGTCAACGTCTTAGTGATTTTGGAAAAGTCCTTAATGAATCGTCGATAAAAATCGTCGTGTCCAAAGAAACTTCTTATTTCTTTCACAATTTTAAGCGGTTGAAGGTCTTTTGTTACTTCTATCTTTTTTTTATCTACCTCGATGCCTCTGTTAGATATCACATGTCCTAAAATTATCCCTTGTTTGACCATAAAATGGCACTTTTCCCAATTTAGTATAATATTCACATTCACGCACCTCTCGAGTACCATCTCTAAGTTAGATAGACATCCTTCAAAGCTTTGTCCGCATATGGAAAAATCATCCATAAACACTTCCAAGATGTCATCTATGAATTCAGCAAAAATCGCCATCATACATCGTTGAAATGTTGTTGGAGCGTTACATAAACCAAACGACATACGACAGTAAGCGAATGTTCCATAGGGGCATATGAATGTTGTCTTTTCTTGGTCGCCAGGATGTATAGGAATTTGGAAAAATCCTGAGTAACCAACTAGGTAGCTAAAGTAAGAATGTTTGGCTAATGTCGCTCCCGGAGATTTGCATCCCGGTGCAGACGCGAACGGTCGGTGAAAAGAGAAAATGGATGAATGAACTAAATAGAGTCACCAGCTAGTCATTGTTTATCCCGAAGGAAAGGTAATACTGCATAAACCTAGAAAGAGATGGATAAGATGGTTGCGAACCAGAGAAACTGAGAAAGGGGGTTGGTTACGACCTGGAAAGGTATTAGAACCCAGATTGTTCGTCGTACTCGAGATTATGTTTAAAGGGGTAGTGTATGTGATATCTGTGTGCAAAAAGCTAAGAAAATAAATATACAGGTGTTAGTGTAAAAGGTGAATTGCTCAGGAAATGAGGCTTGGAAAAAATGCTGAAAGAAGGGGAAGACACAGAAACGTTTGTTCGATAACTGTTAAGTTATGCCTACGTATCCTCTCGTGCAATGAGGAAGTCAGAACACCGTAGTTCGACTCAAAGAGACTAAAATAAAATCGAGTGCTAACTGTCTTGCATTAGACGGAAGAAGCGAGTTCTCATTTGTGAATGAGGGTGATGAGAAAAGAATCCCGGAGTAGATGATTATTGTTTGTTTTTGTGTTTTCAGTTTTGTTATTGTTTTTGGTGTTTTGCATAAGTTAATGAGCTTAAGCCTAAATCAAGGGCTTGTAAACTCATTATATCCTCCCTGATTAGGGATAATGAGCCTACTTAAGTATGAGATAAGCACCTCAACTTAATTACCATGATGATGTAGGATTAAGATCATTAACCTACTTGTAATTATTTAGATGTTTTTTGGGTTTTTGTTTAGTGTTAAGTAATGAGTTTAATCTCTAATCACAGATTAGTGAACTCATTACACCATCCTAATAGAAGGATGATAGATGAGAACACTTAAGTTGAGGAAAATACCTCAACTTAATCCATGGTTAGGGACTAAATTCATTATATAACAAACCTTTATTAAATGGATTTCAATTAAAGGGTGAGATTAAGAAATGGATTTTATGGTTTGTAAGATAACTTGAGGGGGACTTGTCCATTAAACACTAGGGTTAGTCCCTCTTAACCATAAGGAAGAGATAGAACCCTAATGTAAGGCCCAAGTTACAAGATAAAGTCTTAGTGATTATTAGTGTGATTTGATTAAAATATGTAAACAAATCAAAGGTTTAACACTTAGGATTAAAGTTATACACTTCATCCTAAGAGAAGGATGCATGCATAACCCTAATTCAAAGTCCTAAAGTGTAAACACCCCAAATTTGCCCTCACCCATTCACACCATGGCTTGTGATCTTTTCATGTGCATAAGTTCAATCATAGCATCTCATATTACCTTTGTGCTTCACTACATTGATTCAAAGTCATCTGCATCTAGGGTTTGTGATCTGAGCATCCCTGAGCTACTTGAGCCACTTCAAAGGTCTTAAATCACTTCAAAGGGGTCCATGTATGTTCAAGCACCATATTATATCCCCTCAAGGTCAAGGAAGTCAGAAAATCACAAGAACTTGGAAAGGCATGGAAGCAGAGCCAGGCTTAACTGCACAGATGACCTAAAATTAGGGTTTTGGTTTCAGAGGCCATAACTCCAAATTTTTTGGTCATTCTTGTTTCTATTTGTCTCTATATGTTATGAGGATAATGCATATCAATTTTCATGAAGAAATTCCATGGGGAAGGCATCTGATCAAGAGATGACTTCTGGAGCAAGTCAGTGCAAAATCAGGGCATCTGAGGCCTCCAATGACCCAACCAAAGGGTGTTCTCCATCATTTTGAATGTGTATGATCTTTATTTGATCATATAAGGTGTTAGAAGTTCACAAAATTGGAAAATTTCAAGCCATTTGCAAAGTTGCCTTTTTGGGAAAGTGACTTGTAATGGAAACTTGCCATTTTGGGAAAGTTTTTCAACCTCCTCTTTTTGATTCAAAAATGCTTCAAATGAGAAAACTTTGGTCATGTAAGTTATAGAATGGATCCTTACATTTTCAAAAAGTACAAGTACTCATTCTAATTCATCTTGGATCAAAAGTTATGGTTTGTCAAAGTTGAACAAAATCACTAAATTTCCACTTTTGGCACCAAAGAGGGATTTTTGCAAATTCAAATTCTAAGCACTTTCAAGACCTCTAAATGACTTCTTTGCATCTTTATAACATGTTACAACTTAGAAAAATCAGAATTGCCCAAGAGTTTTCAAGGTTCATCACAAACTTTCATAAGCCATTTTCCATGAGATTCTCCAAAAGGGAACTTTTGCAAAAATGATGTCCAAGGATTGGTTTGACTTCTAATTGGTATCAAAACACCATAAAAACATCACATAACTCATTTTGTCACAAATTGCCCAATAAATCATGAGATTTCATGCCTTGGTTCACAAGAAACTTCAAAGAGGGCAAAATGCAAAACTCATGCTATCTTGTAATCCAAGTGCTGCAGTTCTTCATGAATCATCCAAGGGTCATCCTCAAACTCAGTTGAGGCAGATACACTCTTTAGATTTCCTCTGGCATAGCCCATACCTATAGTACACAATTCTTGACTTTTTGGCCAATCACCCCATACCATTCCCACAGTACATGTCACTTCCTCAGACCTCTTCCAATAATCTAGGGATGTGTTATGGAACATAAAACAAGCTGGACATGAGCCAAGAACAGACACACAAGCAGATTCACAAAAACTGGCCTGAACCTTCTCCCCTTCGAAACTCCTTCCTCAGCCATCAAACCTTCATTTTTCTTTCACCAACAAGTCACAAATCACTCATAGAACAAAATCCACCCTCTGAAACAGCTTGAATCATCACACACAAAGACCTCCGTTTCTGCTACACCAGAACCAAACAGCCACAACCAACCACTCTCAAAGCTCCCCAAGCTTCATTTCATCATCAGGGTGCTTGAAGGAGAAGGATTGCACAAAGTTTGAGTCTAGAAAGCTCAAAATCAGAAAAGCTTCATCTCAGGTAACATGAAGAACATTTTTCCCAGAAGTTAATTTTTAAGTTCTTTTATGATGCTATATGTTCTCCTGATCATGAATATGTATTTATTTTTGAAAATGGTGAAGAAACCAGCATGTATGACATCTCTGAACATTTGCCCGTGTTTTATATTTTTCTTCGATTCAGGCTTGTGAGAGAAAATAAATGAATTTGAGATGAGGGTTTAGGTTTAGATTGATGAGAGGATCATTTTGGTGGAAGAAATTTGGTGTTTGGTAACCTGTAGAACAATCTAGGGTTTGTGCTTGCCGGAGAAGATGACCGAAACCACTGTTCCGGTCATCTGAAAGTCATTAACCCTAATTAGGGTTTAGGCCAGTTTTAAATTGAGACCCTTGGATCTGCCTTCCCGCGCGTGTTTGTGTGGACCAGATCATCCCATTAGCCATTAATCAGTCATTAATTAATTAAATCCAGGATTAATTAAATATTAAGTAAATTTAGCCAGGTTTGAACTTGGGCCGTAGGATTGCGCGCCAAGTCAACACCCCCAAGCCCAGATCAAATCCTGACCTTCCCTTTGGCTTACTTTCCATTTTAATTAGTTTTATTTCATTTTATTTGCATTTTATTTACACGAATTTTAAAAAATAGCAAATCACATTTAAAAATTCTGAATGTTTTTGTCAAGCATTTCATTAATTTTCAGAACCCAAAAATATTTTTATTTTTATTTTTTGCATTAAAAATTATTTTTAAATCATTTAAATTTTTATTTTTAATTATTTAATGGAAATTAATTAATTAAAAATGCATTTAGGTATTTAAAAATCACCAAAAAATTCACATTGCATTTAAAAACATTTAGAAACATTAACCAACTCTCAAAACAAATTTCTTTTTGGTCCTTGATGCATTTTGACAATTTTAATTGGAATTAAATTTGTTTAAAGGCAATATTTTTGTTCAAACTTTGAAAATTTCATTCTGCCTAACCATGAAGAGTTTGATGATTCTTCTTCTTGCATTGCATCCTTCACATCATGTAGTTTCTAGGGTAAAATTGGTTTGAATTCATATTTCATTTTCAATTTGTTTTGTATTTTTCATTGTGAGGTATCCCAAAACCCTAGTTGACTTAGGAAATTCATAACTTTCACTAGGTTAAGAGTTAGGTCCCCTCATTTGGACAGTGAACTTGTGTAGGGTTAGGGTTCCTTTGATCCCATTTTCAATTTTTTATCATGTCATTTGCTTCTGGTTTTGAATTTTGTGTTACATGTTATGCATAAACCTTAATTTTTGCCTTCATTTGCATTCATCTTTCATTTGCTTGCACTCATAAACTTGTCATGACATTTTGTGCATCCATATGACATATAAGACACCTTAGGACATATTAGAATCATGTTTGATCATTTCATCTTTCATTTGCCATGATATATGTCCATTCCATTTCATAAACTTTCATGAACTTCCATGGTTCAAAGCATGCTTCATTTGCATCCTCATCCTTGTATGATCATCCACAACTCTTGACATGTGTTTGCATCATCCTTTAGCATCCTTAACATCGTGTTTATGATTCTGACTTTGTTTTGCATCATGACATTTCATCTCATTTGCATTGCATTTCATTTCTTTTGCTAACTTTTCAGGTGGTAAGTTGTTTTGAGGAGTGAATTTGCCTTCACTTCTCACAATCTCTTTTCATCTCTCTTATGCATCATTGATGCATTTTATCTTTTGTATTTGAGTGAGCTTGCTCATTCATGCTCTTTCCCACTCTCTTTCTTCAAGCAACTTGTCTTCTTAAGTGAAGCAAGTTGTCTTGCTTCTCTCTGTTTCTTCCTCCTTTCATCTGCTTCTTTCCTGGTGGCTTCTCTCCTGAAGATCTTTTGCAAGCTTCATAAACCCTAGGAACAACCAAGCATGATAACAATTATGGTTTGATTAGTCCCCCATTTAGTTTTGCCTTTGTGTCATCTTTGAGTCTTCTCTTCTCATCTCATAATCAAGGACTAAACCCTAAAGGTTTTAAGGCTTTGTGATTAAGCTTATGCCTGCATCCTTCTATTAGGATGGAGTGTATAACTTTAATCCTAAGTGTCAAACCCTTAATGTGTTTAAACCCTTTAATCAATCCATCTAATAATCATCAAGACATCAAACTTGTAACTTGGGCCTTGCATTAGGGTTCTAATTCTTCCTTAACTGGTTAAGAAGGACTAACCCTAGTGTTAATGGACAAGTCCCCCTCAAGTTGTCTTACAAATCATAAAATCCACTTCTTAATCTTATCATTAATTAAAATCCACTTTAATAAAGGCTTTTTTTTGTCATGAGGTTAATCCCTAATCATGGATTAAGTTGAGGAGCCTTCCTCAGCTTAAATGTTCTCATCTATTATCCTTTTATTAGGATGGTGTAATGAGTCCATTAAATATTTGATTATGGCTTAAACTCATTACTTAACACTAAACAAAAACATCTAAATAATCACAAGTAGGTTAATGATCTTAATCCTACATCATGGTGATTAAGTGTGAGGTGCTTACTTCATACTTAAGGTATTCTCATTACCCCTAATCAGAGGGAGGATGTGATGAGTTTACTAACCCTTTGGTTTAGGCTTAAGCTCATTTTCCTATGACAAATTCCAAAAGCAATAAAAGATTAAAAAACCAAAAAAAAAACAATAATCGTCTCCTCCGGGATTCTTTTCTCATCTCATTCACTCACAAACGAGAACTCGCTTCTTCCGTCTAATGCAAGACAGTTTGCACCTGAGCCTGACAGGTCATACACTTGAGCATAGATAAGTAAGCAGTTCACAAGTCAATTTATCTTTCAGTCTCTTTGGGTCGAACTACGGTGTTCTGAATTCCTCATTGCACGAGAGGATACGTAGGCATAACTTAACAGTTATCGAACAAAAGTCTCTGTATATTCCCCCTCTTTCAGCTTTATTCTTTAGCCTCATAGTCTTGAACTTTACACTTTTGTTCTTACACTGACACTTCTTTATTTCCCTTCACACTTCTTTTACACTGACACTTGCATTCTTTTCCAACTTTGATACACAAATTGCACTGAAACTACCCCTTTAAAACACAAATCTTTTAAGCGTGGATCCCGTCGAGTACGACGGACAATCTGGGTGCTAATACCTTCTTAGGTTGTAACCAACCCCCTTTCTCAGTCTCTCTGGTTCGCAACCATCTTATCCATATTTTCCTAGGTTTATGCAGCATTACCTTTCCTTCGGGATAAAAATGCCTAGCTGGTGACTCTATTCATTTCTCTCTCTTTCGCCGACCGTTCGCGTCTGTACCCCATTCGACCTAGCCTCATTTGGTGGGAGCGACAGCTTGGCGACTCTGCTGGGGACCCTTATACTGCAACCAGGGCTTCTGGTTCTTTTTGTGGGTTCCTCCTAGCGCTTGTTTGATTTGTGTTTGCTGGGGTGTTATGTGCTATGTGTGTTTATTTATTTTGCTTTATTTATTGCTTTATGTATAGCTTTATTTATTGCCTTCCTTTACAGTTTTTCATATTTCATACTGTCATTATCATTGCTGGAGCTGTTCTTCTGTCTTGATGGGTGGGGTTCCATTGAGAGTTTAAGGTCCTATACCTGGGACCTGAGTGACACCTAGGCTAGAGTGGTTCATGTTCTTTCCCATTCCATTTCGGTCTGGTGCGGGGATATGAAACACGGTTCAGATATGGGTTTCTTCTTGAGAACTCTGTGCCACAGATTTCCTGTAGTGCTAGGGCTATCTGGGAAGCCTGCTAAGTCTGGATGACCTTTATTATGACCTTCAGAAACTAAGGTGAATTAGAGGAGGTTCTTTTATGGTTATTGTAAACACTGTACCTCCAGGTTAGAAGTGTTTACACTTCTCATAATTGATCCAAGTCTGAGGATCCTTGTTTTAGAACACTACCTGTGAGGGGGGTTGGGCTGTTTACAGGTTTGCAGGAACCCTTGGCCACATCATACCATGTTACTTGTTTGATTAAGAGTACCTCACTTTAGACAGTTCTTGTGATTTAACCCTGGATATGTGACTCTTTATTTGAGTCCCCCACCCTGGTTACTGGATTTCTGAACCTCCATCTGGACTTCTTGAACATACATGGACTTTATATCAAGACAGATAATCAGATCCAGCTTGATCACAAACCCTTGCATATCATTTGCATACATCATCATTGCATCATTTAACATTTTTTTATTTGTTTTTCAGGGTATCCACATTATACCTGTCTTGGTTTTGACCCCTTCTTCTGCATAGACCTCTGCTCCAGCTATCTTCATCAGTGGCCTGCTTCAGTAATCTTCATCACCATCAGCATTAGCCTACCAGTGGCTCATCTCCAGTATTGGTCTCGATCTTCATCAGCAGCTATCTTCCTCCTCTTCAGCATTTATGGCTACTCCCAGGAAGAGTAACATATCATACCATTTCTTTGAGCATGTGTTGACTGGTATCAGGCAGGTCCAGTCGCTTATCACCCCTGACCACATCCCATTATTCAGAGAACATTATGGAGGTATCCTTGATATGGTTATGGACCTGGACCCTTCCCAGAGGAGCATGATCCACACCTGCCTACAGTTTTATGACCCTCCTTTGAGATGCTTCACATTCCCAAACTTTCAGCTAGGACCTCTGCTAGAGGAGTTTTCATCATTGATTGGAGTACCTGTCAGGGGTGGTGTCCCCTTCAACCCAGAGATGCCAGCTCCCAACAATGGTGAAGTAGCAAAAGCACTGTACTTGGAGCCTGTTTTGATTGAGCAAAGCATGACAACAAAAGCTGGGATCCCTGGCTTGCACTTGGATTTCTTGATTTCTCAGGCCACCCTGAAGGCCTCTTTGGGAGAATGGAGGACAGTTTGTGCATTGTTAGCCCTCAGCATATACGGGGTTATACTATTTGCAGATGAGCCCAAATTTATCAGCAAAAATGCCATTCATCATTTCCTTCTGAGGAACCCAGTACCCACTTTGCTGGGAGATTTCTATTATTCCATTCATCAGAGGAATGAGAAACAAAGAGGGAAGTTGGTGAGATGTTGTGCTCCTTTGTTTCACACTTGGCTGCTCAAACACCTACCTAAGACATATGCCTTCCTGAACCCCTACCAACAAAAGAATTGGGCCAAGAGGCTCATTGCTTTGACTTAAGATGATATCAGATGGTGCACCCAGAGCACCAAGGGCAAGGACATCATCACCAGTTGTGGGCAATACCCAAATGTACCTCTGATAGGAGTGAAGGGTTGCATCAACTACAATCCTTTGCTATTTAAGAGACAATTGGGCTATGCTTTGGTTCACCCTCCTAGAGTGCAAGATTTAGCTGAGACCCTGTATTGTGAAGTAAAGCCAAATTCAGCTGTTGTCAGGCAAGCATCCTGGGCTTGGGACAACATCCAGACAAAGGGGATGGCTATTCTTGGGAGGTGTAATAATGTTGCTTCAGCTCAGTACTATGACTGGTCCCATGCTAGAGCTCAGATTACTGGAATGCCCTTCACCTTGGAGGACAAACCTGGACCATCTAAAGTACAGCCGGCAGCAACTGTCAGCCTGGAAGAATTTGAGAAGCTGAAGGAAAGGAATGAGAATCTGTCTCAAGCTCTGAAGAAGACCCTCTGGGAGAGGAGTGATGGTCGTCTGGACATTGAGAGGTTGGAAAAGCTTAGGGTGGAGCATCTGACCAAGATTGAGAAAACAAGGGACTACATCAAGAAGTCAAGAGTTGGGGAGAAAATATTAAAGAATGCCTGTAAAGAGGCCAAGCTTCAGAAGGCTAGGATTGAACTCTATATGCAAGAAAGTCAGGATAGGTGGGTCAGGATCACTGAAGCCCAGACACAAGAAGATAAGAGAACTCAAGCCAGGATTGAACAGCTAGAGGCCAATGAAAAGAAGCAGCAGGAAGCTTTGTTGGCAGCCCAGAAGGAGATTTCAGAGTTGAAGCTTAGGGCTGGTTTGAAAAGATCAAAGGATCAGGACAGGCACAAGAAGTTGACCACTGCCATTGCCACCAGGAACCTCCTCATCAGGACCATTACAGAGCACCCAGCTGGTCCAGTGACTGAGGCACTTCTGAAGGAGGTTAAGGAGGATGAGTTTGGATTAGATGTTTGACTTCTTTGCTTGTTGTTCATTTCCATTTTATGTACTTTTCTTTTTGTTGTATTTTGACCCTTCAGGGGCATGTGTTGTAAAAAAAAAACTATGTATGATTCACCATTTGTAATATATTTGTTAGTTTGTTTTCATTGGGTTTCTTTTCTCAAGCAACATCAAAGCATCTTCCTTGAGGTCTGGAAAGGTCAAAACCAAGAACCAAGCCGGATACCTTGGAAAACAAATAAGCATACTGCATTGCATACTAACTTTTGCTTTGTTTTGTAGGTTTTGTTTTTATTTATTTCTAACTTTGCTATGACTTCAGGAAATATTGCTCGCAGAAGAGTGTTCCCTGTCAACCGTGCACACCGGTATCCTACTCGCAACAACCTTCCGGGTATTCTAATGGAGCAAGTACAGCAGGACCTGACTGAGGTCAGAACCCAGATGGCTAATGAAAGAGTGAAGATGAGAAACCAAATGGCCTAATTCATGACTGTGATGACTGGTTTGGCTCAGACCCAAGAAAGGTTAAGGGCATTGGTAGAAAGACAAACTCCCGAGGAACCTCATCCTGGAACCGGAGGAACAAGTAACAATGAAAGGGGTCAGCCTCATGTTAATCCACCTGTATTTGGACCTCACCTAGATCCGGAAGTCAACATCCCGGGTAATGTGCAAGGAAATACTACTGGGGGGAGGATCTTGCAAGAAGACCTCCAAGAGGAGCAATTTACTGTCATGGGAGCTGGAGATGAAGTCTATGATAGGAGGTTTGATGAAATTGCTGAGAAATTAAGATCTTTGGAGTCTCAAAACTCCTTGGGCTTCGATGTAATGGATATGGGGTTAGTGGATGGGGTGAGAATTCCCCACAAGTTCAAACCTCCGTGCTTCGAGAAATACAATGGAACCTCCTGTCCACGAACTCACCTGCAGTCTTTTCTGGGGAGACTTAAAGCATATACCATGGATGAAAAGCTGTGGATGTTCTATTTTGAAGACAGTTTGACTGGGGCTTCAAGAGAGTGGTATTCACACCTGACCAGAGCTACTATCAGATGCTGGAAGGACCTAGCTGAGGTTTTCATCAGACAATACCAATACAATCTGGACATGGCTCCTAACAGGACCCTCCTAATGGGAATATCTCAATCCTCCAGAGAAAGCTTCAGGGAATATGCCCAAAGGTGGAGACAGCTTGCTGCTGCTGTCCAGCCACCCATGTCGAAAAGAGAAATGGCCGACATGTTCATGAATACTTTGCAAGGAACATATATTGATAGATTGGCTGCCTTTTCTTCTACCAGCTTTGCAGACGTAGTTATAGCCGGTGAAAGAATTGAAAGTCTGCTAAAAATGGGCAAACTTTCTAATAATGGTGCAAGTTCGAGGAAGCCTTTTGTGGGACCTCGGAGGACCGGTGAGACAAATGCCATTCAGGCCAGCAGGGGCAGACCTCAGTATGTTCACAGATCAGTAGCAGCTGTCACCATTCCAGCTCCGATTCCTTAGCAATCAGCATATCATCAACAACAACAACCACATTATCAACAACAAGTTCAGTACCCGCCACAAAGAACCTACAACAACAACAATAGCAATCAACAACAAAGACCCTTCCAGCAAAGACCATCACAGGAAAACAGGGTGATTGACCCTATCCCCATGCCTTATGCTGTCTTATTGCCACAACTCCTGAAACTTAACTTGGTTGAGTTAAGGACGTTGGCACCGCCAGATCCCTCCAATCTCCCAAAGAATTATGATGTCAACGCCAGATGTGCTTTCCACTCTAATGCACCTGGCCACAATACTGAGAAATGCAGGGCTTTGCAAATGAAAGTTCAAGATCTGGTGGATTCTAAAGCCCTCAACTTCGCACCTCCTCCGAATGTCAACAGAAATCCTATGCCTAATCATGGTGGGCCAAGGATTAATGCCATTGAGGAAGACAAACCATCTACTTTGATCACCAGTGTTGCACAAATTCGAACACCTTTGGTCGAAATTAAAGCTCAGCTTCTGGAGTGCCAAGTGTTCCCCGGGTGTGAAATCGGTTGTGGGTATTGCAACATTGTAGTCAACGGGTGCGATAATTTGAGAAGCGGCATAGATGGTCTTATCAAGGATGGTATCCTTCAGATCTCAACAACGGCGCCTGCAAATCCAACAATTCCTTTAACAATAATTCCTGATTCTTCTACAACCGCGACAACCATCATTCCTACCGATTCATCAATATCATCAGCAATGGCTCCGTCCATCACTTCAACGAGTCAGATTCTAACAACCATTTCTTCTACAACATCAACACCCATTTCATCAGCAGAATCTTCTACAACGCCAACAGAAATTAATGAAGACGTCTCAGCAGTCACAATCTACTATGACCCATCAAATGTTCCTCCAAACAACAACTTTCAGCAACAAGCAGTGGCACCTCCTGCCAGATCACCAGTCACAATTTACTACGATCCGCACACCATTACAGTACCCTCCTCTGCAGCAGTCAGTCCAGTTACTATTACGGTACCTGGACCAGTTCCTTATGAAAGCAGTAATTTCATACCTTGGCATTATGGCTCTGATCTCTACTGCAACGGGGAGAAAATCACTTTGGATTCTTCAACCTCTTCTCCACAAATTGATAATGTTGGGGGAGGCGAAGGCTTCACCAGAAGCGGACGCCTTTTTGCCTCACAAACACAAAGACCTAATGCTGAAGCAGAAGCTGCTGCTAAAGCAAAAGGAAAGAGTGTGGAATTTGAAGAGCCAGCTGTCAAAGAGACTCAGAAGACATCTTTTGAACAAGATGTAGACGAGTTTATGAGAATCATAAAGAGAAGTGATTACAAGGTGGTGGACCAGCTTCACCAAACTCCCTCAAAAATCTCCATATTATCCCTGTTGATGTGTTCTGAAGCTCACAGGAATGCATTATTGAAAGTCCTGCACGCAGCATACGTGCCAGAGGAGATTACCGTTAATCAGCTAGAAACTGTGGTGGCAAATGTCAACACCAGTCACGGACTGGGCTTTACCAATGCTGACTTAACAACAGAGGGACGTAACCACAACAAGGCTTTACATATCACCTTGGAATGCAAGGGCGCTGTTCTATCTCATGTACTGGTGGATACTGGGTCATCACTCAATGTTCTACCAAAGAAAGCCTTAGTGAAGCTGGAGTATGATGGCTTGGCACTGCGTCCGAGTAATTTGGTGGTGAGAGCATTTGATGGCTCTAAAAGATCAGTGCTTGGAGAGATTGATCTGCCTGTGATGATTGGCCCGCAGACCTTCAAAACTACCTTCTATGTGATGGACATTCAGCCGGCCTACAGTTGTCTGTTAGGTAGACCCTGGATCCACGCCGCTGGCGCTGTTACGTCTACCCTTCACCAGAAGCTGAAATTCGAGTGGGAAGGCCAGATCATCACCATCTGTGGGGAGGAAGACATATTTGTTAGCCATCTGGCTACGTATAAGTACATTGAGATGGATGGAGAAATCCATGAAACTATGAGCCAGGGGTTTGAGGCCCTGAACATTAATGAAGCATCTGCTGTACTGGGAACCTCCATAACGTCGTATCAGCAAGCCCGGAAGGTTGTTGAAGAGGGTACTGCCCAAGGCTGGGGCAAGCTGTTGCCCGTGGAAAAGAAAGAAGACAGATTTGGGTTGGGTTACAGACCAACTCAACAAGATCAATCAGAGGCTGCAAAAGAGCCCAGTTTTGTCAGCGGGGGATTGCTCACCCCGGATGCTATGAACAACTTGGAAGACGAGGAGGAAAGCGACCGCAACCTGGAGAGCTGGATACGTCTAAGGATCCCGGGGAGCCAAGTCCTTAACTGGTCTTCCCAGGAAATTATAAGGGTTACTCCTGCAGAGTAATTATTATTTCCTGTATTTTAAAGCATGCATCAAGTCTTGCATCTTGCCCAAGATGTCAAGGCTCATTTTGTAATCGGGCCATCTTGTAATTTTGTGCAAATGGATTAATCAATGAATATCGGACATCTTTTGCAAACGAGTCTCTTTTTTCGCTCACTGTCTTTTCATTTTTTCTTTTTGTACAAAAATAAAATGGCAATGTTTTTCAAAATGATAACTTCATTTCACTTTTTTCTAAACAAAGATAAAATTAATCACTAAAATGAACCAATCTGAACCCTTGCAGAGAGTGTCTTTCAGACTGCACCGACAACAACACTGCTATGACTTCGTATGACTTCGACAATCCAATCAATCAAGCTGATGAAGGGGTCGAAGAAGATTATGAGCTACCTGAAGAGCTAGCCAGTTTGTTAAGGCAAGAGGAGAAGGTTATCACTCCTCATCAGGAGGAGATTGAAACAGTTAATCTTGGTACGGAGGAAGACATAAAAGAAGTTAAGATCGGGGCCTGTCTACAAGATTCAGTGAAAGAGCAACTGATTGACATGCTTCGGGAATATGTGGATGTTTTCGCCTGGTCTTATCAGGATATGCCAGGGTTGGACACCGACATTGTCATGCACAAGCTGCCTTTGAAAGAAGACTGCCCGCCAGTAAAACAGAAACTGCGCCGTACTCGCCCAGATATGGCAATGAAGATAAAGGAAGAGGTACAAAAACAATGGGACGCCGGGTTCCTTGCTGTAACTAGCTATCCGCCGTGGGTCGCTAATATTGTACCTGTGCCTAAGAAAGACGGCAAGGTGAGGATGTGTGTGGATTACCGGGACCTGAACAGAGCCAGCCCAAAAGATGACTTCCCATTACCTCACATCGATGTATTGGTTGATAATACGGCTTAGTTCTCGGTGTTCTCCTTCATGGACGGATTTTCAGGATACAACCAGATCAAGATGTCACCTGAAGACATGGAGAAGACAACTTTCATCACGCCCTGGGGCACGTTCTGTTATAAGGTGATGCCATTCGGACTGAAGAATGTTGGTGCAACGTATCAACGGGCTATGGTAACATTATTCCACGACATGATCCATAAAGAAATTGAATGTTATGTGGATGACATGATTGCCAAGTCCCTCACAGAAGAAGACCACCTGGTGAATCTGTTGAAGTTATTCAAGCGTCCGAGGAAATACCAACTGAAGTTAAACCCCAACAAATGCACATTCGGGGTGCGATCCGGTAAACTGCTGGGGTTTATTGTAAGCGAAAAAGGAATTAAAGTTGACCCTGATAAAGTTAAAGCCATTCAAGAAATGCCTGCACCGAAGTCGGAAAAAGAAGTTCGGGGGTTTCTAGGTAGATTTAACTACATTTCACGGTTCATATCTCACCTTACCGCAACCTGTGAGCCTTTGTTCAAGTTGTTAAGAAAAGAACAAACAGTCAGTTGGAATGAAGACTGCCAAAGGGCTTTTGACAAAATTAAGGAATACTTACAAGAGCCTTCAATCCTTATGCCTCCAGTTGAAGGAAGACCTATAATCATGTACTTGACAATATTGAAAGAGTCAATGGGGTGTGTGCTGGGCCAGCATGACGAGTCTGGTCGAAAAGAGTATGCAATATACTACCTAAGCAAAAAGTTTACCGACTGTGAACAACGTTATTCACTGCTCGAGAAAACTTGATGTGCTTTAGCGTGGGCTGCTCGCCGACTAAGGCAGTATATGTTGACCCACACTACTTTATTGATCTCAAAGATGGACCCAGTCAAGTATATTTTTGAGAAGCCAACACTTACCGGACGGGTTGCAAGATGGCAAATGATCCTCACAGAATATGACATTCAGTACACATCTCAGAAGGCCATCAAAGGCAGTGTATTGTCCGATTATCTTGCTGAGCAACCCATCGATGATTACCAGCCTATGAGATTTGACTTCCCTGATGAAGACATCATGTTCATAAAAGCAAAAGATCATGAAGAGCCTGTTCACACTGAAGGGCCTGACCCAGAAGAAGAATGGACTATGATGTTTGACGGGGCTGTTAACATGAATGGTCGTGGTGTTGGTGCAGTACTCATTACGCCTAAGGGAGTTCACATGCCTTTCTCGGCAAAGCTCACCTTCAACTGCACTAACAACGAAGCTGAGTACGAAGCTTGTATTATGGGTCTTGAGGAAGCCATTGACCTCAGGATCAAGACTTTGACTGTATTCGGAGATTCAGCTCTGGTAATCAATCAAACCAACGGCAAATGGTACACCCACCAAGATCATCTGATACCTTATCGGGACTATACAAGGAGGTTATTGACTTTCTTCACAACAGTCAAACTTGAGTATATCCCCCGAGATGAAAATCAGTTTGCAGATGCTCTGACTACCATTTCATCCATGATCAAAGTTCAAGCTGCCAACTTTGTGCCTTGAATCGCAGTATCCAGACTCGATAGACCAGCATATGTATTCTCAGCAGATATTGTCAAATATGATAAGCCTTGGTTCCATGACATCAAATGCTTCTTGGAGGATCAAACATACCCACCGGGGGTATCTTCCAATGATAAGAAGATATTAAGTAGGCTAGCTGGTAGTTTCTTCCTAAATACTGACGGTTCCCTGTACAAGAGAAACTTTGATATGGTACTTCTCAGATGCGTTGATAGGACAGAAGCGGACTTGTTGATGCACGAAGTGCACGAAGGATCCTTTGGTACCCATGCTGGGGGGCATGCAATGGCTAAAAAGTTGCTAAGATCAGGCTATTACTGGATTACAATGGATGCAGACTGTTGTGCCTATGCCAGAAAGTGCCATAAATGCCAGATTTATGCGGATAAAGTACATGTGCCTCCCAATCCTTTGAATGTGATGTCTTCACCCTGGCCCTTTGCCATGTGGGGCATAGATATGATTGGCAAGATTGAACCGACTGCTTCAAATGGCCAGAGATTCATCCTGGTAGCCATTGACTATTTTACCAAGTGGGTTGAAGCAGCATCTTATGCAAATGTCACCAGGCAAGTGGTAGCCCGATTCCTGAAGAGAGACATCATCTGTCGGTATGGAGTTCCCGAGCGAATCATTACTGATAATGGTTCCAACTTGAACAACAAAATGATGGCGGAACTATGCCGGGACTTCAAGATCCAACACCACAATTCTTCTCCTTACAGGCCAAAGATGAATGGCGCTGTAGAGGCAGCTAACAAGAATATCAAGAAGATTGTACAGAAGATGGTGGTTACCTACAAAGATTGGCATGAAATGCTACCATTTGCCTTGCATGGGTACCATACGTCAATCAGAACATCCACTGGGGCAACACCGTATCAGCTTGTGTATGGTATGGAGGCGGTCCTACCTATTGAAGTTGAATTACCCTCCCTGCGGGTACTGATGGATGTTAAGTTGAACGAAGCAGAGTGGGTCCGATCCTGATACGAACAAATGAATCTGATTGAAGAGGAGAGATTAGCTGCAATCTGTCATGGGCAGCTGTATCAGAAAAGAATGAAGAAAGCCTTCGATCAGAAAGTCAGGCTCCGAGAGTACCAAGTAGGAGATCTTGTGCTGAAAAGACTCCTCCCTCCTCATACAGACCACATGGGCAAGTGGACTCCGAATTATGATGGTCCGTTCATAGTAAAGAAAGTTTTCTCCGGTGGAGCACTAATGCTCAGTACTATGGATGGTGAAGACTTCCTGTCCCCTGTAAATTCAGATGCAGTTAAAAAATACTTCGCATAAAATGACCCGCTGGACATAAAAACAGAATGCAAGTCCAGGCAAAAATAGGGCATCCCGGCGAGTCAAAAACAGAATAAAAGACTCGGGCAAAAATAAGGGAAAATGAATTAAAAAAAATGTGTACACCCGCTGAGTTGAAAAGCCGCATTGGACAACTCAGGCAAAAATGGGTATCCCGGTGGATTGAAAACCCGAAAGGGCGATCCACGCAAAATAAGGGAATAAGCGAACAACTGCATTCTGAATTTATCTGTATCGCTTACAGCATGGTAAGCTTCGAAAGGTTCGAGCATCGGTCAGAATCAGCCTTCTTTAGAAAGCAAGACGAGAAGAACGTCAAAAGTCATACGAGTCATAGCAAAAGGGAAGCTCCTTGAAGCGTCATCAGCATTGCCAGCATCTTTTTGTTTCTCAATTTGTAACGATTTCCTCATTTCAGGGGATCCGTTTCTTTGATTGTATCTTGCCGATTCAGGGCACATAAATTAATAAAATCAGATTTTCAGTCATATTTCGTCTCGTACTCTTTTATTTGCAAGATGTCCGATGTCATTAATGTATTGTTTGCATAAAGACAGATGTTTCCCTTCTAAAAATACGTGCTTATAGGAAATATACCTACTCCCGGGAGTGTCTAAACTCCTATGATGGAATCCAGTAAGGGATACCTCAGGGTACTTGTATGTTTCTTTGTCTTTACAGGATTGCAGGTATCCAAAGCGCAACATGGGGCATGAAGGCTTCTCCCCAGTAGGCTGCCAAGTCATTGTTTCCTCAGCACACCTTCCAAACAGCTCCAGAGATGCTTTCTCCCCATCAGAGTTGCCAGGCATCACTTCTCCAACTTTTCCTTCAAAAGGTGTTCATATCCCCAGCTGAGTTGTCAAGTATCATCCTCAGTAGGATCCCCACAGAAATCTCTAGAAAGATCTTCCAGTGATCTTTCTTCTTCCCTGGCCGAATGCTAGACAGGGAACCATATCCCCACAGGATTTCACCCTTTATCCAGAAAAGCAACGCCTGAAGATCTCACAACAAAGTAACGAAAGCTCACATAAACCCCAGCTGGGTCCCTCATTACCGAGATGGGTCTATCAGTGATCAATTTCCCCAAGAAGAGTCATATATGTCAGAGTCACCAATGATCTCATCCCCAGCTGGGATGTCCACTTCAAGTAGATCAGCCAGAGATCTCCTCAGCAACGGGATCTGAATCCCGGATCGGTATCTTTGCATAATCATAGCATTCGCATCATATTTTCCCCACAAAGCGTAGCATTCCGTCTAATACGGAGCATTACGGCAAAAATCAAACATATTGTATAATCATAAGCCATGTTCTAAATCAAACATTTGTAAATACTGACAATCCATCAACAATATACAGAATATTTCCCAATTCCCCACCAGAGAGCCAAAGCATTTCCCTTACAGATACAAGATACATGCTCTTTTTTGGCACCCGTCCGCGTCATCATTCCCCAGTAAAATTGCCCGAGCAGACAGATGCTTACATTACAGATACTTCTCGACACTCGTCTGTGTCGTACCCCCAGTAGAAAGCAAAAGCGTCCCCTTTGCACTCACTAACACAGACACATATATATACAATTTCTTGACACCCGTCCGTGTCACCTTCCCCAACATAGCTTCCTAAAACACTTTGGGAACCATATACTTGTTTATAACACACTTTTTCCGACACCCGTTCGTGTCGAACTCTCCCCAGCAAGTTAAGCACTCGTCTGTGTTTCACTCATATTTGTTACTCATCATCTTTTCTACTTATACAGATACTCGTCCGTATCTTGTATACGCCACTTAAATCCCCTCAGATTCGACACTCGTCCATGTTCTTTGTTCACCAGTTGGTACTCGTCTGTATCATCATCTCTGAACATGCGTCAAGCGTTTGTTTCTACCGATACTCGTCCATATCGTAGTCTTAAGGATGCTCGTCCGCATCTTTAATCTATACACCGTGTCAAACACTTATACCTTCCTCTCTTGAATTTAGACACTCGTCTGTGCCTACCCTTCCCCAGAAGAATCCCCAACAAATCTTGTTGATCTATTTCTTGTCTATCTGGCATTCATCCTATGTCATGATACCTTTTCGGCAGCCGTACCCTGCTAGGTGATCGTCCTTCACCTTTTTGATGATCGTCCTTCATCGCTCCCAGAGGAGTCTCTATTCTTTAGAACCCATTCCTATCCGACATTCGTCCTATGTTGTGATATTTTCAGCAGCCGTCCCCTGCTAGGTGATCGTCCTTCACCTCTTGATGATCGTCCTTCATCATTCTATCTGATGGTCGTCCCCATCGTTGATCTTGTTATCTGGCATTCGTCCTATGTCATGATAAACCCCGAGAGCAGCCGTACCCTGCTAGGTGATCGTCCTTCACCTCTTGATGATCGTCCTTCATCATGCTTATCCGATGGTCGTCCCCATCGTCGACCTTTTTATCCGACATTCGTCCTATGTCGTGATACTTTCGGCTGCCGTACCCTGCCAGGTGATCGTCCTTCACCTCGGATGACCGTATCTCATCTTATCCCCAACGGAGCAGCCGTCCCCTGCTAGGTGATCGTCCTTCACCTCTGATGACCGTACCTCATCATTTATTTCATTTACGCCTTGAGCTTGATGGTCGTCCCCATCATTTATATATAATCCCCAGAGAGTCCTATTTCTGAACCTGATGGCCGTCCCCATCATAATCTCTTATATCCCCAGCTTGTCGGCCATCCCCATCATTGCTTTAATTCCCGCATATTCCCCAGCATGTCGGCCGTCCCCGTCATTGTTTCATCCCCAGTAGTCGTCCTCTGCTCGACGGTCGTCCTCCGTCACCCGCACTTTATAATTATACTTTACTTTCCTTTACCAATCCATATCCCTTTTCTTCTTCATTCTGTGAGTGCAAATTTTGGACTGTCTTTGGTATTCAACCACAAGTTATCTTGTTTGCCTGTTAAGCCGTTGCTTACATCCTACACAGCCAACTTATGCTTGAATAGGGGCAGCTGTAAACACCCCAAATTTGCCCTCACCCATTCACACCATGGCTTGTGATCTTTTCATGTGCATAAGTTCAATCATAGCATCTCATATTACCTTTGTGCTTCACTGCATTGATTCAAAGTCATCTGCATCTAGGGTTTGTGAACTGAGCATCCCTGAGCTACTTGAGCCACTTCAAAGGTCTTCAATCACTTCAAAGGGGTCCATGTATGTTCAAGCACCATATTATATCCCCACTAGGTCAAGGAAGTCAGAAAATCACAAGAACTTGGAAAGGCATGGAAGCAGAGCCAGGCTTAACTACACAGATGACCTAAAATTAGGGTTTTGGTTTCAGAGGCCATAACTCCAAATTTTTTGGTCATTCTTGTTTCTATTGGTCTCTATATGTTATAAAGATCATGCATATAAATTTTCATGAAGAAATTCCATGGGGAAGGCATCTGATCAAGAGATGACTTCTGGAGCAAGTCAGTGCAAAATCAGGGCATCTGAGGCCTCCAATGACCCAACCAAAGGGTGTTCTCCATCATTTTGAATGTGTATGATCTTTATTTGAACATAGAAGGTGTTAGAAGTTCACAAAATTGGAAAGTGACTTGTAATGGAAACTTGTCATTTTGGGAAAGTTTTTCAACCTCCTCTTTTTGATTCAAAAATGCTTCAAATGAGAAAACTTTGGTCATGAAAGTTATAGAATGGATCCTCCCATTTTCAAAAAGTACAAGAACTCATTCTAATTCATCTTGGATCAAAAGTTATGGTTTGTCAAAGTTGAACAAAATCACTAAATTTCCACTTTTGGCACCAAAGAGGGATTTTTGCAAATTCAAATTCCAAGCACTTTCAAGACCTCTAAATGACTTCTTTGCATCTTTATAACATGTTACAACTTAGCAAAATCAGAATTGCCCAAGAGTTTTCAAGGTTCATCACAAACTTTCATAAGCCATTTTCCATGAGATTCTCCAAAAGGGAACTTTTGCAAAAATGATGTCCAAGGATTGGTTTGACTTCTAATTGGTATCAAAACACCATAACAACATCACATAACTCATTTTGTCACAAATTGCCCAATAAATCATGAGATTTCATGCCTTGGTTCACAAGAAACTTCAAAGAGGGCAAAATGCAAAACTCATGCTATCTTGTAATCCAAGTGCTGCAGTTCTTCATGAATCATCCAAGGGTCATCCTCAAACTCAGTTGAGGCAGATACACTCTTTAGATTTCCTCTGGCATAGCCCATACCTATAGTACACAATTCTTGACTTTTTGGCCAATCACCCCATACCATTCCCACAGTACATGTCACTTCCTCAGACCTCTTCCAATAATCTAGGGATGTGTTATGGAACATAAAACAAGCTGGACATGAGCCAAGAACAGACACACAAGCAGATTCACAAAAACTGGCCTGAACCTTCTCCCCTTCGAAACTCCTTCCTCAGCCATCAAACCTTCATTTTTCTTTCACCAACAAGTCACAAATCACTCATAGAACAAAATCCACCCTCTGAAACAGCTTGAATCATCACACACAAAGACCTCCGTTTCTGCTACACCAGAACCAAACAGCCACAACCAACCACTCTCAAAGCTCCCCAAGCTTCATTTCATCATCAGGGTGCTTGAAGGAGAAGGATTGCACAAAGTTTGAGTCTAGAAAGCTATAAATCAGAAAAGCTTCATCTCAGGTAACATGCAGAACATTTTTCCCAGAAGTTAATTTTTAAGTTCTTTTATGATGCTATATGTTCTCCTGATCATGAATATGTATTTATTTTTGAAAATGGTGAAGAAACCAGCATGTATAACATCTCTGAACATTTGCCCGTGTTTTATATTTTGCTTCGATTCAGGCTTGTGAGAGAAAATAAATGAATTTGAGATGAGGGTTTAGGTTTAGATTGATGAGAGGATCATTTTGGTGGAAGAAATTTGGTGTTTGGTAACCTGTAGAAGAATCTAGGGTTTATGCTTACCGGAGAAGATGACCGGAACCACTGTTCCGTTCATCTGAAAGTCATTAACCCTAATTAGGGTTTAGGCCAGTTTTAAATTGAGACCCTTGGATCTGCCTTCCCGCGCGTGTTTGTGTGGACCAGATCATCCCATTAGCCATTAATCAGTCATTAATTAATTAAATCCAGGATTAATTAAATATTAAGTAAATTTAGCCAGGTTTGAACTTGGGCCGTAGGATTGCGCGCCAAGTCAACACCCCCAAGCCCAGATCAAATCCTGACCTTCCCTTTGGCTTAGTTTCCATTTTAATTAGTTTTATTTCATTTTATTTGCATTTTATTTACACGAATTTTAAAAAATAGCAAATCACATTTAAAAATTCTGAATTTTTTTGTCAAGCATTTCATTAATTTTCAGAACCCAAAAATATTTTTATTTTTATTTTTTGCATTAAAAATTATTTTTAAATCATTTAAATGTTTATTTTTAATTAGTTAATGGAAATTAATTAATTAAAAATGCATTTAGGTATTTAAAAATCACCAAAAAATTCACATTACATTTAAAAACATTTAGAAACATTATCCAACTCTCAAAACAAATTTCTTTTTGGTACTTGATGCATTTTGACAATTTTCATTGGAATTAAATTTGTTTAAAGGCAATATTTTTGTTCAAACTTTGAAAAATTCATTCTGCCTAACCAGGAAGAGTTTGATGATGATTCTTCTTGCATTGCATCCTTCACATCATTTAGTTTCTAGGGTAAAATTGGTTTGAATTCATATTTCATTTTCAATTTGTTTTGTATTTTTCATTGTGAGGTATCCCAAAACCCTAGTTGACTTAGGAAATTCATAACTTTCACTAGGTTAAGAGTTAGGTCCCCTCCTTTGGACAGTGAACTTGTGTAGGGTTAGGGTTCCTTTGATCCCATTTTCAATTTTTTATCATGTCATTTGCTTCTGGTTTTGAATTTTGTGTTACATATTATGCATAAACCCTAATTTTTGCCTTCATTTGCATTCATCTTTCATTTGCTTGCACTCATAAACTTGTCATGACATTTTGTGCATCCATATGACATATAAGACACCTTAGGACATATTAGAATCATGTTTGATCATTGCATATTTCATTTGCCATGATATATGTCCATTCCATTTCATAAACTTTCATGAACTTCCATGGTTCAAAGCATGCTTCATTTGCATCCTCATCCTTGTATGATCATCCACAACTCTTGACATGTGTTTTCATCATCATTTAGCATCCTTAACATCATGTTTATGCTTCTGACTCTGGTTTTCATCATGACATTTCATCTCATTTGCATTGCATTTCATTTCTTTTGCTAACTTTTCAGGTGGTAAGTTGTTTTGAGGAGTGAATTTGCCTTCACTTCTCACAATCTCTTTTCATCTCTCTTATGCATCATTGCTGCATTTTATCTTTTGTATTTGAGTGAGCTTGCTCATTCATGCTCTTTCCCACTCTCTTTCTTCAAGCAACTTGTCTTATTAAGTGAAGCAAGTTGTCTTGCTTCTCTCTGTTTCTTCCTCCTTTCATCTGCTTCTTTCCTGGTGGCTTCTCTCCTGAAGATCTTTTGCAAGCTTCATAAACCCTAGGAACAACCAAGCATGATAACAATTAGGGTTTGATTAGTCCCCCATTTAGTTTTGCCTTTTTGTCATCTTTGAGTCTTCTCTTCTCATCTCATAATCAAGGACTAAACCCTAAAGGTTTTAAGGCTTTGTGATTAAGCTTATGCCTGCATCCTTCTATTAGGATGGAGTGTATAACTTTAATCCTAAGTGTCAAACCCTTAATGTGTTTAAACCCTTTAATCAATCCATCTAATAATCATCAAGACATCAAACTTGTAACTTGGGCCTTGCATTAGGGTTCTAATTCTTCCTTAACTGGTTAAGAAGGACTAACCTAGTGTTAATGGACAAGTCCCCCTCAAGTTGTCTTACAAATCATAAAATCCACTTCTTAATCTTATCATTAATTAAAATCCACTTTAATAAAGGCTTTGTTTTGTCATGAGGTTAATCCCTAATCATGGATTAAGTTGAGGAGCCTTCCTCAGCTTAAATGTTCTCATCTATTATCCTTCTATTAGGATGGTGTAATGAGTCCATTAAATCTTTGATTATGGCTTAAACTCATTACTTAACACTAAACAAAAACATCTAAATAATCACAAGTAGGTTAATGATCTTAATCCTACATCATGGTGATTAAGTGTGAGGTGCTTACTTCATACTTAAGGTATTCTCATTACCCCTAATCAGAGGGAGGATGTGATGAGTTTACTAACCCTTTGGTTTAGGCTTAAGCTCATTTTCCTATGACAAATTCCAAAAGCAATAAAAGATTAAAAAACCAAAAACAAACAATAATCGTCTCCTCCGGGATTCTTTTCTCATCTCATTCACTCACAAACGAGAACTCGCTTCTTCCGTCTAATGCAAGACAGTTTGCACCTGAGCCAGGCAGGTGATACACTTGAGCATAGATAAGTAAGCAGTTCACAAGTCAATTTATCTTTCAGTCTCTTTGGGTCGAACTACGGTGTTCTGACTTCCTCATTGCACGAGAGGATACGTAGGCATAACTTAACAGTTATCGAACAAAAGTCTCTGTATATTCCCCCTCTTTCAGCTTTATTCTTTAGCCTCATAGTCTTGAACTTTACACTTTTGTTCTTACACTAACACTTATTTATTTCCCTTCACACTTCTTTTACACTGACACTTGCATTCTTTTCCAGCTTTGATACACAAATTGCAATGACACTACCCCTTTAAAACACAAATCTTTTAAGCGTGGATCCCGTCGAGTACGACGGACAATCTGGGTGCTAATACCTTCCCAGGTTGTTACCAACCCCCTTTCTCAATCTCTCTGGTTCGCAACCGTCTTATCCATATTTTCCTAGGTTTATGCAGCATTACCTTTCCTTCGGGATAAAAATGCCTAGCTGGCGACTCTATTCATTTCTCTCTCTTTCGCCGACCGTTCGCGTCTGTACCCCGTTTGACCTAGCCTCATTTGGTGGGAGCGACATAAAGCTTTAAGAGTTTAGTCTCTGATTATTGAGATGAGAAGAGAGACTCAAGGAGACTTAAAGGTAAAAGACTAATGGGGACTATACACAACCCTAAAAGTTATCATGCTTGGGTATCCTATGGTTTGTTAGGCTTAAGAGAAAGGATCTTCAAGGCCACCAATGGAAGAAGCAGATGATAGGGGAAGGGAGAAGAATAATAAGTTACTTACTTCCTGAAGAAGATAAGTAACTTAAAAGAAAGAAAGTAAGAAGGATGGAACATAAGTGAATTAGATTCACTTTAAAGACATGTAAATATGCATATGAATGATGAGAAGAGATGGGAAGTGAAGGCAAATCCACCTCCCAAATAACTTACCAAGAGTTCCTGAAAATGTTAGTATGAATGCATAAGACATAAAGTAAAAGGAAATGAAATGAAATGAGATGTGAAGACCAAAGTCAGAAGTGAAAATGTAAAGTAAAAGTCATATGAGATGATGCAATGTCATACAAGATGCATATGAATGATCATACAAGTATGAGATGCAAAGGAAACATGCTTAGAAGTTTGAAAACACATGGATGTTCATGAAATGTAATGAATGCAAGACATGGCAAATGAATGAAGAAATGATCAAGCAATGTTCTAACATGTCCTAAGATGTCTAAGATGTCATATAAATGTTTGAAATGTCATGGAAAGTTCACATGATGATGATATGCAAAGATGAATGCAAATGAACATGGGAAATTAGGGTTTTATGAATGTATGAGATGCAAATGACCAAAACAAAAGAAATCAACATGATAAAAAATTGAAATCAAACTCAAACAAACCCTAAACCTATACAAGATCAAACCCCAAAGGAGAAGGTCAGAAGCTTAACCTAGTGAGAGTTATGAATTTTCTAAGTTTGCTAGGGTTTTTGGGTGATTCTCAAGGGAAAATGAAAATCAAATTGAAAATGCAAGATGAATTCATGAGAAAAATAAACTAGAAACTACATGTATTATGTGAAACAATTCAAAAAGAATAAAATTCAAACTCATCATGGTTAGGCAGAAGTGAATTTTTCAAGTTAGGGTTAGAAAATATGATTTTTAACAACCCTAATTCAAAGAAAATTGTGAAATTATGATAAAACCTAAAAAGAAATTTGTATGATGAGTTTGAAAATGTTTCTAAATGTATTGAAATGGTTCATGAAATTTTTGGTGATTTTTAGAAACATAAATGTATTTTTAATTAATTAAAATCCATTAACTAATTAAAAATAACATTTAAATATTTTAAAAATACTTTTTTAATGAAACAAATTAAATAAAAATCAATTTTGGTTTAAGAAAAATATTTGGATCAGAAATGCACAAGATCATATTTTTGTGATGTTTTTAACTATTTTAAATAAAATATGCAAAAGAAATGAATAAAAAATGAAAATAAAATGATTTAAATGAAAAGTAAACGCATCCAAAGGTCCAGATTCAAATAAAAAGGGAGGGAGTTGACTGGCGCGTGTTTCAAAGGCCCAGATCAAATCTGGCTAATTAAATATTAAACCTAATTAATTAATCTAATTAAAATTAAGTGGACAAATCATGGCCCTCTAATTACGCGTTAATCACCATCTGACGGCTCACATTCAAACTGGTAACTAAACCCTAATTATTTTTAGGTGACCGGATTTAGCTCCGGTCATCTTCTCCAGCACCCCCTCCCTTGAGTTCACTCAAACCTCCATAAAACTCACCAAAATCTCCAGAATTGATCTTTAAACATCAACAAACTCAAATCCAACAACAAAAACAATTAATCATGCATAAACAAAGAGAATTGAAGAAGAACAAAATTTAGGTCAAAGTTTCAGAGATACGGTTCATGCTTTTTTCTTCATCATTTTCAAAACCAACAAGTGCACTGTGATCAGGAGAGCATAGGGAACATTTCTAGAACATGGAATAAAGTTTATGGAAAAAACGTTCTAAGGGGCTACCTGAGATGAAGCTTTCACTCCCTGAGCTTTCTGGCCTCTTTCTTGGTTCAATCCACCTCCAATGAACCCCCTGATGATGTTGCAATGCTTAGAACAAGTTTGTGTGGCCTGGTTTGAGAGGTACAACTCCTCTGCACCAGGAATCGTGTTTTGGTTTGGCTGTGTTTTAGGGCTTTTCAGAGGGTGCTTTGTGTTTTATGGACCATTTGAAGTGATTGGTGAAGTTTGTTTTGAGGTTTGATGGCTGGATTTTGAGAATCGAAGAAGGGAAGCTTTTTGGAAAATTTGTGAATGCTGAGTTCTTGGAGGTTTCAGGCTTGATTGTCTTGTGAAATGAGCTCCATAATGTTTGTATGTAATGTCTTGATTGGTCAGAGAGTGGTTAGTGGCATGGTTTGATTGGTATGGGAAAGTTGCAAAAAAGTCAACAACTTTGTACCTCAATCATGGTCCATGGCAGAGCTGGCTTCAAGGGGTGTCTGGCCTCAGCTTGCATCAAGGAGAGCCATAGAATTGGTTTTATGCAGCTGGCACAAGTGGAGAGAAGGTTTCAAAAGGTTTTGCAACTTTTCCCTCTTTGAGAATTTCATGAAAATGTCTTGTGGAAACTTGCAATCCAAGGCACAATTTTGGTTCAAATGCATTGCACTATGTTTGTATGATGCCTAGTAATCAATTAGAGGTCATGAAATGGCTTGGAACTTGAATTTGCAAAAAATCCTCTTTGGCATGAACTTGAAAATTATAGGATTTTTGCCAACTTTGAAAGGCCGTATCTTGAGTTCTAGGAGGAATCAAGACATGTTCTAGTACTTTTTGAAAAGGGAAAGACCTAATCTACAACTTTCATGTCCAAGAATTTTTCATTTGAAGCATTTTTGGTCATGAAAGAGGAGGTTGAAAATCTTTCCCAAAATGGAAAGTTTCCATTACAAGTCATTTCCAAAAATGGCAAGTTTGAATTTGGCTCAAAATTCTTCAACTTTGTGAACTTCCAACCACTTCTAAGATCAAATAAAGATCATAGAGACTCAAAATGATGATGATGACCCTTTGGTACCCTTGTTGGGGGCCTCAGACGCTCTGATTTTGACTTTACTTGCTCAAGAAGTTACCCAATGATCAGATGACTTCCACAATGAATTTCTTCATCCAACTTGGTACACATGATCCTTATAACATATTAAGAACATTAGAAACAAGAACGACCAAAAAAATTGGGGTTAAGGCCTCTGAAACCAAAACCCTAATTTTGGTCATCTGTGTAGGAAAACCCTAGCTCTACCTCTATGCCTTTGCCCTTCTTTGTGACCTCTTTACTTTCATGAACTTTGGGGAGCATATTATGATCATGGAACACACATGGACCCTCTTGGCAAGCTTCAAGACCTTTGGGATGGCTCAGATCACTTCTTGGATTGCTCAAATCACAAACCCTAGATGCAGGTGAAATGGAACTATGCAGATGAAACAAATATGCAATATGAGATGTAATGCTTATGTAAATGCAAAAATGAAAGATCACAAGCCATGGTGTGAAAAAAAGTGAGGGAAAATTTAGGGTGTTTACATCTGCCCCTATTCAAGCATAAGTTAGCTGTGCAGGATGTAAGCGCCTGGCTTAAAAGACGAACAAGATAACTTGTGGTTGAATACCAAAGACAGTCAGAAATTTGCACTCGTTAGGGAGAAGAAGAAAAGGGATATAAATTTTAAAAGGTAGTATAGTATGATTATCAAATGAAAGCGAGGGAGGACGACCATCGAGCAGAGGACGACTGCTGGGGGTAAAACGGTAAGCAAAGCAATGACGGGGACGACCGACAAGCTAGGGAAATGAAGAAACCGCGACGGGGACGGCCATCGGGTAATAAAATAAAATTCTCTGGGGATTTAGACACGCATATATGGGGACGGCCATCAGGCTTGGAAAGTAAAGTAAACAACGATGAGGATGGTCATCGGGTGAAAGAATAAATGAAATAATGATGAGGGACGGTCATCAAAAGGTGAAGGACGATCACCTAGCAGGGGAGGGCTACTAAAAATATCACTACATAGGACAAATGTCGGATAGAAAAGGCCAACAATGGGGACGGCCATCGGATAAGCATGATGAAAGACGATCATCAAGAGGTGAAAGACGATCACCTAGCAGGGTACGGTTTCTCTCGGAGATTATCATGACATAGGACGAATGTCGGATAACAAGATCAACTATAGGGATGGTCATCGGATAAATGATGAGGGACGGTCATCAAAAGGTGAAGGACGATCACCTAGCAGGGGACGGCTGCTAAATATATCACGACATAGTGTTGCACCCCAAAATTTGCCCTCCCCAAGACAATACATTGTGTACTAAGAGGTTCACAAGGTTCACAAGGTTCACAAGACATCTCATGAGGTTCACAAGGTTCACAATTAGTCAGAAAGTTTGACAATTCCCTCAGACAATGCATCCTCCTAAGCAATGCATCTTAAACTAGGGTTTTGACTTTCATCAGGTTAAATGGACTTCCAAGACTTCAAGTGAGCTTCATAGCATCCTATATATGTTCAAGAATCCCCATGTCAAGTTTCAAGACTTTCCCAAAAGATTTGCTCAGTCAGATGATCAGATAGGTTAAAATCAGTCAAAGCAGTTAAAAAGTCAAACTGAGGTCAACTGTGATCAAACCAAAGTCAAACTTCATGATTTTTTGCCAACATCAAGTATATGAAGTAAAATTCATCATTTGATCAAGGGTTGATCATGATTCATCAAGGAGATTTCAGATTATCAAGAATCAGGAGTTTCTAAATTAGGGTTTTCATAGGAAAAGTCAACTGAACTTTGACCAGCCATAACTTTCACATGCTTCATCAAAAATTTTCCATCCAAAGCTCATTTTGAAGGAAATTGAATTCTCTACAACTTTGTGTCTCACAAGCCAAGCCCAAAAATGCTTTGTGATATAAATAAAATTTCATCTTTAAATCCAGATTTACTTTTACCCTATTTACATAAGCGAAAACGTCTGTTGGTTGTGTTTGAATGTATGTATGTTTTTGAATATGATTGATGTTTACCAGAAATGCATGAAATGCAGTAATAGTATTTACTAAGGACGAACGAGGATGGTAGTTCAACGAAGCTTCGCCGGTTCATCCCTACAAGACAACTACAAATCCCCAGTAGAGCAAATCTATCTTTATAGATGCTTCGAGTTACATCTCCCCTTGAATTTATGTCCATCTCTTTTATCCTTAGTCGGGATACTCAGGAACTTATTCTTTCAATAGAAGTTCGACGAACGAAGACGGGAGGTTATAAGTACTATACTATCAAATAAGACGGGAACAAGGTCTTCATATTCTTCAGCAACGAATCGGGATTTATTTTCCCTAGCCAGCAGTTGATATACAAAGATATCTGGACGCTTCAGGCTGCATGATTCATACATACATCATTTACATCATACCATAGCATATTCATAAATGCATAATACATTTACTTAGATGCACCATGTCATGCATGCATATTGCATAAACTAACCTTTTTCCTTGCAGGATGGTTATATGCAGATAAAACAATATCAACAACTCACAACAGGTCAGAAACGATCTATACGAAGGTCTAAATGCTGATACTTAATCATTACTCAAGATGTCCTCGGATAGTAGGCAAACGGTCTGTACGAAGATTCATTCCCTAGTCCAGGATATTTTCAGAAGATATTCTTTTGTCCTTGGATATTAGGCAAACGGTCTGTACAAAGATCCATTCCCTAGTCCAGGATATTTTCAGAAGATTTAATCTATTTGTTCTTGGATATTAGGCAAATGGTCTGTACAAAGATCCATTCCCTAGTCCAGGATATTTTCAGAAGATTTAATATATTTGTTCTTGAATAGTAGGCAAACGGTCTGTACAAAGATCCATTCCCTAGTTCAAGATATTTTCAGAAGAATTAATCCTGATATTCTTTTGTTCTTGGAGAGTAGGAAAACGGTCTATACGAAGATCTATTCCCTAATCCAGGATATTTCCAGAAGAGATGATCGTCACGAAGATTTATTTCTACTGGTCTATTCAAACCATGTTGCATAAACGATTCAGAGACGGCCTATACGAAGACCTAGTACTGATATCCAATATCAACATAAAGATATTATCACCTCCTGATATTATGGATGGCATCTATAAGCCCATCTCCAGTTCTTCCACGTGGAATCTTCAAGCCCACTCAAATACATACAATTAATCATCAGCTTTACTTTGTGCACCGGCGAGTGCAAATTTTTGGGCTTTTGTGTTCAATCCCCTTCAACCTTCCAGGTCACGAATGGCACGTATACCAATCAAATCCCTCAGGTTTCATAAAATTGAACACGGGCAGCTGTTGCACCCCAAAATTTGCCCTCCCCAAGACAATACATTGTGTACTAAGAGGTTCACAAGGTTCACAAGACATCTCATGAGGTTCTCAAGGTTCACAATTAGTCAGAAAGTTTGACAATTCCCTCAGACAATGCATCCTCCTAAGCAATGCATCTTAAACTAGGGTTTTGACTTTCATCAGGTTAAATGGAATTCCAAGACTTCAAGTGAGCTTCATAGAATCCTATATATGTTCAAGAATCCCCATGTCAAGTTTCAAGACTTTCCCAAAAGATTTGCTCAGTCAGATGATCAGATAGGTTAAAATCAGTCAAAGCAGTTAAAAAGTCAAACTGAAGTCAACTGTGGTCAAACCAAAGTCAAACTTCATGAATTTTTCCAACATCAAGTATATGAAGTAAAATTCATCATTTGATCAAGGGTTGATCATGATTCATCAAGTAGATTTCAGATCATCAAGAATCAGGAGTTTTTAAATTAGGGTTTTCATAGGAAACGTCAACTGAACTTTGACCAGCCATAACTTTCACATGCTTCATCAAATATTTTCCATCCAAAGCTCATTTTGAAGGAAATTTAATTCTCTACAACCTTTGTGTCTCACAAGCCAAGCCCAAAAATGCTTCATTTGGAAGGTATGAGCTAAGACATTATAGGTCATTTTAAAAGTCAACAAAAAGTCAACAACTTCCAAAGAGCATAACTTGAGAATGGTAAAAGATATGGACATGAGACCAAAGAGGTTGCTTAGAGGACTCTTTAAGCTTTCCAAAATGTCCAAGAACACCTTCATAGCATTAAAATTGAAGGATTTGTGCCCTTGCAAAGTTGGGAAATTTTTGGGAAGTTTATGAAGCAAATGAGGCCTTAAAACTAATTTTTGCTAAATGAGCCCACCAAATTGCCATCCAATCTTTACAATATCATCAAGAACGACCCAACCCACACCTTTTCTGATTTTTTACATTTTATTTAATATTTATTTGAATTTTATTCATTAAATACAAATTAAATTAAAATAAAATATGAAAATCATATATTTGGAAGGGATTGTGGTTCTAGAAGGTCTTAATATTCATTTAAACTTGATTGATACCATATAATTTCAGATCATCCCAAAATAGCAATGAGATATCCAAGTTTTCAATGTTTTTAAGATCAAATCTTTTTCAATCTCATGAGGTCCAAAAATCCAAAGGAGTGGTCAAATTCTTGACCTAGTTTTGTTACATGATATATATACAACATTAATCAATGCCAAGGTCACGAATTCTCAGCCTCCAAGCATAAGAACAAACTTCAAACTTTTCAAGAAAAACTCCAATTCGGTTTACAACTTAGAGGCGTTTTCAAAGCTTTTTGAAGGTGGCATTAGCTTGCTTGAGCATCACTGAACACAATTCAATCATCATAAGCATCCAAAACATCATATAATTGTCTAACCGAATCATGCTTTGTTCTTGAATTTGAATTTTTTTCGATTTCATATATTTGTTGGTTTTAAATAATATTTGATGACTGCTTGATGTTTGTGAAGGTGCTAGGAATGTTTCTGGGTTCTTAATTTGAAGAATCGTGACCTTAATCTCCAAACGCCATTTTTAGGGTTTTAGAAACATGAAATCGGGAACCATAGCCAGAGGCGATTTCCCATGAAATTGACAAGTTAATTGGACTCATAGGACTGTCATGAATTGATTTATGTTATTAGAATGAATTTATCTTGTATGCAATGTGTTTTTCAATTCGCAAGACCTGTAGCTACGAACATAATCCGTCACTACAAGTTCTAGTGACGGAAGAAGTGTCACTAAAACCTAAGTGGACGGCTGGAGCTTGAAGACGAAGTTGCGCGCCAAATTCCAATTTCAAATTCTAATATTATATTTTATGTTGTTGTTGTTATATATATTTCAGAAAAACAAGTTGGCTTAGTTGGTTGGACGCGCATGTGGATGGCTTCAGTACCTGGGTTCGAATCCCAGGTTTTGCGTTTTTTTTGTTTTATTTATCACATTTACCAGTTTGTATATTTAATAATTATTGTTCATCTTGTGTTTGCTAGCACGCGCTAGCCCAGTGGCTGGGTTTTAGGCATGGTAAGGGGGAGGTCCTGAGATCAAAACCAGGCTCCCCACTTTCTTTTTATCACTAGTTTCTTTTATTTATTTATTTTTTTAATTAACTTATTTCTTATAATTACTAATTTTATTTAAATATTGATTAAACCTTTATATTTTATATTAATCTTATAATATTTTTGATAAATCACTTTAATTAATTTAATAAACAATTTTGTATGTAAAATATTATTTTCTTCTAAGTTGTAAATAATTTATGTAAATATTATTTAATTTCTAAATTTAAAAACTAACCCTAATTTCTTATATATATAATTAAAACCCTAGTTTTTTTCTAAAACCCTAATTTTCTCTAACCCTAACCCTAACCCTAGTTTTTATTTAACTTTAATATTAAAACTTAATTAATTTTTCTAATATATATAATTTAATAACTACTCATTTGTTCAAATAACTATTATATTGTTTATTATTACACTTATTCTATTTCTTTTAATTCTTTTTTCTTTAAAATTGTTTATTTAACTTTAAAAAATATTTTCTTAAATCTTATATTCTTTATATTTGTTCTAACCTCTTTTTCTCATGATTATTATTGTTGCTAACCCCTTTTTTTAATTGTCATTTATTTATTATATAGCTATTATTTAATTATTTATATTATAATGTAATTGCGAAAGCCTTGTAATAGTCGTAGTTTATTATTGTTCTATTATTTATAAATATTCTTGCTATGGTTAGTAATTATAGGGAGTGATAACATGTTTGTGCTTTAAAATTAATTTAGAATAACTAATTTAATAAGATAAATATATGAAAATAAACACTCACACACGTAAGTCGATCTTTGATCGCCATCTCACACTTTCTAAGGGTATTCCTCATGTTTCCTAAATTATAAGGTCAAGTAAGGTGTCTTAAAGCAAAGTCCCTTTTCACAAAATATCATCAAGTCCCTTTTAAGATTATAAGATCAAGTCCCTTCGATGTTGCCTACGGTAAATGATCTTGTCCCTTCGAATAAAAGATGATAAGTCCCTTCGTATTGCTAAGACACCTTACAGTTGCCTAAACACAGATGTCCCTTCACATGTCCCTTATAACATCCAAGGTAATGACTACCTATTCCTTAATAATAGGGATAGTCTTACCATTGAAAGAACATTTAAGAACAGTAAAGATTTAATTTAGGGTAGGTTCCTCTTAAGTACTTGCTCACTTTTCTTCAAAAATACTTCATTACACTTCATATTTCAAACAAATTTTCAAAACAAAGTCTTTATATACATCCATACAAGGATCATTATAAAGTACTTAAGAAAATTTTTAATCACACACTACACTTCTCAAAACAATTTAAAGTGAGCTAAGTAACTAAGAGCCCATGGATAACCATGGATATAAAGGGTGCTAACACCTTCCCTTTATATAACCTACCCCCCGAACTCAAAATCTTTTTAAGGTCTTTCCTGTTCTTTTATGTCCTTTCCTTTTGGATAAAATAAAAGTCGGTGGCGACTCTTGCTATCCGCAACATTTAACTAAAGTCAGTTCTCCCACCATGTTACAGAACTGGCGACTCTGCTGGGGAATTAATAAAAGAGGGGTACCCTTAGGAATTAGATCACTTTAAATTTGTTTGCTTTGTCTGCTTTACTTTACTTGTTGGGTGCTCTTATGTGTGAAAGATCCTAACCCGGATCTAGTGTACCTTAGGTAAATGGCAATAGACCAAGGAAAATGTACGGCGTATACCGATATGGTTGATCTGGTGGCCATAGTTAGTGTGACTTCTTGGTTGGTGCTTATGTTCCTTAAGCAAGTTGAGGATAATATGAGGTTGCCATATGTTGTCAATACACTAACTAACTTTTAGAACCCTAGTCATCCCATCTAGGCCTTTAGAAAAGTAGTGAGATAACCGGCTTTGGTGAAGACTGAAGTTGGTTGATACTCGATGCTACACTCATTGAGATTCTAAACTTGGAGGGTTTTGGTTGGCAAGTAAGTTGCCTACTGAACAACCACCCTTGTGAAGGATCAATGATATTGAGATCCCTTAGAACCTGGTTACTTTTGTAGGACAGGATGAACCAACTAAACTTCAGGGGAGGGTATTTACCTTTAAACCTCATGCAAGCCTTCAAACCTAGGGCTATTGTGTGACTTGTTTGTGTGTTCCACATGTTTGTGATTGAGCATAACATCATAGCAGCATCATGCATCATAAGCATAGAATTTTCACTAACCATTTCAAGGACCAAAAGATTTATCTTTGTTCTTTGTTGCAGGTCATGGCTTCTGCTCGTAGGAATACTATCCGGATCAACTTTGTAGGAATACCTCCTAAGCTTAAGGAATTGGTCTCTCAAGTTTCTGAAAACTCTCAGTTCATCAAGAGACATGGTCACCTATTGGATCTAGTCACTTCAGGGTTCAATGAAGACATGATGAGTGTTCTGTTTCAGTTCTTTGATCCTAAACATCATTGCTTTACATTCCCCGACTATCAGTTGGTTCCTACAATGAAGGAGTTCTCCAAACTGTTGGGTATACCTATCCTCAACCAGAGACCTTTCACAGGCTTGGAAAAAGAGCCTAAACCTGAAGTCATTGCTGCAGCCCTACATCTGAAGAAATCAGACATTGTCCTTGAAACCAGGAGTGGAGTTAAGGGTATTCTTGCTAAGGTATTGATGGAGAAAGCTCAAGTGTTCCTGAAGGCTATGAGTTATGATGTTTTTGAGGAGATCTTAGCCCTATTGATCTATGGCTTAGTATTGTTCCCCAATCCATACCAGTTCATAGACGTACACGCCATCAACATATTTTTGACTCGCAATCCAGTGCCTACATTACTTGGAGACATATTACACTCTCTTCATACCCGTACTACGAAGGCACGAGGAACTTTGATGTGTTGTATACCTCTCTTGTCTAGGTGGTTTATTTCTCACCTTCCTCGATCAGTGATGAAGAATGAACAAGGGTTCAGGTGGTCCAAGAGGATTATGTCACTTTCTCATTCAGATATTCATTGGTGTTCCCGATCTATGGAGAATGTTACTATCATTGACCGTTGTGGGGAGTTCCCTAATGTGCCACTCCTTGGCATAAGAGGGGGCATTACCTACAATCCTTCTTTAGCTCTACGTCAGTTTGGTTACGCTCGGAGTGATGGTCCTCATGACATGCTTATTCAGGGTATTGTGTTCGACTACGACAACGATCGGCAAGGTTATCATCAAAGGTTCATACGAGCATGGGGTAAAGTGAACAAGGTTGACAGCAAGACTCTGGAACCAAAGTACACTATTCCTATGGAAGCTTATCTCATATGGGTGTGATCTCGTTCTCAGACTCTTATGATGCCATATCCTGCTATCATGCCAGTCACCGTGGAGCCTGTTGCTGAAGGAGATACTTCTTATATCATTCTTCATCCAGACATGCCCACTGACATGGAAGAGTTACAGAGGTCCTGGATCCAGTTGAAGGAGCAAAGAGATAATTTTGAGACTTATTACAAAGCAAGTCAAGAAAGAATCCTGGAGCTAACAAAACAACTTCACGAGGAGCGGAATCTCAACTCATACCTCAACACAAAGAGGAAACATCCATGGGAGACTTAAAAACCCATTTTTGTATTCATTTCATTTTTATTGTAAGCCCAAGGGGCAAACAAGTTTATTACTAATAAAAGCTTACCTTTTTAAATCTTGCAGTCCTTGAAAACATTGCATACGCATTTACATACCATGTCACTGCATCACATGTTTCTTATATACATGTATCTTATCTTCTCGCTGTTTATTTCAGCAGAAATGGCTCTTGAACAGACTGTCAAAGATCTCCAGGCTCAGAATGCACAATTCCAAGAGTTGATTCTGAACTTGTCCAAGGGACAAGATGAGTTGAAGACACTGCTGGCTAAGAAGAATAAGAAGACTAGAAGACCAGGAGGCTTTATTAATCTTGGAAGAAGATTCAAAGGTCCTGTCAAGACAAAGGAACAGGTTGATGATTATGAGTCTGAAAATTCTGAGAAAGAGGGAGGCAGTCTCCATGATACTGTGGGAGATTCTGATTCTGAAGCAAATTATTATCATGATCCTAGTGAGGATAAGTATAAGATGCTGGTAGACAGGATGAATGCCATGGAGTTACAAAAATCTTATGGGCTGGATTTTGAAGATCTGAGTTTAATATCTGGAGTGGTTATACCTATTAGTTTCAAGGTTCCTGCTTTTGTGGTGTATAATGGTGTCTCATATCCCAAGCTGCATCTAAGGTCCTATGTCCGGAGGATTCAACCATATACTGCTGATAAGAAATTGTGGATTCATTTCTTCCAAGAGAGCTTGTCTGGAGCTCAATTGGAATGGTATTATCAACTGGAAAGTATCAATATGCGTGATTGGAATGATCTTGCTGAGGCCTTCTATAGGCAATACCAATACAATGCTGATTTAGCACCTACTCGCATGCAGCTCCAAAGCATGTCAATGGGTGCTAAGGAGAATTTCAAGGAGTATACCCAAAAATGGAGAGACCTGGCTGGCAGAGTTCAACCTCCTCTGACTGACAGAGAGCTAGTGGATATGTTTATGAGTACGCTGAATGGTCCTTTCTATAGTCACCTTATTGGAAGCTCATCATCTGGTTTCACTGAGCTGATAATGACTAGAGAACGTGTGGAAAGTGGTATAAGAAGTGGTAAGATATAGGTGGGTGCCTCTTCATCAAGCACTGCAAAGAAGCCCCCTAGTGGAAAGAAGGAATCCAATGTTGTGTATGGTCAACCCAGTCGTAACAGGAGTCACCAATCTGTAGGAGCAGTTCACATTTCTAATCCTACTCCTGCAGCACCAGAGCTGCCACCAAACAATCAACAGAAGCCTAGAAGACAGTTCACCAAGATCAACATGTCACTGGCCCAAGCCTTGCAACACCTGTTGAAAGGGGAACTCATTACTTTGAAGGACCCTCCTCAGAATCCTAATACTTCCTCTCCTCGATACAATCCTAATGCAAGATGTGCTTATCACTCTAATTGTCCGGGACATGATACCAACAACTGCTGGATATTGAAAAACAAGATTCAAGATATGATTGGAGCTGGAGAGATTGAATTTGACCCTCCTGGGACTCCAAATGTGATTACTGCTCCCATGCCCAATCATGAGAAGACTGTTAATTTCGTTGATGAAGTTTCATATGTTTCCTCAGTAGCAGATGTGACTACTCCTCTATCTGTTATTAAGAAGAAATTGGTACAAGCTGGATTATTTCCAGGTTGTAATGAAGACTGTTTTTATTGTGCTTACAAACCTGATAGTTACTGGAAGTTGAAAGATGATATTCAACGCCTCATGGACAATTACACTATATTGTTTGAGAGGACACCTTCTGTGGAAAGTATGGTTGAACATCTAACTCGAGGTACGAAGGTTGAAGATGTGGACATGATTGATAAAGTTCCAGTGAAGATTACCTCCAAAGGCCCTGTCAAGATCACTTCCAAGGGACCTATCAAGATTACTGCTGAAGGTCTGGTGAAGACTGTTGTTGAGGCTAGAGTGCCTCCCATGATTATTACCACTCCTGGCCCTATTCCGTATACTTCCGATAAAGCTATACCCTGGAATTACGGTTCCGATGTTTATATCCATGGTGTTAAGCAAGAACCTCTGACTGATACACCTGTTACTGATAAGAATCTTGATGTTGATAATATTGCTGGATCTAGTAAGATCACCAGAAGTGGAAGAATTTTCTCTCCTCCGGCTACCTCAAAAAAGACAGTTACTCCAACTACTACCTCCACTTCTGAGCCAAATGCTGATGCTCGGGGCAAAGGTCCTGTGGTTGAACCTGTGCAGACTGAGGCACCGACTGCTGAAAATCTTTCTAAACAGATGGAAGAAGTGCTGAAGATCATTCGCAAGAGTGATTATGATATTGTTGACCAATTGGGGCATACTCCCTCCAAAATTTCCATGTTGTCTTTGTTGCTGTGTTCTGAGGCTCATGCTAAAGCCTTGATTAAGTTCTTGAAGACTGCTCATGTACCAAATGATATTTCTGTGGATCAGTTTGAAAACTGTGTTGCACATTTGACTTATGATAATGGGTTAGGTTTTTCTGATGCTGACGTGACTCCGGCCAAGAGGAACCATAATAAAGCTTTGCATATCTCCATTGAATGTAGGGGCACTACCTTGTCTCATATATTGATAGACAATGGCTCTTCATTGAATGTACTTCCCAAAGAGGTTCTGAACAAGCTTAGTCCTGAAGATGATGTGTTAAGACCAAGTAATATAGTGGTGAGGGCCTTTGATGGTTCAAGAAGAGCGGTGCATGGAGAAATAGATCTCCCGATCAAAGTAGGCTCTCAAATCTTCAATTCTACCTTCTATGTAATGGATATTTGTCCTGCGTATTCCTGTTTGCTTGGGAGCCCCTGGATCCACGGGGCAGGTGCTGTGACCTCCACTCTACATCAGAAGTTGAGATATCTAGTGAAGGGAAAGATCGTCACTGGTTATGGAGAGGAAGAATATATGGTCAGTCATGTGAATACATTTAAGTATGTTGAAGTGGAAGGTGAATATGTTGAGACTCCTTGCCAGACATTTGAAGTAGTTCCTTGGGTTCTTCCTGCTGCTGAAGCTCCTCCTGCTGTTAAAAGAGTTCTTGTGGTTACCAGAGTACCTCCTACAATGGCTTCCCTCAAAGATGCTAGAGCTGTGGTTGAAGAAGGTGGTTGTACTATTTGGGGGCAGCTTCCTGACATCCCTTACAAATCTGACAAGTTTGGTTTGGGTTTCACTGCAGAGTCCCAGAAGGCTGTTCGTCGTGCTCGTGATGTTCGTATCACCAATCAAGGGATCATGAAAGATCAAATCAATGATGTGGGTGACTATAATGAAGACTACAACCTGAATGATTGGATCTTTCCTACTGTGGGTGATGGGCTCAACAATTGGAAGACTGAAGACGTTATTCCTATCTCCTTTAGTCATGAGTAAATACTATTACTGTGTTGTTTTTTTAAGTTTGTAATTTTCGAACAATTAAACTTTTCAGCCTTGTGCCGTACCCGGGGCACAATGGTATGCTTATTTCGGGATGTCATTTCATTTGCATACTTCATTCAATAAAAATCAATGGACGTTTCGTTTTCGTAAATATTGTGTTCCCTTGTCTTTCTTTTATTTTTTATTTTTCTTTTATCAGCTATGTGTTCTTACACACACCCACATCACTAAAATGCATATCCTCATCCACTCTGGATCCTGTTGATAGCAGTTCTACTATTGCTAATTATAATTTCGAGAATCCGATCTATCAAGCTGAAGATGGAAAGGAGGAAGATTGTGAAGTACCTATAGAGCTTGATAGGTTTTTACAACAAGAAGAGAAAGCTATACAGCCATATGAAGAACCAATCGAAGTTGTGAATCTGGGAACTGAAGAAAACAGGAAAGAGGTCAAGATAGGGGCTGAACTAGAAGAAGGTGTTAAGAGCAGACTAATTCAGATGTTACATGATTATGTGGAAATCTTTGCTTGGTCTTATGAAGATATGCCAGGGTTGGATACAGACATTATGGTTCACCATTTACCGGTAAAAGAAGATTGTCGTCCAAAGAAGCAGAAGGTTCGTTGCATGCGTCCTGAAATGTCAGAAAAGATTAAAGCATAGGTGATGAAACAGTTTGATGTCGGGTTCTTAGCTGTGACTTCTTATCCTCAATGGGTTGCAAACGTGGTACCGGTACCTAAGAAAGATGGTAAGGTACGTATGTGTGTAGATTACAGGGATTTGAACAAGGCCAGCCCCAAAGATGACTTTACACTTCCTCATATTGATGTTCTGGTAGACAACACTGCTCAGCATAAGGTATTCTCTTTCATGGATGGTTTCTCTGGTTACAATCAAATCAAGATGGCACCTGAAGATATGGAGAAGACTACGTTTGTTACACAGTGGGGCACCTTTTGTTATAAAGTGATGCCATTTGGTTTGAAGAACGCCGGGGCAACATATCAGCGTGCTATGGTGGCTTTGTTTCATGATATGATTCATCATGAGATAGAGGTATATGTGGATGATATGATAGCCAGGTCCCAGAATGAAGAGCAACACCTCGATCATCTGCATAAGCTGTTTGAAAGGTTGAAGAAATACAAGTTGAGATTGAACCCAAACAAATGTACTTTTGGAGTTAGATCTGGTAAACTCCTGGGTTTCATTGTCAGTGGAAAAGGTATTGAAGTGGATCCTGCAAAAGTGAAAGCTATACAAGAGATGTCAACTCCTCGTACTGAGAAGGAAGTTAGAGGTTTTTTGGGATGATTGAATTACATTACAAGATTTATTTCCCAGTTAACTGCTACCTGTGAGCCAATCTTCAAGTTGTTGAAGAAAGATCAGGTGATGGAATGGAATGATGAATGCCAGACAGCCTTTGATGAAATCAAGAGATATCTTTTAGAACCTCCAATTTTGATGCCACCAGTTGATGGAAGACCCTTGATTATGTACTTAACAGTATTAGACAACTCAATGGGGTGTGTGTTGAGGCAACATGACGAGTCTGGTCGAAAAGAGCAGGCAATATACTACCTTAGCAAAAAGTTTACCGACTGTGAAACAAGATACTCACTGCTCGAGAAAACTTGCTGCGCTTTGGCATGGGCTGCTCGCCGACTAAGACAGTATATGTTGACTCATACTACCTTGTTGATTTCAAAGATGGATCCAATAAAGTACATATTCGAGAAACCTGCTCTCTCCGGACGAATAGCAAGATGGCAAATGATCTTGACAGAATATGATATACAGTACACTACTCAAAAGGCCATTAAAGGAAGTGTTGTAGCTGATCATTTGGCTCATCAAGCAGTGGATGATTATCAGTCAATGAGTTTTGAGTTCCCTGATGAAGACATTATGATTATTACCAAAGAACCTGGACAATATGACGGACCTGAACAAGGATCCCGATGGACTATGGTTTATGATGGAGCTTCTAATGCACTTGGTAATGGTGTTGGTGTTGTGATTAGTTCCCCTGAAGGTTGTCATACCCCGATTACAGCAAGACTTTGTTTCTATTGTACCAATAACATGGCTGAGTATGAGGCATGTATCCTGGGTATCAAAGTTGCCATTGATATGAAGATCCAGCTCCTGGATGTATATGGAGATTCATCCCTGGTAGTAAGTCAGATTAAAGGAGATTGGGATACCAAGCATGAAAATCTCATTCCTTACAGAGAACATGTGTTATCTTTGATCCCACATTTTGAAGAGATTACCTTTGGACATATTCCACGAAGAGAAAATCAGTTGGCAGATGCATTAGCCACCATGGCATCTATGTTTGAGATTAGCTGGGATGATGAAGCTCCCACAATTACTATTGATAGGTTTGAGAAGCCTGCATACTGCAATGAGATTGATACTGGAGAAGTAGAGGGGAAGCCTTGGTTCTATGAAGTGAAAAGATATCTTGAAACTCAGGAGTTCCCTGATGGGGCATCTGTCAAAGATAAGAAGTTTCTGAGGAGGTTTTCTAATAAGTTCTTCTTAAGTAATGGAATTTTGTACAAGCGCAATCATGATTCAACTTTGCTTCGTTGTGTGGATAAGAAGGAAGCAACAGAGATTATGGAAGACATGCATGATGGGATCTTTGGCACTCATTCTAGTGGTCATACCATGGCAAAAAAGATATTGAGAGCAGGTTACTATTGGTCTACTATGGAAGCTGACTATTATCAACATTCTAGAACATGTCACAAGTGTCAAATCTATGTTGATAAAGTGCATATACCTCCATCACCATTGAATGTGTTGACTTCTCCTTGGCCTTTTGCCATGTGGGGCATTGATATGATTGGTGAGATCAAGCCTACTGTTTCTAATGGGCATCGTTTCATCCTGGTTGTTATTGATTACTTTACTAAGTGGGTGGAGGCAGCTTCATTTGCATCTGTTACTAAGAATGTGGTGGCTCGATTCATTAAGAATAATCTCATATGTAGGTATGGCATCCCTGAGAGGATTATTACTGAAAATGGCTCTAATCTGAACAACACTATGATTACTGATCTCTACACCCAATTCAAGATTAAGCATCACAACTCTTCCCCGTATCGTCCAAAGATGAATGGGGAAGTAGAAGCTGCTAATAAGAATATTAAGAAGATTCTACAGAAGATGAATATCACTTATAAAGATTGGCACGAGATGTTACCGTTTGCTCTTCATGGTTATCGTACTACAATACGTACTTCAATAGGGGAAACCCTATTCTCCTTAGTCTATGGTATGGAAGCAGTTCTGCCCATTGAAGTTCAGATCCCCTCCTTAAGAATCATGAAGGATGCAGGCTTGGATAAAGATGAGTGGATTCAGACTCGACTTGACCAGATAAATTTGATTGATGAGAAGAGGTTGGCAGCTGTTTGTCATGGTCAGATGTACCAGAAACGGATGATCAAGGCTTTCAATGAGAAGGTTAAGCCAAAGGTATATCAGGCTGGTGATTTGGTAATCAAGTGTATCATACTACCACAGGGTGATCCTAGGGGCAAGTGGACTCCTACTTATGAAGGACCATTTGTGGTCAAAAGAGTATTCTCAGGAGGTGCCATGATGCTTACTACTATGGATGGTGAAGACTTCCCACAGCCTGTAAACGCAGACATAGTTAAAAAATACTACGCATAAAAAGAGACCCGCTAGGTTGAGTGGCCTAGGCAAAAATAAGGGTATCCCGGCGAACTAAAAGGGTCGGGCAAAAATTAGGGATATATATTTTAAAAAAATGTGTACACCCGGCAAGTCGAAAACCTGAAAGGGCGGCTTGGGCAAAAAAGGGTATCCCGATGGATTGAAAACCTAAAAGGGCAATCCAGGCAAAAGTTAGGGATTAAAAGCGTATGACTATGTCTCGTTTGGATCACTCATGTAACTTCAACTGATGGTGCTACCAAAATCATGTTCAAACAGATAAAGCTCAATCCAATCGTTTCCGTCTCAACAGCAGAAGATGAGATACTTGAAGATAATGGAAATAGTAGAATTGAAACTCAATAGGATTATTTCTCACATAGCTGATTTTCTTTGTTTTGTAAGAAAGTTTCACGACAAAATTCCTCTTACTAGGATTTCTGTCTCCTTGTACAAACTTGCCTATGTATAGGTCACTTTGTGATATAAATAAAATTTCATCTTTAAATCCAGATTTACTTTTACCCTATTTACATAAGCGAAAACGTCTGTTGGTTCTGTTTGAATGTATGTATGTTTTTGAATATGATTGATGTTTACCAGAAATGCATGAAATGCAGTAATAGTATTTACTAAGGACGAACAAGGATGTTAGTTCAACGAAGCTTCGCCGGTTCATCCCTACAAGACAACTACAAATCCCCAGTAGAGCAAATTTATCTTTATAGATGCTTCGAGTTACATCTCCCCTTGAATTTATGTCCATCTCTTTTATCCTCAGTCGGGATACTCAGGAACTTATTCTTTCAATAGAAGTCGACGAACGAAGACGGGAGGTTATAAGTACTATACTATCAAACAAGACGGGAACGAGGTCTTCATATTCTTCAACAACGAATCGGGATTTATTTTCCCTAGCCAGCAGTTGATATACAAAGATATCTGGACGCTTCAGGATGCATGATTCATACATACATCATTTACATCATACCATAGCATATTCATAAATGCATAATACATTTACTTAGATACACCATATCATGCATGCATACATATTGCATAAACTAACCTTTTTCCTTGCAGGATGGTTATATGCAGATAAAACAATATCAACAACTCACAACAGGTCAGAAATGATCTATACGAAGGTCTAAATGCTTATACTTAATCATTACTCAAGATGTCCTCGGATAGTAGGCAAACGGTCTGTACGAAGATCCATTCCCTAGTCCAGGATATTTTCAGAAGATATTCTTTTGTCCTTGGATATTAGGCAAACGGTCAATACAAAGATCCATTCCCTAGTCCAGGATATTTTCAGAAGATTTAATCTATTTGTTCTTGGATAAAAAGGCAAACGGTCTGTACAAAGATCCATTCCCTAGTCCAGGATATTTTCAGAAGATTTAATATATTTGTTCTTGAATAGTAGGCAAACGGTCTGTACAAAGATCCATTCCCTAGTTCAAGATATTTTCAGAAGAATTAATCCTGATATTCTTTTGTCCTTGGAGAGTAGGCAAACGGTCTATACGAAGATCTATTCCCTAATCCAGGATATTTCCAGAAGAGATGATCGTTGTAACACCCTAATTTTTGCCCTAAGTTTCTTCGCATTTCATCCGCATTTTGCATACAAACAAGATCGCACAGGTTTCGAGTTTCTCCTCAGATATGGGTTTATGCTTCGCAGGGGATCACCATTATTTTTACTGTTTTATATTTGTTTATATTTACTGACTTCTAACCAAAATACCAAAAATATGTTGCAGTGTTCTTCTTCTTCTCTGTGTTGCAGGTTTGCAAAGATAAGACAGTAATTTCATTCAGATGCGTTTGTTCAGTCACAATTCGATTTCAAGTGGATGTTTGACCTAATATTGGTCAAAATATCAGATAAATTGTTTCGACTGCCAGTTGTGTGTGCCAGTAATTCATGCATCAGGCAATGCGTTTTCAAAGTACAAGTTGGATTGTGTGACAGTGTTTCTTATGCAAAGTTTGGTTGGTTCATCAATTATTAGACAGTGATCTGTGAGAAGTTTGGTTCGAATATTCAATGATCACGAGTTCATTTGTGGATTTATTTTCCAAGAGATCGATTCAGAAGTATTTAAAAATGTTCAGAAGTCCAAAGGTCAATGGTGGTGGCTTGAATGGCAAGTTGTAAATTATCTGACTGTTCAGTGGGTCTGTGTTGGCTGTATTCATTATCAGTGGCTTGTGCAAGAAGAATTCCAATTTGGTTATGGGCTTAAAATAAGAAATCATCACTTCATCCATTATCCATTAAAACCATTTTTTTTTCTAATTCCTATCACCCATTTTATTCAATGCGTTTTTCTCCATTCGATTATCCGATTCATATACCTTTTTTTTAAGTTCAATTAGCAAAATTACCATTTTTTATACCCAAGTCTATATTCATTACCATTTTTTTTTCATATTCAATTCTTAATTTTCCATTTTTACTAAAATCATTATAATTCTTTTTACAGCCCATGATATTGTTGTTAAGCCCACCTATCATAAGAATCCATTACCACAAGAAAATAAAATAACTATGGAGACGTATTCCTCTATGAGCTTTCACGGACCACACGTTCAAAAAATACACCATTTGTTTTTTTCGAAAAAAAAGCAGGCTGGCCCACACAAGCCTCATCACTTCAAACAGCTTTTTGCAAAATAGCATCAGCTCATTACAACAACAATAAACAACAGCCTATGCGCCCCAGCCGCATTCATACGCCCACAACACACCCAAGCCGTAAGCCTCATCTTGCCAAAAGCCTTTTCCCGCATCCCGTAAGCCTCTCTCCAGCCTTTTCCCTCAATCCGTACACACACTTGCGCCTAGCCAAAACTCCTGCAGCTTCACACGCCCATTCATCAATCCAGCTTCCTAGCCGCGCCAATACAGGCCCAACCTGCACAAACAAACACAAGCGAATACAGTAAAAATACAAGCCAAACTTCAGGCCCACATTGCCGCACAGCAGCCTGCATCAAAAGAAAAATTCAAAACGCATACGGAAACATGTAAAACGCAAGTCCAAACCAAACTTGCCTGCACTCAAAACGCAGCAGCTTCATTGATACCACAAAGCTAATACAGCCAAGCCCAAAACTCAAGTATTTCGTACGCACAGCTACACTTCACAGGCCTCAGCTCATACAAAGCCTGTACTTTCCCGCAACAAGCCGCAAGCGTGAAATCACGTCATCCGCACACGAGCTTCACACCTGAAAAACCAATATTCAAAACGCAAAACAATTCAAAGCAAAAAGCAGTGCAAATTTCAAACACAGCAAAACGAGAAATTAAAACGCAAGCACGCAGTTTTCGTGAAGCTACCGAAACGCAAACAACTCCCTTCAGAACGGCATCACCTTCCACATTTCTTCTCCTATTTAAACAGAGCCATCCTCATTCTCAATCCAAGCTTACAAAGCCTCCCGAATCTCTGCCAAATCCATCCCCAATCAAAAACCCTTTCAACCTTCAATTAATTTCATCTTCACTCCCAAATTTCTCTCAAATCCCTAAGCCCTTTCTTCATATCTCATCCCTCACCTCCGATTGATACGGATTTGAAAAGAAAAAGAGATTGAGAGAGGAGAGAAGCCGTGAAGAGGGAAAGAAGAAAGGATTGAGTGAGAGTTTCCGAAATTGAAAGAGAAGAAGAAAGAGAGTTTTACGGTGGGTAGAAGAAGAAGAAGGAAGCATTTACGGTTGCTGTTGTTTTTCGAAGGTGAGGCCGTGGGATTGATTCGGTTTTGGTGCCCTGTTTTTCTGTGTTTTTGCCGCAGGAAGAAGAAGACTAGGTCTTCTATTTTCAGTTTTGTTTTATATTTTATATTTTAGTTAATTTTAAAGAGGCTGAGGTGATATGGTGTTTGGGCCTAAGGCCTTTGAAAAATTGTTGTTGATCACCAACCCGCGGCTATTTTCCCCTCCCCCTCTTTTGTTTGTTTAAAATTCTTTTATATCATTATCTTTTATTTTTTTTCTTTAAAATTTGTTTTCAAATCTTATTTTGATGTAAAAAAAGAATTAGAGAAAATGTCTTGTTAGAAAAAGATTTTAAGAAAATATTTAGAAACAAATTTCAAAAAAAAGGTTTTTAAAAGAGATGTTTAGAAAAAGATTTTAGAAAAGAAATTTTAATAACATTTCAATTCCTTTTATGGATCTATTTTTTTTAGATCCATCTTTTCTCCATTTTCTTTTATTTGGTCGATGACAATCTCCGATTCGGGATTGTTGATTTCCGATAAGTTTAATCTTCATTATTTCAAATCTATGGATGAATGATCATTTGGATCATTCTTCATACTTTGAGATCGTGATAGGTTGCTTTTCGATGAAATTCAACGAAAATCCCGATTAAGATTAGACCGTTCTCTTTCTTTTAGTGTGGCATGTTTTCGGAGAACGATTCATTATATCGTTTCTCTAACATGTATTAACACGAATATTTTCCACTTTAATTAGTGGTGGCCGGTCTCATTTGTAGGGTAATTACTTCGTAAATTACTCGGCGATTGCTTAACATAGACCTAAAGTTGTCCCGATTCGAATTAAGATCCACTTGGATCCGGTTGCCTCGATCTTATTTTTCTTTTCGTGGTTGTGCTTGATTAAGTTCATCATACCACTTTATATTGTAAATATTATAATAATGTGAATATAATTGTTTAAATTTAATCTCTCGCACCTTATCCTTTTATTTTAATCTCTTGCTCCCTTATCTCTTTATTATGCTTTACCATATAATATCATATATCATTTGTTTATATTCATATTGTTGCTTGTTTTTTTATTTTGTCCATTTGGATATCAAAACACTTAATAAAGGATTGAACACTTAAAAGACTTGTGACTTCTAACTTTGGACTAATGGTTACTATCCCTTTGCTTTTGGAGAATGGACTTAGACTATAAGATCTTTCCCTTTGCTCAAGTTGGAATGGATTAGAAACCTCATCCTCAAGTTACTTCATTAGCCATTGAAGGTGGAATTCCGATCTTTGAAGAATTGTGCCTATTATGATTTGGTAAACTCTTTCCTTAGCTTTTAATTCAAGCATTAGGACTAGTCTCTTCATCTCCTCCCCATTCTTTAATTTTCAAAACTTCTCCCTATTTCAAAAACCTTCTTGTTTTCTAAACTTCAAATGCTTTCATAAATAAACCTTGACTTAGGTCAGGCGATTTTTAATCTTTTCACTTTATTTTCTTAATCAAAGTTAATTCATGTAAATATATCAAAAACCATTTTCTTACTTACTTTAAAAAATGCAAACCCACTCAATTGTTTTTGTGCTTTGTGCACCTTTTCTTTTTTCACATGTTTAGATATGATTCATCCTTTTTAGCGGAATTATTCGCTAAGGGATGACGACATATCTCTACATTCTAAAATCAATTCAACTCATTTGTTCTTTTCAAATTTTGTACCACGAACTACGAGGTTTTGATCTCGCATTGCACTTTGTGGGTACGTAGGCATGAGGCGTTAAAACCTCATCAAACACAAAATCATTAAAAAATATTCTTCTCCTCATCTCTTCCATATTTTAAACAAACCAATTTCAGACCAAAAAAGCAATAAATATTTCAAAAGGGCTCCCGTGGAGTACCACGGATGAGTCGGGTGCCTAAAACCTTCCCGGTTCATAACCAATCCCCTTACCCAATCTCTGTTTATTTCTTTTAGCTTTTGCTTTTAGAATCCTAGGTTTTTATTCGTTCTTTTACCTTTTTCCGTTCGGAAATAAAGAAAAGCGCGGTGGCGACTCTGTGTTAATCGAGTTAAGTTAATCAATAGCTTACACTCACGATTTTACCGCTACAGAAAAGTGGCGACTCTGCTAGGGAGTAATCTCTAAGCGGATTTAGCCTACTTTGATTTATTTACTGCTTTTGTTTGAATTGTTTGTTATTTGATTGTTCCGTTTTGGTTTTGGTGATCCTCTGTGTGAGATAGATTCTAACCCGGATCTGAGTTGAAACTTATGATAGGATGGCGATATTCGAAGCGATATGTGATGGAGTAGTCCAAAGCAATATCAATTTGATAATCTCCACTCGGTTAGGCTCTCTTGGACTATCAATGTCATGACGAGTAATCGTACGTGGCATTATTTTCCGACCTTGAGCTGATCATACTGAGGACCTTAGAACCCTTAACCCATCTAAGCCAATTTAGGAACGTAGTGCGGAAGCTGTCTGGATGTAAATCTAAGGCGGTTGTCACGCGATACTACACTCGGACGAGGTCTATTTTAAGAATGTTATCGGTTGGGGAGTAATCCAACGTACCGATGATATTCTAAAGATGGCTGTTAACTTCGGGCACCTCTATTAGCACCCTTTTGGTTTCTTGCAGGTACAATGAAGACAAAACCTTAGTACCTACCTGCGTGGGTTGGTGTTCTGTTACCTTGACTTCATGCTCGTGACTCGGAACCTAAGCCCGTGTGCCTTGTGTGATCTTGTTTGTGTTTTTTGCATACATGCCATCATAACATTCATGAGCATTGTTCGTAAGATTTCAAAGGACTTATAAGGAACTTTTGCAAAATTTCAGATGTCCATGGCTATGACTTTTGAAAGGAGGAACACAAAGAAGTACACTTTCAAGAATCCTAATGTTGTAGAGTTGAGAAAGCTAGGAGCTTTGGTTGTTGATACCCAAGAGTTCCGAAGATGTCATGGGAAGCTTTTGTATATGTTGGACATTGATGTACCTGAGGGGATTCTCCCTACTTTAGCTCAGTTTTATGATCCGTTGCATCATTGTTTCACTTTTCCGGATTATCAGCTTGTGCCAACTTTGGAGGAGTATTCTCATTGGTTAGGCTTGCCTATTCTGGACAAGGAGTTTCTTTTCACTAGTTTAGAGAAGGAGCTTACTATCAAGGTCATCACCAAAACACTTTTTCTTAAGGAATCCGATCTTAATGGGAAGTTTCTTCCAAAGGGGAGTGTTCGTGGTATTAATGCTAAGTTCTTAATGGGAAAGGCTTCTACTTCACTTACCTTGGGTCATAAGGATGCATTTGAGGCTATTCTTGCTTTGCTTATTACGGGATTGTCTTATTTCCGAACTTGGATGGTATTGTGGATGAGAATGCTATTCAGATCTTCTTGAAGAAGAACCCGGTGCCTACTTTACTTGGAGATATGTATCATGCTTTTCACTATAGGACCTCCAAAGGTGACGGAGAGATTGTATGTTGTGCGCCTCTTCTTTATAGGTGGTTTATTTCGCACCTACCCAAGTCGGATGTTTTCAAGGATAATAGAGAGAATCGAAGATGGTCTCAAAGGTTGATGTCGCTTTCTCATAAGGACATGACATGGTATAGTTCTCATTATGACACTGGAGTTTTTATTGATAGTTGTGGAGAATTTCCTAATGTACCTCTTCTTGGTACACGTGGGGGAATTAGCTACAACCCCATTTTGTCTAGACGACAGTTCGGTTATTGTTTGAAGGATGTTCCAAACAATCTTGCCTTATCCCGTTTCTTCTTTCTTAATGGTGCTGATCATATAGAGATGAATAAAAGGATTGCACATTCTTGGCATGTTGTTCATAGGAAAGAGAAAGGTCAATTGGGTAGACAACACCTTCCTCCATCCGATTGTTATATTCAGTGGGTTCGATCTAGAGCTTCCAAGCTCAAGATGCCGTATCCACCTGAGGAGCCTATGTTTCCCATATTGCCTTTATCTGCTTTTCTACCTCCCGTTGATGAGAAGTTGGTTCTTCAAGAAGAGTTAGAGAAGATGAAGAAAGAGAAAGAAGAATGGTTACTTGAGAGGACTATTATGCAAGAGCAGCTTAAGGAGAAGGATGATCTTATTGAGCTACTTGAGCGGCGCGTCATGAAGAGACCGAGAGAGGATTTATTTTCCTCTAGTACTCCAGCTACTATTCCTCCTACTTCTGGTGCTTGGAAGGCCATTGTTGACAAGTTGGTGAAGGATAAGGAAGATATGGAAGAGCGGTACAAGAATGAGATCAAGAGAGTTCGCATGAAGTATCAGCCAGGATTCGGAGCTTCTTCGGATATGATTCCATAGGCTTAGTTTACTCTTGATCTTATGTATTAGGATTATTGATGTTTGTACTTCATTTGTAATCCTCACTTTGATATTAATGAGAATGAGTTTTTTTAAGTATTTCAAAAATGTCTCTTTATGAATATTGCAAGTTAACTTATAATCCTTTGAAATCTTTGCATTTGCATATACATAGCATGCATCATACTTGCATTTGTCTTGCTTTTTGAGTGTTCTCCAGGGATCTTATTGTTGTTTCTTGGTCTTCATTCAGTTCTCCTGTCAAACTGACTCACCGCTTTGATACTCGAGCTAATCGGAAAAGAGTGATGGATACTTTGCAACAAGAAAATCGCGAGCTGCGCGAAGAGGTTACTTATCTGAGAGAAAGCTTGGAAAGAGTGAATTCTATGATGGAAAATTTGATGGCTGCTCAGAATCAGCCACCTCCTAGTCCTCCTGTTCAGAATACTGTCATCTCAGAGGTTGTTACCGCTTCCGTTCCTGTTGAGACTGTTATTTCTCCTCGCTATCGTATACCTGCTAGCACACCTTGGGGCATGCCTGTTGACTTTTTTCCTGCTGGTTATTGTCCTCCTCATCGTCCGGAGACTGCTACATTTAATAATCTCCCACCACTAGTTTGGACTACTCTTCCTCCAATTGTGACTACTGTACCGCCTGTTGTGCACAATATTCCGCACCATGATGAAGTGATTTACCATGCTGAGCCCAGTGAAGGTGCTGGAGTTGCTGAAAGACTTGATGACTTCCAGGGACGCTTTGTTGAGATCCAGAGGGAGATGAGAGCTTTGAAGCATAAGGATTTGTTCGGAAAAGATGCCTATGACCTTTGTCTGGTCCCTAATGTTAAAGTTCCTTACAAATTCAAGCTGCCTGAGTTTGAGAAGTACAAAGGCAATACTTGTCCGTTGAGCCATTTGACTATGTATGCAAGAAAGATGTCTGCTCAGACTGATAATGATAAGCTGCTGATTCACTATTTCCAGGACAGTTTGACCGGTGCACCCATGAAGTGGTATATGAGTCTGGATAATAGCCAAATCAAGACCTTTAATGATTTGGGAGAAGCTTTTGTGAGGAAGTACAAGTACAACGTTGATATGGCGCCTGATAGAGATCAACTTCGTGCTATGTCCCAGAAGGACAAAGAGACTTTTAAAGAATATGCACAGAGATGGAGAGAGCTGGCAGCCCAGATTGTTCCTCCGCTGGAAGAAAAAGAAATGACGAAGATCTTCTTGAAGACGTTGGGCTCTTTTTATTATGAGAGGATGATAGCAAGCGCTCCCTCCGATTTCACTGAAATGGTGAGCATGGGGATGCGTTTAGAAGAAGGTGTCTGTGAGGGACGGTTAAGTCAAGAGAATGGCAATGGTTCAAGCTCTAGAAGGTTCAACTTCGGGAAAAAGAAGGAAAATGAGACTAATGCAGTATCCCGTGAAAGTTATAGAAGACCTCACAATCGTGGTAATCATCATTCGCAGCATGTGGCTTATGTAACACCGATGATTAACGTGGCTCCAACTGTGCCGGCAGTTCCAAAGTATCAACCTCGTTATCAGCAACCTTCTGTGCAACAAGGTAGTAATCAGCAAGCTCGGGCTAAGCCAAGTTTTGATCCTATTCATGTGCCGTATGCATACTTGCTTCCATCTTTGATTGCAAAGAATCTTGTGCAAACTCGTCCTCCACCTCCAGTTCCAGAGACTATCCCATGGTGGTATAAGCCAGAGGCTCGTTGTGCTTTTAATCAAGGTGCCCCGGGGCATGATGTTGAGAATTGTTATCCGTTGAAGTTTGAAGTACATAAGTTGATGAGGAACAATGTTCTGTATTTCAATGATGTTAATCCAAATATGCAGAAGAATCCGTTGCCGAAGCATGGTAATGCGTCTGTGAATATGGTTGCTGGTTGTCCTGGTTTGTTCAAAATCTATGAAGTTCGTCATATCCGAAGATCTTTGGTGGAGATGCATGCTTTCTTGAGTGAATATCACGACATTGATCACGACTATGCTGGATGTTGTATTTGCTCGGTGAATCCTCGTGGTTGCGTGATTGTTAAAAGGGATATTCAAAAGATGATGGACGATAAGCTGATTGAAGTAACAACAAAGAGAGATGAATATGAGAATGAAGTGAACGTCATTATGCCTCAGTTCAATCTTCCTGAGAGGGTTGCTCCTGAGAGGGTGGTTATTTCTTTCGATAGTCGCAAGACTGCTGTTACTCCATTGGTGATTAATGTTCCTGGTCCAATGCCATATGAGTCTGATAAAGCCGTTCCATACCGGTATAATGCTACGATGATAGAAAATCGTAGGGAAGTCCCTCTTCCTACTCCAAAGTCTGTAGTTAGCATTGCTGATGTAACGAAGGTCACCCGAAGTGGTAGAGTGTATGCTTCAGACCCTCCGAAAAGAGTTGAAGATACAAGTGCAAGTAAGCAGATTATGGATGCTGTTGTCCAATCGAGCCAATCTGGTAATAGTGATGATGAAGTGCTAAAGTTGATAAAGAAGAGTGAGTATAACATTTCTGAGCAGTTATTGCAGACTCCCTCGAAGATATCAGTTTTGTCTCTTTTGATGAGTTCTGAGGCTCATAGGCAATCGTTGCAGAAGATTTTGGATCAAGCCTATGTTGACCATGATGTGACTGTTGATCAATTTGATAGTATTGTAGCAAATATCACATCTTGCAACAATTTAAGCTTCTGTGATGAGGATTTGCCTGAAGAAGGAAGAAATCATAACTTGGCTTTGCATATTTCGCTGAATTGTCAAGAAGATGCTATGTCAAAGGTGCTAGTGGATATCGGATCGTCTCTGAATGTTATGCAAAAATCGACATTGTCAAAGCTTGCGTTTCAAGGTGCTCCCATGAGGCACAGTGGGATTATAGTGAAGGCGTTTGATGGGTCGAAGAAGACAGTGATTGGAGAGGTGGATCTTCCTATTCTTATTGGACCGTTTATATTCAAGATTACTTTTCAAGTAATGGATATACGTCCCGCATATAGTTGTCTCCTCGGAAGACCATGGATCCACGAGGCAGGAGCTGTAACATCCACTTTTCATCAGAAGCTGAAGTTTGTGAGAGAAGGTAAATTGGTGACCATTGAAGGTGAGAGGGCGATGCTTGTGAGCAATTTGTCTTCTTTCTCTTATATTGATGCCGAGGAAGAGGTGGGAACGTCGTTTCAAGCTCTTTCTGTTGTGGATAATGTTGTTAAGAAGAATGCCATGCCCATGTCCTCTTTCAAGGATGCTCTGCGAGTGATTGAAGCTGGTCAGTCTGATGGTTGGGGGCGAATTACTGATGTTGTCAACAACAAGGAAGGTTTCAGTATCGGCTTTACACCAGGTGTAGTTATCAAAGAACCAAAGACTATTCAAGAAAGCTTCAGAAGTGCTGGATTTATCAACGATCATTCTGCTGCTGCCATCATTGATGATGATGAAGACGAAGAAATGCCAGATTTCGTTACGCATGGGAAGATTTGCCAGAACTAGATCGCTGTTGATGTTCCTTTTATCGTTCATTTTTCAAAGTAATTTGTTTTTATTTTCTTTCAAAAATCCTTTCACTCTGCCCAAGGTGAAAGTGATGTTTGTCGGGCTTTGTTTCAAATTTTATCATCATCAATAAAATGTTATTTTGTTATTTCCATATGTGTGTTTTTCCTTTTTGCTTTATTCTGAAAAATGGTAACATAAAAAACCCAAAATATGATAATTGTTTATCTGCATATTGTTTGCACTTTTGTTCATATTCTAAAATAAAAATAAAAATCATTGTGCAGATTGATTGATAAACCCATTGAAAACAATGATCATATGCCCTCTCCCAAATTTGAATTCCCTGTGTTTGAAGCTGAGGAAGAGGATGATGAAGAGATTCCAAATGAAATTTCTCGGTTGCTTGAGCACGAGGAGAAGATTATTCAGCCTCATGGAGAGTCTATAGAGATGGTCAACTTGGGTTCTGAAGATGAAAAGAAAGAAGTCAAAGTTGGAGCATTGCTTGGTCCTAATGTTAAGAAGAGGATTATAGAGCTTCTCAGAGAATATGTTGATGTATTTGCTTGGTTTTATCAATACATGCCAGGTCTTGATACTAATATTATGGAGCATAGATTGCCGTTAAAGCCTGAATGTCCACCTGTGAAGCAGAAGCTCAGAAGAACTCATCCAGACATGGCAGTAAAAATCAAAGAGGAGGTTCAAAAGCAGATTGATGCCGGTTTTCTTGTGACGTCAACTTATCCTGAATGGGTGGCCAATATTGTTCCTGTTCCGAAGAAAGACGGAAAAGTCCGAATGTGCGTAGATTACAGAGATTTGAACAAAGCCTGTCCGAAAGATGATTTTCCATTGCCACATATTGATATGTTGGTAGATAATACGGCTAAGTTTGATGTGTTCTCTTTTATGGACGGATTTTCCGGTTATAATCAAATAAAGATGGCACCCGAGGACATGGAAAAGACCACATTTATTACACCATGGGGAACATTCTGCTACAGAGTGATGCCCTTTGGATTGAAGAATGCTGGTGCGACGTACCAAAGAGCTATGACTACACTTTTCCATGATATGGTGCATAAAGAAATCGAAGTATACGTTGATGATATGATCGCCTAGTCGAAGACTGAAGAAGATCATTTTGAACATTTGCTGAAATTGTTTCAGAGGCTAAGAAAGTATAAGCTTCGTTTGAATCCGAACAAGTGCACATTTGGTGTACGTTCTGGAAAGTTGCTAGGTTTCATTGTCAGCCAAAGAGGTATTGAAGTTGATCCTGACAAAGTGAAAGCTATTCAGGAAATGCCTGCTCCAAGAACCGAAAAGCAAGTCAGAGGATTCTTGGGCCGATTGAATTATATTTCGAGGTTTATCTCTCACATGACTGCCACATGTGCTCCGATTTTCAAGTTGCTTAGAAAAGATAAAGGTTGTGTCTGGACAGATGATTGCCAGAAGGCGTTTGAAAGTATTAAAGAATATCTGCTTGAACCTCCTATCTTGTCTCCTCCGGTGGAAGGTAGACCGATGATCATGTACTTGACTATGTTGGAAGATTCCAGGGGTTGTGTGCTTGGTCAACAAGATGAAACTAGAAGAAAAGAACATGCAATTTATTACTTGAGTAAGAAATTCACTGATTGTGAGTCTCGGTATTCCATGCTTGAAAAAACTTGTTGTGCCTTAGCTTGGGCTGCAAAGCGTCTTCGCCAGTATATGCTGAATCATACAACTTGGTTGATCTCTAAAATGGATCCAATCAAGTATATATTTGAAAAGCCTGCTTTAACTGGGAGGATTGCTCGTTGGCAAATGTTATTATCAGAATATGATATGGAGTACCGAACTCAAAAAGCTATAAAAAGTAGTATCTTGGCTGACTATTTGGCACATCAACCAATTGATGATTACCAACCAATCAAGTTTGATTTTCCAGATGAAGATGTGATGTTTTTGAAAGTGAAAGATTGTGATGAACCTTTGATTGAGGAAAGGCCAGAGCCTGGATCTTGATGGGGTTTAGTTTTTGATGGTGCTGTGAATGCACGTGGAAGAGGAATTGGGGCAATGATCATTACTCCCCATGGTTCACATATTCCTTTTGCCGCAAGGTTGACTTTTCCTTGTACCAATAATGAAGCTGAGTATGAAGCCTGCATTATGGGTCTTGAAGAAGCTGTTGATCTGAGGATTAAACATCTTGATGTGTACGGAGATTCTGCCTTAGTAATCAATCAGATTCAGGGCACGTGGGTAACTCATCAACCTCACTTGATCCCCTATAGAGATTATTCCAGGAAGATATCAACTTTCTTTACTAAAGTTGAGTTTCATTATATTCCTCGTGATGAGAATCAGATGGCTGATGCTTTAGCAACTATAGCTTCTATGATAAAAGTGCACCAATGGAATGATGTTCCCATGATCAGTGTGACGCGACTTGAAAGACCAGCTCATGTGTTTGCGGTTGAGGAAGTCCATGATGACAAGCCTTGGTATCACGATATTAAATGTTTTCTCCAGAGTCATGAATACCCGCTTGGGGCATCTGATAAAGATAAGAGGACTTTGAGGAGATTGGCAGGCAATTTCTTCCTGAATGGAAATGTGCTTTATAAGATAAATTTCGACATGGTCTTGCTCAGATGCGTGGACAGACACGAAGCAGACATGTTGATGAAAGAAATTCATGAAGGATCTTTTGGCACCCATGCCAATGGGCATGCAATGGCTAAAACGATGTTGAGAGCAGGTTACTATTGGTTGACAATGGAATCTGATTGTTGCAGATATGTGAAAAAATGCCATAAGTGTCAGGTGTATGCTGATAAAATTCACGTGCCACCAGCTTATCTCAATGTGATTTCTTCCCCATGGCCTTTCTCTATGTGGGGAATTGATATGATTGGTATGATTGAACCCAAGGCTTCGAATGGACATCGTTTTATTCTCGTGGTAATTGACTACTTCACCAAGTGGGTTGAAGCGGCTTCATATGCTAATGTGACCAAGCAAGTTGTGGTTCGGTTTATCAAGAATAATCTTATCTGCAGATATGGTGTTCCGAATAGAATCATTACTGATAATGGTTCGAACTTGAACAATAAGATGATGAAAGAGCTTTGTGAAGATTTCAAGATTCAACACCATAATTCTTCTCCTTATAGACCGAAGATGAATGGGGCTATTGAAGCTGCGAATAAGAATATTAAGAAGATCATTCAGAAGATGGTTGTAACGTACAAGGACTGGCATGAGATGCTCCCGTTTTCTTTGCATGGGTATCATACATATGTCCGCACTTCAACAGGGGCAACCCCTTTCTCACTTGTTTATGGTATGGAAGCAGTGCTCCCCGTCGAAGTTGAGATCCCATCAATGAGAGTTCTGATGGAAGCCAAGTTGACTGAGGCTGAATGGTGTCAAAGTAGATTTGATCAGTTGAATTTGATTGAAGAAAAGATAATAACAGCTTTGTGTCATGGTCGGTTGTACCAGCAAAGAATGAAGAAAGCTTTTGAAAAGAAGGTCAAACCTCGTGTATTCAGAGAAGGCGACCTCGTGCTCAAAAAGATTCAGTCTTTCCTTAAAGATTCTCGGGGCAAGTTGACTCCGAACTATGATGGCCCATATGTTGTTAAGAAAGCCTTCTCTGGCGGTTCATTAATTCTTGCAACTATGGATGGTGAGGAGATCACTCGTCCTGTGAATGCGGATGCAGTCAAGAAATACTTCGCCTAAAAAATAAAAGAACAGCTCGCTAAGTTGAAAACCCGAAAGGGTGGCTTAGGCAAAAATGAGCGTCTCGGTGGATTGAAAACCCGAAAGGGCGGTCCAGGCAAAAATTAGAGACAAAAACAGAAATAATTATCCCGGTAGATTGAAAACCCGAAAGGGCAATCTAGGCAAAAGTTAGGGATCATGGCAAGTAACTGCGTCGACAGACTGACTCACTTGTAGCAACCGAGGATTTTCAGATTCTATTCCTCAGAAGAATTATTCATCAAAGATTCTTATTCACTCATCCTTGACTAAAGTTTCGGACACAGTGGAGTTCAAAGTTGATAGGGAGAATAGTGATCATTGTATCTCAATATAGCCCTTTTCCATGTATTTACCATTTTTCAAACTTGTAATGATCCATGGAGTCATGCCATTTGCTGACTACCATTCTATCAATAAATTTAAGCTTTTATCCAATTGTTTACAATTCTTTATATTGTTTCTGTTTACAAAATTTCAATTTATTGTTGATGATGATTTTTGAAACAAATTTAATAAATTTAATTTTTGAAGATTTTAAAAACATTTTTCTTTTGAATATATGAATAAAGAAAGGATATCGATGGTGATTCCAAGAATGGTAAAGTCTGGATGTGCGTAACTCGTCTCTCCCAAAGCAGGGTTTGATTCGATTGTGTCCATGCAAAGTTCCTGGATAGTCTTGGCAGATTGATATTAATGATGTTTTGCTCCCCAACAATAAGCATGAATGGAGATTGTATGTATTCCCCAGAAGAGTTGTTGGAAGGGATGTTCAGAATCCCTAGCTGAATTTGATCTCTTCCTCAGCATGTTATCTTTAAATTGAGAAGTATTGGGGATCCCCAACTGAGCTCTTGTTCCTCAGCTTGATTCTTTGCATCCTTGAATATAGAAGTATTGATATAGCAGTCAGTTTAGAGGTTTTCTTTTACCCTATGTTGGGTACTAATTTAAAATCCCTCGTAACTGTATTCTGGCTATGATGTTAACTTCTGATATCCTTATATGGATCCCCAGTAGGTCTGCATGTGTTGATTTCCAGCAGGTTCCTATGTGATTTTTTAGCAAGTCTGGCACTCTATCCCCAAGTGGAGCAGGAGTGGGATGACAGTTATTCTTTGTGAAGTTTGATTTTTATCAAGAATATTTTCATTCCTCAACAGATTATTACCTTTCCTCAGCAGGATGATATTCCTAGCAGATGATGTCTTTATGATTTGAGCCTTGTAGCAGGATTTTATTCCTTTAATGGCTTGCGATATTCCCCTGCAGATTTCAAGATTGAATCTCCAGTTGTTCCCTGCATTGTTGCCTTGGGATTAGCCGAGTATCTGGTTGTTGTGGTGTTCATGTCACCTGTTTCTTATCTTTACGTCCGTTTTGTCAGCATATTCATAAGCATATTCATACGCATGAGCATAACATCATTTGCTTGCATTTATTGCGTGTATCGTTGTTATCTGCTCTTTGGTGTGGACTTTCCCCACAGAGTGTGTGTGTAGTCTTCCTCTCAAGTTTAGAGTGTCGACCCTTAAGCAGAAAGAGTTAATCCTTTCTAATTCCCCATTGAGTTTGTTTCTCGTGGACGATGTTGATTCAGTTTCCTCCCCAGTTTATTATCTGGATGGAATTACCCCCAGTTGAGATATTTCCTCCTCGGGATGAGTCTTGCTTGACCGTTTCTCTCCAATTTGTTCTTGGATTGAACTTTGGTCCCCTTTTGTGAGTATATTGCTTTGGAATTAAGCTATCATTATTGATAGTGGACAACATTTTCTCCTGCTTGAGTATATTGCTCTGGAATTTAGCTATCAGTAAATCGATAGTGAGTAATATTACCAAATTGATCAAGTTCTTTTACTTGTGCTCCTACACAGTAAATCCGGTAGTCGAGATTTTATCCTCTTACCCAGTAAAAAGGTAATAGAGTTTGTTTTCATTTGCTTAAGCTCCTACCCAGTAAATCAGGTAGTTGAGAATTGTTCTACCCAGTAAATCCGGTAGTCAAATTATTTTCCTTTTACCCAGTAAAAAGGTAATAGAATCAGATATTTTTCTTCTTACCCAGTAAAAAGGTAATAGAAGCTGTTTCCATATTGAGTTTCCTACCCAGTAAATCAGGTAGACGATCATGCTCCTATCCAGTAAATCGATAGTCGAGTTCGTTTTTTTCTTACCCAGTAAAAAGGTAATTGAGGTTATTCCTCTGTATTTCACTCCTATCCAGTAAATCGATAGTCGAGTCTTTTATACCCTACCCAGTAAAAAGGTAATTGAGGTTATCCTTCTGTATTTTTCTCCTATCCAGTAAATCAATAGTCGAGTCCTTTATATTCTCTACCCAGTAAATCAGGTAGTTGAGAATATTTCTTGCCCAGTAAAAAGGTAATTGAGGTTATCCCTTTGAATGTTGCTCCTATCCAGTAAACCGATAGTCGAGTCTGTTATATTTCCTACCCAGTAAACAGGTAGTTGATGATTCTTATCCAACACAGTATTTCTCCATTCTTGGATTCAAATATTTTGTTTGGTTGGTATTTCTGGCAGGGTGTTTATCTTTCCCTGGTTGAATTTTGTTCCCTGATTATATCATATCTTTTCCCAAGAGGAGTCTGTTATCCAGTGATTTATTTTCCTGGTAACTCTTTGTTGTCTGTTGTTTCCCCAGCGGGATTTTCTTCTGTGTCCTCAAGTTTTTGCTTTTCTCTGGTGGTCATATTTTCCCCGCAGAGATCTTGGGTTTGCATATCATATTCATATCATATCATTTGTTCTCTTAGGACAAAAATTGGGTATTCTGTATTTAAGTATCTCCCATCTTGTAGAGACGAAGATGTCAATCTTCATATCTCCGGATTGAAGAAACTTAAATAGGGGCAGCTGTAACACCCTAATTTTTGCCCTAAGTTTCTTCGCATTTCATCCGCATTTTGCATACAAACAAGATCGCACAGGTTTCGAGTTTCTCCTCAGATATGGGTTTATGCTTCGCAGGGGATCACCATTATTTTTACTGTTTTATATTTGTTTATATTTACTGACTTCTAACCAAAATACCAAAAATATGTTGCAGTGTTCTTCTTCTTCTCTGTGTTGCAGGTTTGCGAAGATGAGACAGTAATTTCATTCAGATGCGTTTGTTCAGTCACAATTCGATTTCAAGTGGATGTTTGACCTAATATTGGTCAAACTATCAGATAAATTGTTTCGACTGCCAGTTGTGTGTGCCAGTAATTCATGCATCAGGCAATGCGTTTTCAAAGTACAAGTTGGATTGTGTGACAGTGTTTCTTATGCAAAGTTTGGTTGGTTCATCAGTTATCATACAATAATCTGTGAGAAGTTTGGTTCGAATATTCAATGATCACCAGTTCATTTGTGGATTTATTTTCCAAGAGATCGATTCAGAAGTATTTAAAAATGTTCAGAAGTCCAAAGGTCAATGGTGGTGGCTTGAATGGCAAGTTGTAAATTATCTGACTGTTCACCGGGTCTGTGTTGGCTGTATTCATTATCAGTGGCTTGTGCAAGAAGAATTCCAATTTGGTTATGGGCTTAAAATAAGAAATCATCACTTCATCCATTATCCATTAAAACCATTTTTTTTCTAATTCCTATCACCCATTTTATTCAATGCGTTTTTCTCCATTCGATTATCCGATTCATATACCTTTTTTTTTAAGTTCAATTAGCAAAATTACCATTTTTTATACCCAAGTCTATATTCATTACCATTTTTTTTTCATATTCAATTCTTAATTTTCCATTTTTACTAAAATCATTATAATTCTTTTTACAGCCCATGATATTGTTGTTAAGCCCACCTATCATAAGAATCCATTACCACAAGAAAATAAAATAACTATGGAGACGTATTCCTCTATGAGCTTTCACGGACCACACGTTCAAAAAATACACCATTTGTTTTTTTCGAAAAAAAAGCAGGCTGGCCCACACAAGCCTCATCACTTCAAACAGCTTTTTGCAAAATAGCATCAGCTCATTACAGCAACAATAAACAACAGCCTATGCGCCCCAGCCGCATTCGTACGCCCACAACACACCCAAGTCGTAAGCCTCATCTTGCCACAAGCCTTTTCCCGCATCCCGTAAGCCTCTCTCCAGCCTTTTCCCTCAATCCGTACACACACTTGCGCCTAGCCAAAACTCATGCAGCTTCACACGCCCATTCATCAATCCAGCTTCCTAGCCGCACCAATACAGGCCCAACCTGCACAAACAAACACAACCGAATACAGTAAAAATACAAGCCAAACTTCAGGCCCACATTGCCGCACAGCAGCCTGCATCAGAAGAAAAATTCAAAACGCATACGGAAACATGTAAAACGCAAGTCCAAGCCAAACTTGCCTGCACTCAAAACGCGGCAGCTTCATTGATACCACAAAACTAATACAGCCAAGCCCAAAACTCAAGTATTCCGTACGCACAGCTACACTTCATAGGCCTCAGCTCATACAAAGCCTGTACTTTCCCGCAACAAGCCGCAAGCGTGAAATCACGTCATCCGCACACGAGCTTCACACATGAAAAACCAATATTCAAAACGCAAAACAATTCAAAGCAAAATGCAGTGCAAATTTCAAACACAGCAAAACGAGAAATTAAAACGCAAGCACGCAGTTTTCGTGAAGCTACCGAAACGCAAACAACTCCCTTCAAAACGGCATCACCTTCCTCATTTCTTCTCCTATTTAAACAGAGCCATCCTCATTCTCAATCCAAGCTTACAAAGCCTCCCGAATCTCTGCCAAATCCATCCCCAATCAAAAACCCTTTCAACCTTCAATTAATTTCATCTTCACTCCCAAATTTCTCTCAAATCCCTAAGCCCTTTCTTCATATCTCATCCCTCACCTCCGATTGATACGGATTTGAAAAGAAAAAGAGATTGAGAGAGGAGAGAAGCCGTGAAGAGGGAAAGAAGAAAGGATTGAGTGAGAGTTTCCGAAATTGAAAGAGAAGAAGAAAGAGAGTTTTACGGTGGGTAGAAGAAGAAGAAGGAAGCATTTACGGTTGCTGTTGTTTTTCGAAGGTGAGGCCGTGGGATTGATTCGGTTTTGGTGCCCTGTTTTTCTGTGTTTTTGCCGCAGGAAGAAGAAGACTAGGTCTTCTATTTTCAGTTTTTTTTATATTTTATATTTTAGTTAATTTTAAAGAGGCTGAGGTGATATGGTGTTTGGGCCTAAGGCCTTTGAAAAATTGTTGCTGATCACCAACCCGCGGCTATTTTCCCCTACCCCTCTTTTGTTTGTTTAAAATTCTTTTATATCATTATCTTTTATTTTTTTCCTTTAAAATTTGTTTTCAAATCTTATTTTGATGTAAAAAAAGAATTAGAGAAAATGTCTTGTTAGAAAAAGATTTTAAGAAAATATTTAGAAACAAATTTCAAAAAAAAGGTTTTTAAAAGAGATGTTTAGAAAAAGATTTTAGAAAAGAAATTTTAAAAACATTTCAATTCCTTTTATGGATCTATTTTTTTTAGATCCATCTTTTCTCCATCTTCTTTTATTTGGTCGATGACAATCTCCGATTCGGGATTGTTGATTTCCGATAAGTTTAATCTTCATTATTTCAAATCTATGGATGAATGATCATTTGGATCATTCTTCATACTTTGAGATCGTGATAGGTTGCTTTTCGATGAAATTCAACGAAAATCCCGATTAAGATTAGACCGTTCTCTTTCTTTTAGTGTGGCATGTTTTCGGAGAACGATTCATTATATCGTTTCTCTAACATGTATTAACACGAATATTTTCCACTTTAATTAGTGGTGGCCGGCCTCATTTGTAGGGTAATTACTTCGTAAATTACTCGGCGATTGCTTAACATAGACCTAAAGTTGTCCCGATTCGAATTAAGATCCACTTGGATCCGGTTGCCTCGATCTTATTTTTCTTTTCGTGGTTGTGCTTGATTAAGTTCATCATACCACTTTATATTGTAAATATTATAATAATGTGAATATAATTGTTTAAATTTAATCTCTCGCACCTTATCCTTTTATTTTAATCTCTTGCTCCCTTATCTCTTTATTATGCTTTACCATATAATATCATATATCATTTGTTTATATTCATATTGTTGCTTGTTTTTTTATTTTGTCCATTTGGATATCAAAACACTTAATAAAGGATTGAACACTTAAAAGACTTGTGACTTCTAACTTTGGACTAATGGTTACTATCCCTTTGCTTTTGGAGAATGGACTTAGACTATAAGATATTTCCCTTTGCTCAAGTTGGAATGGATTAGAAACCTCATCCTCAAGTTACTTCATTAGCCATTGAAGGTGGAATTCCGATCTTTGAAGAATTGTGCCTATTATGATTTGGTAAACTCTATCCTTAGCTTTTAATTCAAGCATTAGGACTAGTCTCTTCATCTCCTCCCCATTCTTTAATTTTCAAAACTTCTCCCTATTTCAAAAACCTTCTTGTTTTCTAAACTTCAAATGCTTTCATAAATAAACCTTGACTTAGGTCAGGCAATTTTTAATCTTTTCACTTTATTTTCTTAATCAAAGTTAATTCATGTAAATATATCAAAAACCATTTTCTTACTTACTTTAAAAAATGCAAACCCACTCAATTGTTTTTGTGCTTTGTGCACCTTTTCTTTTTTCACATGTTTAGATATGATTCATCCTTTTTAGCGGAACTATTCGCTAAGGGATGACGACTTATCTCTACATTCTAAAATCAATTCAACTCATTTGTTCTTTTCAAATTTTGTACCACGAACTACGAGGTTTTGATCACGCATTGCACTTTGTGGGTACGTAGGCATGAGGCGTTAAAACCTCATCAAACACAAAATCATTAAAAAATATTCTTCTCCTCATCTCTTCCATCATTTTAAACAAACCAATTTCAGACCAAAAAAGCAATAAATATTTCAAAAGGGCTCCCGTGGAGTACCACGGATGAGTCGGGTGCCTAAAACCTTCCCGGTTCATAACCAATCCCCTTACCCAATCTCTGTTTATTTCTTTTAGCTTTTGCTTTTAGAATCCTAGGTTTTTATTCGTTCTTTTACCTTTTTCCGTTCGGAAATAAAGAAAAGCGCGGTGGCGACTCTGTGTTAATCGAGTTAAGTTAATCAATAGCTTACACTCACGATTTTACCGCTACAATCGTCAAGAAGATTTATTTCTACTGGTCTATTCAAACCATGTTGCATAAACGATTCAGAGACGGCCTATACGAAGACCTAGTACTGATATCCAGTATCAACATAAAGATATTATCACCTCCTGATATTATGGATGGCATCTATAAGCCCATCTCCAGTTCTTCCACGTGGCATCTTCAAGCCCACTCAAACACATACAATTAATCATCAGCTTTACTTTACGCACCGGCAAGTGCAAATTTTTGGGCTTTTGTGTTCAATCCCCTTCAACCTTCCAGGTCACGAATGGCACGTATACCAATCAAATCCCTCAGGTTTCAGAAAATTGAACAGGGGCAGCTGTTGCACCCCAAAATTTTCCCTCCCCAAGACAAGAAATTGTGTACTAAGAGGTTTACAAGGTTCACAAGACATCTCATGAGGTTCACAAGGTTCACAATTAGTCAGAAAGTTTGACAATTCCCTTAGACAATGCATCCTCCTAAGCAATGCATCTTAAACTAGGGTTTTGACTTTCATCAGGTTAAATGGACTTCCAAGACTTCAAGTGAGCTTCATAGCATCCTATATATGTTCAAGAATCCCCATGTCAAGTTTCAAGACTTTCCCAAAAGATTTTCTCAGTCAGATGATCAGATAGGTTAAAATCAGTCAAAGCAGTTAAAAAGTCAAACTGAGGTCAACTGTGGTCAAACCAAAGTCAAACTTCATTATTTTTTGCCAACATCAAGTATATGAAGTAAAATTCATCATTTGATCAAGGTTTGATCATGATTCATCAAGGAGATTTCAGATCATCAAGAATCAGGAGTTTCTAAATTAGGGTTTTCACAGGAAAAGTCACCTAAACTTTGACCAGCCATAACTTTCACATGCTTCATCAAAAATTTTCCATCCAAAGCTCATTTTGAAGGAAATTGAATTCTCTACAACTTTGTGTCTCAAAAGCCAAGCCCAAAAATGCTTCATTTGGAAGGTATGAGCTAAGACATTATAGGTCATTTTAAAAGTCAACAAAAAGTCAACAACTTCCAAAGAGCATAACTTGAGAATGGTAAAAGATATGGACATGAGACCAAAGATGTTGGTTAGAGGACTCTTTAAGATTTCCAAAATGTCCAAGAACACCTTCATAGCATTAAAATTGAAGGATTTGTGCCCTTGTTGGAAAATTTTTGGGAAGTTTATGAAGCAAATGAGGCCTTAAAACTAATTTTTGCTAAATGAGTGTAAACACCCCAAATTTGCCCTCACCCATTCACACCATGGCTTGTGACCTTTTCATATGCATAAATTCAATCATAGCATCTCATACCACATCTTTGATTCACTGCATTGTTTCTAGGTCATCTGCATCTAGGGTTTGTGATTTGAGCTATCCAAGAGCCACTTGAGCCACTCCAAAGGTCTTCAATCACTTCAAAGGGGTCCATGTATGTTCAAGCATCATATTATATCCCCACAAAGTCAAAAAATCACAAGAACTGAGGATGGCATGGAAGCAGAGCCAGGCTTAACTGCACAGATGACCTAAAATTAGGGTTTTGGTTTCAAAGGCCATAACTCCAAATTTTTTGGTCATTATTGTTTCTATTGGTCTCTATATGTTATGAGGATCATGCATATCAAGTTTCATGAAGAAATTCAATGGGGAAGGCATCTGATCAAGAGTTGACTTCTTGGGCAAGTCAGTGCAAAATCAGGGCATCTGAGGCCCCCAATGACCCAACCAAAGGGTGTTCTTCATCATTTTGAATATGTATGATCTTTATTTGATCATAGAAGATGTTAGAAGTTCACAAAATTGAAGAATTTCAAGCCATTTGCAAAGTTGCCTTTTTGGGAAAATGACTTGTAATGGAAACTTGCCATTTTGGGAAACTTTTTCAACCCTTTCTTTTTGATTCAAAAATGCTTCAAATGAGAAAACTTTGGTCATGAAAGTTGTAGAATGGATCATTCCCTTTTCAAAAAGTACAAGAACTCATTCTAATTCATTTTGGATCAAAAGTTATGGCTTGTCAAAGTTGGACAAAATCACATATTTTCAAGTTATGCACCAAAGAGGCAAAGTTGCAAAATCCCTTGCCAAGGTGAAATGAGACCCCAAAGTGACTTCTAATCCTTGCACAAACATAAACCAATGCTTAAAAGTCAGAACGCATCAAAGGTTTTCCCATTTTTATGACTTGTGGATCAAGAAACTTCAAAAGGGGCAAAGTTGGATAAAGTTGCAAAACCTATGATAAACCCTAATTCACTTGCTGCATTGTTTCTAATCAAATTCCATGGTTCTCCCTAAACTCAGCTGAGCCAAGCCATGCCCCTATCACAGCCTCACACTTGCCCATACCTCAAGTACACCTAACTTGGACTTTTTTGCAAAAACCCCATACCAATCAGCCTGTGCCACACCAACTTCTCTGACCTCTCTAGTTGTGATAAGTGGAACAAATGAGACTAAACACACCACACAACACAAGCTAAAACCTCAGATTGCCATAGTTATCAAAAATCCCCCAACTTGCAAAACCTTTCGAATCTCTCAGCTCACTCAACCATTCTTCAAACCAACTTCACCATTGATCTCAAAATGACTCACTGATCACAAACCAACCACTGAAACAGCCAAAAGCACCCTGAAACTGAAACATGATTCCTTCCCTTCTCTGAACAGAACTTGATCAAACTCACAAATCAGCCCAAATAAACTCCAAACAAGCTTTGCAAACATCTAAGGGAAGTCATTAGAGTTGATTGGAAGCAAGGAAGCAAGCAGAAAGCTCCTGGACCGAAAGCTCAATCTCAGGTAACATGATGAACAAATTTTCCAGAACCTTGATTTCTTGTTAGAATGTTGTTCTATATGTTGCCCTGATCATGGGGATCTATTTACTTTTGAAAATGAGCCAGAAACAAGCATGTTGTGATGTTCTGAAAGTTTGCCCGTGAAAATGTTTTTGCTTGTTTCCTTTGATTCACGAAAAATAAATGTTGTTTGTTTTAGGGTTTATGTTTAGTGATGTTCATAGTTTGATTCTGGAAAGTTTTGTGAGGTTTTGATGCGTTTTGAGAGAGATTGAGATTTTGGCTGGCCGGAGAAGATGACCGGAACACTGTTTCGGTCATCTGAAAATCATTAGGGCTTCTGATTAGGGTTTAATCATAATTAGACCAGTTTGAATGTGAGTCATTCGTTTGCGCGCCAGGTCAATTCCCGCCCCTGTGAGTTTGAATCTCAGCCATCAAATTGGTTGACTTTCTCTTTTTCTATTTAAATTCATTTTATTTTCATTTGTTTTGCATTTATTTGTACAAATTTTTAAAAAATAGTTAAAATCATCTAAAAATTATGAAATATTTTGTCAAAGGTTTCATGAATTTTCAGAACACAAAAATATTTTTATTTTTATTTTTTGCATTGAAAATTATTTTTAAATCATTTAAATGTTTATTTTTAATTAATTAATGGAAATTAATTAATTAAAAATACATTTAGGTATTTAAAAATCCCAAAAAAATTCACATTGCATTTAGAAACATTTAGAAACATTGTCCAACTCTCAAACCAAATTTCTATTTTGTTCTTGATGCCTTTTGATCATTTTCATTGAATTTAATTTCATTTCAAGGCAATATTTTATGTCAAACTTCAAAAATTCATTTCTGCCTAACCCTTGAGAGTTGGATGATGATTCTTTTTGCATTGCATCTTGCATAGCATGTAGTTTATAGGATAAAATTGATTTGAATTGATCTTGCATTTTCAATTTGTTTAGCATTTTTCTTGGTGAAGTACCCCAAAACCCTAGCAATCTTAGGAAATTCATAACTTTCACTAGGTTAAGAGTTGGATCCCCTCCTTTGGGAAGTGAGTTTGTATAGGTCTAGGGTATCTTTGATTGCATTTTCAAATTTTTATCTTGTCATTTGCTTCTGGTTTTGGATTTTTGCTTTGCATGATGCATGTAACCCTAATTTGTGCCTTCTTTTGCATCCATTTCTCATTTGCTTGCATCCAACAACTTGCCATGACATTTTGTGCATCCACATGATTCATAATACATCTTAGGACATATTAGAACCATGATTGATCATTGCATCATTCCTTTTCCATGTTATATGTTCCTTTCATTTCATAAACATTCATGAACTTCTATGGTTCAAAGCATGCTTCATCTTCCTCCATGTCCTTGTATGATCACTCTCATCTCTTATCATGTGTTTGTGTCATCTCTTAGCATAATTAACATCATGTAAATGCTTCTGACTTTGGTTTGCACCATGACATTTCATCTCATTTGCATTGCATTTCATTTCTTTTGCTAACTTTTCAGGTGGTAAGTTTGTTTTGAGAAGTGAATTTGCCTTCACTTCTCATAATCTCTTCTCATCTCTCTTGCATCTTTGCTGCATTTTATCTTGTGTATTAGAGTGATCTTTCTCATTCATGTTCATCTCTTACTTTATTTCTTCAAGCAACTTGTCTTCTTAAGTGAAGCAAGTTGTTTTGCTTCTCTTTGCTTCTTGCTCCTTTCATCTGCTTCCTTCCTGGTGGTTTCTCTGAAGAACTTCTTGCAAACCTCACTAAACCTAGGAATAACCAAGCATGATCACAATTAGGGTTTTGATTAGTCCCCCATTTAGATTTTACCTTTGTGTCATCTTTGAGTCTTCTCTTCTCATCTCATAATCAGGGACTAAACCCTAAAGGCTTTAAGGCTTTGTGATTAAGCTTATGCATGCATCCTTCTATTAGGATGGAGTGTATAACTTTAATCCTAAGTGTTAAACCCTTAATGTATTTAAATCCTTTAACCAATCCACTTAATAATCATCAAGACATCAAGCTTGTAACTTGGGCCTTGCATTAGGGTTCTAATTCTTCCTTAATTGGTTAAGAAGGACTAACCCTAGTGTTAATGGACAAGTCCCCCTCAAAATGTCTTACAAATCATAAAAATCACTTCTTCATCTTATCATTAACTAAAATCCATTTAATAAAGGCTTTGTTTTGTCATGAGGTTAATCCCTAATCATGGATTAAGTTGAGGAGTCTTTCTCAGCTTAAATGTTCTCATCTATTATCCATCTACTAGGATGGTGTAATGGGTCCATTAAATCCTTGATTATGGCTTAAACTCATTACTTAACACTAAACAAAGATATCAAAAACATCTAAGTAATCACAAGTAGGTTAATGATCTTAATCCTACATCATGGTGATTAAGTGTGAGGTGCTTACTTCATACTTAAGGTATTCTCATTACCCCTAATCAGAGGGAAGATGTGATGAGTTTACTAACCCATTGGTTTAGGCTTAAGCTCATTTTCCTATGACAAATTCCAAAAGCAATAAAAGACTGAAAGCACAAAAACAAACAATAATCATCTCCTCCGGGATTCTTTTCTCATCATCCTCACTCATAAACGAGAACTCGCTTCTTCCGTCTAATGCAAGACAGTTTGCACCTGAGCCAGACAGGTCATACACTTGAGCATAGATAAGTAAGCAGTTCACAAGTCAATTTCCCTTTCAGTCTCTTTGAGTCGAACTACGGTGTTCTGACTTCCTCATTGCACGAGAGGATACGTAGGCATAACTTAACAGTTATCGAACAAAAGTCTCTGTACATTCCCCTCTTTCCAGTATCATTCTTTTAGCCTCATGATCTTGAGAATTTCATTCCTGTTCTTACACTGACACTTCTCTTATACACTTCATACTTCTTTTACACTGACACTTGCATTCTTTTCCAGCATTGATACACAATTGGCACTGACACTACCCCTTTAAAACACAAATCTTTTAAGCGTGGATCCCATCGAGTACGACGGACAATCTGGGTGCTAATACCTTCCCAGGTTGTAACCAACCCCCTTTCTCAGTCTCTCTGGTTCGCAACCGTCTTATCCATATCTTTTCCTAGGTTTATGCAGCATTACCTTTCCTTCGGGATAAAAATGCCTAGCTGGCGACTCTATTTCTTTCTCTTTCGCCGACCGTTCGCGTCTGTACCCCTCTTGGCCCCGGTGTCATCAGGCGGGAGCGACAATGAGCCCACCAAATTGCCATCCAATCTTTACAATATCACCAAGCACAACCCAACCCACACCTTTTCTGATTTTTTACATTTTATTTAATATTTATTTGAATTTTATTCATTAAAATACAAATTAAATTAAAATAAATTATGAAAATCATATATTTGGAAGGGATTGTGGTTCTAGAAGGTCTTAATATTCATTTAAACTTGATTGATACCATATAATTTCAGATCATCCCAAAATAGCAATGAGATATCCAAGTTTTCAATGTTTTTAAGATCAAATCTTTTTCAATCTCATGAGGTCCAAAAATCCAAAGGAGTGGTCAAATTCTTGACCTAGTTTTGTTACATGATATATATACAACATTAAGCAATGCCAAGGTCACGAATTCTCAGCCTCCAAGCATAAGAACAAACTTCAAACTTTTCAAGAAAAACTCCAATTCGGTTTACAACTTAGAGGCGTTTTCAAAGCTTTTTGAAGGTGGCATTAGCTTGCTTGAGCATCACTGAACACAATTCAATCATCATAAGCATCCAAAACATCATATAATTGTCTAACCGAATCATGATTTGTTCTTGAATTTGAATTTTTTCGATTTCATATATTTGTTGGTTTTAAATAATATTTGATGACTGCTTGATGTTTGTGAAGGTGCTAGGAATGTTTCTGGGTTCTTAATTTGAAGAATCGTGACCTTAATCTCCAAACGCCATTTTTAGGGTTTTAGAAACTTGAAATCGGGAACCATAGCCAGAGGCGATTTCCCATGAAATTGACAAGTTAATTGGACTCATAGGACTGTCATGAATTGATTTATGCTATTAGAATGAATTTATCTTGTATGCAATGTGTTATTCAATTAGCAGGACCTGTAGCTACGAACATAATCCGTCACTACAAGTTCTAGTGACGGAAGAAGTGTCACTAAAACCTAAGTGGACGGCTGGAGCTTGAAGATGAAGCTGCGCGCCAAATTCCAATTTCAAATCCTAATATTATATTTTATGTTGTTGTTGTTATATATATTTCAGAAAAACAAGTTGGCTCAGTTGGTTGGACGCGCATGTGGATGGCTTCAGTACCTGGGTTCGAATCCCAGGTTTTGCGTTTTTTTTTTGTTTTATTTATCACATTTACCAGTTTGTATATTTAATAATTATTGTTCATCTTGTGTTTGCTAGCACGCGCTAGCCCAGTGGCTGGGTTTTAGGCATGGTAAGGGGGAGGTCCTGGGATCAAAACCAGGCCTCCCCACTTTCTTTTTATCACTAGTTTCTTTTATTTATTTATTTTATTAATTAACTTATTTCTTCTAATTACTAATTTTATTTAAATATTGATTAAACCTTTATATTTTATATTAATCTTATAATATTTTTGATAAATCACTTTAATTAATTTAATAAACAATTTTGTATGTAAAATATTATTTTCTTCTAAGTTGTAAATAATTTATGTAAATATTATTTAATTTCTAAATTTAAAAACTAACCCTAATTTTATATATATATATATATATATATATATATATATATATATAATTAAAACCCTAGTTTTTTTTTTCTTCTAAAACCCTAATTTTCTCTAACCCTAACCCTAACCCTAGTTTTTATTTAACTTTAATATTAAAACTTAATTAATTTTTCTAATATATATAATTTAATAACTAATCATTTGTTCAAATAACTATTATATTGTTTATTATTACACTTATTCTATTTCTTTTAATTCTTTTTTCTTTAAAATTGTTTATTTAACTTTAAAAAATATTTTCTTAAATCTTATATTCTTTATATTTGTTCTAACCTCTTTTTCTCATGATTATTATTGTTGCTAACCCCTTTTTTTAATTGTCATTTATTTATTATATAGCTATTATTTAATTATTTATATTATAATGTAATTGCGAAAGTCTTGTAATAGTCGTAGTTTATTATTGTTCTATTGTTTATAAATATTCTTGCTATGGTTAGTAATTATAGGGAGTGATAACATGTTTGTGCTTTAAAATTAATTTAGAATAACTAATTTAATAAGATAAATATATGAAAATAAACACTCACACACGTAAGTCGATCTTTGATCGCCATCTCACACTTTCTAAGGGTATTCCTCATGTTGCCTAAATTATAAGGTCAAGTAAGGTGTCTTAAAGCAAAGTCCCTTTTCACAAAATATCATCAAGTCCCTTTTAAGATTATAAGATCAAGTCCCTTCAATGTTGCCTACGGTAAATGATCTTGTCCCTTCGAATAAAAGATGATAAGTCCCTTCGTATTGCTAAGACACCTTACAGTTGCCTAAACACAGATGTCCCTTCACATGTCCCTTATAACATCCAAGGTAATGACTACTTATTCCTTAATAATAGGGATAGTCTTACCATTGAAAGAACATTTAAGAACAGTAAAGATTTAATTTAGGGTAGGTTCCTCTTAAGTACTTGCTCACTTTTCTTCAAAAATACTTCATTACACTTCATATTTCAAACAAATTTTCAAAACAAAGTCTTTATATACATCCATACAAGGATCATTATAAAGTACTTAAGAAGATTTTTAATCACACACTACACTTCTCAAAACAATTTAAAGCGAGCTAAGTAACTAAGAGCCCATGGATAACCATGGATATAAAGGGTGCTAACACCTTCCCTTTATATAACCTACCCCCCGAACTCAAAATCTTTTTAAGGTCTTTCCTGTTCTTTTATGTCCTTTCCTTTTGGATAAAATAAAAGTCGGTGGCGACTCTTGCTATCCGCAACATTTAACTAAAGTCAGTTCTCCCACCGTGTTACACATAGGACGAATGCCGGATAGAGGGTTCCAACAATGGAGATTCCACTGGGAAAAAGGATGAGGGACGGTCATCCGAAGGTGAAGGACGGTCACCTGGCAGGGGACGACTGCCGAAAGTATCACGACATAGGATGAATGTCGGATAGAAGAAAGTTGTTTTGTTGGCGACTTATTGGGGAGTGGTAAACACGGACGAGTGCTTATGTTTTCAAAAATAAAATATATAAGTGTTTTGATTGTGTGTATAGAATAAAGAAGTGGACGAGCATCCTTAGAACCATGATACGGACGAGTATCGATAGAAACAAACGCTGACTTGTGCTTAAGGATGATGATACAGACGAGTATCAATCGGTTGAGCAAAGAACACGGACGAGTGTTTGAGTATGCTGAGGGGTGATATATACAAGATACGGACGAGTATCAAAGACTTCTATATAGGTACAAGTGTTGATCTGTTGGTGAAGTATGTGCAAGACACAAACGGGTGTCGAAAGATTGGGCAAGGGACACGGACGAGTGTTTGACTTGCTGACGAAGTATGACACAGACGAGTGTCAAAAAGAATATGCACAAGTTATGAACCAATATCTGTATTTGAGAGTGCAAAAGGTATTCTGGCCACCTGCGGGGGATAGGATGACACGGACGAGTGTCGAAAAGAGCATGTATAAACAGGCATCTGTGTCTTGAGAGTGCAAAGGGGATGCTTTGGCTTTTATCTGCAGGGGATATGAGTTTTGTATATTGCCGGTGAAATATTGATGGTATTTGCAAGTGATTGGCTCGAACCTGGCTTACGATCATGCAAATGTTTTATTTTTTCCGCAATGCTCCGTATTAGACGGAATGCTACGCTTATTTCGGTGAATATGATGTGAATGTTATGATTATGCAAATGAGAGAACTGATCCGAGACTCGGATCCTTCAAGGATAAAGATCTCTGGCTGATCTGCTTGGAGGGATAACCCAGCTGGGGGAAGAGATCATTGATAAATCTGTCCGGAGGGAGAACTCCCTAATGGGGATGAAGAGGTCTTAGCAACTCCACTGGGAATGTGTTTCAGGTATTGCTCTACTGGGGAGGCAACTTTGTGGGGAGTCAATTCCACCAACTCTACTGAGGATGGGGGAAATATGGCACTCTGGTGGGGGAAAGAAAGTTCTTTGACCATTTTGTTGTGGAAGAGGTTGTCAGGCACTGCTCGGGAGGTCCCGCTCGGGGAGGAGATAACTTCTGGGAAGTAGTATGCTGGGGATGTAATGCTTGATATGCCCCATGTTGCGAAAGATTGTCTGTCTTGAGTACCTGCAACCTGTTAAGACAAAGGAAAACACACAAGTATCCTGAGGTATCCTTAACCGAATTTTGTCATAGGAATTAGATTTGTTGAGAGCAACATATTTCCTGCAAGTATTTATTAAAATGGCTCATATGTTTTTTTATGCAAGTGTTGTATTATGAACTTTGGACATTTTGCAAACGAAACAAAAATGTACAAAACAAAGTGTGACTATATATTCTGATTTTATTGATTTGTGTGCCCTGAATAGGCAAGTACAGTCAAAGAAGCGAATCCCCTGAAAGGAGGAGATTGCTGTAAATTGAGAAAATAAAAATGTTGGCAACGTTGAAGACAACGCTCCAGTGAGCTTCCTTTGTTATGACCCGTATGACCTTGACGTTCTTCTTATCTTGCTTTCTAAAGAAGGCTGATTCTGACTAACGCTTTGTCCTTTCGGAGCCTACCATGTTGTGAGCGATACAAACGAATTCAGAATGCAGTTGTTTGCTTATTCCCTGATTTTGTGTGGATCGCCCTTTCGGGTTTTCAATCCACCGGGATACCCATTTTTTCTTGAGTTGTCCAATGTGGCTCTTCAACTCAGCAGGTGTACTTTTTTTCCCTTATTTTTGCCCGAGTCTTTTATTCTGTTTTTGACTCGCCGGGATGCCCTATTTTTTCCTGGACTTACATTTTGTTTTTATGTCCAGCGGATCATTTTATGCGAAGTATTTTTTAACTGCATCTGAATTCACAGGAAACGGGAAGTCTTCACCATCCATGGTCGCGAGCATCAGTGCCCCACCCAAGAAGACTTTGGTTATCACATAGGGACCTTCATGGTTTGGTGTCCACTTGCCCCTGTGGTCTGTATGAGGAGGAATGATTCTTTTCAGAACAAGCTCTCCCACTTGGTATTCTCGAGGTCTAACTTTCTGATCGAAGGCTTTCTTCATTCGCTTCTGATATAACTGCCCATGACAGATGGCAACTAATCTTTTCTCTTCAATCAGATTCAGTTGATTGTACCGAGACCGAACCCATTCTGCTTCATCCAGTTCCATATCCATCATTACCCGTAAGGAGGATAGCTCAACTTCATAAGGTAGGACAACTTCCATACCATACACAAGCTGATAAGGTGTTGCCCCAGTAGATGTTATGATTGAGGTTCGGTAGCCTTGCAAGGCAAATGGTAGCATTTCGTGCCAGTCTTTGTAGGTGACTACCATCTTCTGCACAATCTTCTTGATATTCTTGTTAGCCGCCTCAACAACGCCATTCATCTTTGGCCTGTAAGGAGAAGAGTTGTGATGTTGAGTTTTGAAGTCCCGGCAAAGTTCTGCCATCATTTTGTTGTTCAAATTGGAACCCTTATCAGTAATGATTTGCTCGGGAACTCCATATCGACAGATGATGTCTCTTTTCAGAAATTTGGCTACCACTTGTCTGGTGACGTTTGCATACGAAGCTGCTTCAACCCATTTGGTGAAGTAAACAATGGCTACCAGGATGAATCTGTGGCCATTTGAAGCAGTCGGTTCAATATTTCCAATCATGTCAATGCCCCACATAGCGAAGGGCCAAGGTGAAGACATCACGTTCAAAGGATTTGGAGGCACATGCACTTTATCCACGTAGATCTGTCACTTATGGCATTTTCTGGAATAGGCACAATATTCTGCATCCATTGTGATCCAGTTGTAGCCTGATCTTAATAACTTCTTTGCCATTGCATGTCCTCCGGCATGGGTACCGAAAGAACCTCCATATACCTCGTGCATCAGTAGGTCTTCCTCCTTCTTGTCAACACATCTAAGCAGGACCATGTCGAAGTTTCGCTTGTATAATGAACCATCAGTATTGAGGAAGAAATTGTCGGCCAGTCTTCTCAATGTCTTCTCATCATTTGACGATGACCCGGCTGGGTACGTCTGATTCTCCAAGAAGCATTTGATGTCATGGTACCAAGGCTTGTCGTCACTAGCAGTGTCCACAGAGAATACATATTTTGGTCTGTCCATTCTGGATACCAAAATCCGAGGCACATAATTGGCAGCTTGTACTTTGATCATGGATGAGATGGTAGTTAAAGCGTCTGCAAACTGATTCTCATCTCGAGGGATGTATTCAAGTTTGACTGTTGTGAAGAAAGTCAATAATCTCCTCGTATAGTCACGGTATGGAACCAGATGCTCCTGATGAGTGTACCACTTGTCATTGGTCTGGTTGATTACCAAAGCTGAATCTCCGAATACATTCAAGGTTTTGATCCTGAGGTCAATGGCTTCCTCAAGACCCATGATACAGGCTTCGTATTCTGCTTCGTTGTTAATGCAGGCAAAGGTGAGTTTTGCCGAGAAAGGTATATGAACCCCTTTAGGTGTGATAAGTATTGCACCAACTCGACGACCATTCATATTGACAGCCCCGTCAAACATCATAGTACATGCTTCTTCTGGGTCAGACCCTTCAGTGTGAACAGGTTCTTCAAAATATTTTATTTTTAAGTACATGATGTCTTCATCAGGGAAGTCAAATCTCATAGGCTCGTAATCATCAATGGGTTGCTCAGCTAGATAATCAGACAATACACTGCCCTTGATGGATTTTTGAGAAGTGTACTGAATGTCATACTCTGTTAGAATCATTTGCCATCTTACAACCCTTCTGGTAAGTGATGGCTTCTCAAATATGTACTTGACGGGGTCCATTTTTGAGATCAAAAAAGTGGTGTGAGTCAACATATACTGTCTTAGTCGGCGAGCAGCCCACGCTAAAGCACAACAAGTTTTCTCGAGTAGTGAATAATGTTGTTCACAGTCGGTAAACTCTTTGCTTAGGTAGTATATTGCATGCTCTTTTCGACCAGACTCGTCATGCTTGCCCAACACACACCCCATTGACCCTTCTAATACTGTCAGGTACATGATTAGAGGTGTTCCTTCGATTGGAGGCATGAGAATTGGAGGTTCTTGCAGGTACTCCTTGATCTTGTCAAAAGCTTTCTGACAATCATCGTTCCACCTGACTGTTTGTTCCTTTCTTCTATGAGGGACTTGGCAATCATATGATCCACATAGCATTCGATTTCTTTGTGGATCATATTGTGGAATAATCTTACCATAACCCGTTGGTATGTTGCACCAGCGTTCTTCAGTCCAAACGGCATTACCTTGTAACAAAATGTGCCCCAAGGTGTGATGAAAGTTGTTTTATCCATGTCTTCGGGTGACATCTTGATCTGATTGTATCCAGAAAATCCGTCCATGAAAGAAAATACCGAGAACTGAGCTGTGTTGTCTACCAATACATCAATGTGACGTAATGGGAAATCATCCTTCGGGCTAGCTCTGTTCAGGTCCCGGTAATCCACACACATACGCACCTTGACATCCTTCTTAGGCACGGGTAAAATGTTAGCAACCCACGGCGGGTAACTAGTTACAGCAAGAAAACCGACATCCCACTGTTTTTGTACTTCTTCCTTAATTTTCATGGCCATATTTAGGCGAGTGCGGCGCAACTTCTGTTTAACTGGAGGGAAATCTTCTTTCAATGGTAGCCTGTGCATGACAATATCTGTATCTAGACCTGGCATATCTTGATAGGACCAAGCAAAGACGTTGACATATTCCCGAAGCATACTGATGAGTTGTTCCTTTACTGGAGCTTGCAGACTGGCCCCAATCTTCACTTCTTTCAAATCCTCCTTGGTACCAAGATTAACAGTTTCAATTTCCTCCTGATGAGGAGTAATCACTTTTTCTTCTTGCCTCAACAACCTGGCCAACTCTTCAGGCAACTCGTAGTCTTCATAAACCCTTTCATCTGCTTGATTAATTGGATTGTCGAAGCCATACAAGGTCATAGCAGTGCTGTTGTCGGTGCAATCTGGAGGATTATCTCTGAAAGGGTTGAGATTTGTTCTTTTTAGTGATTAATTTTAATCTTGCTTTAAAAAAAGTGTGAATGAAGTTATTATTTTGAAAACATTGCCATTTATTGTTTTGTGCGAAAAATAACAAAAATGAAAAGACAGTGAGCGAAAAAGAAAATTGTTTGCAAAAGATGTCCATTGTTCATTGATATTCCATTTGCCCAAAATACAAATATGGCCCTTTTACAAAATGACTCCTGACACCTTGGGCAAGATGCAGGACTTGATTCAAGCTTAAGTAGGAAATAATAATTACTCTGCAGGAGTAACTCTTATAATTTCCTGGGAAGACCAGTTAAGGAATTGTTGGCACGGGATCCTTGGATGAATCCAGCTTTCCAGGTTGAGGCCGCTTTCAGCCTCGTCTTCCACGTTATTGATAGCATCTGGGGTCAGCATTCCCCCACTCACGAACTTGGGCTCCTTAGCAACCTCTTCTTGATCTTGTCGGGATGGTTTGTAACCCAACCCGAATTTGTCTTCTTTCTTCTCCACAGGTAGCAGCTTGCCCGTGCCTTGGGCGTTCCCATCTTCAACAACCTTCCGAGCTTGTTGGTAGGAGACAATTGAAGTACCCATCCTATCCTCTTGGGATGCAGCAAATACTTCAGTTGTCGCCTCGTTGACGTTCAGTGCTTCGAAACCTTGGCTCATGGTCTCGTGAATCTCACCATCCATCTCAATATATTTATAGGTATCCAGATGGCTAACAAAAATATCCTCTTCCCCATAGATTGTGATAATTTTCCCTTCCGACTCGTATTTTAATTTCTGGTGAAGGGTCGACGTAACTGCGCCAGCGGCATGAATCCAATGTCGACCCAACAAACAGCTATAGGCCGGCTGAATGTCCATCACGTATAAAGTAGTTTGAAAGACCTGTGGGCCAATTATCACAGGCAGCTCCACCTCTCCAAGAACAGACCTCTTGGAACCATCAAAAGCTCTGACCACCAGATTGCTTGGTCGGAGAGCTATACCATCGTATTCAAGCTTAACAAGGGCTTTCTTTGGCAAGACATTGAGTGAGGACCCAATGTCAACTAGAAAATGTGAAAGCACAACTCCTTTACACTCTAGAGTGATGTGAAAAGTTTTATTATGATGACGACCTTCCGCAGTCAAATCAGCATTGATGAAGCCTAGTCCATGACTAGTATTAACATTAGAAACCACTGTCTCTAGATGATTTACCGTAATCTCCTCAGGCACGTAGGCTGCGTGCAGGACTTTGAGTAATGCATCCCGATGAGCTTCGGAATACAATAGCAGGGATAAAATGGAGATCTTGGAAGGAGTTTGGTGGAGCTGATTGATCCGCGTGTCGCGCACGGATCAAAAACGAGTAATTTTTGAAAACGTAGTATAACGACAATGACTCGAATCGTCTCACAAGGATTCTTGATCTTATTAACTAACAATAGTAACGATTAATGGGGGTTTAGATTTTAATTTGAAGAAAAAACAATTAAAATAAAAAGTGATTACCAAATAAGCTAAAACGGCTAATCCTACTGATTTGGGTTCCAACTTATCATTGGTTATTATAATTTCAACCTCCTAAGCGGATTATCTATTCCTATTTGATTATAAAATTCATTGACAAGCGCAACTGGTCTTATGTGATGTATGTTCCTATTATCCGAATTACGCAAACGGATTTAAGCTCTCGTGAATTAAGCAAACACGATTTAATCAAACACGATAACGAATTAAGGAAACGATAACGTGACTACGGTCAAGGATCATACAACAATCAAATTAAATCAACACTAATATATGATAATCGAATTAAGAAAACAATGATCACATATCATAATATTGAAAGGAATAGAATTTGAATTGAAAATTATTATAACCTCAAAGTATGATGGAATTTGTAATCAGCAGGATTTTTCCTTGTAAGTAGTTCTCCATTTTGGTTCTTTCAAGCGTAAGAAAAATAAAATAAAATTGTGAAAAGTGTCAATTCAACAGTTGCGGCAGTTAGGTTAAATAGAAAAACTTAAAAAACCCGTTTACAACCCAATTGGGTCAAATACATAACACATACCCAATTCTAAATAACCCGAAACTAAATAAAACTAATGCAGCAGCTTCAAACGAAATTCTGGAAAATATGACTCTGAATCTGACTTCGACTCCAACATGAAAGTTGTAGCTCTTTTTCTTAGCTTTCCATCGACTGGTAGAACGCCTCAATCAGATTCCTGGAACTCCGGTTATGCTCATTTCCGTAAAAGCTGTTAAAGTTGAAAATTAAGTACGAAATTAAATTAAGCCAAAAATAAAGTAAATTAGAAAAACAAATTAAAATATAAAAATAAACAAATAAAACTAAAGAAATTCCTAAGTGCAATCATGTAGGAATGTGCACCAAAATGCACTGATCAAATTCCCCCACACTTGAACTTTTGCACTCCGAGCAAAAAATAAACTCAAGACTCAAGAAACACAACATCATTCATACTCATTCTAGGCTACAAACTCTTCTTCGATTAAGATAGCATCGATAGGTACTAATCTTACACACTAAGGATATCGTAAGAACACAAATCCGCAATTGTGCGGTCGTAAGCCTCCCTCCTATACAAACAATTTCGAATCATGTTATTATGCCTAAGTCTAACTTACTCATCTTCCATTTTTCTCTCTTTCATTCTAGCGCAATCACATTAAGCCCGTTATTTATTCATACACATGGTAAATAAGCATGTTAGTGATTATGATTCATACTTGACAATATTTTAAAGTTACTTTAGTAACTACAAAAAAAAATCTTTTTTTAAGGCTTCACATCCGTTAGGCTAAATGACCGGGTGAGGATCACCTAACTTAGAAGGTGGATTCATATTCAGATTTCTTTTTAAGCGCAAGATCATTCACTTATTTGCATCAGCTTAATTACTTAGTGTTTGATTTCTAGATGGTGCTGACAGCTAGATAAACTACTTAAGAGATATTAAAGGATGAGAACTCAAGGCTATGGCATAACAAGTATTCAAAATAATTTCCATATTCAGGAGACTTAAGGTGTTAAAACGATACCGGTCTTGTGAACTTTTCCCAAGTCTCTACAACTAACCTCAAAACAATCTATAGCCTAAAACTTTCAAAAAAAAATGTCTAGTGTTTCTAAAACAAAACAAAACAAACAAAAACAAAACAAAAACAAAGAAAATAAATTATTCGCTCCCCCGCACTTAAAACAAGCATTGTCCTCAATGAAAGGACATAAATATAAAATAAGAGGGAGAGAAAGGAAAGAATACACCCGAGTAGTCAAGGTGGATAAGTGATCACATAAGCAACATTTCCTAAAGAGAGCTCTTCTACAGTCTCTTCTTCCAAAGTGGGGATCTCATAGAGTAACTTTTGGTAGTATCCATAAATATTGGAGTTTTTATTAGTGCCTTCGCCTTTTATTCCAGGATCAAATAAGAATCTTCGATAAGTAAAAGTGTTGAATGTGCAGGTGATAATAATCTCATTTTCTACAACTTCAAGAACCAAAGGATTAAGGACTGCCTCACTACTTTTGTTCCATCTTCAATTGAGATCCTATGCTTACTTATGGATGGGCTAATATCACAAGTGTCAACCAAAGTCCATCCAATTCCCTTCTTGTGTTCCTGTAATGATTTCTCTTCCTGCACAAATTCAAATAAATTATTAGGAAGTGGCTTCAGCTCTAAAGAGGGTGATTTCTCGATGGATGGTTTGTTCCAGGAAGTCGGTATGTCGAGAGCTTCATTGACATGAACAACTTCATGTTCAACCTCATCTGCAGTAAGAATATCATCTTGCAAGGCAACCTCAAATTCAGCATAAACAGAGCAAATTTTAGTGTCAGTACAAACATCACAAGAGTAAACATCATCAAAATCAGACAATGATGGAAAACCAGCTGCAACCAAATTAATACAAGTATCATCAACAATTTCAGAAGGCAACTCTATTTTAAAAATAGAATGTTCTTCCAAAGGCTGTTGGTTTGATCCTTGAGCTTGCTGCATAGCATTCATCGAAGTGGTAAGTTGATCAAGTTGTATTTGCAAAGTCTGAAAATTAGAATCTATTTGTTGTTGAAACTTGATATTATTTGTGGCAATTTGCTTGACAATGTCCTCTAGTGAAGGTTCGGAAGGTGCAGAGCACACAACCTGAAATTCATTCATATGCTTATGTGGATCCTCACCTGCAAAACCATTAAAACTTGGCAACAAATGTGTTAAACCAAAATTCAATTTGAAAGGTGCATCAACAACAGGATATTCAATACATAAAGCATTATAATTCACAAGTGCAACAAGTTCTCTCAGAGTTCTTTGATCAGTCATTATATGATTATAAATTTCAACACAGAATCAAATAAAATCACTGCAGATTTAAAAGAATGGAAAAAATGAAAAAGCGATTAAAATAAAATATAAAAAATATAAAAATAACACTAAAAATCTAATTAAATCAAATAAAGCTCGCACAAAAAATTTCAGATTTTTTTGAAAATATGAAAATAGAAAATAAATCAAATAAAATAGAAAAACGCAGAATTTGCGATTTTGAGGGTCGAAATCTTTTAGAATTCTATTTTAAAAGTGTATTGTTCTTCGATTTATTTCTGATTTTCTAGAAAAAAAATCGGAGTAAATCGAAACAGTAGATTCCAACTTACCTGAAAGGCTGGTAAACTTATCACTATAATGGAACCGGTATTACAACCCTGAAAATCAACAAACAAACAAAAACTAGCAAGAAAACTATACCTATGACTATAAAATCAGTTAATAACAAGAAGAATCCCCGGCAACAGCGCCAATTAGATCTGCGTATCACGCACGGATCAAAAACGAGTAATTTTTGAAAACGTAGTATAACGACAATGACTCGAATCGTCTCACAAGGATTCTTGATCTTATTAACTAACGATAGTAACGATTAATGGGGGTTTAGATTTTAATTTGAAGAAAAAACAATTAAAATAAAAAGTGATTACCAAATAAGCTAAAACGGCTAATCCTACTGATTTGGGTTCCAACTTATCATTGGTTATTATAATTTCAACCTCCTAAGCGGATTATCTATTCCTATTTGATTATAAAATTCATTGGCAAGCGCAATTGGTTTTATGTGATGTATGTTCCTATTATCCGAATTAAGCAAACGAATTTAAGCTCTCGTGAATTAAGCAAACACGGTTTAATCAAACACGATAACGAATTAAGCAAACAATAACGTGACTACGGTCAAGGATCATACAACAATCAAATTAAATCAACACTAATATATGATAATCGAATTAAGCAAACAATGATCACATATCATAATATTGAAAGGAATAGAATTTGAATTGAAAATTATTATAATCTCAAAGTATGATGGAACCTGTAATCAGTAGAATTTTGCCTTGTAATTAGTTCTCCATTCTGGTTCTTTCAAGCGTAAGAAAAATAAAATAAAATCGTGAAAAGTGTCAATTCAACAGTTGCGGCTTCTAGGTTAAATAGAAAAACCTAAAAAAACCCGTTTACAACCCAACTGGGTCAAATACATAACACAGGCCCAATTCTAAATGACCTGAAACTAAATAAAACTAATACAGCAGCTTCAAACGAAATTCTGGAAAATATGACTCCGAATCTGACTTCGACTCCAACACGAAAGTTGTAGCTCTTTTTCTTAGCTTTCCATCGAATGGTAGAACACCTCAATCAGATTCCTGGAACTCCGGTTATGCTCATTTCCGTAAAAGTTGTTAAAGCTGAAAATTAAGTACGAAAATTAAATTAAGCCAAAAATAAAGTAAATTAGAAAAACAAATTAAAATATAAAAATAAACAAATAAAACTAAAGAAATGCCTAAGTGCAATCATGTAGGAATGTGCACCAAAATGCACTGATCACTGATCCACAACCTTATAATCGCTTCTCTTTATTATTCTTATAAATTCATCCACATCCTGATCAAAGGACGTCTTATGAGCTTCTTTTGCCACTGGTTCTTCAGGCACCACATTTTTGCCTTTAGCTTTGGCAGCAGCCTCTGCTTCAGCATTAACTCTCGGAACTTGTGACGCGAAGAGACGTCCGCTTTGAGTGAAGCCTCCGCCCCCTCCGACATTATCGATCTGTGGTGTATGAGTTGAAGAATCAAGAACGACTCTCTCCCCGTTGCAGTAGAAGTCTGAACCATAGTGCCATGATACAACATTGTCTTTTTCATACGGAATGGGTCCAGGTACCATGATGGTGACTGGACTAACTACAGCGGTAGTAGGAATGGTTATTGTCTGTGGATCGTAATATATGGTTACAGGACTTCTGACTGATGGTGGTGGTGAAAGATTGAAGCTGAGTTGTTGTTGAGATTGTTGCTGAAAATTGTTGGAATCAGGGACCATTGTCGGGTCGTAATATATGGTGACTGTGGAGATGTCATTATTAATGGTTGTTGTAGTTGTAGATGCGGATGCGGTTGAACTAATGTTTGTTGAAGTGGTAGAGGATATGGTTGTTGACTTTGTAGCAGAGTCTGTTGGAACAAATTTTTTGAAGTTGTATGAGGGGTGCTTGTTGTTGTAGGAGGAGGAATTGTTGATGTTGTAGAAACCGTTGATGTTATCTGCAGGATACCTTCTCTGATAAGGCCATTGATGCCACTTCTTAGACTTGCACAACCATTGGCGGAAACTTTGCAAGATTCACAGCAGACCTCACAACCTGGGAACACCAGGCACTTTAAAATCTGAGCTTTAACCTCGTCCATAGGTGTTTGAATGCTTGTAGTATCTTCAATTAGGTTCGTGGGTTGATCTTCCTCAATAGAATTTATCCTGGACCCACCGTGGCTAGGAATTGGATTCTTCGTGACTTTAGGAGGAGGTGCAAAATTTAAAGCCTTTGAATCAACTAGATCCTGGACCTTCATGTGCAAAGCTCTGCACTTTTCCGTTGTATGGCCAGGTGCATTGGAATGGAAGGCACATCTGGCATTGACGTCGTAATTCCATGGAAGGTTCTGAGGATCTGGTGGAGCCAAAGTCCTTAATTCAACAAGATTGAGTTTCAAGAGTTGTGGTAGCAAAGTGGCATAGGGCATCGGGATAGGATCGATTACCCTGTTGACTTGAGATGGCCTTTGCTGGAAAGGAAGTTGTTGTTGGTTGTTATTGTTGTTGTAAGACCTTTGTTGAGGAAAATGTTGTTGATGAGGGAAATGTTGTGGTTGTGGAGTGTATTGTTGTTGAGGTGATGGAGTGGGAATTGTGACAATGAATATTTATCTTGGCATATAATGGGGCCTACCTCTGCCCAAGTGTACTTAATTGGTTTCACCCGACCTGCGAGGCCCTGCAAAAGGTTTCCTTGTGCTGCTAGAGTTGGCCCCATTATCAGAAATCTTACCCATTTTTAACAAACTTTCAATTCTCTCTCCTGCTATGACCACGTCAGCAAAGCTAGTGGAAGAGAAGGCAACCAACCTATCAATTTATGTCCCTTGTAGGGTGTTCATAAACATATCGGCCATTTCTCTTTCCGACATTGGAGGTTAAACAGTAGCAGTTAATTGTCTCCATCTCTGAGCATACTCTCTGAAGCTTTCTCTGGAGGATTGTGGCATGCCAATTAGGAGAGTTTTGTTAGGAGCCATGTCTAAATTGTATTGATATTGGCGTATGAAAGCCTCGGAAAAATCCTTCCAATTTCTGACTGTTGCCCTAGTCAGATGAGAGTACCACTCACGGGATGCCCCGGTCAAGATATCCTCAAAGTAAAACATCCATAGCTTTTCATGCATGGTGTAAGCCTTTAATCTTCCCAGAAAGGATTGAAGATGGGTACGGGGACAGGAGGTACCGTTATATCTTTCAAAGCAGGGAGGTTTGAATTTGTGAGGAATTCTTACTCCCTCGACAGGCTCGTGTCCATAACATCAAACCCTAAGGAGTTTTGAGACTCCAGAGATCTTAGCTTTTCTGCTATCTCGTCCAGACGACGATCATAGACTTCATCTCCTGTTCCAACTACAGTGAACTGTTCCTCCTGAGGGTCCTCTTGCAAGGCACGCCCTCCAGTATTACCTTGGGTATTCCTAATAGCATTAACTTCAGGGTTGAGATGAGGCCCAAACTCCGGGGGGTCAGTACGTGGCTGTACATGATCATTTTTGCTGGTACCCCCTATACCTGGGTGGTTTTCTTCAGGAGTTTGCCGCTCGACCAACTCTCTTAATATTTCTTGGCTTTGGGCCAACCCAGACATTACTGCCATGAATTGGCTCATCTGAGCCCTCATTTCAGTTCTTTCATTAGCCATCTGAGTTCTTACGTCAGTCAAATCTTGCTGGACTTGGTCCATCTGTAAGCTCGGAAGGTTGTTTCTTGTAGGATACCGGTGAACTCTGTTTATGGGGAAGACTCTCCTACGAGCAATGTTTCCTGAAACCACAGCAAAGTGAGAAAACAAACAACATAAAAATACCTACAAAACAAAGAATGAGGTTAGTATGCAATGAAGTATGTCTATTTTTCTTCCAAGGGTATCCGGTTTGGTTCTTTGGTTTTGACCTTCCAGACCTCGAGGAATGATAATGTTTAAGAGAAATGAAGCCCAAAGGATAACACACAAACCATATATTACAAACGTAAAGAAACATAGTTTATGATTACAACAAGTTCCCATGATGGGTCAAAATACAACAAAATCAACAAAAGTACAAACAAAAGGAAGCACAAATACAAAGAAATCAAACATCCAGCCCAAAGTCATCCTCTTTTACTTCCTTCAAGAGAGCATCAGTCACTGGTCCAACTGGATGCTCTGTGATGGTTGTAACACCCTTCTACCCCAAAACAAATATTTAAATAATATCAGAGTAATTCATAGAAGGTGTCACATTTCTTCATAAAACATCGATCCAAAATATTATATTAATAATATTCTTTTCTCAAATAATCAAAACTATGGCAGCGAAATTATATATTCAAAATATTTTCCTCTTATCTCATTAAAACATAAAGACCTATTGGTCAAAGTCAACAATTATCATCATTCTCAATTCAACATTAAACAACTCATAAAACCCATCATAACAAAATTAAAATTCAATCATATAAGAGTTCTATTTCCCCTGATGTTACATCTACCAGAGCAAGACACCAGACACTCTAGACTTAAGCTACACAACCTCCAGCTAAGACTTCACGTACCGCGAACTCATCTTAGATATCTGCAAGTTACCCACAAAAGAGGCAACATTTCCAAGCAGGCAGGGTGAGTAATCATAATTTATCATAAATATATTAGAATATGGAATAAATAAATTAGCATAAGCATGTCATAACATTTTCAACCGTATAATTCAGCAACAACAACACAATCATGAACACTTTATAAAAATTCAGCAACAACAACTCCATCGTGAATTCATCGAGACATATGAAATTCCAACTATCATGATATGCAATTATGCATGTGGTACCAATTTCATCGTGAGATGGATACAAGACCATCAACCCTCCACAAGGGAGCACACCGTAATCATCGAGACACTCCAATCCACACAATGGGATTGAAGCTACTAAATAGGCCGAAGCCCCATCGTGAATATCATGAAATGCAATGATGCGTTACACCGTAAAATTCATCGAGAAATCAATTGCGCATCATTCATTTCATATCAACACCTCAACATCAATTAATCATATATTTCCATCGTAATAACACGTCAAAACCTCATTTCATTAGCTACCTCAACTCATCAAGACATAACTAATCATTTCATGTTCAACAAATAATCATCATAAAATCATGGTCTTTCATCCCGACAACATATCAACAATATTTCTTTATCAATCATACAACAAAACAACTTATTCGATTCAATGAGACAACCAAACAACTCCCCTCATTAACAACAACAAAACGTCAATTCACAATAACATCATGTTTACAATAGAATCCTATTTATAATCATAAAACCAACTCAACTTTTTCTAAATATTCATCATTTAAAAATTTATCATTTCACTCATTTTATTTCATTAAATTAAAGTTCATCTCGTAGCTTTTCGACGCTTCAAACGGGACCTAAATCGGAGTTACGGATCAAAAGTTATGAATTTTTCAAAATAAAAGTGTCACTGTTACAGTGTTAACCGGTTAACCTATAGCGTTAACCGGTTAACGCCTCATTTTTTGCCCAAAACGCATATTTTTCACTGGTTAACCGGTTAACACCTATGTTTAACCGGTTAACACCTGTACATAAGCAGTTTTCTGCTGTTTTTACGAATTCTACACCAAAATACCTCAATTTTTCATACGAATTCATTCCAATGCAACCCAAAACTTCTTACCAATCAAAATTAATCATATACAACAACAATATATCAATTCAAACATCAAACACACCATTCTAAATCATCTTATCAATCCTAATTCACCAATTCATACTCTTATAACTCAATATATGTCATCAAACCTAACAATCACCAAAATCATACAAAACCTAATCTATTCATAAACCAATTCCTATATAATTATAATAGATTATGAAAACTCCCCATACCTTAGAGAATTTCTCCGATTGACTCTCTTCTCTGGGGTTCTCCACAGCCTCCTGACTCTGAGCTTCCTCTTTCTCCCTCTTCTTCAGAGCACTTCATCAAACACGATAAAATGAGCATTTTGATCGTATAATCCCTTTTGATCAAAATTATCCCAGTTATGTCTTTTCCCACTTTACCCTCATAATTTTCACAAAAAGACCACATTACCCTTTTCTTTAATATAATTTCAATAATAATAATAAAATAGTATAATAAAACACTATTTATCCTTATTATATAAATTAATCTTATACTCCAAAATAACCAACATAACATTCATACTTCCACTTCTATTATTTTAAATAATAACCAATAATTCGAATAATACTATATGATTATTCTTATTATTAATATTATTAAAATAATTTCACCACCATGCATCGGGTCACATAACCACCAATTGTCAATTCATTCATATATCCTCAAATAAGCAACAAATACTCATAATCAAATTTGGGGTGTTACAACTCTCCCCCACTTAAAGAATTTTCGTCCTCGAAAATTTATCCGATTCAACTATTTCCACTACTTAATCCATCCAACTAATCAACTTTCGACTCGGAAAGGCAACTCCACATATAATACAAACCATAACTCATAACATCAACGACAACAACAAAGTGAATTCTACACAAGTGATACACTTGACAACTAGCATCGTACACAAGATAATACCCAACTCAAGAATTCAATGATTGAAGCATTAGAACATCATAACATACGAACACACAACTCCAACACAATATTAATACAACCAACCTCAACATCATTGTTACTCACACATGAGCAACTACACTACGCCATGTGTTCGCTGCGCACTCTGATTTCCTGTAAGGTAGTATGTCTACCGAGTGTATTTCCAACTTTTTTAATCACCAATACCAACACATCAACAACACCTTTGACTTAACTCTTCTGAATTTCGTTCCAACAGGTATTCTACTCTTGTAGTTACCGAATACTTCCAACTTAGATCCCTAAGATAACAACTTCGAACGTTCAACATAATTACAATCGCGACTACTTCCAAATCTTGGACAATTATTCATATACTTCCATGAATTCCCAATTATCATCATCACGACTACAAGTTTACCATCTTATAATAACAAGCCTTGCAAAAATCATCTTAAATACACAACATTATTGCACCAAGATAAGATACAAGGGCCCAACGAATCTCCATTAGATAACTCATACCCTTCGCTTCCAACTAATTCAACTTACCGAATACTCGATTCTTACTCATACCGACACAACCTTTTATAGATTCTTATCCGAATAGACACAACCAACCAACTATTATCCAACCAAAAATCGCACCTTAATAAACCAACTTATAATTTCACTTCTAATACTTGCAGCTTAATTATGTCCGACATTCTTGTCAAATCATCGTTTTACATTTCCACCTACTTTCCCTTCTAATCATCTCAAGGAAGCTTCACGTCTTATGCCACTTAACTCATAACCAAAACAACATTCAAATCCTTCAGAGTTCAACTATGAATTTTCTTATTACAATTCAATCCAAGAGCAACTTCATACTTCCTTCTTAAATTCCAACTAACACTCTCATATAATAACTTGCATCAACAAAACAAACAATACTCAAGCACTCGACTTGACTTCAACCAATTCGACGTACATACTATACTAGTTGGCATGACACATCTATCCATCAATTATGATTACGTCTGCTATCAACAATAGATTAAGGGTGATTAGTTCCTCAATTTGTTAATAGACGTCCGACAACCATAACGGTGGCATAAATCATCATTACCCAACACAATAGCGTACTTCAACTTGTGCCCAGAGTCCGTAAGCATAATGCTCCGCCAACTCTCCACGGCTTATCAACTCCTTCTTAGTCCCCTTAATTCCAACTTCATCAACGATACAAAACGTCCAAAAATCCCGTACACATTCTCTTATGTACACACATATTACCACACGACTTTCAATATCCCTCTAACATTGGAATCACTACAACAAGTACCATTCAAAGTGGTTAGCTCCAATTACAACTTCCAACCAAGTTACGATTCTTAACAACTCCAATCAAACATCCATCTTCTTCTCAACATCACCATCATCTAGCATAGGCACTTTAATTACCCTCATTCGACATAAATCGTATCTCTATGCATTCTCCGATACCAACATTTTATTATTTAATAACATTTTCATCTTTCCAAATTTTCAACAATAGACGTTCAACTTCGAACACGATTATCTCTTCCAATCATGACTTTCATCCAAATTATAATTCTTAACAGCACAATTCAAACATTTGTCTTCCTCTCAACATTACTACCATCTAACATCAGCACTTTAATCATTCTAATTACATATTTATTCATTCTCCGAATACTTATGCATTCCCTCTAATACCAACATCTTATTATTTTTCCAACATTTTCATCTTTCTAAAATTTCCAGCAACACACGCTCCACTTCGAATGCAATTATCTTCTCCAATACAGACCTCCAAATCAAAAAATTATATTCTATCATGAAGATAAATTTGTGTAGATTCCAGAACTTCAAGAATCGCTCGAATCCGACTTACGAGTAAAACGTTATCCTCCTTGCAATGAGGCTGGTCGACAATTCCCGTATGCAGAATTTTCCAAAAATCAACAGCAAACCCAACTATTAAAATGCACTTATCTCTTCATTATAAACCTCCTGAATGCAAATCTTATATTCAAAATGTAGGGAATTTTGTAAGCTTTCCAAAAAGTCCAGAACCGCTTCAATCTGAATCACGGTTAAAAAGTTATGTCACTTCTCGTGACAGCTGCTCCAAGATTGCAAAAACCAGAATTTTTGAGATTGATGAATGTAATTTCCACCTCTCTCCATCTTACTTCCAAGTTCTACCAAAAAAATCTTGCTCTACATCCAACTTCGAAAATTGCTCGACTTTAATCCAACTACACTTAAGGCATAGCAATCTACCGACTTGATCCTTCAACTTAATTCATCAACTTGTCTTTTTATTTTGAATAAATCCTTCTTTCATAAACAATCTCCATCCATAAATCCACGCACTTCTCAACCCGACCGATACAAATTCATGAATCTATGCTCTCGCTGGTCCACAACAACATCTCTTGAACAACCTTGCACTCTTGTAATCAACATCAACTTTGAACTAACTTCGACATTTCAACAACAGTCCAGGTGTCAAGCTTCTCCCCCACTTAATTCCAACCAACACCTGCAGACAACGACTAAAACTAACAACAAGTACCAACAGTGTTTCACACACATGTTGCGTACTAAGGGATTAACAACACTAGACAACATTGGCCGGACGGACCAACCAGGCTCTAATACCACTAATGTAACACCCTTTTACCCCAAAACAAATATTTAAATAATATCAGAGTAATTCATAGAAGGTGTCACATTTCTTCATAAAACATCGATCCAAAATGGCTTCCTGACTCTTCTTCTCATTAGCTTCTAGCTACTTTATCCTAGTCTGGGTCTTCTGATCTTCCTGTGAACGAGCCTCAGTAATTCTGATCCATCTAGCCTGACTCTCTTCCAAGTAGTGCTCAGCTCTGGCCTTCTGAATCTTGGCTTCTTTGCAAGCATTCTTCAATACCAACTCCCCTTCTCTGTCCCTTCTGATGTAATCATCTGTCTTCTCAATCTTGGTCATATGCTCGATCCGAAGCTTTTCTAACCTTTCATTGTCCAGACGACTGTCATTCCTCTCCCAGAGGGTCTTCTTTAGAGCTTCAGAAAGTTGAGTATTCCTTTCTTTCAACTTCTCAAATTCCTCTAAGCTGACTGTAGCTACAAGCTCTACTGCTGATGGTCCAGGCACATCCTCCAGGGTGAATGGCATGCGGGTGATTTGTCCTCTGATGTGATACCAATCAATGTACTGAGCTGAAGTTATGTTGTTGCACTTGCCAAGAATAGCAGTCCCTTTTATCTGTATGTTATCCCAAGCCCAGGCTGCTTGTCGGACGATAGCATGTTTATTATGAATGTCACAGTAAAGGGTTTATGATAAGTCTTTCTCTCTTGGTGGATGTACTAAGGCATACCATAGTTGCCTTTTGAAAAGCAAAGGATTGTAGTTGATGCAACTTTTCACTCCAATGAGAGGTACATTGGGATACTGCCCACAGCTGGTGATTATGTCTCTGCCCTTGGTGCTCTGAGTGCACCACCTGATGTCTTCTGAAGTGAGAGCAATCATTCTCTTAGCCCAATTTATTGAATGATGAGGATTCAAGAAAGCTTCTGTCTTCGGCAAGTGTCTCAATAACCAACAGTAGAAGAGAGGTGCACAACATCTGACTAATCTTCCCCTCTGCTTCTCATTTCTTTGATGCATCGAGTAATAGAAATCCCCGAGCAAGGTAGGAACTGGATTCTTCAGTAAGAAGAGATGGATGGAATTCTTTCTTACAAACTTAGGCTCATCTGCAAACAAGATGATACCATATATGCTAAGGGCCAGGAGAGCACAAACAGTTTCCAACTTCCCCGCTGCAGCATGACTGGTGGCCTAAGTAATCAAGAAGTCCAAATGGAGGCCTGGGATTCCAACCTTGCTGGTCATATTATGATCAATGATGGTGGTTTCCAAATACAGAGCCTTAGCTATATCCTCATTCCTATGAGCAGTCATCTCATGGTTGAAAGGAATCCCTCTCCTGATGGGGACACCCAACAACATGGAAAACTCCTCTAACAAAGGGCCCAACTGAAAGTCTGGAAAGGTAAAACATTTGAGAGGAGGGTCATAGAACTGAAGGCAACTGTGGATCATACTCCTCTGTGATGCATCCAAGTCCATGATCATGTCCATGATACCACCATAATGTTCCTTGAATAAAGGGATATGATCAGGAGTGATGAGTGTCTGAATCTGTTTGATGCCTGCTAGGAAGGGCTCAAAGAAATGGTATGTGATATTGCTCTTCCTGGATGTGTGTCGCTCCCACCAAATGACACATGGCCAAGAGGGGGTATAGACGCGAACGGTCGGCGAGAGGAGGAAATGAAGATGAAGGTGAAAAGAGTCGCCAACTAGGCATTTTTATCCCGAAGGAAAGGTAATGCTGCATAAACCTAAGAAAAGATGGATAAGACGGTCGCGAACCAGAGAAACTGAGAAAGGGGGTTGGTTACAACCTGGGAAGGTATTAGCATCCAGATTGTCCGTCGTACTCGACGGGATCCACGCTTGAAAGTTTGTGCTTAAAGGGGTAGTGTTAGTGCTATTTTGTGTGTAAAAGCTAGAAAAGAATGCAAGTGTCAGTGTAAAAGGAATGTGAAGTGAAGTGAAGAAGTGTCAGTGTAAGGAAAGAGTGTAAAGCTCAAGACTATGAGGCTTCAAAGAATAAAGCTGGAAGAGGGGGAATATACAAAGACTTTTGTTCGATAACTGTTAAGTTATGCCTACGTATCCTCTCGTGCAATGAGGAAGTCAGAACACCGTAGTTCGACTCAAAGAGACTGAAAGGTAAATTGACTGATGAACTGCCTGCTTGTCTATGCTCAAGTGTATGACCTGTCTGGCTCAGGTGCAAACTGTCTTGCATTAGACGGAAGAAGCAAGTTCTCGTTTGTGAGTGAAGATGATGAGAAAAGAATCCCGGAGGAGACGATTATTGTTTGTTTTTGATGTTTTCAATCTTTTATTGCTTTTTGGAATTTGTCATAAGAAAATGAGCTTAAGCCTAAGCCAAGGGTTAGTAAACTCATCACATCCTCCCTCTGATTAGGGGTAATGATAATACCTTAAGTGTGAAGTAAACACCTCACATTTAATCACCATGATGTAGGATTAAGATCATTAACCTACTTGAATTATTTAGATGTTTTTGGTGTTTTTGTTTAGTGTTAAGTAATGAGTTTAAGCCATAATCAAGGATTTAATGGACCCATTACACCATCCTAATAGAAGGATAATAGATGAGAACATTTAAGCTGAGGAATACTCCTCAACTTAATCCATGATTAGGGATTAACCTCATGACAAAACAAAGCCTTTATTAAGATGGATTTTAGTTAATGATAAGATTAAGAAGTGGATTTTATGGTTGGTAAGACGACTTGAGGGGGACTTGTCCATTAACACTAGGGTTAGTCCTTCTTAACCAATAAAGGAAGAATTAGAACCCTAATGCAAGGCCCAAGTTACAAGCTTGATGTCTTGATGATTATTAGGTGAATTGATTAAAGGATTTAAACACATTAAGGGTTTAACACTTAGGATTAAAGTTATACACTCCATCCTAATAGAAGGATACAGGCATAACCCTAATCACAAAGCCTTAAAACCTTTAAGGTTTAGTCCTTGATTAAGAGATGAGGAGAGAAGACACAAAGATGACACAAAGGTAAAACTAATGGGGGGGACTAATCATACCCTAATTGTGATCATGCTTGGGTGTTCCTAGGGTTTATGAGGCTTTCAAGAGGTCTTCAAGGAAAAGCCACCAAGGAAGAGGAAAGATGGAAAGAAAAGAAGCAGAAAGAAGCAAGTCAACTTACTTCACTTAAGAAGATAAGTTGCTTGAAGAAATAAAGTGAGGAGGGAACATGAATGAGCAAGCTCACTCTAATACACAGATAAAATGCAGCAATGATGCATAAGAGAGATGAGAAGAGATTATGAGAAGTGAAGGCAAATTCACTTCTCAAACACTTACCACCTGAAAAGTTAGTAACAAGAAATGAAATAAAATGAAAATGAGAAAGATGCAATGATGTAAATCAAAACTAGAAGCATGATTAAGATGTAAATGATGCTAGGAGATGATGCAAATATATGTCATGAGATATGGATGATCATACAAGCAATGAAGATGCAAATGAGACATGAAAGGAGGCATGAAAGTTCATGGATGCATATGACATCAAATGAAAGCAAAAGCATGGTAAATGGATGATGCAATTATCAAACATGATTCCAATATGTCCTAAGATGTCTCATATGTCCTTTGGATGCACAAAGTGTCATGGCAAGTTCATGTATGCAAGCTTATGAAGAATGAATGCAAATGAAGGCAAAGATTAGGGTTTATGTACAAGATGCAATGAAAAATTCAAAATCAGAAGCAAAACATGAGATAAAAAATTGAAAATGGAATCAAAGGTACCCTAAACCTATACAAGTTCACTGCCCAAAGGGGAAGGTCAGAAGCTAAACCCTAAAGGAATTATGATTTTTCTAAGTTTCTAAGGTTTTAAGGGTGATCCTAAAGGGAAAATGCCAAACAAATTGAAAATGCAAGGTAAAAATGAAACAAAAATGTTTTTAGATGCTTGAAAGAATGCATAACAAAATGCAAAAAGAACCATTCACAAACCCAACTTGGATCAAAAGCTATGAATTTTTGAAGTTAGGATTAAAAATATTCAAATTAAAGAACCCTAATTCAAATGAAAATTATCAAAGTATGATCAAAACCAAAAAGAAATTTGTCTTGTGAGTTCGTAAATGTTTCTAAATGTTTCAAAATGTTCTCTGAATTTTTTTGTGATTTTTGGAAACCTAAATGCTATTTTAATTAATTAATCTTCATTAATCAATTAAAATAACATTTAAATTATTTTTAAAATGTTTTTAAAATGCAAAAAAATAAAATAAAAATTGTTTTTATGTCAAGAAAATTAATTAAAGTCAGCATGCAAAAAATAAATATTTTTGAGATTTTCTAGCTATTTTAAATAAAATGCACAAGAAAAATGCAAGAAAATGAAATAAAATTAATTTAAATGGAAAAGTAAACAGATCCTGAGGCCAGGATTTGAAGTTGGGAGGAAAAGGTTGACTGGCGCGTGTTTTAAGGGTTGGGATTTGTCCTGAGCTAATTAGCCTAATTAATTAATTTAATGATGGATTAGGGTTTAATCAAGCAATCTGGAACGTCCATACGCGCGGCAAACACAAAATCTAAAGGTCATTATTCAATCTCAGCCTAATTACAGGATTAGGGCATAACCACTTTCAGGTGACCGGAACAGTGTTCCGGTCATCTTCTCCGGCGAACACAAATCCTAACTTCTTCCCTAAGCCTCTAATCTCCAAATTTCTTGCCTAGAAATGATCCTCTAACATTTCAAAACCTAAACCCCCAATCAAAACTCATTTATTTCACATCATGAACAAGATTCGAACCAAAACGTGAAAACGGGCAAAAATTTCAGAACTTGCATACATGGTGGTTTCTCAACCATTTTCAATAATAATCATATCCCCATGATCAGGGGAGCACAAATAATCATACAAGAACTTAAAAACAAGCTTCTGGAAAAAAGTTCATGAGCTATACCTGAGATTGAATCTTCTGATTCAGGGCTTTCTGGCTTTTCCTTTGATGCAAGTCCACTTCCCTGAACCTCCTGATGATGAAATGAAGCTTAGAAAACCTTGGGAGAGGCTGGCTTTGAAGTTTCAGCTCTGGTGTAGCAGGTTTTGAGGTTTTGATATGTGGTGTTTCAGGCTGTTTTGGTGGTTGATTATTGTTCCTTGGATGATATGTGACTCATTGGTGAAGAAAAAAATGGAAGTTTGATGGTTGTGGAAGAAGTTTCGAAGAGGTGAAGTTTTGGCCAGTTTTTGTGTATCATGAATTGTGGGAGGATGCTGGCTTGTGTGTGTGTATGTTTCAAGTCCTTGAGGTCCACATAACATGTTCTGATTGGGCAGAGAGTTGTTGTGGAGCAGTTTGATTGGTATGGGCAAAGATGCAAAAAGTCAAGATTTTGTGTACCATAGGTATGGCTCGGGTCAGAGGAGATCTTAGGGCTTGCTGCTTCAGCTTGAGTCAAGGAAGGCCTTTGGATCAAGTTTTGTGAGCTGGATGGTCTTGATCAAGAGTTTCCAATGTTCTTGCATATTTCCCTCTTTGGAGTTTCTTGTGAATCAAGGCAAGGAAACTTATGAGTTTTTGGCCAATTTGCAGCAAAATGGACCATATGAAGTTGTTATGATGCATTGAGATCAATTAACAATCAAACCAATCATTAAAAGTTCTTCTTGCAAAAAGGTCCTTTCTTAAAAATTTATGAAAAATGCCTTATGGTAGCTTGTGATTCAAGGCATGAAACTTGAGAATTATTCGGGCAATTATGAGTTTTAGGTCATGTATGATGTTTGTGTAATGGTTAGAAGTCAATTAGAGCTCACACTTTGCCTTGGCATGAGTTTTTGCAAGTTTTCCTCTTTGGTACATAAGTGAAATTTAGTGATTTTTCCCAACTTTGCAAAGCCATAACTTGAATTCTATGATGAATTAGATCAAGTTCTTGTACTTTTTGAAAAGGGAATGATCCAATTTACAACTTTCATGACCAAGAATTTTTCATTTGAAGCATTTTTGAATCAAAAAGAGGAGGTTGAAAAACTTTCCCAAAATGGCAAGTTTGCATTACAAGTCACTTTCCCAAAATGGCAACTTTTCAAATGGCTTGAAATTCTTCAATTTTGTGAACTTATAACTTCTTCTAAGATCAAATAAAGATCATATACACCCAAAATGATGGAGAAGACCCTTTGGTTGGATGATTGGGGGCCTCAGATGCCCTGATTTTGCACTGACTTGCTCAAGAAGTCATCTATTGATCAGATGCCTTCCCCATTGAATTTCTTCATGAAAATTGGTGTGTAGGATCCTTATAACATATAGAGACCAATAGAAACAAGAATGACCAAAAAAATTGTAGTTATGGCCTCTGAAACCAAAACCCTAATTTTAGGTCATCTGTGCAGTTAAACCTGGCTCTGCTTCCATGCCTTTCCCAGTTCTTGTGATTTTCTGACTTTCTTGATCTTAGGAGGATATAATATGATATTTGAACATACATGTACCTGTAAACACCCCAAATTTGCCCTCACTCATTTCACCATGGCTTGTGATCATTTCATATGCATAAACACAATCATATCACCTCATATCTCATTTTTATTCACTGCATAGTTTCTAAGGCATCTGCACCTAGGGTTTGTGATCTGAGCAATCCCAAGGCATCCTGAGCCATTCCAAAGGCCACTAATCAACTCAAAGGGGTCCATGTGTGTTCTTATATCATATTTCATCTCCTCAAAGTCAAAAATGCAGAGGAATCACAAGAACTAGGGTTTGAGTGGATGCAGAGCCAGGATGAACTGCACAGTTGACCTAAAATTAGGGTTTTGGTTTCAGAGGCCATAACTCCAAATTTTTTGGTCATTATTGTTTCCATTGCTCTTTATATGGTATAGGGAGTATGCATATCAATTTTCATGAAGAAATTCCATGGGGAAGTCATCTGATCAAGGGTTGACTTTTCAGACAAGTCAGTGTAAAATCAGGGCATCTGAGGCCCCCAATGACCCAACCAATGGGTGATCTTCATCATTTTGAGTGTATATGATCTTTATTTGATCATGGAAGAAGGTTGAAGTTCATAAAAATCAAGAATTTAGGGTTTTTGCAAATGTTGACTTTTTGGGCATAGTTGACTTTTCAAGAATGCCTCATTTTAGGTCATTTTTCAAGCCATGATTCTTGATCCAAAAATGCTTCAAATGGAAGAACTTTGGTCATGAAAGTTGTAGATCTCATTTTTCCCTTTTCAAAAAGTACAAGAACATGATCAAACTCTTCTTGGATCAAAAGTTATGGCAATGCAAAGTTGGCTAAAATCATTGATTTTCAAGGCATGCTTCAAATGGAAATTTTGCAAAGTCATGAACCAATGCATTATGTGACTTCTAATTCACTACAAACCAGCACATAAACATTCTCTAAGTCATAAAAATCAGATTTGAACCAAGATCACATGTGTTTAGTTCATGTAGCAAGGCATTTTTTCATGAAAGTACAAAAAGGTAGCAACTTGCAAAACACTCATGACACTTCCCTCAACTTGCAGCCTTGGCCTTTGAACCTTGCTAGCTCTCTCACCACACCATGCTGCGCCAGCCCTAGCCCTTGTACCAAGCCTAGACCAAGCCATGCTTTCTCTTACAAAGAAATGGACATTTTGCAAAAGTAAACTTACCAATCACTATAGGCCAGGTCACATCATCTGACCTATAGGATTATAATACAATATCCCTTGGCAAGCCAAAGAGAGGAGAAGGCAAGGCTGAAGCATCTCATAGACACCACAACACAAGAACACTCCACTTTGCTTTTGCCTTCGAAACTCTCTGCCCAGCTCACATACATCCAAACCATCTTTACCAATCATCTCACCATGTCTCATTGAGCCCAAAGCAACCAAGAACCAGGCCTGAAACAAGCTGTAACCTCACTTCACCATTTTCACTCCCTTTTGCAGTTTCATTCGAAACTCTTTCCACAGCTTACAAACATCCAAACAAACTTTACAAAGCTTCTCCACTCACCATCTGGATCACAAAGAACCATTCACAATGGCCTGAAACTGCCTGAATCATCACTGCCATATCCAACTGAGCTTGAACAGAAGTTTGTCAAACTCTTCATCCAGCCAACATAAATTTCTCCCAAGCATTCAAGCATCATCAGGAGGTCATAAGGAGTGGATTTCACCAAGAGAAGTGGCCAGAAAGTCATCAGAGTGAAAGCTTCGAATCTCAGGTAGCTCAAGAACTTTTTTTCCAGAAATGGATTTTTAAGTTCTAAACTTGTTCTCCATGCTTCACTGATTGTTCTGATGTTTTTAGTTTTGAAAATGGTGATGAAATGAGAATTTAATTGCTCTCTGAAACTTGCGTGCCCTAATTTTTTCTTGCTTCGATTCAGCCTTGTTAGGAAATATAAATGTGTTTTGATTAGGGGGTTTGGTTCGTGAGTGAGTGGGGATCATTTCCCAGTTCTTAGATTTCGTTTTAGTTAGGTTTTTGGAGTTTTGGGGATTTTCAGGGGAGATGCTGGCCGGAGAAGACGACCGGAAGTCTTCTCCGGCCGCCTGAAAGTAATTTGTGCCCTAATCCAGTCATTAACTCTAGTTTGAATGTGGAGCGTAGGATCCTTTGACTTGTTTGACTTCCCGCTTGATTGAGTGGCCCAGATGCATTTGATTAGCCCTAATTCATTTTATTAGTTTAATTAATCCATAATTAAGTTAATTAATCTGAACCAACCATGGCCCTTGGATCTGCGCGCCAGTCAACGCATTTGAATCCAGCCTCAATCTCCACCCTCCATTCTGATTACTTTCCCATTTTCTTTATTTTTATTTCATTTCTTTTCATTTTATTTGCACAATTTATTTAAAATAGCAAAACTTGTTTAAAAATTATGAAACTTTTTCTCAAGAGTTTTATTAATTTTTATGACACAAAAATATTTTTATTTTTATTTTTAGCATTAAAAAAGTATTTTTAAATATATAAAAGATTATTTTTAATTGATTAATGGAAATTAATTTATTAAAAATACTTTTAAGTATTTAAAAATCACCAAAAAATTCATGAAGTGTTCTAAGACATTTAGAAACATTGTCCAACCTTCAAACCAAATTTCTTTTTTGATCTTGATGCATTTTAAGAATTTTCCATTGAATTAAATCATTTTTTGTGCATTATTTTGATCCTAAGTTCAAAAAATCATTTCTGCTTATCTAAGAAGAGTTGGACATTGATTCTTTTTGCTTTGTTTTGTGTTTAGCATGTAGTTTCTAGGATTAAGTGGCCATGATTTGATTCCTCATTTTCAATTTGTTTGGTATTTCTTTTGTTTAGGAACCCTAAAAAACCCTAATAACTTAGAAAAATCATAACTTGAGTTTGTTTAAGAGTTGAGACCTCCCCTTTGGACCTTGGTTTAGTATAGGTTTAGGGTTTCTTTGGGTGGCATTTTCCATTTTTATCTTAGGGTTTACTTCTGTTTTGGGTTTTGGTTTGATGTCTGATTCATAAACCCTAATTTGGGCTTTCTTTTGCATCATTCTTGCATTTCCTTGCATAACTTGACCTGTCATTGCATTTTGTGCATTCTTGTGATCCATTTGACATCTTAAGACATATAGAAAGCATGTTTGATCATTGCACTACATATTTTCCATGTCATTTGTTTTGTATGATTCATAACTTTTCATGTATGTTCTTGGTTCTTAACTTGCATCATTTGCATCCATAGTCTTGTATGAACATCCCCATGTCTTGCCTCATGTTTGAAGCACCTCATAACATCATAATCATCATCAACATGCTTCTGGTCTTGTCTAGCATCATGCCATTTCATGTCATCTGGCATTGCATTGCATTTCTTTCTAACATTTCAGGTGGTAAGTAACTTGGGAAGTGAATTTGCCTTCACTTCTCATAACTTTTCTTCTCATCCCTCTTGCATCCATTGCTGCATTCCTATATGTGTTTGAGATTGAGCTTGCTCATTCTTGTTCTTCCCACTTTCTTTCTTCAAGTGACTTGACTTCTTGAATGAAGCAAGTCACTTTGCTTTGCTTCTCTAGATCTGGTTCATCTGCTTCCTGGTGGCTCCTTTGAAGATTGTTCCTGAAAACCTCACAAACCTTAGGAACAACCAAGCATGACAATGATTAGGGTTTTGTTTAGTCTCCCCACTTAGTTTTACCTTTGTGTCTCTCTTTTGAGTCCTCTCTTCTCACCTCATAATCAGGGACTAAACCCTAAAGGCTTTAAGACTTTGTGATTAAGCTTATGCCTGCATCCTTCTCTTAGGATGGAGTGTATAACTTTAATCCTAAGTGTTAAACCCTTAATGTGTTTAACTCCCTTAATCAATCCATCTAATAATCATCAAGACATCACACTTGTAACTTGGGCCTTGCATTAGGGTTCTAATTCTTCCTTAACTGGTTAAGAAGGACTAACCCTAGTGTTAATGGACAAGTCCCCCTCAAGTTGTCTTACAAACCCTAAAAAATCACTTCATCATCATATCATTAACTAAAATCCACTTAATAAAGGCTTGTTTTGTCATGAGTTTAATCCCTAATCATGGATTAAGTTGAGGAGCTTTCCTCAACTTAAACATTCTCATCTATCATCCTTCTTTTAGGATGGTGTAATGGGTCTGTTTAATCCATGATTATGGCTTAATCTCATTACTCAACACTAAACAAAAACAACAAAAACATCTAAATAATCACAAGTAGGTTAATGATCTTAATCCTACATCAAAGGTGATTAAGTGTGAGAATCTGACTTCACACTTAAGGTACTCTCATTACCCCTAATCAGAGGGAAGATGTGATGAGTTTACTAAATCCACTGGTTTAGGCTTAAGCTCATTAACTTATGACAAACTTTCAAAAGCAATAAAAGACTGAAAACACAAAAACAAACAATAATCGTCTCCTCCGGGATTCTTTTCTTATCATCTTCACTCACAAACGAGAACTTGCTTCTTCCGTCTAATGCAAGACAGTTTGCACCTGAGCCAGACAGGTCATACACTTGAGCATTGACAAGCAAGCAGTTCATCAGTCAATTCATCTTTCAGTCTCTTTGGGTCGAACTACGGTGTTCTGACTTCCTCATTGCACGAGAGGATACGTAGGCATAACTTAACAGTTATCGAACAAAAGTCTCTGTATATTCCCCCTCTTTCCAGCTTTATTTTCTTAGCCTCATGATCTTGAGCATTCCACTTTGTTCTTACACTGACACTTTCATACTTCACATCACTTATAACACTTTACACTGACACCTGTACATATTGCTTTCCAGCTCTTTATACACAAATTGCACTGACGCTACCCCTTTAAAACACAAATCTTTTAAGCGTGGATCCCGTCGAGTACGGCGGACAATCTGGGTGCTAATACCTTCCCAGGTTGTAACCAACCCCCTTTCTCAGTCTCTCTGGTTCGCAACCGTCTTATCCATCTCTTTCTAGGCTTATGCAGCATTGCCTTTCCTCCGGGATAAAAATGCCTAGCTGGCGACTCTATTCATCTCCAGTGAGTTCACGGCTGTGTGTTCTCATTGTCCCTCTCGCCGACCGTTCGCGTCTGTACCTTCATCTGATCCAGTTTCATTTGTCGGGAGCGACAGCTTGGCGACTCTGCTGGGGATACCTTATACTGCAACCAGGGCTTCTGGTTCTTTTTGTGGGTTCCTCCTAGCGCTTGTTTGATTTGTGTTTACTGGGGTGTTATGTGCTTATTTGTGTTTGTATATTTGTATTTATTTTTGCTTTATGTACAGTTGATTACTGCTTTCTTTATGGCTTTGCATTATATCATATTGTCATACTGTGCTGCTGGCTGGATCTGGTTTTTGTTTTGGTGGGTGGGTGATTCATTGAGAGTTAAGGTCCTATACCTGGGACCTGAGTGACACCTAGGCTAGAGTGAATCATATTCTTTCCCATTCCATCTCGGTCTGGTGCGGGAATATGAAACACGGTTCAGATATGGGTTTCTTCTTGAGAACTCTGTGTTGCAGATTTCCTGCAATGCTAGGGCTATCTGGGAAGCCTGCTAAGTCTGGATGACCTTTTAGTATTAACCTTCAGAAACTGAGGTGAATTAGAGGAGGAATTGTTATGGTTATTGTAAACACTGTACCTCCGGGTTAGAAGTGTTTACACTTCTCATAACTGATCCAAGTCTGAGGATCCTTGTTCTAGATCATCACCTGTGAGGGGGTTGGGCTGTTTACAGGTTTGCAGGTGCCTTGACCTCAGAATACCCTGTTACTTTGACTTTGTTAAGAATGCTCCATGTTGGATAGTTCTTGTGATTCTAAAACCCTGGACATGTGGCTCTTTATTTGAGTCCCCCTACCTTGGTTACTGGATTTATAGACCTCCATCTGGGATTCTTGAACACACATGGACTTATATCAGGGCATTTTGATCAGATCCAGCTCAGTCACAAACCCTTGCATATCATTTGCATACATAATCATTGCATCATATTGACATTTGCTTATTTGTTTCAGGGTATCCATCTTCATTTGGTTTTGGTTTTGACCCTATCTGCAGTATTGACCTGTCTTCATCAGCACTTGCTACCAGCTATCTATTCCAGCCAATCAGTGGCCCTTCTCCTCAGCATCTTCATCAGCACTCTACTCAGTCTTCAGCACTTATGGCTCCAAAGAAAAGCAACATCACTTATCATTTCTTCCAACCAGACTTATCAGACATCAGGAGGATCCAAACCCTGATCACTCCAGATCACATACCTTTGTTCAGGGAACATTATGGGGATATACTTGACTTGGTCATGGATCTGGACCCATCCCAGAGGAGTTTGATCCACACCTGCATTCAGTTTTATGACCCCCCATTGAGATGTTTCACCTTTCAAGACTTTCAGTTGGGGCCTCTTTTAGAAGAATACTCATCTTTGATTGGTTTGCCTATCAAGAGGGAAATCCCTTTCAACCCTGAAATGGTCTTTCCCAGCAATGGAGAGGTGGCAAAAGCTTTGCACCTGGAGCCTGTTTTGATTGAACAGCATATGACCTCTAAAGCTGGGATCCCTGGTTTTCATCTGGACTTCCTAATTTCTCAAGCTAGTTTGAAGGCTTCCCTGGGGGAGTGGAGAGTTGTTTGTGCTCTGTTGGCCTTAAGTGTGTATGGAATTGTGTTGTTTGCAGATGAGCCTCGATTCATTAGCAAGAATGCAATCCATTTGCTCATCCTGAAGAACCCAGTGCCAACCTTGCTAGGAGATCTCTATTACTCAGTGCACCAGAAGAATGAAAAGCAGAGGGGGAGGCTAGTGAGGTGTTGTGCTCCATTATTCCATGCTTGGCTTCTTAAGCGTCTACCCAGGACAGATGCATTCCTAAATCCTCATCAGCAAAGCAACTGGGCTAAGAGGCTCACTACTCTCACTTCAGCAGATATCAGATGGTGTACTCAGAGCACCAAGGGCAGAGATATAATCACCAGCTGTGGGCACTTTCCCAATGTGCCTTTAATAGGTGTTAAGGGAAGTATCAACTACAACCCTCTGCTGTTCAGAAGGCAATTGGGCTATGCACTGGTTCATACTCCCAGGGTACAGGACTTAGTGGAGACTCTCTATTGTGAGAACAAGATCAGTTTGACTGTTGTTAGGCAGGCTGCTTGGGCCTGGGATAATGTTCAAACCAAGGGAGTCACTATTTTGGGGAAGTGCAACAATGTGGCATCAGCACAATATTATGAGTGGTCCCATGCTAGGGCCCAATTCTCTGGAATGCCCTTCACCATAGAAGACATGCCTGAGTCATCTTCAGCACCACCCCCTGCCACCATCAGTTTGGAGGAGTTTGAAAGCTTGAAGGAAAGAAATGAGAAGTTAACCCAGGCCTTGCAGAAGACCCTCCGGGAGAGGAGTGAAGGAGTGAGGGAGATTGAGAGATTGGAGAAGTTGAGAGTGGAACACTCGACTAAGATTGAAAAGTCTGGGGATTATATCAACAAGTCTAAGGCTGGTGAGCAGATTCTGAAGAATGCTTGTAAAGAAGCCCAGTTCCAGAGAGCAAGGACAGACTTGTACTTAAAGGAGAGTCAGGCCAGGTGGGTCCGGATCACTGAGGCCCGTACTCTGGAAGACAAGAGAGTTCAAGACAAGATGGCACAGATGGAAGAAGCCCTGGCAGCAGCCCAGAGGGAAATATCAGAGCTGAAAATCAAAGCAGGAGTGAAGAGGTCTAAGGACCAAAGTCAGAACAAGAAGTTGACTGCAGCTGTTGCAACAAGAAACCTTCTCATCAGGAATCTTACGGAGCGTCCGGCTGATCCTGTGACCGAAGCACTTCTTAAGGAAGTTCGTGAGGATGAGTTTGGCCTTGGAGTTTGATCATTTGCTTGTTGTTATTCCTATTCCATGTACTTTTGTTTTTGTGATGTATTTTGACCCCTTAGTGGGCTGGTGTTGTAAAATGAACAAGATGTATTATTTCACCTTCTGTAATATATTTGTGTTAGTTTCCATCTGGGTTTATTTCGAAAGCAACTTCAACAGCAGCATCTTCGAGGGTCTGGAAGGGTCAAAACTGAATGCCAAGCCGGATACCTTGAGAGCAAATAAGCATAACTGCATTGCATGCTAACCCTTTTGTTTGTTTTGTAGGTTTTTGTTGTGTTGTTGCTAACCTCTGTTGTGATACTCAGGAATTATTGCTCGCCGCCGGGTATTTCCCCTCAACAGGCCACACAGGTACCCAACTAGAAACAACCTTCCGGGAATTCAGATGGATCAGATGCAGCAGGACCTTACGGAGGTCAGAAACCAGATGGCCAACGAAAGGTTGGAGATGAGAACTCAGATAACACAATTCATGGAAGTGATGAACAATTTAGCTCAAAGCCAGGAGAGGCTCAGAGCTTTGGTAGAAGGAAGGAATCAAGATGAGCCCCATGTGGGGACTGCTGGCACAAGTAACAATGAACGGGTGCAACCCCATGTTAACCCTCCTGTGTTTGGCCCACATCCACATCCTGAGATTAACATTCCTGCAAATGTTCAAGGGACAGCCACTGCAGCCAGGGTATTACAGGAAGACCCTCAAGAAGACCAGTACACAATAATAGGAGCTGGGGAAGAAGCATATGATAGAAGATTGGATGAAATAGCTGAGAAGTTGAGGTCCTTAGAATCTCAAAATTCTTTGGGTTTCGACGTCATGGACATGGGTTTGGTAGACGGGGTCAGGATCCCCCATAAGTTCAAGCCTCCTTGTTTCGAAAAGTATAATGGGACTTCATGCCCCCGGACCCATCTACAATCATTTCTGGGAAGGCTGAAGGCCTATACAATGGATGAGAAGCTCTGGATGTTCTATTTTGAAGATAGCTTGACTGGAGCTTCGAGGGAGTGGTATTCCCATCTGACAAGAGCAACAATTAGATGCTGGAAGGACCTGGCAGAGGCCTTCATCAGACAGTATCAGTATAATCTAGACATGGCACCCAACAGGACTCTCCTGATGGGAATGTCACAGTCTTCGAGGGAGAGTTTCCGAGAATATGCCCAAAGGTGGAGGCAACTGGCTGCTGCCGTTCAACCACCAATGTCTGAGAGAGAAATGGCAGACATGTTTATGAACACTCTCCAGGGGACGTATATTGACAGGTTGGCTGCTTTCTCCTCTACTAGCTTCGCAGATGTTGTCATAGCCGGGGAGAGAATTGAAAGCTTGTTAAAAATGGGAAAGATCTCAGACAACGGTGCAAGCTCGTCCAGTAGTACAAGAAAGCCTTTTGCAGGCCCGAGAAGAACTGGCGAGACCAATGCCATCCATTCAAACAGGGGTAGGCCCCAATATGTTCAAAGGTCAATAGCAGCAGTCACCATTCCTGCTCCAGCTCATCCTCAGCCAGTCTATCAACCTCCTCAACAAAACTTCCAACAACAACCTCAGTATCAGCAGAATCAATATCCTCCAAGAAACTACAACAGCAACAACACCAACAACAACAATCAACAAAGGCCATTCCAACAGAGGCCATCTCAAGCTAACAGAGTGATCGACCCGATCCCGATGCCGTATGCCGCCTTGCTGCCACAACTTCTGAAACTCAACCTAGTTGAGCTAAGAACGTTGGCACCTCCGGATCCCAACAGTCTACCAAGGAACTATGACTCCAATGCTAGGTGTGCTTTTCACTCAAACGCACCTGGTCACAGTACAGAAAAATGCAGGGCTCTGCATATGAAGGTACAAGACTTGGTAGACTCCAAGGCTCTGAATTTTGCACCTCCGCCCAATGTCAATAAAAACCCAATGCCAAACCATGGTGGTCCTCGAATTAACGCTATTGAAGAAGACAAACCGTCTTATTTAATAACCAGTGTGGATCAGATCAGGACACCATTGGTGGAAATCAAAGCTCAACTCCGTGAAAGCCAGATATTTCCGGGGTGTGAACTAGGGTGTCCCTATTGCAATATTTCATGGAATGGGTGTGAGGACCTGAGGAATGGCATTGACAGCCTTATTCAGAGTGGCCTGCTACAGATCACTACATCATTTCCGACAAATCCGACAACTTCATCAGCAACAGTTTCAGACCCTCCTACAACTGCAGCAACTATTGTTCCCGACAATTCACCAGCAACATCAACAAGTACTTCACCTGTCCTTCCAAATGATCAGTTTTCAACAGTTTCTCCTGCTACAACTTCAGCTTCATTCCATTTCGAATCTCCATCAACAACAACATCAGTCCTTCCAACGATACCTCCTACAACACCAGCAATCAATCATGAAGATGTCTCTACTGTTACCATATTCTACGATCCTGAAAATAATTCCGCCTACCATTCAGAAGGTGCTGCTCCCGCCAGAGCACCAGTTACAATCTTTTATGATCCACAGACAATAACAGTCCCTTCAGCAGCAGCAATCAGTCCGGTCACTGTCACGGTGCCTGGACCAGTACCATATGAAAGCGATAGGGCCATCCCTTGGCACTATGGCTCTGACTTGTATTGCGAAGGAAAAAGAATCACTCTTGAAACGTCAACACCTGCACCACAAGTAGATAATGTGGGGGGAGGCGGAGGCTTCACTCGAAGCGGACGTCTCTTTGCTTCACAAGTCCAAAGACCTACAGCCGAAGCAGAAGCTGCTGCCAAGGCAAAGGGAAAAGGCCCGGTGCAGGAAGACACAGCTGCCAAAGAAACCCTGAAGACTCCATTTGATCAGGAAGTTGATGAGTTTATGCGAATCATCAAAAAGAGTGATTATAAAGTTGTGGATCAGCTTCACCAGACGCCATCCAAAATCTATATCCTCTCACTGCTTATGTGCTCCGAAGCCCATCGGAATGCACTACTTAAAGTCTTGCACGCAGCTTACGTGCCTGAGGAGATTACTGTCAACCAATTGGAAACCGTGGTTGGAAATGTTACTGCTAGCAATGGGCTAGGGTTTACCAATTCTGACTTGACAGCGGATGGCCGCAATCACAACAAAGCCTTGCACATAACCATGGAATGCAAAGGAGCTGTCCTTTCTCATGTGCTGGTGGACACAGGTTCTTCCCTGAATGTCTTACCAAAGAAGGCTCTGGTGAAGCTAGAATATGATGGATTGGCATTGAGACCCAGCAACCTGGTAGTAAGAGCCTTTGATGGTTCTAAGAGATCGGTTCTGGGAGAGATTGAGCTGCCCGTGACAATTGGCCCGCAGACCTTTAAAACTATCTTTTATGTGATGGACATTCAGCCCGCCTACAGCTGTTTGTTGGGTAGACCCTGGATTCACGCCGCCGGCGCAATAACGTCTACCCTTCACCAAAAGTTAAAATTTGAGTGGGAAGGTCAAGTTGTCACAATCTGTGGGGAAGAGGATATTTTCGTTAGCCATCTGGCTACTTATAAATACATTGAGATGGATGGAGAGATCCATGAAACAATGAGCCAAGGTTTTGAAGCCTTGAATGTCAATGAAGCATCTGCTGTGTCAGGTATCTCCATGTCATCTTATCAGCAAGCCCGAAAGGTTGTTGAGGAAGGAACTGCCCTAGGCTGGGGCAAGGTCTTAGCTGTGGAGGAGAAGAAGGACAAATTTGGGTTGGGTTACAGACCAACTCAACATCAAGCAAAGGCTGCTGCAGAGCCTGGTTTTGTCAGTGGGGGGATGCTTACCCCTGATGCTATCAACTGTCTGGAAGACGAGCTGGAAGAGGAGCGCAATCTGGAGAATTGGATTCGTCCAAAGATCCCGGGGAGCAGTGTCTCGAACTGGTCTTCCCAGGAAATTATAAGAGTTACTCATGCAGAGTAATTATTATTTCCTGCATTTTTATAGCATGCATCCAAGTCTTGCATCTTGCCCAAGATGACAAGACTCATTTTGTAATCAGGGCCATCTGTACTTTTGTGCAAACAAGATTAATTAATGAAATATCAGACATCTTTTTGCAAACAAGTCTTTTTCTTTTCTGCTCACAGTTTTTCCATTTTTCTTTTTGTACAAAAATAAATGGCGGTGTTTTCAAAATGACAACTTCATTTTTCTAAATAAGACTAAAATCAGATCACTAAAATGAACAACTTAACCCTTGCAGAGAGTGCCTTCCTGACAGCACCGACAACAGCACGGCTATGACATCGTATGACTTTGACAATCCGATCAATCAAGCTGATGAAGGGGTTGAAGAAGAATATGAGCTTCCTGAAGAGCTAGCCAGGTTGTTAAGACAGGAGGAAAAGGTTATTACTCCTCACCAGGAGGAGATTGAAGTGATTAATCTTGGTACAGACGAAGACGTGAAGGAAGTTAAAATCGGGGCCTGCCTGCAAGACTCAGTGAAGAGACAACTGATAGATCTGCTTCAAGAGTATGTTGATGTGTTTGCTTGGTCGTATCAAGATATGCCAGGGTTGGATACCGACATTGTTGTGCATAAGCTGCCTTTGAGGGAAGAATGCCCACCAGTTAAACAGAAACTGCGCCGAACTCGCCCAGACATGGCTATGAAAATCAAAGAAGAGGTACAAAAGCAGTGGGACGCCGGGTTCCTTGCTGTAACTAGCTATCCGCCGTGGGTTGCTAACATAGTACCTGTGCCTAAGAAAGACGGAAAAGTAAGAATGTGTGTTGACTACCGGGATCTGAACAGAGCCAGCCCAAAAGATGATTTCCCATTACCTCACATTGATGTATTGGTGGATAACACGGCTCAGTTCTCGGTATTCTCCTTCATGGACGGATTTTCAGGATATAATCAAATCAAGATGTCACCTGAAGACATGGAGAAGACAACATTCATAACACCTTGGGGCACGTTCTGCTACAAAGTGATGCCATTCGGACTGAAGAATGCTGGTGCCACATATCAACGGGCTATGGTGACATTATTCCACGATATGATCCATAAGGAAATCGAGTGTTATGTGGATGATATGATCGCCAAGTCCCTTACAGAGGAAGATCACTTGGTGAATCTACTGAAGTTGTTCAAGCGTCTGAGGAAGTACCAACTAAAGCTGAACCCCAACAAGTGCACATTCGGGGTACGATCCGGTAAGCTGCTGGGTTTTATTGTGAGCGAGAAAGGGATTGAAGTTGACCCTGATAAAGTCAAGGCTATTCAAGAAATGCCTGCACCGAGAACTGAGAAAGAAGTTCGAGGGTTCTTAGGTCGATTGAACTATATCTCACGGTTCATATCCCACCTTACAGCAACCTGTGAACCCTTGTTCAAGCTGTTAAGAAAGGAACAGACGGTCAGGTGGAACGAAGATTGCCAGAAGGCTTTTGACAAGATCAAGGAGTATTTACAAGAACCTCCAATCCTCATGCCGCCAGTTGAAGGAAGACCTCTGATAATGTACTTGACAGTATTAGAAGAGTCAATGGGGTGTGTGCTGGGCCAGCATGACGAGTCTGGTCGAAAAGAGTATGCAATATACTACCTAAGCAAAAAGTTTACCGACTGTGAACAACGTTATTCACTGCTCGAGAAAACTTGCTGTGCTTTAGCGTGGGCTGCTCGCCGACTAAGGCAGTATATGTTGACCCACACTACCTTGTTGATCTCAAAAATGGACCCAGTTAAGTACATTTTCGAGAAGCCAGCTCTTACCGGACGGGTTGCAAGATGGCAGATGATTCTCACAGAATACGACATACAGTACACATCTCAGAAAGCCATCAAAGGCAGTGTACTATCTGAATATCTTGCTGAGCAACCCATTGATGACTACCAGCCTATGAGGTTTGACTTCCCTGATGAAGACATCATGTTCATTAAAGCAAAAGATCATGAAGAACCTATTCACACTGAAGGGCCTGACCCGGAGGAAGAATGGACTATGATGTTTGATGGGGCTGTTAACATGAATGGTCGTGGTGTTGGTGCAGTACTCATTACACCAAAAGGAGTTCACATGCCTTTCTCGGCAAAACTCACTTTCAACTGCACTAACAACGAAGCTGAATACGAAGCCTGCATTATGGGTCTTGAGGAAGCCATTGACCTCAGGATCAAGACATTGACCGTATTTGGAGATTCAGCTCTGGTAGTTAATCAAACCAACGGAAAATGGTATACCCACCAGGATCATCTGATGCCTTACAGGGATTATACAAGGAGGTTACTGACTTTCTTCACAACAGTCAAGCTTGAGTATATCCCTCGGGACGAGAATCAGTTTGCAGACGCCCTGGCTACCATTTCATCCATGATCAAAGTTCAAGCTGCTAACTTTGTACCTCAGATTTCAGTGTCCAGACTTGACAGGCCAGCATATGTATTTGCCGCAGACATTGTCAAAGATGATAAGCCTTGGTTCCATGACATTAAGTGCTTCTTGGAGGATCAGACATACCCACCTGGGGCATCTTCCAATGATAAGAAGACTTTGAGAAGGCTTGCTGGTAGTTTCTTTCTGAACACTGATGGATCCTTATACAAAAGGAACTTTGACATGATACTCCTCAGATGTGTCGACAAGACGGAAGCAGATTTGTTGATGCATGAAGTGCACGAGGGATCTTTTGGTACCCATGCAGGAGGGCATGCCATGGCTAAGAAATTGTTAAGATCAGGCTATTACTGGATCACGATGGATGCAGACTGTTGTGCTTACGCCAGAAAATGTCATAAATGCCAGATTTACGCAGATAAGGTGCACGTGCCTCCCAATCCTTTGAACATCATGTCTTCACCCTGGCCCTTTGCCATGTGGGGCATTGATATGATTGGCAAGATTGAGCCAACTGCTTCAAATGGCCACAGATTTATCCTGGTCGCCATCGACTATTTCACCAAGTGGGTTGAAGCAGCCTCATATGCAAACGTTACAAGACAAGTGGTAGCCCGATTCCTAAAGAGAGATATCGTCTGTCGATACGGAGTGCCCGAGCGAATCATTACTGATAATGGTTCCAACTTGAACAACAAAATGATGGCAGAGTTATGCCGGGACTTCAAGATCCAACATCACAATTCTTCTCCTTACAGGCCAAAGATGAACGGCGCTGTTGAGGCAGCAAATAAAAATATCAAGAAGATTGTGCAGAAGATGGTAGTCACTTACAAGGACTGGCATGAAATGCTACCATTTGCCTTACATGGGTACCGCACATCAATCAGAACATCCACTGGGGCAACACCGTATCAGCTTGTATATGGTATGGAAGCAGTCCTACCTGTTGAAGTTGAACTACCCTCGTTACGGGTATTAATGGATGTTAAACTGAGTGAAGCAGAATGGGTTCGGTCCCGATTCGAACAACTGAGTCTGGTTGAAGAGAAAAGATTGGCCGCAATTTGTCATGGGCAGTTATATCAGAAGAGAATGAAGAAGGCCTTCGATCAGAAAGTCAGGCATCGAGAGTACCAAGTAGGAGATCTTGTGCTGAAGAGAATCCTCCCTCCTCATACAGACCACAGGGGCAAATGGACTCCAAACTACGAAGGACCATTTGTGGTAAAGAAAGTTTTCTCTGGTGGAGCACTGATGCTCAGCACCATGGATGGTGAAGATTTCCCGTCCCCTGTGAATTCAGATGCAGTTAAAAAATACTTCGCATAAAATGACCCGCTGGACATAAAAATAGAATGAAAGTCCAGGCAAAAATAGGGCATCCCGGCGAGTCAAAAACAGAATAAAAGACTCGGGCAAAAATAAGGGAAATAAACAAAAAAATGTACACCCGCTGAGTTGAAAAGCCGCATTGGACAACTCAGGCAAAAATGGGTATCCCGATGGATTGAAAACCCGAAAGGGCGATCCATGCAAAATAAGGGAATAAGTGAACAACTGCATTCTGAATTCGTCTGTATCACTTACAACTTGGAAAGCTTCGACAGAATCAAGCTTCAATCAGAATCAACTTTCTTCAGAAAGCAAGGCGAGAAGAACGTCATTGTCATACGAGTCATAGCAGAGGAGGAAGCTCCTTGAAAGCGTCGTCAGCATCGCCAGCACTTTATTTCTCGATTTGTAACAATCTCCTCATTTCAGGAGATATGTTTCTTTGACTGTATCTTGCCAATTCAGGGCACATGAATTAATAAAATCAGACTTTCAGTCATGTTTCGTTTTGTACATTTTTGCAAAGGATGTCTGATGTCTCTAAAATACAATTGCATAAGTACAGATGCCTTTCTCTAAAAATAAAAGCACATGCTTACAGGGAATATACTTACTCTCGAAAGCACTTATCTCCTATGACGGAATCTAGTAAAGGATACCTCGGGACCTTTTGTGCGTCTCCTTATCTTTGCAGGATTGCAGGTATCCAGAACGCAACCTGGGGCATGCAAGTTACGTCTCAGTAAGCTGGTGTATCATTATCAACTCGGTCTATCTTCCGCATGGCACTGGAAGGTGCCCACTTCCTCAGCAAAGTTGCCAAATCAACATACACTCAATCTCAGCATCTGAAGTGCTCTATCCCCAGCCGAGTTACTTCCCATTGCTCTCCCCAGCTGAGTGACCAGCAACCTTCCCCAGCCTCCATTCAGAAGGGCAACGCACGAAGAAATCACAACAGAGAGGAAGAAAGCTTCTACAAACCCCAGCTGGGTCCCGTATTATAAGGATATGTCAATCAGTGACCTATATCCCCAAACAGATACATCATTAGATCGACCAATGATCTCATCCCCAGCTGGGATGTTCACTTCAAGCAGATCAACCAGAGATCTTCGCAGCAGCGGGATCCGAATCCCGGATCTGTGCCTCTTTGCATAATCATAGCATTCGCATCATACTATCCCCCAGAGCGTAGCATTCCGTCCAATACGGAGCATTACGGCAAAAAAATCAAACGCATAGCATAATCATAAGTCATGTTGTGAATCAAACACTTGTAAATATTGACAATCTGTCGGTATACAGAGTACGATATACAAAAATCCCCACCAGGGTCCCAGCAAAAGCAGTTGCCTCACAAATCCCAAACACCAGTATATACACCTTTTGGCACCCGTCCGTGTCATCACTCCCCAGTAAAGTCGCCTGAACATCTTTACGAACAAGATCACCCGTATTACAGATACGTCCTGACACCCGTCCGTGTCATACCCCAGCAGAAAGCCAAAGACACCCTCGTTGCACTCACATATACTCATATATACACTTTTCTTGACACCCGACCGTGTCATATCCCCAGCGCAGTCGCTTACACCTTTATCACCCACACACTTGTTAATATTATACTTTTCTCTCTTGACACTCGTCCGTGTCACTCTTCCCAGCAGATAAATACTCATCTATATACTCACTACTCACGATACACTTATACAGATACTCGTCCGTATCTTGTATACACCATCACTTACCTCCCCACAGATTCGACAGTAGTCCTTGTTCTTTGTTAACCAGTTGGTACTCGTCCGTATCATCATCTCAGAACATTGCATCTAATGTTTGTTTCTACATGATACTCGTCCGTATCATAAGTCTTAAGGATGCTCGTCCGCATCTTTAATCCATACACTGTGTCAAACACTTTTGTCTTCTTGAATACAGATACTCGTCTGTGTCTACTATTCCCCAGAAGAGTCCTTTCAGATGCAACACTCGTCCGTGTTCTTTGTTAACCAGTTGATACTCGTCCGTATCATCATCTCTGAACATGTGTCAGTTTGTTTCTACATGATACTCGTCCGTATCATAGTCTTAAGGATGCTCGTCCGCATCTTTAATCTATACACAATACCCAAACACTTATACCTTTTGTTTCTTGGATGTAAACGCTCGTCCGTGTTTACTATCTCCCCAGTAGATCACCAACAAATTTCCTTTTTATCTAACACTCGTCCTGTGTTATGATAACCCTGAGAGCAGCCGTACCCTGCTAAGTGGTCGTCCTCCACTTCTTGATGGTCGTCCTCCGTCATGCTCATCCGATGGCCGTCCCCATCGTTGATTTAGCAGCCGTCCCCTGCTAGGTGGTCGTCCTCCACCTTTTGATGATCGTCCTTCATCACTTTATCCAATGGCCGTCCCCATTGTTGATTTTCGGTTATCTAACACTCGTCCTGTGTTATGATAAACCTTGAGAGCAGCCGTCCCCTGCTGAGTGGTCGTCCTCCACTTCCTGATGGTCGTCCTCCATCATGCTCGTCCGATGGCCGTCCCCATCGTTGACCTTTTCTATCCGATGGCCGTCCCCATCGTTGATATTTTTCGGCAGCCGTACCCTGCCAGGTGGTCGTCCTCCACCTTTGATGGCCGTTCCCCATCATATTTCTTTTATCCCCAACAGAGCAGCCGTCCCCTGCTAGGTGATCATCCTTCACCTTTGATGGTCGTACCCCATCATCTGTTTATTTCATTTATTCTTTAACCCGATGGTCGTCCCCGTCGTGGTCCCTTTTTTCCTTTTTTCGACCCGATGGCCGTCCCCATCGTTGGTTACTTTACCTTTGTGAACTTGATGGCCGTCCCCGTCATGCTTCATTAATTCCCAGAGAATCTTACAACTTTATCTTGATGGCCGTCCCCATCATAATCTTATTTCTCCAGCTAGTCGGCCGTCCCCGTCTTAGCTTTACCTTATATCCCCAGCATGTCGGCCATCCCCGTCATCGCTTTGCTTCACACACTTTACCCAGCAGTCGTCCTCTGCTCGACGGTCGTCTTCCGTCGCCCGCACTTTACAATATACTTTATTTGCTTTTACAATCTATATCCCTTTTCTTCTTCATTTCTGTGAGTACAAATTTTGGACTGTCTTTGGTATTCAACCACAAGTTATCTTGTTTGCCTGTTAAGCCGTCGCTTACATCCTGCACAGCTAACTCATGTTTGAATAGGGGCAGCTGTAAACACCCCAAATTTGCCCTCACTCATTTCACCATGGCTTGTGATCATTTCATATGCATAAACACAATCATATCACCTCATATCTCATTTTTATTCACTGCATAGTTTCTAAGGCATCTGCACCTAGGGTTTGTGATCTGAGCAATCCCAAGGCATCCTGAGCCATTCCAAAGGCCACCAATCAACTCAAAGGGGTCCATGTGTGTTCTTATATCATATTTCATCTCCTCAAAGTCAAAAATGCAGAGGAATCACAAGAACTAGGGTTTGAGTGGATGCAGAGCCAGGATGAACTGCACAGTTGACCTAAAATTAGGGTTTTGGTTTCAGAGGCCATAACTCCAAATTTTTTGGTCATTCTTGTTTCCATTGCTCTTTATATGGTATAGGGAGTATGCATATCAATTTTCATGAAGAAATTCCATGGGGAAGTCATCTGATCAAGGGTTGACTTTTCAGACAAGTCAGTGTAAAATCAGGGCATCTGAGGCCCCCAATGACCCAACCAATGGGTGATCTTCATCATTTTGAGTGTATATGATCTTTATTTGATCATGGAAGAAGGTTGAAGTTCATAAAAATCAAGAATTTAGGGTTTTTGCAAATGTTGACTTTTTGGGCATAGTTGACTTTTCAAGAATGCCTCATTTTAGGTCATTTTTCAAGCCATGATTCTTGATCCAAAAATGCTTCAAATGGAAGAACTTTGGTCATGAAAGTTGTAGATCTCATTTTTCCCTTTTCAAAAAGTACAAGAACATGATCAAACTCTTCTTGGATCAAAAGTTATGGCAATGCAAAGTTGGCTAAAATCATTGATTTTCAAGGCATGCTTCAAATGGAAATTTTGCAAAGTCATGAACCAATGCATTATGTGACTTCTAATTCACTACAAACCAGCACATAAACATTCTCTAAGTCATAAAAATCAGATTTGAACCAAGATCACATGTGTTTAGTTCATGTAGCAAGGCATTTTTTCATGAAAGTACAAAAAGGTAGCAACTTGCAAAACACTCATGACACTTCCCTCAACTTGCAGCCTTGGCCTTTGAACCTTGCTAGCTCTCTCACCACACCATGCTGCGCCAGCCCTAGCCCTTGTACCAAGCCTAGACCAAGCCATGCTTTCTCTTACAAAGAAATGGACATTTTGCAAAAGTAAACTTACCAATCACTATAGGCCAGGTCACATCATCTGACCTATAGGATTATAATACAATATCCCTTGGCAAGCCAAAGAGAGGAGAAGGCAAGGCTGAAGCATCTCATAGACACCACAACACAAGAACACTCCACTTTGCTTTTGCCTTCGAAACTCTCTGCCCAGCTCACATACATCCAAACCATCTTTACCAATCATCTCACCATGTCTCATTGAGCCCAAAGCAACCAAGAACCAGGCCTGAAACAAGCTGTAACCTCACTTCACCATTTTCACTCCCTTTTGCAGTTTCATTCGAAACTCTTTCCACAGCTTACAAACATCCAAACAAACTTTACAAAGCTTCTCCACTCACCATCTGGATCACAAAGAACCATTCACAATGGCCTGAAACTGCCTGAATCATCACTGCCATATCCAACTGAGCTTGAACAGAAGTTTGTCAAACTCTTCATCCAGCCAACATAAATTTCTCCCAAGCATTCAAGCATCATCAGGAGGTCATAAGGAGTGGATTTCACCAAGAGAAGTGGCCAGAAAGTCATCAGAGTGAAAGCTTCGAATCTCAGGTAGCTCAAGAACTTTTTTTCCAGAAATGGATTTTTAAGTTCTAAACTTGTTCTCCATGCTTCACTGATTGTTCTGATGTTTTTAGTTTTGAAAATGGTGATGAAATGAGAATTTAATTGCTCTCTGAAACTTGCGTGCCCTAATTTTTTCTTGCTTCGATTCAGCCTTGTTAGGAAATATAAATGTGTTTTGATTAGGGGGTTTGGTTCGTGAGTGAGTGGGGATCATTTCCCAGTTCTTAGATTTCGTTTTAGTTAGGTTTTTGGAGTTTTGGGGATTTTCAGGGGAGATGCTGGCCGGAGAAGACGACCGGAAGTCTTCTCCGGCCGCCTGAAAGTAATTTGTGCCCTAATCCAGTCATTAACTCTAGTTTGAATGTGGAGCGTAGGATCCTTTGACTTGTTTGACATCCCGCTTGATTGAGTGGCCCAGATGCATTTGATTAGCCCTAATTCATTTTATTAGTTTAATTAATCCATAATTAAGTTAATTAATCTGAACCAACCATGGCCCTTGGATCTGCGCGCCAGTCAACGCATTTGAATCCAGCCTCAATCTCCACCCTCCATTCTGATTACTTTCCCATTTTCTTTATTTTTATTTCATTTCTTTTCATTTTATTTGCACAATTTATTTAAAATAGCAAAACTTGTTTAAAAATTATGAAACTTTTTCTCAAGAGTTTTATTAATTTTTATGACACAAAAATATTTTTATTTTTATTTTTAGCATTAAAAAAGTATTTTTAAATATATAAAAGATTATTTTTAATTGATTAATGGAAATTAATTTATTAAAAATACTTTTAAGTATTTAAAAATCACCAAAAAATTCATGAAGTGTTCTAAGACATTTAGAAACATTGTCCAACCTTCAAACCAAATTTCTTTTTTGATCTTGATGCATTTTAAGAATTTTCCATTGAATTAAATCATTTTTTGTGCATTATTTTGATCCTAAGTTCAAAAAATCATTTCTGCTTATCTAAGAAGAGTTGGACATTGATTCTTTTTGCTTTGTTTTGTGTTTAGCATGTAGTTTCTAGGATTAAGTGGCCATGATTTGATTCCTCATTTTCAATTTGTTTGGTATTTCTTTTGTTTAGGAACCCTAAAAAACCCTAATAACTTAGAAAAATCATAACTTGAGTTTGTTTAAGAGTTGAGACCTCCCCTTTGGACCTTGGTTTAGTATAGGTTTAGGGTTTCTTTGGGTGGCATTTTCCATTTTTATCTTAGGGTTTACTTCTGTTTTGGGTTTTGGTTTGATGTCTGATTCATAAACCCTAATTTGGGCTTTCTTTTGCATCATTCTTGCATTTCCTTGCATAACTTGACCTGTCATTGCATTTTGTGCATTCTTGTGATCCATTTGACATCTTAAGACATATAGAAAGCATGTTTGATCATTGCACTACATATTTTCCATGTCATTTGTTTTGTATGATTCATAACTTTTCATGTATGTTCTTGGTTCTTAACTTGCATCATTTGCATCCATAGTCTTGTATGAACATCCCCATGTCTTGCCTCATGTTTGAAGCACCTCATAACATCATAATCATCATCAACATGCTTCTGGTCTTGTCTAGCATCATGCCATTTCATGTCATCTGGCATTGCATTGCATTTCTTTCTAACATTTCAGGTGGTAAGTAACTTGGGAAGTGAATTTGCCTTCACTTCTCATAACTTTTCTTCTCATCCCTCTTGCATCCATTGCTGCATTCCTATATGTGTTTGAGATTGAGCTTGCTCATTCTTGTTCTTCCCACTTTCTTTCTTCAAGTGACTTGACTTCTTGAATGAAGCAAGTCACTTTGCTTTGCTTCTCTAGATCTGGTTCATCTGCTTCCTGGTGGCTCCTTTGAAGATTGTTCCTGAAAACCTCACAAACCTTAGGAACAACCAAGCATGACAATGATTAGGGTTTTGTTTAGTCTCCCCACTTAGTTTTACCTTTGTGTCTCTCTTTTGAGTCCTCTCTTCTCACCTCATAATCAGGGACTAAACCCTAAAGGCTTTAAGACTTTGTGATTAAGCTTATGCCTGCATCCTTCTCTTAGGATGGAGTGTATAACTTTAATCCTAAGTGTTAAACCCTTAATGTGTTTAACTCCCTTAATCAATCCATCTAATAATCATCAAGACATCACACTTGTAACTTGGGCCTTGCATTAGGGTTCTAATTCTTCCTTAACTGGTTAAGAAGGACTAACCCTAGTGTTAATGGACAAGTCCCCCTCAAGTTGTCTTACAAACCCTAAAAAATCACTTCATCATCATATCATTAACTAAAATCCACTTAATAAAGGCTTGTTTTGTCATGAGTTTAATCCCTAATCATGGATTAAGTTGAGGAGCTTTCCTCAACTTAAACATTCTCATCTATCATCCTTCTTTTAGGATGGTGTAATGGGTCTGTTTAATCCATGATTATGGCTTAATCTCATTACTCAACACTAAACAAAAACAACAAAAACATCTAAATAATCACAAGTAGGTTAATGATCTTAATCCTACATCAAAGGTGATTAAGTGTGAGAATCTGACTTCACACTTAAGGTACTCTCATTACCCCTAATCAGAGGGAAGATGTGATGAGTTTACTAAATCCACTGGTTTAGGCTTAAGCTCATTAACTTATGACAAACTTTCAAAAGCAATAAAAGACTGAAAACACAAAAACAAACAATAATCGTCTCCTCCGGGATTCTTTTCTTATCATCTTCACTCACAAACGAGAACTTGCTTCTTCCGTCTAATGCAAGACAGTTTGCACCTGAGCCAGACAGGTCATACACTTGAGCATTGACAAGCAAGCAGTTCATCAGTCAATTCATCTTTCAGTCTCTTTGGGTCGAACTACGGTGTTCTGACTTCCTCATTGCACGAGAGGATACGTAGGCATAACTTAACAGTTATCGAACAAAAGTCTCTGTATATTCCCCCTCTTTCCAGCTTTATTTTCTTAGCCTCATGATCTTGAGCATTCCACTTTGTTCTTACACTGACACTTTCATACTTCACATCACTTATAACACTTTACACTGACACCTGTACATATTGCTTTCCAGCTCTTTATACACAAATTGCACTGACGCTACCCCTTTAAAACACAAATCTTTTAAGCGTGGATCCCGTCGAGTACGGCGGACAATCTGGGTGCTAATACCTTCCCAGGTTGTAACCAACCCCCTTTCTCAGTCTCTCTGGTTCGCAACCGTCTTATCCATCTCTTTCTAGGCTTATGCAGCATTGCCTTTCCTCCGGGATAAAAATGCCTAGCTGGCGACTCTATTCATCTCCAGTGAGTTCACGGCTGTGTGTTCTCATTGTCCCTCTCGCCGACCGTTCGCGTCTGTACCTTCATCTGATCCAGTTTCATTTGTCGGGAGCGACAGTACCCTCTTGAGATGATTGAAGACCTTTGGGGTGGCTCAAATAGCTCAGGGATTTCTCAGATCACAAACCCTAGATGCAGAGGACTTTGAACCAATGTAGTGAAGCAAAAATGCAATATGAAATGATATGATTGAACTTATGCAAATGAAAAGAATCACAAGCCATGGTGGAATGAGTGAGGGAAAATTTAGGGTGTTTACAGCTACCCCTATTCAAGCATGAGTTAGCTGTGTAGGATGTAAGCGACGACTTAACAGGCAAACAAGATAACTTGTGGTTGAATACCAAAGACAGTCCAAAATTTGCACTCACTGATTATGAAGAAGAAAAGGGATATAGATTGTAAAAGGAAGTAAAGTATGATTATAAAGTATGGGCGACGGAGGACGACCGTCGAGCAGAGGGCGACTGCTGGGGAAATAACTATGACGGGGACGGCCGACATGCTGGGGTGATGGAGGTATCAAGATGGGGACGACCATCAGGTTTTATAAATTAATGGGTAAACAACGATGGGTACGGCCACCGGGTTAATGAAATCAAAGGTGAAGGACGATCACCTAGCAGGGGACGGCTGCTCTGTTGGGGATAAGATGAGGGACGGTCATCTAAGGTGAAGGACGATCACCTGGCAAGGTACGGTTGCCGGAAGTATCACGACATAGGACGAATGTCGGATAAAAAGGTCAACGATGGGGACGGCCATCGGATAAGCATGATGAAGGACGGTCATCAAGAGGTGAAGGACGATCACCTAGCAGGGTACGGCTGCTCTCGGGTTTTATCATGACATAGGACGAATGTCAGATAACAAGTTTGATGATGGGGACGGCCATCAGATAAAATGATGAAGGACGATCATCAAGAGGTGAAGGACGATCACCTAGCGGGGGACGGCTGCTAAAATATCACGACACAGGACGAATGTCGGATGGGAGAGGGTTCCAATAATGGAGACCCCGCTGGGGGAATGATGAAGGACGATCATCAAATAGGTGAAGGACGATCACCTAGCAGGGTACGGCTGCCGAAAGTATCATGACATAGGACGAATGTCAGATAGAAAGGAAATAATTTATTGGGATTTGCTGGGGACTCTTCTGGGGAATGGTAAACACAGACGAGTGTCTAAATTCAAGAAAGAAAAGGTATAAGTGTTTGACATTGTGTATAGATTAAAGATGCGGACGAGCATCCTTAAGACTATGATACGGACGAGTATCGGTAGAAACAAACGCTGACGCATGGTCAGAGATGATGGTACGGACGAGTACCAACTGGTTAACAAAGAACACGGACGAGTGTCGAATCCGGGGAAGATAAGTGTTGTATACAAGATACGGACGAGTATCTGTATGTGTAAAAGAGTAAGCATGAGTGAGACACAGACGAGTGTTCAACTTGCTGGGGAGAGCATGATACAGATGAGTATCATAAAAGGAAGTGTATAAGTTATGAATTTATAAATGTAAGAGATATTCTGAAGATCTATGGGGATAAGATGACACGGACGGGTGTCGGAAGAAGTGTGTTATATGCAATTATTTGATTTACAGTAAGTGTTGGGGAAACCATGCCGGGAAGTGGTGACACGGACGGGTGTCAAGAGAGTGTATAGATATCTGTTTGTGGTTTATATCTGCAGGGGAGTGATACGACACGGACGAGTGTCGGAATAAAGTAAATATATGTATTAGTGGGTGCAAGGGGGATGCTTTGGCTTTCTGCTGTGACCGTGGATCTTTGTGTATATATGGCTTATGGAATGTTGGTATAAACAGGTGTTTGATCCAAAACATGACTTGTGATTATGCAATATGTTTGATTTTTGCCGTAATGCTCCGTATTAGACGGAATGCTACGCTCTGGGGGGGGGGGAATATGATGCGAATGCTATGATTATGCAAAAGGTACTGATCCGAGATCCGGATCCCGTTGCCGTGAAGATCTCTGATTGATCCTTCTTGTTTTGAAAGAATATCCCAGCTGGGGATGACACCATTGGTAGATCCAATATATACAATTCTGCTTGGGGAAATAGGTCACTGATAGACCTATCTTAGTAATGAGGAGCCCAGTTGGGGTCTGTGGAAGTTTTCGTCACTTTGTTGTGAGATCTTCAGACATTGCTCTTCTGGATAGAGGCTGGAGCTCTGCGGGGAGATGGTTCCCTGTCTTTGTACTTGGCTGGGGAGGAACGATCACTGAACGACCTTCCTAGTGTTTTTTGTAGAGGCCCTGCTGAGGATGATGGACTTAGCTGGGGAAATGAGCCCCTCCTAATGTTGTCCTGGAGAAAGTGTTGAGGAAGTACTGATTTGGCATCCTGCTGGGGAGAAGCTTTCATGCCCCGTGTTGCACTTTGAATACCTGTAATCCTGTTATGACAGAGAAACGTACAAGTGCCCCGAGGTGTCCCTTACTGGATTCCATCATAGGAGTTTAGACACTCCTAGGAGTAAGAAATATATTTCCTGCAGGCATGTAATTTAGAAAAGACGCATCTGTATTTATGCAACCATTATATTAAGGACATCGGACATTTTTGCAAATAAAAATAAAATGTACGAGACGAAATGTGACTGAAAATCTGATTTTATTAATTTGTGTGCCCTGAATCGGCAAGTACAGTCAAGGAAACAGATTCCCTGAAATGAGGAGATTGTTACAAATTGAGAAACAAAAAGATGCTGGTAATGTTGATGACGCTTCAATGCTTCCCTTTTGCTATGACTTGTATGACATTGACGTTCTCCTCATCTTGCTTTTGAAGAAGGTTGATTCTGACCAATGCTTTAACCTTTCGAAACTTTCCACGTTGTAAGTTATACAGACGAATTCACAATGCAGTTGTTCACTTATTCCCTTATTTTGCGTGGATCACCCTTTCGGGTTTTCAATCCACCGGGATACCCATTTTTGCCTGAGCTGTCCAATGTGGCTTTTCAACTCAGCGGGTGTACACTTTTTTATTTATTTTCCCTTATTTTTGCCCGAGTCTTTTATTCTGTTTTTGACTCGCCGGGATGCCCTATTTTGCCTGGACTTACATTCTGTTTTTATGTCCAGCGGGTCATTTTATGCGAAGTATTTTTTAAATGCGTCTGAATTCACAGGGGACATGAAGTCTTCACCATCCATAGTACTGAGCATCAGTGCTCCACCAGAGAAAATTTTCTTTACTGTGAATGGACCATCATAATTCGGAGTCCATTTTCCCCTGTGGTCTGTATGAGGAGGAAGGAGTCTTTTCAGCACAAGATCTCCTACTTGGTATTCCCGAAGCCTGACTTTCTGATCGAATGCTTTCTTCATTCTCTTCTGATACAGCTGCCCATGACAGACTGCAGCTAACCTCTTCTCTTCGATCAGACTCAGTTGTTCGTACCAGGATCGGACCCATTCTGCTTCATTCAGCTTAACATCCATCAGTACTCGCAAGGAGGGTAATTCAACTTCAACGGGTAGGACTGCCTCCATACCATAAACAAGCTGATACAGTGTTTCCCCAGTGGATGTTCTGATTGATGTACAGTACCCATGCAAGGCAAATGGTAGCATTTCATGCCAGTCTTTATAGGTGACCACCATCTTCTGCATAATCTTCTTGATATTCTTGTTAGCTGCCTCCACAACACCATTCATCTTTGGCCTGTAAGGAGAAGAGTTGTGATGTTGAATTTTGAAGTCCCGGCACAGTTCTGCCATCATTTTGTTGTTCAAGTTAGAACCATTATCAGTAATGATTCGCTCGGGCACTCCATACCGACAGATGATGTCTCTCTTCAGGAATCGGGCTACCACTTGCCTGGTGACATTGGCATAGGAAGCTGCTTCAACCCACTTGGTAAAATAGTCAATAGCTACCAGGATGAATCTGTGGCCATTTGAAGCAGTCGGTTCAATCTTGCCAATCATATCTATGCCCCACATGGCAAAGGGCCAAGGTGAAGACATCACATTCAGAGGATTCAGAGGCACATGCACTTTATATTCATAAATCTAGCATTTATGACATTTCCGGGCATAAGCACAATAGTCTGCATCCATTGTGATCCAGTAATAGCCTGATCTTAACAACTTTTTAGCCATTTCATGCCCTCCAGCATGGGTACCAAAATATCCTTCGTGCACCTCGTGCATCAATAAGTCTGCTTCTGCATTATCAACACATCTGAGAAGTACCATATCAAAGTTTCTCTTGTACAAGGAACCATCAGCATTCAGGAAGAAACTACCAGCTAGCCTTCTTAATGTCTTCTTATCGTTGGAAGATGCCCCAGGTGGGTATGTTTGATCCTCCAAGAAGCATTTGATGTCATGGAACCAAGGCTTATCATTTTTTACAAGGTCTGCTGAGAATACATATGCTGGCCTATCCAGTCTGGACACTGAAATCCGAGGCACAAAGTTGGCAGCTTGAACTTTGATCATGGATGAAATGGTAGCCAGAGCATCTGCAAACTGGTTTTCATCTCGAGGGATGTACTCAAGTTTGACAGTTGTAAAGAATGTGAGTAACCTCCTTGTATAATCCCGGTATGGAATCAGATGCTCCTGGTGAGTGTACCATTTGCCGTTGGTTTGATTAATTACTAGAGCTGAATCTCCGAATACAGTTAAAGTCTTGATCCTGAGGTCAATGGCTTCCTCAAGACCCATAATACAAGCTTCATATTCAGCTTCGTTGTTAGTGCCGTTAAAGGTGAGTTTTGCCAAGAAAGGCATATGAACTCCCTTAGGTGTAATGAATACTGCACCAACACCACGACCATTCATATTAACAGCCCCATCAAACATCATAGTCCATTCTTCTTCTGGGCCAGGCCCTTCAGTGTGAATAGGCTCTTCATGATCTTTTGCTTTTATGAATATGATGTCTTCATCAGGGAAGTCAAATCTCATAGGCTGGTAATCATCAATGGGCTGCTCAGCAAGATAATCGAACAATACACTGCCTTTGATAGCTTTTTGGGATGTGTACTGAATGTCATATTCTGTGAGAATCATTTTCCATCTTGCAACCCGTCCGGTATGTGTTGGCTTCTCAACATATACTGCCTTAGTCGGCGAGCAGCCCACGCTAAAGCACAACAAGTTTTCTCGAGCAGTGAATAACGTTGCTCACAGTCGGTAAACTTTTTGCTTAGGTAGTATATTGCATACTCTTTTCGACCAGACTCGTCATGCTGACCCAACACACACCCCATTGACTCTTCTAATACTGTCAAGTACATGATTAGAGGTCTTCCTTCAACTGGAGGCATAAGGATCGGAGGCTCTTGTAAGTACTCCTTGATTTTGTCAAAAGCCCTTTGGCAGTCTTCATTCCACCTGACCGTTTGTTCTTTTCTTAACAACTTGAACAAGGGTTCACAGGTTGATGTTAGGTGAGATATGAACCATGAGATGTAGTTCAATCTGCCTAGGAATCCTCGAACTTCTTTTTCGGTCTTCGGTGCAGGCATTTCTTGAATGGCTTTAACTTTGTCAGGGTCAACTTCAATCCCTTTCTCACTTACAATAAATCCCAGTAGTTTACCGGATCGCACCCCGAATGTACACTTGTTGGGGTTTAACTTCAATTGGTACTTCCTCAGACGTTTGAACAGCTTCAACAGATTCACCAGGTGGTCTTCTTCAGTGAGGGACTTGGCAATCATGTCATCCACATAACATTCAATTTCTTTATGGATCATGTCATGGAATAATGTTACCATAGCCCGTTGATAAGTGGCACCAACATTCTTCAGTCCGAATGGCATTACCTTATAACAGAATGTGCCCCAGGGTGTGATGAAAGTTGTCTTCTCCATGTCTTCAGGTGACATCTTGATCTGATTATATCCTGAAAATCCATCCATGAAGGAGAACACCGAGAAATGAGCCGTATTGTCGACCAATACCTCAATGTGAGGTAATAGGAAGTCATCTTTTGGGCTGGCTCTGTTCAGATCCCGGTAATCCACACACATCCTTACTTTGCCATCCTTCTTAGGCACAGGTACAATGTTAGCAACCCACGGCGGGTAACTAGTTACAACAAGGAAATCGGCGTCCCACTATTTTTGTACCTCTTCTTTTATCTTCATTTCCATATCTGGACGAGTATGGCGCAGCTTCTTTTTTAATGGCGGACATTCTTCTTTTAGAGGCAGCTTGTGCATAACAATGTCGGTGTCCAACCCTGGCATATCCTGATAAGACCAAGCAAAAACATCCACATACTCCCGAAGCATGTCAATAAGTTGCTCTTTTACTGAATCTTGCAGACAGACCCCGATTTTAACTTCTTTCAGGTCTTCTTCTGTACCAAGATTAACTGTCTCAACTTCCTCCTGATGAGGAGTTATAACCTTCTCCTCTGGTCTTAACAACCTGGCTAGTTCTTCAGGTAGCTCATAATCTTCGTCAACCCCTTCATCAACTTGATTAATTGGATTGTCAAAGTCATACGAAGTCATAGCGGTGTTGTTGTCGGTGCAGTCTGGAGGGTATTCTCTGCAAGGGTTTAGATTTGTTCATTTTAGTGATCAGTTTTATCTTGCTTAGAAAAAGTGAAAATGAAGTTATTATTTTGAGAAACATTACCATTTTATTTTTGTACAAAAAATGAGAAATGAAAAACAGTGAGCGGGAAAGAAAAGACTCATTTGCAAAAGATGTCCTGATATTCATTAATTGATCGTTTGCACAAAATACAAGATGGCCCGATTACAAAATGAGCCCTGACATCTTGGGCAAGATGTAGGACTTGATGCATGCTTAAAGACAGGAAATAATAATTACTCTGCAGGAGTAACTCTTATAATTTCCTGGGAAGACCAGTTTGAGACATGGTTCCCCGGGATCCTTGGACGTATCCAGTTTTCCAGGTTGCGCTCGTCTTCTGACTCATCTTCCATACTGTTCACATCATCCGGGGTGAGCATTCCCCCGCTGACAAACTTGGGCTCTGTTGCAGCCTCTGGTTGATCTTGTCGAGTTGGTCTATAACACAACCCGAATCGGTCTTCTTTCTTCTCAATTGGCAGCAGCTTGCCCCAGCCTTGAGTGGTACCTTCCTCAACAAACTTCCGGGCCTGTTGATATGATGTGATGGAAGTCCCAAATACAGCAGATGCTTCATTAATATTAAGGGCCTCAAACCCTTGACTCATGGTCTCATGGATCTCCCCATCCATTTCTATGTACTTGTACGTAGCCAGCTGGCTAACAAAGATATCCTCCTCCCCACAGATGGTGATGATCTGGCCTTCCCACTAGAATTTTAACTTCTGGTGAAGGGTATACGTCACGGCGCCAGCGGCGTGTATCCATGGTCTACCCAATAGACAGCTGTAGGCAGGCTGTATATCCATCACAAAGAAGGTCGTTTTGAAAACCTGTGGGCCAATCATTATTGGCAACTCTATCTCTCCCAGAACTGATCTTTTAGAACCGTCAAAGGCTCTCACTACCAAGTTGCTTGGGCGTAGTGCCAATCCATCATGTTCCAGCTTCACAAGGGCTTTCTTGGGTAGGACATTGAGTGATGACCCTGTGTCCACCAATACGTGAGAAAGAACTACACCCTTACACTCCAAGGTAATGTGCAAAGCCTTGTTGTGATTGTGACCTTTCGTTGTCAGATCAGCGTTGGTAAATCCTAGCCCATGACTAGCGTTGACATTTCCAACCACAGCCTCTAACTGATTGACAGTAATCTCCTCCAGCACATAAGTTGCATGCAGGACCTTTAATAGTGTGTTCCGATGAGCCTCGGAGCACATTAGCAATGATAGTATGGAGATTTTGGAAGATGTCTGGTGAAGCTGGTCCACCACCTTATAATCACTTTTCTTGATTATCCGCATGAATTCATCAACCTCTTGATCAAAAGGAGTCTTTAAAGTTTCTTTAGAAACTGGTTCTTCTTGCACCACGTTCTTCCCTTTTGCCTTAGCAGCAGCTTCTGCTTCAGCAATGGGTCTTTGTGTTTGTGAGGTAAAAAGGCGTCCGCTTCTGGTGAAGCCTCCGCCTCCCCCAACATTATCAATTTGTGGTAAAGAGGTTGATGAATCCAAGGTGATTTTCCCCCCGTTGCAGTAAAGATCAGAGCCATAATGCCAAGGTATGGCATTACTGCTTTCATAAGGAACAGGCCCAGGTACCGTAATAGTAACTGGGCTGATTGCTGCAGATGAGGGTACTGTAATGGTGTGAGGATCATAGTAGATAGTGACCGGAGATCTGGCAGGAGGTGCCACAGTTTGTTGGAAATTATTGTTGGGAGGAACATTTGATGGGTCATAGTAGATTGTAACTGTTGAGACATCTTCATTAATTTTTGTTGGCGTTGTAGAAGATTCCTTTGGTAAAATGGATGTTGATGTTGTAGAAGAAACATTTGTTGACTTTTGGCTTGTTGAAATGGTGGATGGAGTAATTGCTGGTGATGTTGATGAATCGGTAGGAATGATTGTTGTTGCTGTTGTAGGAGAATTTGTTGCTGAAGGAATGTTTGTTGATCTTGTAGGAGATTCCATTATTGTGGAGACAAGAGTTGCTGCAGGGACTGTTGAAGTAATTTGCAAGATTCCATCTTGGATAAGGCCATCTATGCCAATCCTTAGCTTTTCACAACCATTGCTAGCTGTCTTACACAGTTCACAGCAGGCCCCACAGCCCGGGAACACTTGGCATCTTAAAAGTTGAACTTTGACTTCAGCCAGTGGTGTTTGAATCTATGTAACATCATCAATCAATGTTGCTGGTTGGTCCTCCTCAATAGCATTAATCCTAGGCCCACCATGATTAGGCATAGGATTTTTGTTGACGTTCGGAGGAGGTGCGAAGTTGAGAGCTTTAGAATCAACCAAATCTTGAACCTTCATCTGCAAGGCCCTACACTTCTCAGTATTGTGACCAGGTGCGTTGGAGTGGAAGGCACACCTGGCATTGACATCATAATTCTTTGGGAGATTAAGAGGATCTGGCGGTGCCAACGTCCTTAACTCAACCAGGTTGAGCTTCAGGAGTTGTGGCAACAAGGCAGCATAAGGCATAGGGATAGGGTCAATTACCCTATTTGCCTGAGATGATCTCTGTTGAAAGGGACGCTGTTGTTGGTTGCTATTGTTGTTGTTATACGGCCTTTGTTGTGGATAATGAGATGGTTGCTGATATTGATGTTGTTGTTGTTGTTGAGGATATAAAGGTTGTTGTGAAACTGGAGTTGGGATGGTAACAGCTGCTACTGACCTGTGAGAATACTGGGGCCTGCCCCAACTTGTATGAATAGAATTTGTTTCACCTACCCTTCGGGGTCCCGCAAAAGGTTTTCTGGGATTGCTGGATGAACTGGCACCACTGTCAGAGATTTTGCCCATCTTCAATAGGCTCTCAATTCTCTCACCAGCTATCACCACATCAGCAAAACTGGTAGAGGAGAAGGCAGCAAGTCTATCAATATAAGTCCCTTGCAATGTGTTCATGAACATGTCAGCCATTTCCCTTTCTGACATGGGTGGTTGGACAGCAGCAGCAAGTTGTCTCCATCTTTGAGCATAATCCCGGAAGCTCTCTCTAGAAGACTGAGACATGCCCATTAGAAGAGTTCTATTGGGAGCCATGTCCAGGTTGTACTGATATTTCCGGATGAAAGCTTCGGCCAAATCCTTCCAACATCTTATGGTAGCCCTAGTCAAATGCGAATACCATTCTCTCGAAGCTCCAGTCAGACTGTCCTCAAAGTAGAACATCCATAACTTTTCATCCATAGTATAAGCCTTGAGCCTACCCAAGAAAGATTGCAGATGAGTGTGAGGACAGGATGTACCATTGTACTTTTCAAAGCATGGGGGTTTGAATTTGTGGGGAATTCTCACCCCATCTACTAGTCCCATATCCATCACATCGAAGCCCAAAGAATTGTGAGACTCCAAAGATCTTAACTTTTCAGCAATCTCGTCCAATCTTCTGTCATATACCTCATCTCCAGCCCCTATAACAGTAAACTGTTCTTCCTGGGGATCCTCCTACAGGATTCTGCCCCCAGCAGTATTACCTTGAACATTCCTTGGGTTGTTAACTTCTGGATTCAAGTGAGGTCCATACTCTGGTGGATCAATACGAGGCTGGCCCCGTTCATTGTTGCTAGTTCCCCCTGTTCCCAGATGAGGCTCTTCAGGAGTTTGTCTTTCCACCAGCTCTCTTAACCTTTCTTGACTCTGGGCTAAGCCAGTCATCACTGCCATAAACTGAGACATCTGATTTCTCATCTCTACTCTCTCATTGGCCATCTGATTTCTGACCTCAGTCAGATCCTGTTGTAATTGTTCCATTTGAATGTCGGGAAGGTTATTACGAGTCAGGTACCGGTGCGTGCGGTTGACAGGGAACACTCGGCGACGAGCAATGTTTCCTGAGATCATAACAAAGTTAGAAACAATAATAATAACAAAACCTACAAAACAGAAACAAAGTTAGTATGCAATGTAGTATGCTTATTTGTTTTCCAAGGTATCCGATTTGGTTCTTGGTTTTGACCTTTCCAGACCTCGAGGAAGATGCTTGATGTTGTTGAGAGAAAGCCCAAATGAAAACAAACTAACATATATTACAAATGATGAACAATACATAGTTTGTTTTACAATACATGCCCATGGAGGGTCAAAATACAACAAAAGGAAAAGTACATCAAATGGAAAGAAACAACAAGCAAAGGGTCAGACATCCAATCCAAACTCATCTTCTCTGACCTCCTTCAGGAGTGCCTCAGTCACTGAACCAGCTGGGTGCTCTGTAAGGGTCCTAATGAGAAGGTTCCTGGTAGCAATGGCAGTAGTCAGCTTCTCATGTCTGTCCTGGTCTTTTGATCTCTTTAATCCTGCTCTGAGCTTCAACTCTGATATCTCTTTCTGTGCAGCCAACAGAGCTTCCTGGTGCTTCTTCTCATTGGCCTCTAGCTGTTCAATCTTGGCTTGAGTCTTCTGATCTTCTTGTGTACGGGCTTCGGTGATCCTGACCCACCTAGCCTGGCTCTCTTGCAGATAGTGCTCAGCCCTAGCTTTCTGAATCTTGGCCTCTTTACAGGCATTCTTCAATATCTGTTCCCCAGCCATTGCTTTCCTTATGTAGTCTTCTGTCTTCTCAATTTTGGCAAGATGCTCAACCCTGAGCTTTTCCAATCTCTCAATGTCCAGACGACCATCACTTCTTTCCCAAAGAGTCTTCTTTAAGGCCTGAGATAGCTGATCATTCCTTTCCCTCAACTTTTCAAATTCCTCTAGGCTAACTGTTTCTGCGGGCTATACTGTAGATGGTCCAGGTGTGTCTTCCAAGGTGAAAGGAATTCTGGTAATCTGAGCTCTGGTACGGGACCAGTCTGAGTACTGAGCTGAAGCAACATTGTTACATCTTCCAAGAATAGCTACTCCTTTTGTCTGGATGTTGTCCCAAGCCCAGGATGCTTTTCTGACAACAGCTGAATTAGGTTATACTTCATAGTATAGGGTCTCAGCTAAATCCTGTCCTCTGGGAGGGTGAACTAAGGCATATCCCAATTGTCTCTTAAACAGTAAAGGGTTGTAGTTGATGCAACCTTTTACTCCTATCGGAGGCACATTTGGGTATTGCCCACAACTGGTGATAATGTCCTTGCCCTTGGTGCTCTGGGTGCACCATCTGATATCATCTGAAGTTAAGGCAATGAACCTCTTGGCCCAATTCTTCTGTTGGTGGGGATTCAAGAAAGCATCTGATTTAGGAAGGTGTCTGAGCAGCCAGGTGTAAAACAAAGGAGCACAACATCTTACCAACTTCCCCCTTTGTTTCTCATTCCTCTGATGGATGGAATAGTAGAAATCTCCTAGCAATGTAGGTACTGGGTTCTTCAGAAGAAACAGATGGATGGCATTCTTGCTGACAAATTTAGGCTCATCTGCAAACAGTATAGCCCCATATATGCTGAGGGCTAATAATGCACAGACTGTCTTCCACTCTCCCAATGAAGCCTTCAGGATGGCCTGAGAAATCAAGAAGTCCAAATGCAAACCAGGAATCCCAGCTTTTGTTGTCATACTTTGCTCAATAAGGGCAGGCTCCAAGTACAATGCCTTTGCTATCTCTTCACTTCTGGGAGCAGTCATTTCTGGGTTGAAGGGAATTCCCCCTCTGATAGGTACTCCAAGCAACAAAGAAAACTCTTCCAACAGAGGCCCTAACTGAAAGTCTGGAAAGGTGAAACATCTCAATGTAGGGTCATAAAACTGCAAACATGTGTGGATCGTGCTTCTCTGAGAAGGATCAAGGTCCATAACCATATCCAAGATACCCCCATAATGCTCTCTAAACAGTGGGATGTGGTCAGGTGTGATAAGTGACTGAACCTGCCTGATACCAGTCAACACAGGCTCAAAAAAGTGGTAGGATATGTTGCTCTTCCTAGGAGTAGCCATGAGTGTTGCTGAAGAAGTTGAAGACAAATGCTGATGAAGATCACAGACTGATGCTGGAAGTAAATCTCTGACAGGTTGATGCTAGTGAGGATGGAGATGACTGAAGCAGATAACTGATGAAGACAGCTGAAGTAGAGGTCTATGCAAAAGAAGGGGCCAAAACCAAAACCAAGATACAATGAAGTGGATACCCTGAAAAGCAAATAAACAAATGTTAAATGATGCAATGATGATATATGCAAATGATATGCAAGGGTTTGTGATCAAGAGTTGGATCTGATTATCTGTCTTTACATAAGGTCCATGTATGTTCAAAGGTCCAGATGGAGGCTCAGAAATCCAGTAACCAGGGTGGGGGACTCAAATAAAGAGTCACATATCCAGGGTTAATCACAAGAACTGTCCAAAGTGAAGTATTCTTTAAACAAAACAGTAACAGGGTATGATGTGGCCAAGGGTTCCTGCAAACCTGTAAACAGCCCAACCCCCTCACAGGTAATGTTCTAGAACAAGGATCCTTAGACTTGGATCAGTTATGAAAAATGTAAACACTTCTAACCCGGAGGTACAGTGTTTACAATAACCATAAAAGATCCTCCTCTAATTCACCTCAGCTTCTGAAGGTCATAATAGAAGGTCATTCATACTTAGCAGGCTTCCCAGATAGCCCTAGCACTACAGGAAATCTGTAGCACAGAGCTCTCAAGAAGAAACCCACATCTGAACCGTGTTTCATATTCCCGCACCAGACCGAAATGGAATGGGAAAGAACATGAACCACTCTAGCCTAGGTGTCACTCAGGTCCCAGGTATAGGACCTTAAACTCTCAATGGAACCCCACCCACAAAAACAGCAAACCAGATCCAGCAAATGACAGTATGAAAAATGCAAAACTGTAAAGAAAGCAATAAATAAAGTTGTACATAAAGCAGTAAATAAAGCAAAAAATAAACAAACACACATAGCACATAACACCCCAGTAAACATAAATCAAACAAGCTCTAGGAGGAACCCACAAAAAGAACCAGAAGCCCGGGTTGCAATATAAGTTTCCCCAGCAGAGTCGCCAAGCTGTCGCTCCCACCAAATGACACATGGCCAAGAGGGGGTACAGACGCGAACAGTCGGCGAGAGGAGGAAATGAAGATGAATGTGAAAAGAGTCGCCAGCTAGGCATTTTTATCCCGAAGGAAAGGTAATGCTGCATAAACCTAAGAAAAAATGGATAAGACGGTCGCGAACCAGAGAAACTGAGAAAGGGGGTTGGTTACAACCTGGGAAGGTATTAGCACCCAGATTGTCCGTCGTACTCGACGGGATCCACGCTTGAAAGTTTGTGCTTAAAGGGGTAGTGTCAGTGCTATTTTGTGTGTAAAAGCTAGAAAAGAATGCAAGTGTCAGTGTAAAAGGAATGTGAAGTGAAGTGAAGAAGTGTCAGTGTAAGGAAAGAGTGTAAAGCTCAAGACTATGAGGCTTCAAAGAATAAAGCTGGAAGAGGGGGAATATACAGAGACTTTTGTTCGATAACTGTTAAGTTATGCCTACGTATCCTCTCGTGCAATGAGGAAGTCAGAACACCGTAGTTCGACTCAAAGAGACTGAAAGGTAAATTGACTGATGAACTGCCTGCTTGTCTATGCTCAAGTGTATGACCTGTCTGGCTCAGGTGCAAACTGTCTTGCATTATACGGAAGAAGCAAGTTCTCGTTTGTGAGTGAAGATGATGAGAAAAGAATCCCGGAGGAGACGATTATTGTTTGTTTTTGATGTTTTCAATCTTTTATTGCTTTTTGGAATTTGTCATAAGAAAATGAGCTTAAGCCTAAACCAAGGGTTAGTAAACTCATCACATCCTCCCTCTGATTAGGGGTAATGAGAATACCTTAAGTGTGAAGTAAACACCTCACATTTAATCACCATGATGTAGGATTAAGATCATTAACCTACTTGAATTATTTAGATGTTTTTGGTGTTTTTGTTTAGTGTTAAGTAATGAGTTTAAGCCATAATCAAGGATTTAATGGACCCATTACACCATCCTAATAGAAGGATAATAGATGAGAACATTTAAGCTGAGGAATACTCCTCAACTTAATCCATGATTAGGGATTAACCTCATGACAAAACAAAGCCTTTATTAAGATGGATTTTAGTTAATGATAAGATTAAGAAGTGGATTTTATGGTTGGTAAGACGACTTGAGGGGGACTTGTCCATTAACACTAGGGTTAGTCCTTCTTAACCAATAAAGGAAGAATTAGAACCCTAATGCAAGGCCCAAGTTACAAGCTTGATGTCTTGATGATTATTAGGTGAATTGATTAAAGGATTTAAACACATTAAGGGTTTAACACTTAGGATTAAATTTATACACTCCATCCTAATAGAAGGATACAGGCATAACCCTAATCACAAAGCCTTAAAACCTTTAAGGTTTAGTCCTTGATTAAGAGATGAGGAGAGAAGACACAAAGATGACACAAAGGTAAAAATAATGGGGGGGGACTAATCATACCCTAATTGTGATCATGTTTGGGTGTTCCTAGGGTTTATGAGGCTTGCAAGAGGTCTTCAAGGAAAAGCCACCAAGGAAGAGGAAAGATGGAAAGAAAAGAAGCAGAAAGAAGCAAGTCAACTTACTTCACTTAAGAAGATAAGTTGCTTGAAGAAAGAAAGTGAGGAGGGAATATGAATGAGCAAGCTCACTCTAATACACAGATAAAATGCAGAAATGATGCATAAGAGACATAAGAAGAGATTATGAGAAGTGAAGACAAATTCACTTCTCAAACACTTACCACCTGAAAAGTTAGTAACAAGAAATGAAATGAAATGAAAATGAGAAAGATGCAATGATGTAAATCAAAACCAGAAGCATGATCAAGATGTAAATGATGCTAGGAGATGATGCAAATGGATGTCATGAGATGTGGATGATCATACAAGCAATGAAGATGCAAATGAGACATGAAAGGAGGCATGAAAGTTCATGGATGCATATGACATCAAATGAAAGCAAAATCATGGTAAATGGATGATGCAATGATCAAACATGATTCTAATATGTCCTAAGATGTCTCATATGTCATTTGGATGCACAAAGTGTCATGGCAAGTTCATGTATGCAAGCTTATGAAGAATGAATGCAAATGAAGGCAAAGATTAGGGTTTATGTATAAGATGCAATGCAAAATTCAAAATCAGAAGCAAAACATGAGATAAAAAAATGAAAATGGAATCAAAGGTACCCTAAACCTATACAAGTTCACTGCCCAAAGGGGAAGGTTAGAAGCTAAACCCTAAAGGACTTATGATTTTTCTAAGTTTCTAAGGTTCTAAGGGTGATCCTAAAGGGAAAATGCCAAACAAATTGAAAATGCAAGGTAAAAATGAAACAAAAATGTTTTTAGATGCTTGAAAGAATGCATAACACAATGCAAAAAGAACCATTCACAAACCCAACTTGGATCAAAAGCTATGAATTTTTGAAGTAAGGATTAAAAATATTCAAATTAAAGAACCCTAATTCAAATGAAAATTATCAAAGTATGATCAAAACCAAAAAACAATTTGTCTTGTGAGTTTGTAAATGTTTCTTAATGTCGCTCCCACCAAAATGACACATGGTCAGAAGGGGTACAAATGCGAACGGTCGGCGAAAGGAGGAGAGAATGAATAGAGTCGCCAGCTAGGCATTTTTATCCCGGAGGAAAGGTAATGCTGCATAAACCTAAGAAAAGATATGGATAAGACGGTTGCGAACCAGAGAGACTGAGAAAGGGGGTTGGTTACAACCTGGGAAGGTATTAGCACCCAGATTGTCCGTCGTACTCGACGGGATCCACGCTTAAAAGATTTGTGTTTAAAAGGGGTAGTGTCAATGCTATTCTGTGTATCAAAGCTGGAAAGAATGCAAGTGTCAGTGTAAAAGAAATGTAGAGTGTATAAGAAAAGTGTCAGTGTAAGAACAAGAATGGAATGCTCAAGGCTATGAGGCTTAAAGAATGATGCTAGGAGGGGGAATATACAGAGACTTTTGTTCGATAACTGTTAAGTTATGCCTACGTATCCTCTCGTGCAATGAGGAAGTTAGAACACCGTAGTTCGACCCAAAGAGACTGAAAGGTAAATTGACTTGTGAACTGCTTACTTGTCTATGCTCAAGTGTATGACCTGTCTGGCTCAGGTGCAAACTGTCTTGCATTAGACGGAAGAAGCAAGTTCTCGTTTGTGAGTGAATGAGATGAGAAAAGAATCCCGGAGGAGACGATTATTGTTTGTTTTTTAGTTTTCAGTCTTTTATTGCTTTTTGAAGTTTGTCATAAGTTAATGAGCTTAAGCCTAAGCCAATGGGTTAGTAAACTCATCACATCCTCCCTCTGATTAGGGGTAATAAGAATACCTTAAGTGTGAAGTCAGCATCTCACACTTAATCACCCTGATGTAGGACTAAGATCATTAACCTACTTGTGATTATTTAAATGTTTTTTTTTGTTTTTTTTTTGTTTAGTGTTAAGTAATGAGATTAAGCCATAATCAAGGATTTAATGGACTCATTACACCATCCTAATAGAAGGATAATAGATGAGAACACTTAAGCTGAGAAAAACTTCTCAACTTAATCCATGATTAGGGATTAACCTCATGACAAAACAAAGCCTTTATTAGAGGGATTTTAGTTAATGATAAGATGAAGAAATGATTTTTATGGTTTGTAAGACAACTTGAGGGGGACTTGTCCATTAACACTAGGGTTAGTCCTTCTTAACCAATTAAGGAAGAATTAGAACCCTAATGCAAGGCCCAAGTTACAAGCTTAATGTCTTGATGATTATTAGATGAATTGATTAAAGGATTTAAACACATTAAGGGTTTAACACTTAGGATTAAAGTTATACACTCCATCCTAATAGAAGGATGCAGGCATAAGCTTAATCACAAAGCCTTAAAGCCTTTAGGGTTTAGTCCTTGATTATGAGATGAGAGGAGAAGACTCAAAGATGACACAAAGGTAAAAGCTAAATGGGGGACTAAACAAAACCCTAATTGTGATCATGCTTGGAAGTCCTAGGGTTTATGATGCTTAAGAAAGAAATCTTCAAAGAACCACCAAGGAGAGAAGCAGGTGAAAGGAGGAAGGAGCAGAGAGAAACAAAACAACTTGCTTCACTTAAGAAGACAAGTTGCTTGAAGAAAGAAAGGAAGATGAACAAGAATAAGCAAGCTCAATCCAATACACATACAAAAATGCAGCAAGGGAAGTGAAAGAGATGAAAAGAGAATATGAGAAGTGAAGGCAAATTCACTTCTCAAACAAACTTACCACCTGAAATGTTAGCATAAGAAATGAAATGTAATGCAAATGAGATGGAATGTGATGATGCAAACCAAAACCAGGAGTATAAACATGGTATTAATGATGCTAAGAGATGATGCCAACATGAGGCAAGGCAAGATGATGATCAAACAAGTATGAGGATGCAAATGAGGCATGCATTGAACCATGGATGTTCATGGAAAGTTATGAAATGCAAATGACATACAGCATGGCAAATGAAAGTGCAATGATCAAACATGGTTCTAATATGTCCTAAGATGTCTTATGAATCAAATGAATGCACAAAATGTCATGGAAAGTCAATGAATGCAAGCAAATGAGAAATGGATGCAAAGGAAGGCATAAATTAGGGTTTATGATTAACACACAAAGAAAAATCCAAAACCAGAAGCAAGAGACATGATAAAAATTTGAAAATGCAATCAAAGATACTCTAAGCCTAAACAAACTCACTGCCCAAAGGAGAGGACCCAACTCTTAACCTATTGAAAGTTATGAATCTCCTAAGATTGCTAGGGTTTTAAGGTACCTCATCAAGAAAAATGCTAAACAAAACGAAAATGCAAGATCAAATAAAGCCAATTTTATCCTATAAACTACATGCTGAACAAGAGACAATGCAAAAAGAATCATCATCCAACTCTCAATGGTTAGGCAGAAAAGAATTTTCAAAGTTTGAACCAAAATATTACCTCAAAATGAATTTAATTCCATTGAAAATTATCAAAAGGTATCAAGAACAAAAAAGAAATTTGGTTTGAGAGTTGGACAACGTTTCTAAATGTTTCTAAATGCAATGTGATTTTTTTTGTAATTTTTAAATACCTAAATGTATTTTTAATTAATTAATTCTCATTAATTAATTAAAAATAAACATTTAAATGATTTAAAAATAATTTTTAATGTAAAAAATAAAATAAAAATCATTTTCTGATTGAGAAAAATATTTGAAACAAAAATGCAAAAGGAAATATTTTTGGGATTTTTCTAACTATTTTAAAATAAATATGAAAGAAAATGCAAGAAAAATGAAATTAAAATTGATTTTAATGGGAAGTCAACAGATCCAGTGGCTGATATTCAAACTGAACGCGCGGGAGTTGACTGGCGCGCTATCCTACGGCTGGCATTTGAACTGACTGGATTAATATAAAAACCTGATTAACTAACTAATGACGTGGATTAGGGTTTTAATGAAACAATCCAGGCCATCAGAACGCGCGGGAGTCAAACAAAGTCAACCAAATCTACGCTCCACATTCAAACTCCCATTAATGACGTAATTAGGGCTTAATGACTCTCAGGTGGCCGGAAATGACCTCCGGTCATCTTCTCCGGCCACATGTCTCCCTGAAAATTGCTAGCTCACTCCCCAGGTCCCTAAAACCTAATCTCTTTGCCCAGAATCCATCCCCAAACATCATAGAGCAAGAATCAACAATCAAAACACATTTATTTTTCATATCAAAGCTGAATCGAAGCAAAATGTATTTAGGTCAAAAAGTTTCAAAAGCTTCATACATACTCAATACTCAATCATTTTCGAAACAAAACATATCAACATGATCAGTGAAGCATAGAGAATCATTTAGGAACTTAAAAACATGTTTCTGGAAAAAAAGTTCTTGAGCTCACCTGAACTGGAACTTTGATCTTTGGAACTTTCTGGCTGCCCCTTTTATCCAAAACGCCTCTAATGGACCTCCTGAGAAGCTTGCAATGCTTGGTTGGAATTTCTTTTGGCTGGTTTGAGAGATTGAGTGAGTTCTATTCAGAGAGGGGAGGAAATCGTGTTTTGATTTCAGGGAGTTTCAGGGCAAGGTGAAGGGCCAGGGGTGATCAATGGAACATGCTGAGATGTTCTATGAAGTTTGTTTTTGTGTTTGAAGGCTGTGTTGTGTGATTCGAAGCAAATTGCATAAGAGGTGAATTTCTTGAACTATGGCTTGGAGTGTGTTTCAGCATGAGTTGTTGTGTGTTATGGCTTGTCTTTGGTCCACTTATCACTCATGGATAGGTCTGTGGAGTGGTTGTGCCCTATTGTGATTGGTATGGGTCTTTTGCAAAAAAGTCAAGCTTTGTGTAAGAGAGGTATGGTCCAATAGTTAGCCAAGGACAAGAGGGGTGTCCTGCGTAGCAAGAAGTGTGGAGAGCCCTAGGATCAGTTTTGAAGCCAGCCAGCAAATGGATTAGGGTTTGAAGGATGTTTTGCAACTTTGTTCCACTTTGCCTCTTTTGAAATTTCTTGATCCACAAGTCATGAAAATGAGTAAACCTTTGATGTAATCTGATCTTTAGGCCTTGGTTTATGTTTGTACAAAGGTTAGAAGTCCATTTGAAAGCTCACTTTGTCTTGGCAAGTGGTTTTGCAACTTTGCCTCTTTGGTAGAAAACTTGAAATTATGTGATTTTTCCCAACTTTGACAAGCCATAACTTTTGATCCAAAATGAATTAGAATGAGTTCTTGTACTTTTTGAAAAGGGAAAGATCCATTCTACAACTTTCATGACCAAAGTTTTCTCATTTGAGGCATTTTTGAATCAAAAAGAAAGGTTTGAAAAAGTTTCCCAAAATGGCAAGTTTCCATTACAAGTCATTTTCCCAAAAAGGCAACTTTGCAAATGGCTTGAAATTCTTCAATTTTGTGAACTTCCAACATCTTATATGACCAAATAAAGATCATACACATTCAAAATGATGAATAACACCCTTTGGTTGGGCCATTGGGGGCCTCAGATGCCCTGATTTCACACTGACTTGCTCAAGAAGTCAACTCTTGATCAGATGACTTCCCCATGGAATTTCTTCATGAAAATTGATATGCGTGATCCCTATACCATATAGAGACCAATAGAAACAAGAATGACCAAAAAAATTGGAGTTATGGCCTTTGAAACCAAAACCCTAATTCTAGGTCATTTGTGCAGTTAAACCTGGCTCTGCTTCCATGCCATTCTTAGTTCTTGTGATTCTTTGATTTCCTTGACTTTGTGGGGATAAAATATGATGATTGAACATACATGGATCCCTTTGAAGTGATTGATTACCTTTGGAGTGGCTCAAATGGCTCTTGGATTGCTCAGATCACAAACCCTAGATGCAGATGACTTAGAATCAATGCAGTGAATCAAAAATGCAATATGAGATGGTATGATTTGAAATTATGCATATGAAATGATCACAAGTCATGGTGTGAATGGGTGAGGGCAAATTTGGGGTGTTTACAGCTGCCCCTATTCAAGCATGAGTTAGTTGTGCAGGATGTAAGCAACGGCTTAACAGTCAAACAAGATAACTTGTGGTTGAATACCAAAGACAGTCCAAAATTTGCACTCACTGAATGAAGAAGAAAAGGGATATAGCTCGAAAAAGAAAATGAAGTATAATTATAAAGTGCGGGTGACGGAGGACGACCGTCGAGCAGAGGACGACTGCTGGGGATACAGCGATGACGGGGACGACCGACATGCTGGGGAAGATGCGGGAAATACAGCAGTGACGGGGACGGCCGACAAGCTGGGGATATGAGAGATTATGATGGGGACGGCCATCAGGTAAATATATAAGATTCTATGGGGATCATAGGTAAGTGAAATAAATGATGAGGTACGGTCATCAAAGGTGAAGGACGATCACCTAGCAGAGGACGACTGCTCTGTTGGGGATAAGATGAGGGACGGTCATCTATTGGTGAAGGACGATCACCTGGAAGGGTACGGTTGCCGAAAAGATCACGACATAGGACGAATGCCGGATAGAAAGGTCGACGATGGGGACGGCCATCGGATAAGCATGATGAAGGACGATCATCAAGAGGTGAAGGACGATCACCTAGCAGGGTACGGCTGCTCTCGGGGTTTATCATGACATAAGACGAATGTCAGATAACAAGGTCAACGATGGGGACGGCCATCGGATGAAATGATGAAGGACGATCATCAAGAGGTGAAAGACGATCACCTAGCAGAGGAAGACTGCTAAAAATGTCACGACATAGGACGAATGCCGGACAGAGAAGGGTTCCAACAATGGAGACTCCGCTGGGGAAAGGATGAGGGACGGTCATCCAAAGGTGAAGGACGATCACCTAGCAGGGTACAACTGCCGAAAAGGTATCATGACATAGGAAGAATGTCAGATAGAAAGGAAATAGTTTAACAAGTTTTGTTGGGGACTTTGCTGGGGAATAGTATACATAGACGAGTGTCTAAATTCAAGAAGACCTAAGTGTTTGATACGGTGTACAGATTAAAGATGCGGACGAGCATCCTTAAGACTACGATACGGACGAGTATCGGGTAGAAACAAACGCTTGACGCATGTTCTGAGATGATGATACGGACGAGTACCAACTGGTTAACAAAGAACACGATCGAGTGTCGAGTCTGAGGGGGTATAAGTAGTGTATACAAGATACGGACGAGTACCTGTATGAGTGAAAAGAGGATGAGTAACACAGATGAGTGTTGGAGAAAGTGTATCATAAACAAATGTATGGCTTTCAAAGTGTTTGTTTAGGCAACTATGTTGGGGAAGGTGACACGGACGGGTGTCAGGGAAGTGTGTATACGTATCTGTGAGTGTAAAGGGGACGCTTTGGCTTTCTACTGGGGATATGACACGGACGGGTGCCAGGAAGTATCTGTATTTGTAAGAGAAATGTTTGGGCTCTCTGTCAGGGAATTTTAGGGAGTTTTCTGTATATCATTGATGGATTGTCGGTATTCACAAGTGTTTAGTTCGACATATGGCTTATGATTATGCAATATGTTTGATTTTTGCCGTAATGCTCCGTATTAGACGGAATGCTACGCTCTGTGGGGAGAATATGATGTGAATGCTATGATTATGCAAAGATACCGATCCGGGATTCGGATCCCGTTGCTGCGAAGATCTCTGACCAATCTGCTTGAAATGGGCATCCCAGCTGGGGATAAGATCACTGGTAGATCTGTCATGTATGACTTTGCTTGGGGAATAAGTCATTGGTAGACATATCCTTATAATGGGGGACCCAGCTGGGTTTGTAGAAGCTTTCTTCACTCTACTGTGATTTCTTCACGCGTTGCTCTTCCGGGTAGAGGTCGACACTCTGTAGGGAGATGGTTCCCTGGCTTTTGTACTTGGATGAGGAGGAATAATGGATGGCAACTCAGCTGGGGAGAAAACACCTCCGGTGCTAAGACTGAGTAGATAATGATTTTCCAGCTTGCTGGGGTGAAGCTCTCATGCCCCCTGTTGTGTTTTGAATACCTGCAATCCTGAAAAGACAGAGAAACGCACAAGTAATCCCGAGGTATCCCTTACCGGATTCCATCATAAGAGTTCAGACACTCCCGGGAGTAAGCATATTTCCTGTAAGCACGTATTCTTAGTAGAAAGAGCATCTGTATTTATGCAATCAGTATCTTATCGGACATTTTTCGCAAATGAAAAATAAAATGCACGAGACGAATCATGACTGGAAATCTGATTTTATTAATTTGTGTGCCCTGAATTGGCAAGATACAGTCAAAGAAACAGATCCCCTGAAATGAGGAGATCGTTACAAATTGAGAAACAAAAAGATGTTGGCAATGTCGATGACGCTTCAAGGAGCTTCCCCTTTTGCTATGACCCGTATGACATTTGACGTTCTTTTCGTCTTGCCTTTTGAAGAAGGCTGATTCTGAAAGAGGCTTGATCCTTTCGAAGCTTACCAAGTTGTAAGTGATACAGACGAATTCAGAATGCAGTTGTTCGCTTATTCCCTTATTTTGCGTGGATCGCCCTTTCGGGTTTTCAATCCACCGGGATACCCATTTTTGCCTGAGTTGTCCAATGCGGCTTTTCAACTCAGCGGGTGTACATTTTTTGTTTATTTTTCCCTTATTTTTGCCCGAGTCTTTTATTCTGTTTTTGACTCGCCGGGATGCCCTATTTTTTGCCTGGACTTACATTCTGTTTTTATGTCCAGCGGGTCATTTTATGCGAAGTATTTTTTAACTGCATCTGAATTCACAGGGGACGGGAAGTCTTCACCATCCATAGTGCTGAGCATCAGTGCTCCACCTGAGAAAACTTTCTTTACTACGAATGGCCCTTCATAGTTCGGAGTCCACTTGCCCCTGTGGTCTGTATGAGGAGGGAGGAGTCTTTTTAGCCATTGCATGTCCTCCAGCATGGGTACCAAAGGATCCTTCGTGCACCTCGTGCATCAACAAGTCTGCTTCTGTTCTATCAACGCATTTGAGGAGTACCATATCAAAGTTTCTCTTGTACAGGGAACCATTAGTATTCAGGAAGAAACTACCAGCTAGCCTTCTTAATGTCTTCTTATCATTGGAAGATGCCCCAGGTGGGTATGTTTGATCCTCCAAGAAGCATTTAATGTCATGGAACCAAGGCTTATCATCTTTAACAACATCTGCTGCAAATACATATGCTGGTCTGTCAAGTCTGGATACTGAAATTCGAGGTACAAAGTTGGCAGCTAGAACTTTGATCATGGATGAAATGGTAGCTAGAGCATCTGCAAACTGATTTTCATCTCGAGGGATATACTCAAGCTTGATCGTTGTGAAGAAAGTCAGTAACCTCCTTGCATAATCCCTGTAAGGTATCAGATGATCCTGGTGTGTGTACCATTTGCCGTTGGTTTGATTAATTACCAGAGCTGAATCTCCGAATACAGTCAATGTCTTGATCCTGAGGTCAATGGCTTCCTCAAGACCCATAATGCAAGCTTCGTATTCAGCTTCGTTGTTAGTGCAGTTGAAAGTGAGTTTTGCCGAGAAAGGCATGTGAACTCCCTTAGGTGAAATGAGTACTGCACCAACACCACGACCATTCATATTAACAGCCCCGTCAAACATCATAGTCCATTCTTCTTCTGGGTCGGGCCCTTCAGTGTGAACAGGCTCTTCATGATCTTTTGCTTTTATGAACATGATGTCTTCATCAGGGAAGTCAAACCTCATAGGCTGGTAATCATCAATAGGCTGCTCAGCAAGATAATCAGACAATACACTGCCCTTGATGGCTTTCTGAGAGGTGTACTGGATGTCATATTCTGTGAGGATCATTTGCCATCTTGCAACCCGTCCGGTAAGTGCTGGCTTCTCAAATATGTACTTAACTGGATCCATTTTGGATATCAATAAAGTAGTGTGGGTCAACATATACTGTCTCAGTCGGCGAGCAGCCCACGCTAAAGCACAGCAAGTTTTCTCGAGCAGTGAATAACGCTGTTCACAGTCGGTAAACTTTTTGCTTAGGTAGTAAATTGCATACTCTTTTCGACCAGACTCGTCATGCTGGACCAGCACACACCCCATTGACTCTTCTAATACTGTCAAGTACATTATTAGAGGTCTTCCTTCAACTGGAGGCATAAGGATTGGTGGCTCTTGCAAGTATTCCTTGATTTTGTCAAAAGCCCTATGGCAGTCTTCATTCCACCTGACCGTTTGTTCTTTTCTTAACAGTTTGAACAAGGGTTCACAGGTTGCTGTAAGATGAGATATGAACCTTGAAATGTAGTTCAATCTACCTAGAAACCCCCAAACTTCTTTTTCTGTCTTCGGTGCAGGCATCTATTGAATGGCTTTAATTTTATCAGGGTCAACATCAATCCCTTTCTCGCTTACAATAAAGCCCAACAGCTTACCAGATCGCACCCCGAATGTGCATTTGTTGGGGTTTAACTTCAGTTTGTACTTCCTCAGACGCTTGAATAACTTCAGCAGATTCACCAGGTGGTCTTCTTCTGTGAGGGACTTGGCAATCATGTCATCCACATAACATTCAATTTCTTTATGGATCATGTCGTGGAATAATGTTACCATAGCCCGTTGATAGGTTGCACCAGCATTCTTCAGTCCGAATGGCATCACCTTATAACATAACGTTCCCCAGGGTGTAATGAAAGTTGTCTTCTCCATATCTTCAGGTGACATCTTGATCTGATTATATCCTGAAAATCCGTCCATGAAGGAGAATACCGAGAACTGAGCCGTATTATCCACCAATACATCAATGTGAGGTAATGGGAAATCATCTTTCGGGCTGGCTCTGTTCAGATCCTGGTAGTCCACACACATTCTCACTTTGCCGTCTTTCTTAGGCACAGGTACAATATTAGCGACCCACGGCGGATAGCTGGTTACAGCAAGGAAACCGGCGTCCCACTGCTTTTGCACCTCTTCCTTTATCTTCATTGCCATATCTGGGCGAGTACGGTGCAACTTTTGTTTAACCGGCGGGCAGTCCTCTTTCAAAGGTAGCTTGTGCATGACAATATCGGTGTCCAACCCTGGCATATCCTGGTAAGACCAAGCAAACACATCCACATACTCCCGAAGCATATCAATCAGTTGCTCTTTCACCGAGTCATGTAGGCAGGCCCCGATCTTAACTTCTTTCACATCTTCTTCTGAACCAAGATTAACCGTTTCAACCTCCTCCTGATGAGGGGTGATAACCTTCTCCTCTTGCCTTAACAACCTGGCTAGCTCTTCAGGTAGCTCATAATCTTCTTCAACCCCTTCATCAGCTTGATTGATTGGATTGTCAAAGTCATACGAAGCCATAGCAGTGTTGTTGTCGGTGCAGTCTGAAAGGCACTCTCTGCAAGGGTTTAGATTGTTCATTTTAGTGATTGATTTTAATCTTGTTTAGAAAAAAGGAAATGAAGTTATCATTTTGGAAAACATTGCCATTTTATTTTTGTACAAAAAGAAAAATGGAAAACAGTGAGCGAAAAAGGAAAAGACTCATTTGCAAAAGATGTCTGATATTCATTGAGTAATCCATTTGCACAAAATTACAAGATAGCCCGATTACAAAATGAGTCTTGTCATCTTGGGCAAGATGCAAGACTTGATGCATGCTTAAAAATACAGGAAATAATAATTACTCTGCAGGAGTAACCCTTATGATTTCCTAGGAAGACCAGTTAAGGACTTGGCTCCCCGGGATCCTTGGATGTATCCAACTCTCCAGGTTGCGGTCGCTTTCATCCTCGTCTTCCAAGTTGTTCACTGCATCAGGGGTGAGCATTCCCCCACTGACAAAACTGGGCTTCTTGGCAGCCTCTGATTGATCTTGTTGAGTTGGTTTGTAACCCAACCCAAATCTGTCCTCCTTCTTCTCTACGGGCAGCAGCTTGCCCCAGCCTTGGGCAGTCCCCTCTTCAACAACCTTCCTGGCTTGCTGATAAGATGTCATGGAGGTCCCTAATATAGCAGATGCTTCATTAATGTTCAGGGCCTCAAATCCCTGGCTCATAGTTTCATGGATTTCTCCATCTATCTCAATGTACTTGTACGTAGCCAAATGGCTAACAAAGATATCTTCTTCACCACAGATGGTGATGATCTGGCCTTCCCACTCGAATTTCAGCTTCTGGTGAAGGGTAGACGTAACAGCGCCAGCGGCATGGATCCAGGGTCTACCCAACAAACAGCTGTAGGCCGGCTGAATGTCCATCACATAGAAGGTAATCTTAAAAGTCTGCGGGCCAATCATCTCAGGCAGATCAATCTCTCCAAGCACTGATCTTTTAGAGCCATCAAATGCTCTCACCACCAAATTACTTGGACGCAATGCCAAGCCATCGTACTCCAGCTTCACCAAGGCTTTCTTTGGTAGAACATTGAGTGAAGACCCAGTGCCCACCAGTACATGGGATAGAACAACACCCTTGCATTCTAGAGTGATGTGCAAAGCCTTGTTGTGGTTACGTCCCTCAGATGTTAAGTCAGCATTGGTAAAGCCCAGTCCATGACTGGTGTTGACATTTTCCACCACAGTTTCTAGCTGATTAACAGTGATCTCTTCTGGCACGTACGCCGCGTGCAGGACTTTTAATAATGCATTCATGTGAGCTTCGGAACACATCAACAGGGATAATATGGAGATCTTTGAGGGAGTTTGGTGAAGATGATCCACCACTTTGTAATCACTTATCTTTATAATTCTCATGAACTCGTCTACATCTTGCTCAAAAGATGTCTTCTGGGTTTCTTTGAGAATTGGTTCTTCAGATACCACACTCTTTCCCTTTGCTTTGGCAGCAGCTTCTGCTTCGGCATTAGGTCTTTGCAATTGTGAGGCAAAAAGGCGTCCGCTTCTGGTGAAGCCTCCGCCTCCCCCAACATTATCAATTTGTGGAGAAGAAGTCGAAGAATCCAAAGTGATTTTCTCCCCGTTGCAGTAGAGGTCAGAGCCATAATGCCAAGCTATGGCATTACTGCTTTCATAGGGGACTGGTCCAGGCACCGTAACGGTAACTGGACTGACTGCTGCAGAGGAGGGTACTGAAATGGTGTGCGGATCGTAGTAAATGGTGACCGGTGACCTGGCAGGAGGTGCCACTGTTTGTTGTTGAAAGTTGTTGTTTGGAGGAACATCTGATGGATCATAGTAAATGGTGACTGCTGAGATATCTTCATTATTTTCTGTTGGCGTCGTAGAAGATCCTGCTGAATAAAGGGATGCTGATGTTGTAGAAGAAATGGTTGTTGACATTTGATTTGTTGAAGTGATGGACGGAGCCATTGTTGATTATATTGATGAATTGGTCGGAATGATTGTTGTTGCAGTTGTAGAAGAGTCAGGAATTGTTGCCAAAGGGATTGCTGGATTTGTAGGTGCCGTTGTTGTGATCTGAAGTATGCCACTCTTGATAAGACCATCTATGCCGCTTCTCAAGTTATCACACCCGTTTACTGAAATGTTGCAATAACCACAACCGAGCTCACACCCGGGGAACATCTGGCATTCTAGGAGCTGAGCTTTGATTTCTACCAGAGGTGTCCGAATCTGCCCAACACTGGTGATTAAGAAAGATGGCTTGTCTTCCTCAATGGCATTAATTCTTGGTCCTCCATGATTGGGCATGGGATTCTTGTTGACATTTGGCGGGGGTGCAAAGTTGAGGGCTTTAGAATCCACCAGGTCTTGTACCTTCATTTGCAAAGCCCTGCATTTTTCCGTATTGTGGCCAGGTGCATTGGAATGGAAAGCACATCTGGCGTTGACATCATAATTTCTTGGAAGATTGGAGGGATCTGGTGGTGCCAATGTCCTTAATTCAACCAAGTTGAGTTTCAGGAGTTGTGGCAATAAAGCGGCATAAGGCATAGGGATTGGATCAATCACCCTATTGGCCTGTGATGGTCTTTGCTGAAAAGGTCTTTGCTGCTGATTGTTGTTATTGTTGTTGTAGGTTCTTTGTGGCGGATACTGAACTTGCTGTTGATAGTGTGGTTGTTGTGGTGGTTGATATGTCGGTTGCTGAGGAATCGGAGCTGGAATGGTGACAGCTGCTACTGATCTGTGGACATACTGAGGTCTGCCCCTACTGGTATGAATGGCATTTGTCTCACCGGCTCTTCTAGGTCCCACAAAAGGCTTCCTGGGGTTGCTAGACGAACTTGCACCATTATCAGAAATTTTACCCATCTTCAGAAGGCTCTCAATTCTTTCTCCAGCTATAACCACATCAGCGAAGCTGGTGGAAGAAAAGGAAGCTAGCCTATCAATATATGTTCCCTGCAGAGTATTCATAAACATGTTGGCCATTTCTCTTTCCGACATGGGTGGCTGGACAGCAACAGCAAGCTGTCTCCACCTCTGGGCATATTCCCTGAAGCTTTCTCTGGAGGATTGAGACATTCCCATCAAAAGGGTCCTGTTAAGAGCCATGTCCAGATTGTATTGGTACTGCCTGATGAAGGCCTCAGCTAGGTCCTTCCAGCATCTGATTGTAGCTCTGGTCAAGTGTGAGTACCACTCCCTGGAAGCCCCGGTCAAACTGTCTTCAAAATAAAACATCCATAGTTTTTCATCCATAGTGTATGCCTTAAGTCTCCCTAGGAAGGACTGTAAGTGAGTTCGTGGACAGGAAGTTCCATTGTACTTCTCGAAGCACGGGGGTTTAAACTTATGAGGGATTCTTACCCCATCCACTAACCCCATATCCATGACATCAAAACCCAGGGAATTTTGAGACTCCAGAGATCTCAACTTCTCAGCAATTTCATCAAACCTCCTATCATAGACTTCATCACCAGCTCCCATGACAGTGAATTGCTCCTCTTGGGGATCTTCTTGCAAGATTCTCCCCCCAGTAGTATTTCCTTGCACATTAGTAGGGATGTTGACTTCTGGATGTAGATGAGGCCCATATACTGGTGGATTAGCATGAGGCTGACCTCTTTCATTGTTACTTGTTCCTCCAGTTCCCAGATGGGGTTCTTCCGGGGTTTGTCTTTCTACCAATGCCCTCAACCTTTCTTGACTTTGGGCCAAGCCATTCATTACTTCCATGAATTGGGTCATTTGGTTTCTCATCTCCAGCCTTTCATTAGCCATCTGAGTTCTGACCTCTGTCAGATCTTGCTGTACTTGGTCCATTTGGATACCAGGAAGATTGTTGCGAGTAGGATACCTGTGCGGACGGTTGAGAGGGAACACCCGACGGCGAGCAATAATTCCTGAACCACAACAGAGTTAGTAACAAAACAAAACAAAAGTTAGTATGCAATGCAGTATGCTTATTTATTTTCCAAGGTATCCGACTTGGTGCTTGGTTTTGACCTTTCCAGACCCTGAGGAAGATGCTGTGATGTTGCTTGAGAAAAGAAACTCAAATGAAACAAACCGACAAATACATTACAAATGATAGATCATACATAGTTTGTTTTTTACAACACATGCCCCTGAGGGGTCAAAATACAACATAAAAAGAAAAGTACATGAAATGGAAATAACAACAAGCAAAGAAGTCAAACATCTAATTCAAACTCATCCTCCTTAACTTCCTTCAGAAGTGCCTCAGTTACAGGACCAGCCGGATGCTCTGTAATGTTTCTGATAAGAAGGTTTCTGGTGGCGATAGTAGTGGTCAGCTTCTTGTGCCTGTCTTGGTCCTTTGACCTCTTCACACCAGCCATAAGCTTCAACTCTGAAATCTCCTTCTGGGCTGCTAGCAGAGCCTCCTGTTGCTTCTTTTCATTGGCCTCTAAATGCTCAATCCTGTCTTGAGTTCTCTTATCTTCTTGAGTACGAGCTTCAGTGATCCTGACCCACCTAGCTTGACTTTCTTTCAGATAGAGACCAGTCCTAGCCTTCTGAAACTGGGCCTCTTTACAGGCATTCTTCAAAATCTGCTCTCCAGCTCTTGATTTCTTGATGTAGTCCTCTGATTTCTCAATCCTGGCTAGATGCTCCACCTTAAGCTTTTCCAACCTTTCAATGTCTAGACGACCATCACTCCTCTCCCAGAGGGTCCTCTTTAGAGCTTGAGACAGATTCTCATTCCTCTTCTTCAGTTTCTCAAATTCTTCCAGGCTGACAGTGGCTGGAGGTGGTGCTGTGGATGGTCCAGGTTCATCCTCAATGGTGAATGGCATCCCAGAAATCTGAGCCCTAGCATGAGACCATTCATAATACTGAGCTGAAGCCACATTATTGCATCTCCCAAGAATGGCCATCCCTTTGGTCTGGATGTTGTCCCAAGCCCAGGATGCTTGCCTGACAACAGCTAGATTAGGTTTTATCTCACAATACAGGGTTTCAGCCTAGTCTTGCACTCTAGGAGGGTGAACCAAAGCATAGCCCAACTGTCTCTTAAACAGCAAAGGATTGTAGTTGATGCAACCCTTCACTCCTATTAGAGGTACATTGGGGAACTGTCCACAGCTAGTAATTATGTCCCTGCCTTTGGTGCTCTGGGTGCACCATCTGATGTCATCTGAAGTCAAAGCAATAAGTCTCCTAGCCCAATTATTCTGTTGGTGAGGATTCAAGAAAGCATCAGTCTTGGGTAAGTGTTTGAGCAGCCAGGTATGAAACAGGGGAGCACAGCATCTCACCAACCTCCCTCTTTGCTTCTCATTTCTTTGGTGAATAGAATAATAGAAATCTCCCAGCAATGTGGGCACTGGGTTCCTCAGTAGGAAAAGATGAATGGCATTCATGCTGATAAACTTGGGCTCGTCTACAAATAGTATAACCCCATATATACTGAGGGCTAACAATGCACAAACTGCCCTCCATTCTCCCAAGGAGGCCTTCAGGATGGCCTGAGAAGTCAAGAAGTCTAAGTGTAGGCCAGGGATCCCAGCCTTTGTTGTCATGTTCTGCTCAACCAGAATAGGTTCCAGGTACAGTGCTTTTGCCACTTCTTCATTGCTGGGAGAAGTCATCTCAGGGTTGAAGGGGACATCACCCCTGACAGGTACTCCAATCAATGATGAAAACTCCTCTAACAGAGGTCCTAGCTGAAAGTTCTGGAAAGTGAAACATCTCAATGGAGGGTCATAGAACTGTAGACAGGTGTGGATCATACTCCTCTGAGAAGGGTCCATGTCCATAACCATATCAAGGATGCCTCCATAATGCTCTCTGAATAATGGGATGTGGTCTGGAGTGATAAGTGTCTGGACCTGTCTGATACCAGTCAACACAGGCTCAAAGAAGTGGTATGAAATGTTGCTCTTCTTGGGTGCCATGACTGCTGATGAAGAGCTGAAACAAATGTTGATGATGAAGACTGATACTGGAGATGAGCCACTGATAGGCTGAAGCTGGTGATGAAGGCAACTGAAGCAGGCAGCTAATGAAGATAGCTGAAGCAGATAACTGATGGACAGAGGTCTATGCAGATGAAGGGGTCAAAACCTAGCCAGATATGATGTGGATACCCTGAAAAACAAATAAACAAATGTTAAATGATGCAATGATGATATATGCAAATGATATGCAAGGGTTTGTGATCAAGCTGGATCTGATTACTGCCTTGATATAAGTCCATGTATGTCTAAGAAGTCCAGATGGAGGTTCAGAAATCCAGTAACCAAGGTGGGGGACTCAAATAAAGAGTCACATGTCCAGGGTTCAAATCACAAGAACTGTCCCAAAATGAGGTACTCTTAATCAAAACAAAGTATCAGGGTATGATGTGGCCAAAGGTACCTGCAAACCTGCAAACAGCCCAACCCCCTCACAGGTGGTGTTCTAGAACAAGGATCCTCAGACTTGGATCAGTTATGAGAAGTGTAAACACTTCTAACCCGGAGGTACAGTGTTTACAATAACCATAAAAGATCCTCCTCTAATTCACCTCAGTTTCTGAAGGTCATAATAAAGGTCATCCAGACTTAGCAGGCTTCCCAGATAGCCCTAGCACTACAGGAGATTTGTAGCACAGAGTTCTCAAGAAGAAACCCATATCTGAACCGTGTTTCATATTCCCGCACCAGACCGAAATGGAATGGGAAAGAACATGAACCACTCTAGCCTAGGTGTCACTCAGGTCCCAGGTATAGGACCTCAAACTCTCAATAGAACCCCACCCACCAAAGCAACAAAACCAGATCCAGCCAGATAACAGTATGACAGTATGATGTATAAAGCTGTAAAGAAAGCAATAAATAACTGTACATAAAGCAGTAAATAAAGCTAATATATAAACACAATTAGCACATAACACCCCAGTAAACACAAATCAAACAAGCGCTAGGAAGAACCCACAAAAAGAACCAGAAGCCCTGGTTACAGTATAAGGGTCCCCAGCAGAGTCGCCAAGCTGTCGCTCCCACCAAAATGACACATGGTCAGAAGGGGTACAAACGCGAAAGGTCGGCGAAAGGAGGAGAGAATGAATAAAGTCGCCAGCTAGGCATTTTCATCCCGGAGGAAAGGTAATGTTGCATAAACCTAAGAAAAGATATGGATAAGACGGTTGCGAACCAGAGAGACTGAGAAAGGGGGTTGGTTACAACCTGGGAAGTAATTAGAACCCATATTGTCCGTCGTACTCGACGGGATCCACGCTTAAAAGATTTGTGTTTAAAAGGGGTAGTGTCAATGCTATTCTGTGTATCAAAGCTGGAAAGAATGCAAGTGTCAGTGTAAAAGAAATGTATAGTGTATAAGAGAAGTGTCAGTGTAAGAACAAGAATGGAATGCTCAAGGCTATGAGGCTTAAAGAATGATGCTAGAAGGAGGGGGAATATACAGAGACTTTTGTTCGATAACTGTTAAGTTATGCCTACATATCCTCTCGTGCAATGAGGAAGTTAGAACACCGTAGTTCGACCCAAAGAGACTGAAAGGTAAATTGACTTGTGAACTGCTTACTTGTCTATGCTCAAGTGTATGACCTGTCTGGCTCAGGTGCAAACTGTCTTGCATTAGACGGAAGAAGCAAGTTCTCGTTTGTGAGTGAATGAGATGAGAAAAGAATCCCGGAGGAGACGATTATTGTTTGTTTTTTAGTTTTCAGTCTTTTATTTCTTTTTGAAGTTTGTCATAAGTTAATGAGCTTAAGCCTAAACCAATGGGTTAGTAAACTCATCACATCCTCCCTCTGATTAGGGGTAATGAGAATACCTTAAGTGTGAAGTCAGCATCTCACACTTAATCACCCTGATGTAGGACTAAGATCATTAACCTACTTGTGATTATTTAAATGTTTTTGTTTTTTTTTGTTTAGTGTTAAGTAATGAGATTAAGCCATAATCAAGGATTTAATGGACTCATTACACCATCCTAATAGAAGGATAATAGATGAGAACACTTAAGCTGAGAAAAACTCCTCAACTTAATCCATGATTAGGGATTAACCTCATGACAAAACAAAGCCTTTATTAGAGGGATTTTAGTTAATGATAAGATGAAGAAATGATTTTTATGGTTTGTAAGACAACTTGAGGGGGACTTGTCCATTAACACTAGGGTTAGTCCTTCTTAACCAATTAAGGAAGAATTAGAACCCTAATGCAAGGCCCAAGTTACAAGCTTAATGTCTTGATGATTATTAGATGAATTGATTAAAGAATTTAAACACATTAAGGGTTTAACACTTAGGATTAAATTTATACACTCCATCCTAATAGAAGGATGCAGGCATAAGCTTAATCACAAAGCCTTAAAGCCTTTAGGGTTTAGTCCTTGATTATGAGATGAGAGGAGAAGACTCAAAGATGACACAAAGGTAAAAGCTAAATGGGGGACTAAACAAAACCCTAATTGTGATCATGCTTGGAAGTCCTAGGGTTTATGAGGCTTAAGAAAGAAATCTTCAAAGAACCACCAAGGAGAGAAGCAGGTGAAAGGAGGAAGGAGCAGAGAGAAACAAAACAACTTGCTTCACTTAAGAAGACAAGTTGCTTGAAGAAAGAAAGGAAGATGAACAAGAATGAGCAAGCTAAATCCAATACACATACAAAAATGCAGCAAGGGAAGTGAAAGAGATGAAAAGAGAATATGAGAAGTGAAGGCAAATTCACTTCTCAAACAAACTTACCACCTGAAATGTTAGCATAAGAAATGAAATGCAATGCAAATGAGATGGAATGTGATGATGCAAACCAAAACCAGGAGTATAAACATGGTATTAATGATGCTAAGAGATGATGCCAACATGAGGCAAGGCAAGATGATGATCAAACAAGTATGAGGATGCAAATGAGGCATGCATTGAACCATGGATGTTCATGGAAAGTTATGAAATGCAAATGACATACAACATGGCAAATGAAAGATGCAATGATCAAACATGGTTCTAATATGTCCTAAGATGTCTTATGAATCAAATGAATGCACAAAATGTCATGGCAAGTCAATGAATGCAAGCAAATGAGAAATGGATGCAAAGGAAGGCATAAATTAGGGTTTATGATTAACACACAAAGCAAAATCCAAAACCAGAAGCAAGAGACATGATAAAAATTTGAAAATGCAATCAAAGATACTCTAAGCCTAAACAAACTCACTGCCCAAAGGAGAGGACCCAACTCTTAACCTATTGAAAGTTATGAATCTTCTAAGATTGTTAGGGTTTTAAGGTACCTCATCAAGAAAAATGCTAAACAAAATGAAAATGCAAGATCAAATCAAGCCAATTTTATCCTATAAACTACATGCTGAACAAGAGACAATGCAAAAAGAATCATCATCCAACTCTAAATGGTTAGGCAGAAAAGAATTTTCAAAGTTTGAACCAAAATATTACCTCAAAATGAATTTAATTCCATTGAAAATTATCAAAAGGTATCAAGAACAAAAAAGAAATTTGGTTTGAGAGTTGGACAACGTTTCTAAATGTTTCTAAATGCAATGTGATTTTTTTTGTAATTTTTAAATACCTAAATGTATTTTTAATTAATTAATTCTCATTAATTAATTAAAAATAAACATTTAAATGATTTAAAAATAATTTTTAATGTAAAAAATAAAATAAAAATCATTTTCTGATTGAGAAAAATATTTGAAACAAAAATGCAAAAGGAAATATTTTTGGGATTTTTCTAACTATTTTAAAATAAATATGAAAGAAAATGCAAGAAAAATGAAATTAAAATGATTTTAATGGGAAGTCAACAGATCCAGTGGCTGATATTCAAACTGAACGCGCGGGAGTTGACTGGCACGCTATCCTACGGCTGGCATTTGAACTGACTGGATTAATATAAAAACCTGATTAACTAACTAATGACGTGGATTAGGGTTTTAATGAAACAATCCAGGCCATCAGAACGCGCGGGAGTCAAACAAAGTCAACCAAATCTACGCTCCACATTCAAACTCCCATTAATGACGTAATTAGGGCTTAATGACTCTCAGGTGGCCGGAAATGACCTCCGGTCATCTTCTCCGGCCACATGTCTCCCTGAAAATTGCTAGCTCACTCCCCAGGTCCCTAAAACCTAATCTCTCTGCCCAGAATCCATCCCCAAACATCATAGAGCAAGAATCAACAATCAAAACACATTTATTTTTCATATCAAAGCTGAATCGAAGCAAAATGTATTTAGGTCAAAAAGTTTCAAAAGCTTCATACATACTCAATACTCAATCATTTTCGAAACAAAACATATCAACATGATCAGTGAAGCATAGAGAATCATTTAGGAACTTAAAAACATGTTTCTGGAAAAAAAGTTCTTGAGCTCACCTGAACTGGAACTTTGATCTTTGGAACTTTCTGGCTGCCCCTTTTATCCAAAACGCCTCTAATGGACCTCCTGAGAAGCTTGCAATGCTTGGTTGGAATTTCTTTTGGCTGGTTTGAGAGATTGAGTGAGTTCTGTTCAGAGAGGGGAGGAAATCGTGTTTTGATTTCAGGGAGTTTCAGGGCAAGGTGAAGGGCCAGGGGTGATCAATGGAACATGCTGAGATGTTCTATGAAGTTTGTTTTTGTGTTTGAAGGCTGTGTTGTGTGATTCGAAGCAAATTGCATAAGAGGTGAATTTCTTGAACTATGGCTTGGAGTGTGTTTCAGCATGAGTCGTTGTATGTTATGGCTTGTCTTTGGTCCACTTATCACTCATGGATAGGTCTGTGGAGTGGTTGTGCCCTATTGTGATTGGTATGGGTCTTTTGCAAAAAAGTCAAGCTTTGTGTAAGAGAGGTATGGGCCAATAGTTAGCCAAGGACAAGAGGGGTGTCCTGCGCAGCAAGAAGTGTGGAGAGCCCTAGGATCAGTTTTGAAGCCAGCCAGCAAATGGATTAGGGTTTGAAGGATGTTTTGCAACTTTGTTCCACTTTGCCTCTTTTGAAATTTCTTGATCCACAAGTCATGAAAATGAGTAAACCTTTGATGCAATCTGATCTTTAGGCCTTGGTTTATGTTTGTACAAAGGTTAGAAGTCCATTTGAAAGCTCACTTTGTCTTGGCAAGTGGTTTTGCAACTTTGCCTCTTTGGTAGAAAACTTGAAATTATTTGATTTTTCCCAACTTTGACAAGCCATAACTTTTGATCCAAAATGAATTAGAATGAGTTCTTGTACTTTTTGAAAAGGGAAAGATCCATTCTACAACTTTCATGACCAAAGTTTTCTCATTTGAGGCATTTTTTAATAAAAAAGAAAGGTTTGAAAAAGTTTCCCAAAATGGCAAGTTTCCATTACAAGTCATTTTCCCAAAAAGGCAACTTTGCAAATGGCTTGAAATTCTTCAATTTTGTGAACTTCCAACATCTTATATGACCAAATAAAGATCATACACATTCAAAATGATGAAGAACACCCTTTGGTTGGGTCATTGGGGGCCTCAGATGCCCTGATTTCACACTGACTTGCTCAAGAAGTCAACTCTTGATCAGATGACTTCCCCATGGAATTTCTTCATGAAAATTGATATGCATGATCCCTATACCATATAGAGACCAATAGAAACAAGAATGACCAAAAAAATTGGAGTTATGGCCTTTGAAACCAAAACCCTAATTCTAGGTCATCTGTGCAGTTAAACCTGGCTCTGCTTCCATGCCATTCTCAGTTCTTGTGATTCTTTGATTTCCTTGACTTTGTGGGGATACAATATGATGCTTGAACATACATGGACCCCTTTGAAGTGATTGATGACCTTTGGAGTGGCTCAAATGGCTCTTGGATTGCTCAGATCACAAACCCTAGATGCAGATGACTTAGAATCAATGTAGTGAATCAAAAATGCAATATGAGATGGTATGATTTGAACTTATGCATATGAAATGATCACAAGCCATGGTGTGAATGGGTGAGGGCAAATTTGGGGTGTTTACACTTAATGTTTCAAAATGTTCTCTGAATTTTTTTGTGATTTTTGGAAACCTAAATGATATTTTAATTAATTAATCTTCATTAATCAATTAAAATAACATTTAAATTATTTTTAAAATGTATTTAAAATGCAAAAAAATAAAATAAAAATTGTTTTTATGTAAAGAAAATTAATTAAAGTCAGCATGCAAAAAATAAATATTTTTGATATTTTCTAGCTATTTTAAATAAAATGCACAAGAAAAATGCAAGAAAATGAAATAAAATTAATTTAAATGGAAAAGTAAACAGATCCTGAGGCCAGGATTTGAAGTTGGGAGGAAAAGGTTGACTGGCGTGTGTTTTAAGGGCTGGGATTTGTCCTGAGCTAATTATCCTAATTAATTAATTTAATGATGGATTAGGGTTTAATCAAGCAATCTGGAACGTCCATACACGCGGCAAACACAAAATCTAAAGGTCATTATTCAAACTCAGCCTAATTACAGGATTAGGGCATAACCACTTTCAGGTGACCGAAACAGTGTTCCGGTCATCTTCTCCGGCGAACACAAACCCTAACTTCTTCCTTAAGCCTCTAATCTCCAACTTTCTTGCCCAGAAACGATCCTCTAACATTTCTAAACCTAAACCCCCAATCAAAACTCATTTATTTCGCATCATGAACAAGATTTGAACCAAAACGTGAAAACGGGCAAAAATTTCAGAACTTGCATACATGGTGGTTTCTCAACCATTTTCAATAATAATCATATCCCCATGATCAGGGGAGCACAAATAATCATACAAGAACTTAAAAACAAGCTTCTGGAAAAAAGTTCATGAGCTATACCTGAGAATGAATCTTCTGATTCAGGGCTTTCTGGCTTTTCCTTTGATGCAAGTCCACTTCCCTGAACCTTGGGAGAGGCTGGCTTTGAAGTTTCAGCTCTGGTGTAGCAGGTTTTGAGGTTTTGATATGTGGTGTTTCAGGCTGTTTTGGTGGTTGATTATTGTTCCTTGGATGATATATGACTCATTGGTGAAGAAAAAATGGAAGTTTGATGGTTGTGGAAGAAGTTTCGAAGAGGTGAAGTTTTGGCCAGTTTTTGTGTATCCTGAGTTTTGGGAGGATGCTGGCTTGTGTGTGTATGTTTCAAGTCCTTGAGGTCCACATAACATGTTCTGATTGGGCAGAGAGTTATTGTGGAGCAGTTTGATTGGTATGGGCAAAGATGCAAAAAGTCAAGATTTTGTGTACCATAGGTATGGCTCGGGTCAGAGGAAATCTTAGGGCTTGCTGCTTCAGCTTGAGTCAAGGAAGGCCTTTGGATCAAGTTTTGTGAGCTGGATGGTCTTGATCAAGAGTTTCCAATGTTCTTGCATATTTCCCTCTTTGGAGTTTCTTGTGAATCAAGGCAAGGAAACTTATGAGTTCTTGGCCAATTTGCAGAAAAATGGACCATATGAAGTTGTTATGATGCATTGAGATCAATTAACAATCAAACAAATCATTAAAAGTTCTTCTTGCAAAAAGTTCCTTTCTTAAAAATTTATGAAAAATGCCTTATGGTAGCTTGTGATTCAAGGCATGAAACTTGATAATTCTTTGGGCAATTCTGAGTTTTAGGTCATGTATGATGTTTGTGTAATGGTTAGAAGTCAATTAGAGCTCACACTTTGCCTTGGCATGAGTTTTTGCAAGTTTTCCTCTTTGGTACATAAGTGAAATTTAGTGATTTTTCCCAACTTTGCAAAGCCATAACTTGAATTCTATGATGAATTAGATCAAGTTCTTGTACTTTTTGAAAAGGGAATGATCCAATATACAACTTTCATGACCAAGAATTTTTCTTTTGAAGCATTTTTGAATCAAAAAGAGGAGGTTGAAAAACTTTCCCAAAATGGCAAGTTTGCATTACAAGTCACTTTCCCAAAATGGAAACTTTGCAAATGGCTTGAAATTCTTCAATTTTGTGAACTTATAACTTCTTCTAAGATCAAATAAAGATCATATACACCCAAAATGATGGAAAAGACCCTTTGGTTGGATGATTGGGGGCCTCAGATGCCCTGATTTTGCACTGACTTGCTCAAGAAGTCATTTATTGATCAGATGCCTTCCCCATTGAATTTATTCATGAAAATTGGTGTGTAGGATCCTTATAACATATAGAGACCAATAGAAACAAGAATGACCAAAAAATTTGTAGTTATGGCCTTTGAAACCAAAACCCTAATTTTATGTCATCAGTGCAGTTAAACCTGGCTCTGCTTCCATGCCTTTCCCAGTTCTTGTGATTTTCTGACTTTCTTGATCTTGGGAGGATATAATATGATATTTGAACATACATGGACCCTCTTGAGATGATTGAAGACCTTTGGGGTGGCTCAGATAGCTCAGGGATTGCTCAGATCACAAACCCTAGATGCAGAGGACTTTGAACCAATGTAGTGAAGCAAAAATGCTATATGAGATGATATGATTGAACTTATGCAAATCAAAAGAATCACAAGCCATGGTGAAATGAGTGAGGGAAAATTTGGGGTGTTTACAATGTGTCCATACTGATAATGGATGCTAATGAAGATAACTGAGGAGAAACACTGCTGGAGGCAACTGATGAAGGTGCTGAAGAGAATCTCTGATGTAGGTGGCTAATGAATATATCTGATGAAGATGTCTAGCAGAAGAACAGTCAAAACCAAACCAAAGATAATGTGGATACCCTATAAATCAAATAGACAAATGTTAAAATGATGCAAGATGATGTATGCAGAATGATATGCAAGGGTTTGTGATCAAGTGTTAGATCTGTTATCTGCCTCTATAAGGTCCATGTGTATTCAGAAATCCGGATGAAAGCTTAGAGAACCAGTAACCAGGAGGGGGACTCAAATAAAGAGTCACAAGTCCAGGGTTTCATAAGATCAATCCAAAATAGTGTAACCTTAACAATATCAGTAACATGGTATGATGAGGCCAAGGGTTCCTTCAAACCTGTAAACATCCCAACCCCCTCACAGGTATTGTTCTAGAACAAGGATCCTCAGACTTGGATCTATTATGAGAAGTGTAAACACTTCTAACCCGGAGGTACAATGTTTACATTAATCATAAAGGATCCTCCTCTAATTCACCTCAGATGTTAAAGGTCATCTAAAAAGGTCATCCAAACTTAGAAGGCTTCCCAGATAGCCCTAGTACTACAGGAAATCCGTAGCACAGAGTTCTCAAGAAGAAACTCATGTCTGGACCGTGTTTCATATTCCCGCACCAGACCGAAATGGAATGGGAAAGAATATGAAGCCACTCTATCCTAAGTGTCACTCAGGCTCCCGGTATGGAACCTTACTCACTGAGTATCCCTCCCACCAAGGTAAACAACATATCCAACATAATGATATAATGATAGTAGTATGGAATGCAATAAAACAGTAAATGAAAGCAATAAATAAAGTTGTACAAAAAGCAATAAATAAAGCAATAAACAAAAAGCACATATAGCACACCCATAAACACAAATCAAATAAGTGCTAGGAGAAACCCACAAAAAGAACCAGAAGCCCTAGTTGCAAAGATCATCCCCAGCAGAGTCGCCAGCTAGACATTTTTTATCCTGAAGGAAAGGTAATGCTGCATAAACCTAGAAAGAGATGGATAAGACGGTTGCGAACCAGAGAAACTGAGAAAGAGGGTTGGTTACGACCTGGGAAGGTATTAGCACCCATATCGTACGTCGTACTCAACGGGATCCACGCTTACAAGATTTTGTTTAAAAGGGGTAAGTGTATGTGTTATCTGTGTGTAAAAAGCTAAGAAAATAAATATACATGTGTCAGTGTAAAAGGTGAATTGTTCAGGAAATGAGGCTTGGAAAAAATGCTGAAAGAAGGGGAAGACACAGAAACTTTTGTTCGATAACCGTTAAGTTATGCCTACATATCCTCTCGTGCAATGAGGAAGTCAGAACACCGTAGTTCGACTCAAAGAGACTGAAATAAAATTAACTGTGAACTGCTTGCTTGTCTATGCTCAAGTGTATGACTCGTCTGGCTCGAGTGCTAACTGTCTTGCATTATACGGAAGAAGCGAGTTCTCGTTTGTGAATGAGGGTGATGAGAAAAGAATCCCGGAGGAGACGATTATTTTTTGTTTTTGTGTTTTCGGTTTTGTTATTGTTTTTGGTGTTTTGCATAAGTTAATGAGCTTAAGTCTAAATCAAAGGCTTGTAAACTCATTATATCCTCCCTGATTAGGGATAATGAGCCTACTTAAGTATGAGATAAACACCTCAACTTAATTATCATGATGATGTAGGATTAAGATCATTAACCTACTTGTGATTATTTAGATGTTTTTTGGGTTTTTGTTTAGTGTTAAGTAATGAGTTTAATCTCTAATCACAGATTAGTGAACTCATTACACCATCCTAATAGAAGGATGATAGATGAGAACACTTAAGCTGAGGAAGATACCTCAACTTAATCCATGGTTAGGGACTAAATTCATTATATAAAAAACCTTTATTAAATGGATTTTAATTAAAGGGTGAGATTAAGAAATGGATTTTATGGTTTGTAAGACAACTTGAGGGGGACTTGTCCATTAAACACTAGGGTTAGTCCCTCTTAACCATAAGGAATAGATAGAACCCTAATGTAAGGCCCAAGTTATAAGATAAAGTCTTAGTGATTATTAGTGTGATTTGATTAAGAGATGTAAAAAAATCAAAGGTTTAACACTTAGGATTAAAGTTATACACTCCATCCTAAGAGAAGGATGCAGGCATAACCCTAATTCAAAGTCCTAAAGCTTTAAGAGTTTAGTCTTTGATTATTGAGATGAGTAGAGAGACTCAAGGAGACTCAAAGGTAAAAGACTAAGGGGGACTATACACAACCCTAAAAGTTATCATGCTTGGGTATCCTATAGTTTGTTAGGCTTAAGAGAAAGGATCTTCAAGGCCACCAATGGAAGAAGCAGATGATAGGGGAAGGAAGAAGAAGAATAAGTTACTTACTTCCTGAAGAAAATAAGTAACTTAAAAGAAAGAAAGTAAGAAGGATGGAAAATAAGTGAATTAGATTCACTTAAAAGACATGTAAATATGCATATGAATGATGAGAAGATATGGGAAGTGAAGGCAAATCCACCTCCCAAATAACTTACCAAGAGTTCCTGAAAATGTTAGTATGAATGCATAAGACATAAAGTAAAAGGAAATGAAATGAAATGAGATGTGAAGACCAAAATCAGAAGTGAAAATTTAAAGTAAAAGGCATATGAGATGATGCAATGTCATACAATATGCATATGAATGATCATACAAGTATGAGATGCAAAGGAAGCATGCTTAGAAGTTTGAAAACACATGGATGTTCATGAAATGTAATGAATGCAAGACATGGAAAATGAATGAAGAAATGATCAAGAAATGTTCTAACATGTCCTAAGATGTCTAAGATGTCATATAAATGTTTGAAATGTCATGGCAAGTTCACATGATGATGATATGCAAAGATGAACGCAAATGAACATGGGAAATTAGGGTTTTATGAATGTATAAGATGCAAATGACCAAAACAGAAGCAATCAACATGATAAAAAATTGAAATCAAACTCAAACAAACCTTAAACCTATACAAGATCAAACCCCAAAGGAGAAGGTCAGAAGCTTAACCTAGTGAGAATTATGAATTTTCTAAGTTTGCTAGCGTTTTTGGGTGATTCTCATGGGAAAATGCAAATCAAATTGAAAATGCAAGATAAATTCATGAGAAAAATAACCTAGAAACTACATGCAATATATGAAACAATTCAAAAAGAATCAAATTCAAACTCATCATGGTTAGGTAGAAGTGAATTTTTCAAGTTAGGGTTAGAAAATATGATTTTTAAGAATTCTAATTCAAAGAAAATTGTGAAATTATGATCAAACCTAAAAAGAAATTTGTATGATTAGTTTGAAAATGTTTCTAAATGTATTGAAATGGTTCATGATTTTTTTGGTGATTTTTAGAAACCTAAATGTATTTTTAATTAATTAAAATCCATTAATTAATTAAAAATAACATTTAAATATTTTAAAAATACTTTTTTAATGCAAAAAATAAAATAAAAATCATTTTTGGGTTAAGAAAAATATTTGGATCAGAAATGCACAAGATCATATTTTTGTGATGTTTTTAACTATTTTAAATAAAATATGCAAAAGAAATGAATAAAAAATGAAAATAAAATGATTTAAATGAAAAGTAAACGCATCCAAAGGTCCAGATTCAAATAAAAAGGGAGGGAGTTGACTGGCTCGTGTTTCAAAGGCCCAGATCAAATCTGGCTAATTAAATATTAAACCTAATTAATTAATCTAATTAAAATTAAGTGGACAAATCTTGACCCTCTAATTACGCGCTAATCACCATCTGACGGCTCACATTCAAACTAGGAACTAAACCCTAATTAGGAACCCTAATTATTTTCAGGTGACCGGAGCTAGCTCTGGTCATCTTCTCTGGCACCCCCTCCCCTGAGTTCACTCAAACCTCCATAAAAACTCACCAAAATCTCCAGAATTGATCTTTAAACATCAACAATCTCAAATCCAACAACAAAAATAATTAATCATGCATAAACAAAGAGAATCGAAGAAGAACCAAATTTAGGTCAAAGTTTCAGAGATATGGTTCATGCTTGTTTCTTCATCATTTTCAAAATCAACAAGTGCAGTGTGATCAGGAGAGCATGGGGAACATTTCTAGAACATGAAATAAAGTTTCTGGAAAAAAAGTTCTAAGGGGCTACCTGAGATGAAGCTTTCACTCCCTGAGCTTTCTGGCCTCTTTCTTGGTTCAATCTGTAAACACCCCAAATTTTCCCTCACTCATTCACACCATGGCTTGTGATCTTTTCATATGCATAAGTTCAATCATAGCATCTCATATTGCACTTTTGCTTCACTGCATTGTTTCTAAGTCATCTGCATATAGGGTTTGTGATCTGAGCTATCCCTGAGCCACTTGAGCCACTCCAAAGGTCTTCAATCACTTCAAAAGGGGTCCATGTATGTTCAAGCATCATATTATATCCTCACAAAGTCAAGGAAGTCAAAGAATCACAAGAACTGGGAAAGGCATGGAAACAGAGCCAGGTTTAACTGCACAGATGACCTAGAATTAGGGTTTTGGTTTCAGAGGCCATAACTCCAATTTTTTTGTTCATTCTTGTTTCTATTGGTCTCTATATGTTATAAGGATCATGCATATCAATTTTCATGAAGAAATTCCATGGGGAAGGCATCTAATCAAGAGTTGACTTCTTGAGCAAGTCAGTGCAAAATCAGGGCATCTGAGGCCCCCAATGACCCAACCAAAGGGAATTCTCCATCATTTTGAATGTGTATGATCTTTATTTGATCATAGAAGATGTTAGAAGTTCACAAAGTTGAAGAATTTCAAGCCATTTGCAAAGTTACCTTTTTGGGAAAGTGACTTGTAATGAAAACTTGCCATTTTGGGAAAGTTTTTCAACCTTCTCTTTTTTATTCAAAAATGCCTCAAATGAGAAAACTTTGGTCATGAAAGTTGTAGAATGGATCCTCCTATTTTCAAAAAGTACAAGAACTCATCCTAATTCATTTTGGATCAAAAGTTATGGCTTGTCAAAGTTGGCAAAAATCACATAATTTCAACTTTTGTACCAAAGAGGCAAATTTGCAAAACCTCATGCCAAGCCTTTATGTGACTTCAAATTGACTTCTATGCATTACACAAACATGAACCATGACCTAAAAATCATAATGCACCAAAGAACCTCCCATTTTCATGTCTTATGCTTCAAGTAATCACAAAAGGGCAAAACTTTGTGAAATTTGCAAAACATCACATAAACCCTAATCCACTTGCTGCATTGCCTCTAATTCATTTCCATGGTTCTCCTTGAAGCATGTTGAGCCAAGCCATGCCTTTGTACCTTGACTGCCATAGCCCATACCTCTCTTACACAAAAAGTTGACTTTATGCATTTTGCTCCATACCAATCACACTGCTCCACAACAACTCTCAGACCTATCAAGGATTGATATGTGTACCAAAAGCAACCCAACACATAACACAACACATCCTGGTCTCTCTCATAAGCCATAGTTCCCAAAACTCACCTCTTATGCATTTTGTTTCGAAACTCAGCACACAAGCATAAAACATCAAAACAAACTTCACAAAACCACTCACCATGTTCCTCTGATCATTTTCCAATCCTCATTTGTCCCTGAAACCACCCCAAGAAGAAACACGATTTCTCACTTCCCTTGAACAGAACTTCATCAAACTCTTAAATCAGCCACACTAAACTCCAACCAAACATTGCAAGCTTCTCAGGAGGTTCATTAGAGGCGTTTTGGATCAAAGAGGCAGCCAGAAAGTTCCAAAGATCAAAGCTCCAGTTCAGGTGAGCTCAAGAACATTTTTTCCAGAAACATGTTTTTAAGTTCCTAAATGATTCTCTATGCTTCACTGATCATGTTGATGTGTTTTGTTTTGAAAATGGTTGAGAAATGAGTATGTATTCATGTTCTGAAATTTTTTGACCTAGAACTGTTTTGATTCGATTCTCTCTTTTGGTGTGTTTTAAATGTTGTTTGTTTGTTGATTCTTGATGTATGATGTATGGGGATCATTTCTGGGCAGAGAAATTGAGCTTTAGAAGCCTAGGGAAGTAGCAATTTTCAGGGAGGGTTGTGGCCGGAGAAGATGACTGGAGGTCATTTCCGGCCACCTGAAAGTCATTAGTGTATTAATTACATTTAGGGTTCAGTTTGAATTTGGACCATGGATTTAGTTGACCAGGTTTGACTCCCGCACGTTTGAAGGGCCCAGATCTTTCATTAAAACCCTAATCCTAATTAATTAGATTAATTAATTAAATTTAAATAAATCCAGCCAGTTTGAATCTCAGCCATTGGATATGGCGCGGGTCAATTCCCTCCAATTTTGTTTGAACCTCAGCCTCTGGATCTGCATACTTCTCATAAATTCAATTTTTATTTCATTTAATTTGTTTTATCTTTTACGAATTATTTAAAATAGCAAAACACATTTAAAAATTCTGAAAATTTTTGTCAAACATTTCATTAATTTTCAGAACCCAAAAATATTTTTATTTTTATTTTTTGCATTAAAAATCATTTTTAAATCATTTAAATGTTTATTTTTAATTAGTTAATGGAAATTAATTAATTAAAAATGCATTTAGGTATTTAAAAATCACAAAAAAATTCACATTGCATTTTAAAACATTTAGAAACATTATCAAACTCTCAAAACAAATTTCTTTTTGGTTCTTGATGCATTTTGACAATTTTCATTGGAATTAAATTCATTTTAAGGCAATATTTTTGTTCAAACTTGGAAAAATCCATTCTGCCTAACCTTTGAGAGTTTGATGATGGTTCTTCTTGCATTGCATCCTTCATGGCATGTAGTTTATAGGATAAATTTGGTTTGAATTGATCTTCCATTTTCAATTTGTTTTGAATTTTCCATGATGAGGTACCTTAAAACCCTAATTGATTTAGAAAATTCATAACTTTCACTAGGTTAAGAGTTAGGTCCCCTCCTTTGGGCAGTGAACTTGTGTAGGGTTAAGGTTCCCTTGATCCCATTTTCAATTTTTTGTCATGTCATTTGCTTCTGATTTTGAATTTTGCTTTGTGTGTTGATCATAAACCCTAATTTGTGCCTTCCTTTGCATCCATCTCTCATTTGCTTGCATTCAAGAACTTGCCATGACATTTTGTGCATCCACATGATTCATAATACATCTTAGGACATATTAAAATCATGTTTGATCATTGCATCTTTCATTTGCCATGTTATATGTCCATTCCATTTCATAAACTTTCATGAACTTCCATGGTCCAAAGCATGCTTCATTTGCATCCTCATCTTTGTATGATCATCCACAATTCTTGACATGTGTTTGCATCCTCCCTTAGCATCATTTACATCATGTTTATGTTTTTGACTTTGGTTTGCATCATGACATTTCATCTCATTTGCATTGCATTTCATTTCTTTTGCTAACTTTTCAGGTGGTAAGTTGTTTTGAGAAGTGAATTTACCTTCACTTCTCACAATCTCTTCTCATCCCTCTCTTGCATCATTGCTGCATTTTATCTTTGTATTTGAGTGAGCTTGCTCATTCATGCTCTTCCCTACTTTCTTTCTTCAAACAACTTGTCTTCTTAAGTGAAGCAAGTTGTTTTGCTTCTCTCTGCTTCTTGCTCCTTTCCTCTGCTCCCTGATTGGTGGTTTCTCTGAAGACCTTCTTGCAAACCTCATTAACCCTAGGAAAAACCAAGCATGATAATAATTAGGTTTTAATTATTCCCCCATTTAGTTTTACCTTTGTGTCATCTTTGGGTCTTCTCTTCTCATCTCATAATCAAGGACTAAACCCTAAAGGTTTTAAGGCTTTGTGATTAAGCTTATGCCTGCATCCTTCTATTAGGATGGAGTGTATAACTTTAATCCTAAGTGTTAAACCCTTAATGTGTTTAACTCCTTTAATCAATCCACCTAATAATCACTAAGACACCAAGCTTGTAACTTGGGCCTTGCATTAGGGTTCTAATTCTTCCTTAACTGGTTAAGAAGGACTAACCCTAGTGTTAATGGACAAGTCCCCCTCAAGTTGTCTTACAAACTATAAAAATCACTTCTTCATCTTATCATTAACTAAAATCCACTCTAATAAAGGCTTTGTTTTATCATGAGGTTAATCCCTAATCATGGATTAAGTTGAGGAGTCTTCCTCAGCTTAAATGTTCTCATCTATTATCCTTCTGTTAGGATGGTGTAATGGGTCCATTAAATCCCTGATTATGGCTTAAACTCATTACTTAACACTAAACAAAAACAACAAAAACATCTAAATAATCACAAGTAGGTTAATGATCTTAATCCTGCATCATGGTGTTTAAGTGTGGGGTGCTTACTTCACACTTAAGGTATTCTCATTACCCCTAATCAGAGGGAGGATGTGATGAGTTTACTAACCCTTGGTTTAGTCTTAAGCTCATTTTCCTATGACAAACTTCAAAAAGCAATAAAAAAATGAAAACTCAAAAACAAACAATAATCGTCTCCTTCGGGATTCTTTTCTCATCATCTTCACTCACAAACGAGAACTTGCTTCTTCCGTCTAATGCAAGACAGTTTGCACCTGAGCCAGACAGGTCATACACTTGAGCATAGACAAGCAAGCAGTTCACAAGTCAAATTATCTTTCAGTCTCTTTGGGTCGAACTACGGTGTTCTGACTTCCTCATTGCACGAGAGGATACGTAGGCATAACTTAACAGTTATCGAACAAAAGTCTCTGTATATTCCCCCTCCTTCCAGCATTATTCTTTAGCCTCATAGTCTTGAGCATTTCATTCTTGTTCTTACACTGACACTCCTCATACACACTTCACATTTCTTTTACACTGACACTTGCATTCTTTTCCAGCTTTTGCACACAGAATAGCACTGACACTACCCCTTTAAAACACAAATCTTTTAAGCATGGATCCCGTCGAGTACGGCGGACAATCTGGGTGCTAATACCTTCCCAAGTTGTAACCAACCCCATTTCTCAGTCGCTCTGGTTCGCGACCGTCTTATCCATCTTTTCTTAGGTCTATGCAGCATTACCTTTCCTCCGGGATAAAAATGCCTAGCTGGCGACTCTTTTTTCTTGAGTTCACCCTTGTGTGTTCTCTCTCCTTTCGCCGACCGTTCGCGTCTGTACCCCTTCTGACCAGGTGTCATCAGGTGGGAGCGACACAATCCACCTCCAATTAACCCCCTGATGATGTTGCAATGCTTAGAACAAGTTTGTGTGGCCTGGTTTGAGAGGTACAACTCTTCTGCACCAGGAATCGTGTTTTGGTTTGGCTGTGTTTTAGGGCTTTTCAGAGGGTGCTTTGTGTTTTATGGACCATTTGAAGATGATTGGTGAAGTTTGTTTTGATGTTTGATGGCTGGATTTTGAGAATCGAAGAAGGGAAGCTTTTTCGCATATTTGTGAATGCTGAGTTCTTGGAGGTTTCAGGCTTAATTGTGTTGTGAAATGGGCTCCATAATGTTTGTATGTTATGTCTTGATTGGTCAGAGAGTGGTTAGTGGCATCGTTTGATTGGTATGGGCAAGTTGCAAAAAAGTCAACAACTTTGTACCTCAAGCATGGGCCATGGTAGAGCTGGCTTCAAGGGGTGTCTGGCCTCAGCTTGCATTAAGGAGAGCCATATAATTAGTTTTATGCAGCTGGCACAAGTGGAGGGAAGGTTTCAAAAGGTTTTGCAACTTTTCCCTCTTTGAGAATTTCATGAAAATGTCTTGTGGAAACTTGCAATCCAAGCACAATTTTGGTTCAAATTTATTGCACTATGTTTGTATGATGCCTAGTAATCAATTAGAGGTCATGAAATGGCTTGGAACTTGAATTTGCAAAAAAATCCTCTTTGGCATGAACTTGAAAATTATAGGATTTTTTGCCAACTTTGAAAGGCCATATCTTGAGTTCTAGGATGAATCAAGACATGTTCTAGTACTTTTTGAAAAGGGAAAGACCTAATCTACAACTTTCATGTCCAAGAATTTTTCATTTGAAGCATTTATGGTCATGAAAGAGGAGGTTGAAAATCATTCCCAAAATGGAAAGTTTTCATTACAAGTCATTTCCAAAAATGGCAAGTTTGCATTTGGCTCAAAATTCTTCAACTTTGTGAACTTCCAACCACTTCTAAGATCAAATAAAGATCCTAGAGACTCAAAATGATGATGATGACCCTATGGTACCTTTGTTGGGGGCCTCAGATGCCCTGATTTTTACTTTACTTGCTCAAGAAATTACCCAATGATCAGATGACTTCCACAATGAATTTCTTCATCCAACTTGGTACACATGATCCTTATAACATATTAAGAACATTAGAAACAAGAATGACCCAAAAAATTGGGGTTAAGACCTCTGAAACCAAAACCCTAATTTTGGTCATCTGTGTAGGAAAACCCTAGCTCTGCCTCTATGCCTTTGCCATTTTTGTGACCTCTTGACTTTCATGAACTTTGGGGAGCATATTATGATCATGGAACACACATGGACCCTCTTGGAAATCTTCAAGACCTTTGGGATGGCTCAAATCACTTCTTGGATTGCTCAGATCACAAACCCTAGATGCAGGTGAAATGGAACTATGCAGATGAAACAAATATGCAATATGAGATGTAATGCTTATGTAAATGCAAAAATGAAAGATCACAATCCATGGTGTGAGAAAACGTGAGGGCAAATTTAGGGTGTTTACAACTAATCTTTCCAACATTTGATCGATGAAGGGTAAAGGAAAATGATCTTTCCGAGTAGCCTTGTCCAACTTTCGGTAATCGATGCATATTCTACTTCCGGTTACTACTCTTTGTGTTATAGACTCCCCTTTTGAGTTCTTAGTGACTGTAATGCCACCCTTCTTTGGTACGACATGCACTGGGTTGACCCATTGACTGTCGGATATTGGATATATATTTCCGGCGTCTAGTAACTTCTTTACCTCGTCCCTGACTACAGTACTTAAAATCGGATTAATCCTTCTTTGAAGTCTCTAGAGGTCTTACAGTCTTCCTCTGGCATAATGCGGTGCATACATATTGAAGGACTTATTCCTTTTAGATCAGATATATTATAGCCTAACGCAGTTGGGTATTTTCTTACGACGTCTAAAAGTTTTTCGATCTCGAGTTGTCTTAAGTCTGCATTCAATATAATTGGTCTTTTAATTTCTGAATCGAGGAATTCATATCTAAGATTGTTAGGTAATTCCTTAAGTTCAATATCGGGTTTCTTTAGGCATGGCATATGGTCAAGTGTAAGAGCTAAGCATTCAATTTATCATCTTCGAAGATCTCAGGAGATGGGATTTTCATTATGTCAGAGTAGGTAGTATCTTCTTTTTCCATTTCTCGTCTACACTCGTCAATGATGTCTATAAGGTAACATGTATCATCTATGGCTGGAGCTTGGAGGAATTGGGTTAGAATGAATTCGACTTTCTTTTCTCCTACTTCGAATGTCAGTGCCTTTCTTCACATCGATGGTAGCTCCGGTTGTGGCTAAGAATGGTCTTCCAAGTATGATAGGGGTAATAGCATATTCTTCAATGTCCATTATTATGAAATCAGTTGGGATGTAGAACTGGCCTATTCGTACATGAACGTTCTCTAAAATACCAACCGAGAATTTTACTGAGCGATCGGCTAGTTGAACTGACATATTGGTTGGTCTCAGCTGTCCCAAATCGAGCTTCTTGCAAATCGATCATGGCATAACACATATACTTGCTCCTAAATCACATAGAGTTTTGTCTATGACGAACTTTCCTATTACACAAGGAATAGAGAAACTTTTTGGATCCTTCAGTTTATGAGGCATGTTATTTTGAATAATTGTGCTACACTCAGCAGTAAGTGTATTTGTTTCATTCTCCTCGATTTTCTTTTTGTTAGATAAGATCTCTTTTAGAAATTTAGCATATGAGGGCATTTGAGTAATAGCTTCTACAAAGGGTATGGTGATATTTAATTGTTTCAAAAGCTCTACGAATTTCTTGAATTGTCCTATAGTTTTAGAATTTGTTAACCGTTGGGGGTACGAAATTATTGATTTATACGGTGGCGGAGCTACATAAGGTTTTTCCTTTTCCTCGACCTCTTGTTCCATGGCTTCCTTTTCCTGTGGTTTATCATTTTTCGCAGTCGATTTCTTAGGCTATTGATGCATGGTTGAGTTTTCGGTTCTAGGATTGGCAGGTCCGTCCAATTCTTTTCCGCTTCTTAGTATAATTGCATTTGCATGACCTTTAGGATTTGGTTGTGGTTGTCCAGGAAACGTTCTAGTTAGGGAAGCAGTGGATGCTTGTTATTAGGCTACTTGAGAGATTTGGGTTTCTAACATCTTATTATGAGTAGCTAATACATCTACTTTGGTCACCAATTGTTTGATTTGCTCACTAGTATGGATGTTTTGGTTCAAGAAATCCTTGTTTGTTTGTGTTTGTGTGGAAATGAAGTTTTCCATCATCAGTTCAAGGTTTGATTTCCTATGAGAGTTTAGATTGGGTGCGGCAGCTTTTTGGTATCCCGGTGGTACAACTGGTGCTTGGTTAGGCGCATACAAGGCATTGTTGTTCTTGTCAGAGAAATTTGGATGATTCTTCCATCCTGGGTTGTAGGTATTGGAATAAGGATTTCCTTGAGCATAGTTCACCTGATCTGTGGTTAATCCGGAAAGAAGTTGACATTCAGGTGATGTGTGTCATGGGATTCCACAAATTTTGCAATTTGGAGTTATTGCAGCCACGGTGGCTGGTGGTGTTATGGTCAAGTTATCGATTTTCTGAGCTATGGCATCCATTTTTTCATTTATGTGATCGAAACTGTTCACTTCGTATATTCCTCCCTTAGTTTGATTCTTCTCTACAGGTGTTCTTTTTCCTCCCCATTGACAATGATTTTGAGCCATGTTCTCAATAAGGTTATAGGCTTCTTCGTATGGTTTATCCATAAGAGCGCCGCCCACGACAGCGTCTATCGTCATTATAAAAGGTAATGATGGTTACCCAATTTTCAAACCCATGATGTGGACATAATCTTAATAGATCCTTGTATCTATCCCACACTTCATAAAGCGATTTGACATATTTCTGTCGAAATCCGTTAATTTGGGTTCTCAACATAGATGTCTTGCTTGGCGGGAAATAACGAGATAAGAAAACTTTCTTCAGTTATGCCCATGTTGTAACAGAGTTAGCTGGTAGCGATTGTAACCATGCTCAAGCTTTATCTAAAGAGAACGAAAAAAGTCTCAGTCTTATTACGTCCTGGGTTACTCTGTTCACTTTCACGGTATCTGTATATTGCACAAACTTCGTCATATGTTCGTTAGGGTTTCTTTGGTTTCCGTTCGGTGTCTCGAACTTATGAAACATTCTACTTTGTCGATCTAGGGTTCTAAGTCTTTGCTTCGGGAGAGAGTACTGGGCATACAATCGATAAAGGAAAGGTAAATTTGTTTCCTTGGTCTAGACAATGCAACAAAGAATTGCACTATTGACTAAATCTAAGTCCCTGACAATGGCGCCAAAAACTTGATCGCGACTTTCCGATTATAAATATTCTAACTGCAAGTATACAGCTTAATCGCGTAGTAATCAAACATATCGATCCCATGGAGACTCGATAATCAACCTAGCGCTATCAAGTGTTACTATGTTTAGCTAAGGCGAGTGATATTTTTAGTTTTAAAAGGAGAGAAAGTAATTAAGTTAAATTAATAATAAGGATATCGTTACATAATTTATTTGCCTTCACAAATTCAATAAAGGGTCGGCTTATTAAGGTTTGTTAAGTTATCTTTCTGTAGAAATTGTCGGTTTAAAAGTCGTTGACTCACACTCTTGTGGTCTTGCCTATTACTATACTCCTAAGTTCAATTGAGCGCTCTCGCTGTGTCAATTCAAGTTAGAAATACTTTTTGGAAACCTAAAGGTTCTAATTGGTTTTAAAGTGTTTATGTTGTATTTAAAACAATGCCCGATTTCAGCTATCCGATTACGATCTCACACTCATGTGGTCTTAATCCTAATCTTTTATACTTTCTTACTCTCGTAACGAAAGTTGTTTATATTAAGAAATAGAAACCTAAAAGTAACTTAATTTAAGATATTAGCCTAATTCTATCAAATTCAATCTGGTTAAACAATTACATACCGATTAATGGTTTAGTCGGACATATTAAATAAAAACGAAGAAAGGTAGAAGAAGAATTGCACAATAATAATAAATGGCATAATAATTAAACAATAAAGCATTAAAAATAGAAACTTGGTTACAATGTTCTTGATCAACCAAACTTGAAGAAAACTAAAACTAAAACAATTACGTTGTGCCTAGAAAGAATTAAAGAGTGATAGTTTCCTAATAATGTGTAATACCTCATATAATAAATACCTTGAATATCATTATACACGAGTTTTATTGGTACTAACACCATCATAAGTGCCTAATAGCATAATTCACATTCTTGACCAATTCTAAAAACAATAAAATCTATGGTGCAAGACATGAAAATTATACTAAATATAAAATACTAAGATCAATACAATATCCATTATTGTACAAAGATAAATATACACAACGGAAACTAAAATCTATGCTTCTCTTGAAATATCCCGAGCATAGATCCACTTGTAAATCAAACCTGCAAAAGAAACCTGAAAAGCAACAATAATAGTGGGGTGGAATAAAACATCTCAGTGAGTTCTCTATCTTAAAGTTCTCTCGACTCTAAAGGTTCAAATATAACCACTACTCAAATCAGGGGAAAACCTAGACTTCGAGTTCACATAACAACTAGAGACATAAGGTGAAATAAACAGAGCACAACGTGCTTTAAGGCATCTTCTCTGGCCAACCACAAAGGCAATACGACGCGGGTCACTCAATCCTTAACATATAGATGACTTTCCCCGCTCAACCACACAAGGGTACTTCAGCACGGGTCACTCATTATCTATCTAAGGTACTTTCCCCTCCCAGCCACACAAGGGCACTTCAGCACGGGTCACGGTACCTTTCCATAAAGTAACTTTCCCCGACCAACCCACACATAGAGATCTCGACACGGGTCTCTCGTTACTTATCCAAATGGATACTTTCCCCGCCCAGCCACACAAGGGCACTTTAGCACGGGTCATAGTCATCCATTAAGGGATTCGAATCCACGGATTAATTATGTCTCCTCGGTTGTCCCGCCTCATGGGACCTCGACACGGGCTAATCCTAATTAAATTAGGATTTTAACGCGATGGGAACATATTCTCCATCCGTTCATAACTACTTAGCGGGAGGATATCATTCGAGTATCGACGTCTAAGCATTGTTATGTCTCTAAATAGTTTTTGTATCAACCTAGGGTAATCCTAACTACCTCACAAGTTGGAGCCTTTTCAAAAATTAACTCACTCGCTAAGCGAGCTCTGCGAAACCAGAAAAGTCCAGTTGTGTAACAGCTCTTATTCAAGGGTTCAAAACTCATCTAAACATCATAAAATCAGAGGAACCTTCCACCAAACATAATATACTCATACATTAACCAACATACTTTGATTTTATCGATTTTTAACCGTTTAAACTACTGATTCTAAGATTTTACTACAAAACCCTAAAACTCATAAACTCATAACTCAACTAAAAACTAAAACAAGATTTTCTATCTAAGAACCCGCCTTGACAATGAAGAGGAGTTTAATGAAGATGAAGATGATTGGTGAAGAATGGTGATGATTCTTGATCTTGAGCTCCTAGGATTTTCTCTCCTTCTTCTTCCATTTTTTCCTTCCCTTCTCTCTTTTTCTTCTTTCCTTTCTTTTCTTCTTCTTACTAACTTTCTTCTTCTTTCTCTTTTTATAACAAACCCTTGTTTTTATTTCTTTTTAACCAAACAACAATAGTTATACTGATATAACTATTAGTTATTAATTTAACGGGCCCAAATTGAGAGTATCCAAAAATGTCTCTGAGTCAAATATTTAATAAAACCTCTGAGTCATATAATACTTAATTAATTAATTAATTTAAGTTCGTCGGTTGCTTTAATTGAAACTCTCAAAGCACAGGAACCCTATTAATCTTAATTAATATTATCCAGAGCATTTTAGTAAAATACGGGGTATTACATCCTCTCATCCTTAAATTGAAATTCATCTTCGAATTTCCTTTACTCATCAATAACGCCAGTTTACAACATTGTCCTAGATCCATACTTATCCTTACTTATGATACATACTCTGACATACTCAAATCTAACTCTTGACTTCCCGACTCAAAGTCCTCATTTCATAACGAATAAAACTTCACGTCCTTACTCATACGCTTGTTCCAACATTGGGTTAAACTCTAACTTACTATTTCCGCAATTCGTCTGTTGCTTCATACTGAATCACTTAGGTACGTCTACCCTTTGTAGAAGTATACCACTCTAACTCCTTCTATTGAGTCACAACTGTAACACAGTGGGAGAACTGACTTTCTATAAATGTTATGGATAGCAAGAGTCGCCACCGACTTTTATTTTATCCAAATGGAAAGGACATAAAAGAACATGAAAGACCTATTTTTAAAAGACTTGAGTTTGGGGGGTAGGTTATATAAAGGGAAGTTGTTAGCACCCTTTATATCCATGGTTATCCACGGGCTCTTAATTACTTAGCTCACTTAATTGTTTTGAAAAGGTGAAGTGTGTGATTAGAAAATTTTCTAAGTACTTTGTAATGATCCTCGTATGGATGTATAGAAAGCCTTTGTTTTGAAAAGGTTTGAAAAATTGTGAGGTGTAAAAAGTATTTTAAAGAGTGTGAGCCAATAACTTAGAGTTCCTACCCTAGACTAAGTCATTCATGTGATTTTATATTCTTTCAAGGGTAAGATTGTCCCTATTATTAAGGAATATGTAGTCATTACCTTGGATTTTATTAAGGGACGGGCGTAGGGTCATCGTATGGTCAATGAAGGCAACTTGAGGGGTGTCTTTAGCAATTGGGAGGGACTATCATCTTTAACCGAAGGGACAAGATCATCGTAGGCAACATCGTAGGGACTTGATCTTTTAAACCTGGGAGGGACTTGATGATTTTTATTCGTATGGATTTTTTTTAAGACACCCCCATTTTCGAGGGACTTGACCATATAAAGACAACTTTAAGAAGGGTACCCCTAAGAGGTGCAGACAGCGATCGTAGAACGATCGACTTACGTGTGTGAGTGATTTTATTCAGATATTTAATCTTTTTAATTAAATTATCTAAGTCCTTATTAATTTCAAATTACGTCTTGCACTCCCTATTTACTAACCATAAATTACATTAAATAAATAAAATGCGGAAGAAAAAAAACAGTAAATCCTACGATATTACATTGCTTTGGGGCAGATACATAATTATATAAGCAGAAAAATAAATTACAATAATGATAGCCTATACATTTTTCTAATAAATTTAGACAGGACAAAAATAAATAAATAAGTAAAGAAAATTATTCTAAATAAATAATTAAATAACAATAACAATAAATAAAAACAAAATTATTAGGGTTAGAAAAAGATAAATTAGGGTTTAACTTAAGATTAGGGTTAATTAAGAAAATTAGATTTTTTTAGAGAAAATTAGGGTTTATTAAATCTGTAGATGTTTAAGAATTGGCAGAATTTTTGACCAAACAAGAAATGTTAAATTCAGTTCAGAATGTCCTACCAGATGTTGGGACATTAGCAAACAGGGTATGTGAACTTGGTTCAGGATGTCCTACCAGATGTTGGGACATTGTATAAATGACTAAGTTCAGTTTTGTCAGGATGTCCCAACAGATGTTGAGACATCTCAGACCTGCTACCAGAATTAATTATTGATTAACAGATCAGAGATATTTAAGGAGAATTATCTGGAATTAATTAATGATGGATATAAAACAGAACAAGGCGCATCTGTAGGGAGTTTTAAATTGAAGATTCAGATTAAAACAGAAGACCTAATGCACCTAGAATATAGGAGGTAATAAACCCTAAATTCAAGGTGACAGCTGCTGCACATTAGGGCTGGATCATTCTACAGAAAGCCCAAAATTCAGAACCTATTTAAACAACAGAATCTCATAGAATTGAGCACGAATTTCAGAAGACTAAATAGGGTGTCTAGTGTTTTAATAGCAGGCTGTTTTTATGTACCACTTTATGAGCTTTTAAGCAAAAGTGCATTTGTGACTTGATTGAAACTGTGAAGTAAGATCAAGCTGTTTTGTTTGAAGTGTGACTTCATTTTAATTAAACTTGTAAACAAAATCACTGTGTGATTGAGGGGGAGTGAGTAGGGTACTCTTATCTAAGTGAGTCTTAGGTAGAAATTGCATTGGGTAAGTATTAAGTGATAGATTAAACAGGGTGGTTTAAGTCTAGAATTAATATTACTAATAGTGGATTTCCTCCTGGCTTGGTAGCCTCCAGATGTAGGTGTGGTTATACACTGAACTGGGTTAACAAACTTCTGTGTTGTTTATTTTTCCTGCTGTTTAAAGTTTTGGTTAAATTTGTCAAATGTCCTATTAAGTGTTGGAACATCTCTTAGGACATCTCATTACAGAATTTCAATTGGCATCAGAGCAGGCACCCTGCCTGTTTATACTGGGTGAGATCTAGGGAAAACAAATTCTGTAACATGGACAGAGATATAGGGTCAGTAAATAGACCACCTATACTGGATGGTTCTAATTATGACTACTGGAAGCCAAGAATGATTGCATTCTTAAAGTCACTTGACAACAGGGCATGGAAAGCAGTAAATGTTGGATGGAAACATCCTGTTCAAAACACCAAAGATGGATCAATAGTTCTGAAACCTGAAGAAGAATGGAGTAAAGAGGAAGAAGATTCAGAACTAGGCAACTCAAAAGCCCTAAATGCTTTATTCAATGGCATTGATAGAAATATTTTCAGACTGGTGCATCATTGTGAGCTGGCCAAAGATGTGTGGGATACCCTCAAGACAACTCATGAAGGAACATCAAAAGTAAAAATGTCAAGACTTCAACTTCTCACCACCAAGTTTGAAAACTTGAGAATGAAGGAAGATGAATCAATTCATGAGTTCTACATGAACATCTTGGATATAGCCAATACTTCTGGAGCCTTGGGAGAAAAGATGACTGATGAAAAGCTTGTAAGGAAGATTCTCAGATCTTTGCCAAAAAGATTTGACATGAAAGTCACAGCAATAGAAGAAGCACAAGACATATGCTCCATGAAAGCTGAAGAACTAATTGGTTCCCTTCAAACTTTTGAGATGGGAATGAATGACACACATGATAAAAAGAACAAAAGCATTGTCTTGGTTTCAAATGCGGATGAAGAAGAAGATGATGAACTAGCAAATGATAAAAGCTTATCAGAAAACCTTGTATTGATTACAAGACAGTTCAAACAGATTCTCAGAGGTATGGAAGGTAAATCAAATTCCAGTGGAAGATTCACAAACTCTTCTGAAAACAAGAGAACCTATGATGCTAACAGAAGATCAAATCTTGAGACCAGTCAAGAAAAAGGAATCAAGTGCCATGAATGTGAAGGATATGGACACATCAAGAAGGAATGTCCTAACTTCTTAAAAAGACAAAAGAAGGGACTATCTGTAACCTGGTCTGATGAAGACTCAGGAGATTCAGAAGAAGAATCAGCTAAGCACATTGCTGCTTTAGCTGGACTGTGTGAATATGACAGTGATTCCAGCTGTGAAGAGCTTACTTATGCAGATCTTGAACAAGCCTTCAAGGATCTGTACAAGAGAAGTACTGAAGTATGCAGTGAGGTCATAAAGCTAAAGAAGCAGAATGAAGTACTAGAAGAAGAAAAAGCAAGTGATCAAGTAATCATTGATACCTTAAAAAGTGAAGTAACTCTTCTCAATTCTAAGCTGGAACATATGTCCAAATCTGTTAGAATGATGAACAGCAGCTCAAATACACTGGATGCTATTCTCTGCAATAATAAACATTCAGGGGACAAAAGTGGACTGGGATATAACAGAGATGAAGCAAGCTCTAGCAAAACTACTTCAAAAACTATACAGTCAAACAAGATGTCCCAACAGATGCTTCAACATCAGAACACAAAGACAAACATAATGTTCCAACAGATGTCTCAACATTCTGGAAAGAACAAGATGAAGAAGAAGTATCAAAGATGGAGATGCCATCACTGTGGAAGATTTGGACATATCAAACCTCACTGTTATAAGCTACATGGATATCCAAATCAGATGTATCAGCAACCCTCCAAACAGAAAGTAGAAGGTACCAAGAAAGTGCTTAGACATCAAAGAAATCAGCAACCTCCTAAGCAGAAGACAGAAGTCATCAAGAAAGTTTGGAGACCAAAAGCTGACAGTCAGACTGATCAAAGTCACATTCCCAAGAACAAGATCAACAATCAAGCTTGGAGATCAGCTGAACAACACTCAGAGCAGAGGCATCAAAAATCTCAACTCATCTGGTCTAAGAAAAGTACTGCTTACATAGCACATACATCATTGAAAGTATCAGCTAAAGAAGACTGGTACTTTGACAGTGGATGCTCAAGACACATGACTGGATTGAAGAATTTGCTAGTAAACTTAAAGTCATATTCATCCAGGTATGTTACCTTTGGAGATGGAGCTAAAGGAGAGATCAAGGGAGTTGGAACCTTGGATTGTCAAGATGTTCCAAGATTAGATAATGTGCTGCTTGTTAAAGGTTTAACTGCTAACCTGATCAGTATAAGTCAACTATGTGATCAAGGATACAGTGTAAACTTTACAAAAACTGAATGCATAGTGACTAACCAAAAGCAAGAGGTTGTCATGAAAGGAGCCAGATCTAAAGATAACTGTTACATGTGGGAACCATTAGACTTCAGTCCCACTTCAACTTGTTCTCTAGCTAGAGAAGAAGAAGTAAAACTATGGCACCAAAGGCTAGGTCATCTTCATTTCAGAGGCATAAAGAAGATCATATCTATGGATGCTGTAAGAGGTATTCCCAAACTGAAGATTGATGATGGCAAAATATGTGGTGAATGTCAAATAGGCAAACAAACCAAGATGTCCCATCCAAAGCTCCAACATCTGACAACTTCCAAAGTTTTGGAACTTCTTCATATGGATCTTATGGGACCTATGCAAGTTGAAAGTCTTGGTGGTAAGAGGTATGCCTATGTTGTGGTTGATGATTTTTCAAGATATACATGGATAAACTTCATCAAAGAAAAGTCAGATGTATTTGATGTATTCAAAGAATTATGTCAAAGATTGCAAAGGGAAAAATCCAGCTGTGTGATCAGAATAAGAAGTGATCATGGAAAAGAATTTGAGAATCAAAAGTTCTTAGATTTCTGTTCTTCAGAAGGAATCAACCATGAGTATTCTTCACCTATCACTCCTCAACAGAATGGGATTGTTGAAAGGAAGAATAGAACCATTCAAGAATCAGCAAGAGCTATGATCCATGCTAAGAAGTTACCTATGTATTTCTGGGCTGAAGCTATGAACACTGCCTGCTACATCCATAACAGAGTTACCTTGAGAAAAGGAACCCTGTCCACAATATATGAAGTCTGGAAGGGCAGAAAACCCACTGTGAAGTACTTTCATGTGTTTGGAAGTAAATGCTATATTCTGGCAGATAGGGAGCAAAGGAGAAAAATGGATCCTAAAAGTGATGTAGGAATTTTCCTTGGATACTCTATAAACAGCAGAGCATATAGAGTATTTAACTACAGAACAAATGTTATCATGGAATCCATAAATGTGATAATTGATGATGCCCCTACAGATGTCCCAGAAGATGTTGGAACATCTGCTGATATCAAGATTGAAGCTGAAGAAAAGAATGATCAATATAACTTCACTCAAAATGATACAAGGTCAGAAGATTCAAGCAAACCTCCCTCCATCAGAATACAGAAGGATCATCCCAAAGATTTAATAATTGGTGATCCCAACAGAGGTGTGAGCACTAGATCAAGAGAAGTGATTTCAGGTTCTTGTTTTGTTTCCAAAATAGAACCTAAAAATGTCAAGGAAGCTCTCACTGATGAATACTGGATTTGTGCTATGCAAGAGGAATTAGGTCAATTCACAAGGAATGAAGTGTGGAATCTTGTACCTAGACCTGATGACATAAATGTGATTGGTACAAAATGGGTGTATAAGAACAAGTCAAATGAACAAGGAATTGTTACAAAGAACAAAGCTAGACTTGTGGCTCAAGGATACACTCAAATTGAAGGAGTAGACTTTGATGAAACCTTTGCACCAGTAGCAAGGCTTGAATCAATAAGACTACTGTTGGGAATTGCTTGTATCTTAAAGTTCAAGCTATTTCAAATGGATGTGAAAAGTGCCTTTCTTAATGGTTATCTTAATGAGGAGGTATATGTAGAACAGCCTAAAGGATTTGTTGATCCAAGCTGTCCAAATCATGTATACAAACTCAAGAAAGCACTTTATGGTCTGAAGCAAGCTCCAAGGGCATGGTATGAAAGACTTACCACATTTCTTATCAAGCAAGGATACAGAAAAGGTGGGATTGATAAAACCCTGTTTGTTAAATATGAAGAAGGTAATGTCATGATTGCACAAATATATGTGGATGACATTGTGTTTGGTGGGATGTCTGATAAGATGGTCAAACATTTTGTCAAGCAGATGGAAGCTGAATTTGAAATGAGTCTAGTAGGTGAATTAACCTATTTTCTTGGTCTGCAAGTTAAGCAAATGGAAGACTCAATGTTCATCTCACAAAGCAAGTACTCCAAGAACATAGTGAAGAAATTTGGAATGGAAAATGCTTCTCATAAAAGAACTCCTGCTCCTACACATTTAAAGCTGACTAACGATGAGAAGGGTGAGAATGTAGATCATAGTTTATATAGAAGCATGATTGGGAGCTTGCTATACTTGACTGCTAGCAGACCAGACATTGCATTTGCAGTAGGAGTTTGTGCAAGATATCAAGCTGATCCAAAAGTCAGTCATCTCAATCAAGTCAAGAGAATCCTTAAATATGTTAATGGTACTTGTGACTATGGCATAATGTACTTTCATGGGTGCAAACCAATTCTCACTGGCTTCTGTGATGCTGATTGGGCAGGAAGTGCTGATGACAGAAAAAGCACTTCAGGAGGATGCTTCTTTCTAGGAAACAATCTGATTTCTTGGTTCAGTAAGAAACAGAATTGTGTATCCTTATCTACAGCTGAAGCTGAGTACATAGCAGCAGGTAGCAGTTGTTCTCAGTTGGTTTGGATGAAGCAGATGCTCACTGAGTACAATGTCCCACAGGATGTCATGACATTGTACTGTGACAACTTAAGTGCAATCAACATATCTAAAAATCCTATCCAACACAGCAGGACAAAGCATATTGATATCAGACATCATTTCATCAGAGATCTTGTAGAAGAAAAGGTGATTTCATTGGAGCATATAGCTACAGATTTGCAGTTAGCTGATATCTTTACCAAGGCATTGGATGCTACACAATTTGAGAACTTAAGGGGAAAACTTGGAATCTGTGTATGTGATATCTAGCAGTTAATGAGATGTGCCAACATGTCATATGACATTGCATGGCATAAGTTCCAGATGGCAAAGCTAGTCTGGACTAGATCCTTGGGAATTTCATTCCTAATCATTTGGACTGTAACGGCTACTTATTTGGTAATTCCTTATAAGCAGCTATCAAGAGTCTCATCACATCATCACAAGCGAATCACATTAACTAGTAATCCTTCAGAAATCTTAAACCCTAAAGCTGCACATTCATCTTCCTCAACAATGTCTCAAAACCCTAAAACAGCTGAAGAAGTTCTCAACCAGGAAGACGTGGTTCATGCCACCCCTATTTCTATGGTGCCAATGCAATCAACACCATTAGACGAGCTCAGGGGAAATGCCTCTCACACTAAGAAGGCAAGAACACCAAAAAGAGGTAAAGATCAAATCAGAAGCAAAGCTAAAGAAATTCCTTCACATGTTAAATACTCCAAATATGTTGATGATTCCATCAAGGAGATTGTCAACCAAGTTTTCTCTGAACAAAGAGTAGTGAAAGGAATCTCTGTTCCCTTGAACACCATTCCTGCACCTCAAGAAGAACCTGCTCAAGATACAAAGAACACTGCTGCAGAACAAGATGTCCCAACGGATGTTGGAACATATGCAGATGAGAAAGCAAACTCATCTAATGCTGATACTGAACAGACTGAGGACAAGAAAGAGGTCTCAAGTGAAAGTGATAAAGAAGTTTCTATGGAACAGGCTAAAGACTCAAATGAAGATCAATCTTCTACTGATCAACAAGCTGATGAGGAGACTGCTCAATCCCCTCCAATAGTCAATCTGGAACAGGATTCTGATGCAGAGATCATATCATCTGTGAATCCCAGCATTGCCAAAAGGCTAAGGTCCAGGAAAGGAAAGATGCAAGATGAACCTGTCATTCCTGAGAAGAAGAAGGCTAGTCCAAAGAAAGGCAAGGCTAAAGCCACTTTTGGTCCAGCAAAACCATGGAGCAAGGTTCAAACTCAGAAGAGAAAAGCTGCAACACCATCAGATTCAGATGTTGGATCAGATGTCCCAACATCTCCTCCCAAGAAGAAACCAGCTCCAGCTAGAGCTTCATCTGTTGTTCCAGAAGCTCCCTTGGACAATATATCCTTTCATCATGTCTCCAGTGTCAACAGATGGAAATATGTGTACCAAAGAAGGGTTGCTTTGGAAAGAGAACTGAGCAGCAATGCACTTGAGTGCACAGAACTCATTGACCTAATCTCTGCTGCAGGACTGTTCAAGACAGTCTCAGAGTTCTCTCCCTGCTATGAACTTCTTGTCAAAGAGTTCATTGTGAATCTTCAGGAGGATTGCTCAAATGGTAAGTCCTCTGAGTTTAGAAAAGTTTTTGTTAGAGGTAAATGTGTACAGTTTTCTCCTCAAATCATCAATGAGTATCTAGGAAGAGAAACAGATGGACCCAATGAGCTAGGGAAAACAGATAATCAAATCTGTAAGGTAATCACTGCAAACCAGGTCAAAGCTTGGCCTGTGAAGGGAAAGCTCTCTGTGAGCATGCTTACTAGAAAATATGCCATGCTTAACAGGATTGGAACTGCAAACTGGGTGCCTACCAATCACACTTCATCAATCTCAACAGGTCTGGCCAGATTCATCTTTGCTGTGGGGACTCAAACCAAGATGGATTATGGAGCATATATTTTTGATCAGACTATGAAGCATGCCATCTCTACTGCAACAAAGCTGCCAATAGCTTTTCCATCATTGCTGTGTGGTATTGTTCTAAGTCAATACCCTGGAATTTTAACTGAGAAGGACATTGTCTGCAAGAGAGAAAGCCCCCTGGCTTTTCACTACAAATTATTTCTCAGTCACCATGCTGCAGATGTTGAAACACCTGCTGGGACATCTGCTGGTCCCTCCTCTGCTAAGAATCCAATCTCCAAGAAAGAATTAATTGCTGAGCTAAAGTACACCTGCAAAGAGCTTGAAGCTTGAAAGAAGAAGCTGGAGGAAATAATTAAGAGGTTGGAAAGTGAAGAAGATCAGACAGCTGCATCTGATAAAGACAGTGAAGCTGACAGTGAAGCTGATAAAGATGAAGACACTGAAGTGGAGGAAGCTACTGAGAGTGATGAATCTGAGTGATCTTTGTATGTGAGGCATTTGTAATGACAGCAATGATTTGTATTTCTGGATAATAGTTCTTTGGCCCCTAATTTTGTGCCTACCAAGGGGGAGAACAACATCAAATGTAATTGCTGTTTAAATGAATGAAAGATCTGTTTGTTTGCTTCTGAACTGAATAAGTTTTTCTGTTGGAACAAGACTGGATAAAGACAGGACACATATATGTTTGAGGGGGAGTAATCTCAAATAAAATTCAACAGAAAAGTAATGATATACTCTGATAAAAAGAACTTCTGCTGCACTCTGAAAACCAGAAAAGATGTTAGCCAAAAATTAGCCAAAGGGGGAGTTTGTAGATGTTTAAGAATTGGCAGAATTTTTGACCAAACAAGAAATGTTAAATTCAGTTCAGAATGTCCTACCAGATGTTGGGACATTAGCAAACAGGGTATGTGAACTTGGTTCAGGATGTCCTACCAGATGTTGGGACATTGTATAAATGACTAAGTTCAGTTTTGTCAGGATGTCCCAACAGATGTTGAGACATCTCAGACCTGCTACCAGAATTAATTATTGATTAACAGATCAGAGATATTTAAGGAGAATTATCTGGAATTAATTAATGATGGATATAAAACAGAACAAGGCGCATCTGTAGGGAGTTTTAAATTGAAGATTCAGATTAAAACAGAAGACCTAATGCACCTAGAATATAGGAGGTAATAAACCCTAAATTCAAGGTGACAGCTGCTGCACATTAGGGCTGGATCATTCTACAGAAAGCCCAAAATTCAGAACCTATTTAAACAACAGAATCTCATAGAATTGAGCACGAATTTCAGAAGACTAAATAGGGTGTCTAGTGTTTTAATAGCAGGCTGTTTTTATGTACCACTTTATGAGCTTTTAAGCAAAAGTGCATTTGTGACTTGATTGAAACTGTGAAGTAAGATCAAGCTGTTTTGTTTGAAGTGTGACTTCATTTTAATTAAACTTGTAAACAAAATCACTGTGTGATTGAGGGGGAGTGAGTAGGGTACTCTTATCTAAGTGAGTCTTAGGTAGAAATTGCATTGGGTAAGTATTAAGTGATAGATTAAACAGGGTGGTTTAAGTCTAGAATTAATATTACTAATAGTGGATTTCCTCCTGGCTTGGTAGCCTCCAGATGTAGGTGTGGTTATACACTGAACTGGGTTAACAAACTTCTGTGTTGTTTATTTTTCCTGCTGTTTAAAGTTTTGGTTAAATTTGTCAAATGTCCTATTAAGTGTTGGAACATCTCTTAGGACATCTCATTACAGAATTTCAAAATCTAAATCTAATTAATTAATTTTATTTACAAATTATTCAAAATCATTTATATGAGATATATAAAAAAAACATATTAATTAAAAGAATGATTTAAAAGAAATTTCAAGGAAATTATAGTGATTAAAAAAACTAGTTAATTATATTATTTAAAAAAAATAGTAACATTCTAAATTAAAAGAAAAATTAAATAAAAGAAATCAACGAAATTATTATTATTTTTTTAAGAAAAAGGTTTTTATAATATATTATAACTAATTTAGGTTAATTGTTTTATTATTATTTGAAAAGAAATCGATTAAAAAGCCATAAAAAGAAGAAAATATGGAGAGAAAAATAGAAAAATTGCACAAAAAGAAGGACCTGGGAATCGTACCCAGGTCCATTACCTCACAAGTGTTAGACGTTGTGGCTAGTGATCTAGAGGGGGGGTGAATGGATCACCTCCTTGTTTACAAGGATTTAAAAGATTTTTCAGAGTTTTCAAAGATTAACGGAAACCACGGTCCCAAATATACTAGCGTCTATTCTGGACCAGCCACTAGAAGACCGGACATGTGATAATGTGCTGGATTTACGATTGAGATGATAAAGGTTTAAACACACAAGCTGTAAAAGTGTTGAATGCACCTATCACAAAAGTTATTTCCAATGAATCAAAAACGATTAAAAACGTAAATAGAGATGGAGAAGGAATACAATACGCAGAGATTTGGTAAGGAAGTTCCCCACGTTCGTCCTCGCATGTGGGTACGTCTCCCTCTCAATTTCAAACCGAAATTGAGAACTTTTATATCAATATTGATGAAATCTTCGTTTACAAGGTTGTTATACAAACACCAGAAATCTATACACCTAGATCTTCCTATTGTATCAACCTTCACTTGATCTGAGCCAAATCAAGATTCCCTGCAAGTAATACAAATAATTCACCGGTTCCACGATCTATTTGCGAAATCTCCCAATTTCCAAATCTTACGTTGCGGCTGAATCTGTCTTGTAAACGTGACTAACAAACCTTCAAGAACACGCCCGTTCTTTAAGGAAAACCCAGCTGGTTTTTCCTTGAAACCTTCTTTCACTCTTCAACTCAGCTGGATCTCCGATCGTACCACTGAACGTTATCTCATAAACCTTTAATTCACAGAACAGCACTAATTCCTTGTTAATGTTCTTGAATTAAGGTATTTGAGAAGATGATGAAGATGAATTTGATTCTAGGTTTCAATCCTGCTCAACATTGAATTGTCCACACTCAAAATTCCTTTTCTTGATGTGTTCTTCAATGATCCTTGACTTTGAAATTCGTATGCAATTCCTGTGTACTCGCCTGCACTAAATGAAACACTAAACATATACTATGCAGATTCTGTTAGAAGTAAAAACAGAAAAATGAATCGATTCAAGACACGAATGAATCGATACATAATGGTATTTATACTGTTATGTATCAATGCATAATAACATGAATCGATACATACTAAACAGATGAACAAAAACAGAGAAATGAACATACAATGAATCGATGCATGTTTGTATGTGTCGATTCATAGAAGAAATTCCAGAACCATTCTTACAACATGAATTGATGCATGATAGAATGAATCGATTCATTTTGCAAATTTCCAGAATTGTTTCTACAGCATGAATCGATGCATGATGGAATGAATCGATTTATTTTGCGAATTTTCAGAAATTCAAAGACATTATTAAAAATGAGACAAGAGATATAAAGACAAGCAATGCAAACAAAGTGTCTTAATATGAAGCACATGATAAAAGCACAAACACCTAAAATTTATAATCATACAAAACTAAAGAGTTGCTCACAAACTCCCCCTTTTTGATGATGACAAATTTTTTTGAAGTGTGAGAACCACTCCCCCTGAGTTTGTGCATGCCTGTCATTTTTCACACTCGCCTTTCTCCCCCTTTGTCAACATCAAGAAAGAATGCATAGGTGAAGCAAAATTTCAGCAATACCAAGATATATAAGCAGAATTCACTCACAAAGAATGAAACATAAAGGGCAAACAAATTAGTCAAAAGCAGCAAACAAGCATAGGCATTGAAATTGTTAATTAGAGTTGCGAATTACAGAAACAAACCAAACTCATACAATGTTTAAACATAAAATGCAAAGAAACTTAAGCAAGAAAACAATGATGTTATGCAAAATGAAATGCAGCCTTAGTGAGGAAAGTGGCCACCACAAGACTCCGCATCATCTCTATCGGGATCTCGAAAACTTGGAGGAGGAGGTGGAGGAGGCATTTCATCAGGATTCTGCCCCATGAAGTTGTAACGCCTGAACCGTTTCTGAACCTCTGTGCTTTGAAATCTTTCCATAATCCCCGGATGCGAACGACAATCATCCATGAATCCAGACATCTCATTGTAGAAAACTTGATGCCACTTAACCAAGTCGGTATGCCATGAAATTTTTTGAAAATCAGGTTGCTATGTATCGATACAAACCACGAATGTATCGATACATACTGTAATTATTTTGACAGATTTAAAAGAAAATGAACATGAATCGATTCAATATGAATGTGATCGATACATAATGCGAAATTTTTGAAATTCAAGTGGCTATGTATCGATACAAGCCACGAATGTATTGATACATATTGTAACAATTTTGACAAGATTAAAAGAAAGTGAACTTGAATCGATACAAGATGGTTGGGATCGATACATACTGTAATAATTTTTACAGTGATAAAAGAATTTTAGCATGAATTGACACAAAAATGAATATGCAAAACAAACATTTTGCAGAATGCAGAATGAATCATAACATTGTACGAATGCTTAAGAATACTTTACAAACAAAACATCAACGCTCAAACATTCATATGTAAAGAAGTACATGTAAGCGAGAAATAATTGCTCAACCATACATTGATCACACAATATCAACAAAGTGAAGAGAGGAACAATATTACCTCCGTCGTAGTAATCTCATGAGGTACGAGTGAAGTCTACATCCAGAACTTAGTAAACACAATGAGATAAATATAAACTAAATCAAACAAACTTAAGACACCAATGCGGAGAGATCAAGAATCCCTAATTCGCGACGAATGTTGAAGAATGGTTCAGTTGCCAAAGGTTTAGTGAAAATGTCAGCAAGTTGATTTTTAGTATCAACATGCTCAAAAACAACATCTCCTTTTTCAACATGATCGCGAAGGAAGTGATGTCTAATCTCTATATGTTTGGTGCGTGAGTGTAAAACAGGATTCTTAGTGAGATTAATGGCACTAGTGTTGTCACACTTAATTGGAATGCGTTTAAGTTCAATGTCAAAATCTTGTAGTTGTTGTCTTAGCCACAAAATTTAAGCGCAACAGCTACCGGCTGCAACATACTCAGCCTCTGCAGTAGACAAAGCTACGGATACTTGCTTTTACTATGCCAACTTATTAAAGAATTTGAAAACAGATGACATGTACCACTAGTGCTTTTCCTATCTGATTTGCATCCAGCAAAATCAGAATCAGAGTAACCTACTAAGCTGCAATCGCTCCCTTTGGAATACCAAAGCCCATATTTAGGTGTTCCATTAAGATACCTATATATACGCTTGACTGATTTTAAGTGAGATTCCTTAGGATTTGATTGATATCGTGCACACATACACACACTAAACATGATGTCTGGTCTAGAAGCAGTAAGATACAAGAGAGAGACCCAATCATACCTCTATACCTTTTGACGTTAACACATTTACCATGTTCATATTTGTCCAAGTTTCCATTGGTAGGCATGGGAGTGTCAATTGGTTTTGAATTAGTCATTCCAAAACGCTTGAGCAGCTCTCTGCAGTATTTTGTTTGACATACTATTGTACCTTCATCGAGTTGCTTTATTTGGAGGCCTAAGAAGTAGTTCAAATCCCCCATGAGACTCATCTCAAACTCACCCTGCATAACATTAGAAAATTCCTCGACCAAGTGTATGTTAGTTGAACCAAAAATTATATCGTCTACATTAACTTGAACTAAAAGAATGTGTTTTCCTTTGTGTTTAATGAAGAGTGTATTATCCACTTTACCTCTAGAATATCCATGATCAAGTAGAAATTTGCTAAGTCTTTTGTACCACACACGGGGTGCTTGCTTAAGACCATATAAAGCACGCTTTAATTTGTAAACATGATCTAGATATTCAGAATTTTCAAAACCGGGAGGTTGTGAAACATATACTTCTTCATTTATTACACCATTTAAAAACGCACTCTTTACGTCCATTTGGTAAAGCTTGAAATTCATAGAACACGCATAAGCAAGCAAAAGACGTATAGCTTCAAGGCGAGCCACTGGAGCATAAGTCTCCTCATAATCTATGCCCTCCTCTTGGTTATACCCTTGTGCTACCAAGCGTGCCTTGTTTCTAGTTATCACTCCGCTTTCATCAAGTTTATTCCTAAACACCCATTTAGTACCTATGATGTGATGATCTCGCGGACGAGGGACAAGTTCCCAAACGTCATTTCTTTTAAATTGATTAAGCTCTTCTTGCATGGCCATTAGCCAAAATTCATCAATCAAGGCCTCTTTAGCATTTTTAGGTTCCACTTGTGATACAAAAGCAAGTGAGAACAAAAGTTACTTATCTTAGAACGAGTCAACACTCCCTTTTGAAATATCTCCCAATATATTGTATATAGGGTGGTCTTTAGAGGATTTCCAAGCTGGTGGAAGGTCCTTCACTTCAGATGTTCCTTCCTCTTTATCTTTTTCATGACTAGTATCTTCCTCCTTCTCAATATCAGCCGTTTCAAATTGATCAATTTCCGAAACAGCTTCTTTGAGTATGTCTTCTGTAGATACACCTGCATCATCAAAAGAGATACCTTTTCCGACAATTTTTGGGTAAGACTCATCAAAAGAAACATGGACAGATTCTTCAACAGAAAGTAAACGCCTATTATACACTCTATATGCTTTGCTTGATTGAGAGTATCCAAGAAAAATACCTTCAGAATCCATAACGTTACAGGAAGCCACAAAGCACCAGCGAACCGGTGCTCTGATACCACTTGTTAGACGTTGTGGCTAGTGATCTAGAGGGGGGGTGAATGGATCACCTCCTTGTTTACAAGGATTTAAAAGATTTTTCATAGTTTTCAAAGATTAACGGAAACCACGGTCCCAAATATACTAGCGTCTATTCTGGACCAGCCACTAGAAGACCGTACATGTGATAACATGCTGGATTTACGATTGAGATGATAAAGGTTTAAACACACAAGCTGCAAAAGTGTTGAATGCACCTATCACAAATGTTATTTCCAATGAATCAAAAACGATTAAAAACGTAAATAGAGATGGAGAAGGAATACAATACGCAGAGATTTGGTAAGGAAGTTCCCCATGTTCGTCCTCGCGTGTGGGTACGTCTCCCTCTCAATTTCAAACCGAAATTGAGAACTTTTATATCAATATTGCTGAAATCGTCGTTTACAAGGTTGCTATACAAACACCAGAAATCTATACACCTAGATCTTCCTATTGTATCAACCTTCACTTGATCTGAGCCAAATCAAGATTCCCTGCAAGTAATACAAACAATTCACCGGTTCCACGATCTATTTGCGAAATCTCCCAATTTCCAAATCTTACGTTGCGGCTGAATCTCTCTTGTAAACGTGACTAACAAACCCTCAAGAGCACGCCCGTTCTTGAAGGAAAACCCAGCTGGTTTTTTCTTGAAACCTTCTTTCACTCTTCAACTCAGCTGGATCTCCGATCGTACCACTGAATGTTATCTCATAAACCTTTAATTCACAGAACAGCACTAATTCCTTGTTAATGTTCTTGAATTAAGGTATTTTGAGAAGATGATGAAGATGAATTTGATTCTAGGTTTCAATCCTGCTCAACATTGAATTGTCCACACTCAAAATTCCTTTTCTTGATGTGTTCTTCAATGATCCTTGACTTTGAAATTCGTATGCAATTCCTGTGTACTCACCTGCACTAAATGAAACACTAAACATATACTATGCAGATTCTGTTAGAAGTAAAAACAGAAAAATGAATCGATTCAAGACACGAATGAATCGATACATAATGGTATTTATACTGTTATGTATCAATGCATAATAACATGAATCGATACATACTAAACAGATGAACAAAAACAGAGAAATGAACATACAATGAATCGATGCATGTTTGTATGTGTCGATTCATAGAAGAAATTCCATAACCATTCTTACAGCATGAATCGATGCATGATAGAATGAATCGATTCATTTTGCGAATTTCCAGAATTGTTTCTACAGCATGAATCGATGCATGATGGAATGAATCGATTCATTTTGCGAATTTTCAGAAATTCAAAGACATTATTAAAAATGAGACAAGAGATATAAAGACAAGCAATGCAAACAAAGTGTCTTAATATGAAGCACATGATAAAAGCACAAACACCTAAAATTTATAATCATACAAAACTAAAGAGTTGCTCACAACAAGACCAAGCCTCATACCATCTGAGCTAGCGCGCGTCCTGGCATTAGAATAACAAAAAGGTATTATATAGAAAAAACTGTAAAATAAGGCGAATTATAATAAAAATAATCGAGGACCTGGGAATCGAACCCAGGCTATATACCTCCCATAGCCAATGTCTTTACCAACTGTGTCAAGCATGCGTTTCTGATATAACTACAACACAAATAAATTATAAAAAAACAATTAATTTGAATTTCAGATAGGGCGCCAAAGCTCATCTTCAACCTATGGATCTGCTGGTTTTCTTGCGAATTTTCATACAGGTTTTGTTTCGATTTTCCTGCGTATGGAGACCTACGATTTTTCAAACATCACATAACAAGTGCAATCAAACCAAATTAGTAACATCAATGGACTCCCCATGACCTGTACAATTTATTTATACCATTAGAATCCATTTATATTAATTAAATTGTAAAATCCCTAATTCGAAGCTTGAAACCCTAGTTATGGTGATTAGCGATTGAGGTCACGATTCTTCAATGTAATTGCCCAGAAACATTCATTACTACATCACAAATAACATTAAGCAACTGAAAACAATTTATAATGGACAAGTTAGTGAAATCGAAAAACCAAAAAACTAAGCATGAACAACAATTCAGTTTCAATGATTTTGTATGATTTTGATGCAAATGATAGTTGGGATACATTTGGGAAGCATCCAATAATGATTCTACATGTTTAAACATTTTGTAAGTGGCTTGAATGGTAGAATCTGAATCTCACTTCTTCTTGATTTTTTTGGTTTGAATGCTCTTGATTTTGTAAGTGGCACTTATGATTGTTTTAAGGCTATGAAGGTGTTCTTGGACTTTTTAGAAAGCTTAAAGAGTCATCTAACCAACCTTCCAAATGAAGCATTTTTAGGCTTGGCTTGTGAGACACAAAGTTGTAGAGAATTCAATTTCCTTCAAAATCAACTTTGGATGAGAAACGTTTGATGAAGTATGTGAAAGTTATGGCTGGTCAAAATTCAGTTGACTTTTACTATGAAACCCTAATTTAGAAACTTTTTGATTCTTGATGATCTGGGATTTTCTTGATGTATCATGATCAACCCTTGATGAATTTTACCTCTCATAATCTTGATGTTGAGAAAAAATCTTGAAGTTTTACTTTAAGTTGACCACAGTTGACCTCAGTTTGACTTTTTTTACCAAGTTGACTGATTTTTGAATACTTGAACATTTGACTGGTCAAACTTATTGGGAGAGCTCTGAAACTTGACATGGGGATTATTGAATATATGTGGGATATTATGAAGCTCACTTGAGGCCTTGGAAGTCCATTTAGCTTGGTGAAGTTCAAAACCCTAGTTCTGGATCCATTGTTCAGGAGAGGGTTTTGTCTTCAATCCTTTTGACCAATTGTGAACCTTGTGAACCTTAAGAGAACTCTTGAGAAATCTTGAGATACATTGCCTTAATTATAGGAGGGCAAATTTTGGGGTACAACAACAACACAAAATCATAACACTCCAACTTGATTTCGGGACAACCACACCCGACAAAACTCCACAAGGTATCTTAGTGAAATCTTATCTACACACAAATTCCAACAAAATCTCTTATTAAAATCCTTCAATTACTAAAACCATCTCAAAAATGTTTACAACGACTTATTTACCAATTACACTTGGTTTGATGATATATGTTATAACCATTCACATCTGACATTTCATCCTTTCAGTATCTTAATATAGGCCACACACTTAGAACAAAATTTTCTTACCTCTATACTTATAAATATTTCTCTTTTGATTCCCAACAATCTGAATGAACTTTTCCATATGCCTCCTTCCACTATGCTCCCAAAGTCTAACAATGGATATACCATGAATTCTCAAGAAATACTAGGTAGTTGATAGTCTACGGAGAACACACTTATCCTTTGGAGTTCTTACCAACCAACCGAACAAAACTTGCATACATTCGGGGGTAGAACAACTTACTTGCCAACCACACAATAATAACATCGGTCCAAACTCTCCAACAACATAGATATATGGGTCGTACTGCTGTAATCAAAACTGGTACAATTTCCAAATCCATTCTAAACTCGAAACAATTTATCCAATTAAGCTTAACGAATCTAACTATGGTTACTATACTCCTTCTCAATCTTCTCCACACGATTCCATTCACTCAAGGCTTCTGTTGACATAAGGTCTCCATTAATAACAACTTAGCAACATCATAGAGCTTACAATCATTAGCGAGTCACCCGTACCAAACTTTAATCATTCTTATTATACTTGCTGATTTCCATAACACTTGTCTATTGCATACAATAATCTACATACCCCCATTTGAAGACCACACAAAACTTCTCGTTTAAAACTCGCTTCTCTCAAGGGTCTCGTTTCTCAAATGATCCAATTAACATGTTAACTTTGGAACATTTACCTCTCACTCTTACCTGGAAGGTTAACTTAAAATTACATATCCCTGAGTACGGCTCAACTACACACATCTGGTATTACTCTTACGGAGTCCATAACTTGATGTTAAGAATTAACGATACACGAATTGACCAATTTTTCATCTCTTATCCACATTATAATTCAAATACCAAAACATTTCCTGAAAGATCAACACATCATGAGCTTCGTATAACTTCACAATTTAGTTCCTCAGTAGTCGCAATGACGGTACACCAAAACTTCAGATCATTTACGGTCTACCAAAACATGCTCAAAAGAAAGTCCAACACTTTATCCTCTAATACTTCGGACGGAACCCAAAATGAACTTATAGTTCAGAAAGTGAGATTTTTAAAGTCCCCCACAAAAGTCATGTGTCATTCGATTACCTATCCAAGGTTAAATGGTCGAACACAACTGAACTTGTTCCTTTTGTTAACAAACAATCCAACTCTAAATTACCAATCCAGTCCACACTAACTTGCAATATGATTCTCATTCGTGGTTTCTAACCATGTATAACATTCACCCACCGCTCACAACTCAAGGTAACACAGAACAAGGTACAACATGTGGATTACATACTCCACAAGCAACAAAGTAGAACTACCATTTCTGTTACGGTCACATCACGAATAATAAATGGAATAGTTCGATTCTACTCGTACAACAACGTTGGTAGGAAAACAACAATGACGACCTCAAAAGGGTTTTTAGTCACAAGCTAACACTTGGTTCGTCCGTAAGCAAAATCCAACACACAATCCTTATTGGGTAAAACAAAACAGTGGACATCTCATGTCTTAGTATACAACTTTGTCCTCTCTCTCTCTTTAATTCTTTGTCTAGAATTAAAACAACAACATTCTTAATCCCACTAGAGATAAATTCCAAATATATTCCGATCATTCACAAATTACAGGAGCTTTCCCTTAAACTTGAAAACTAAGGTAATGCACTCTTCTGAAGAACCTTTGATATCTCTACTTACATATTAACCTGGGTTCCTTTACCCTCTACTAATCATCGCATAGAAAATCTCCACAGCTTCCTATCGGTACCAAGAACGCTTTGATCGGGCACTCAAGTCAAAATGTATGAATCTTAGAAAATCAAGTTTCCAAAACTTAACGATGATAATCGGTTACTACCAGGAGGGTAACCGATTACTCAGTGCAAATCTTAACTTCCAATAGCTAAAAGAGATTCAGAAACACAATTCTGTAACCGGGTACTACCCAGAGGGTAATCCGATTACTTCAAACATAGAAGCACAATTATGGTTTCCATTGCTACCTAAACCTTCCAAACTCATTCCAATCACGTCCAAAAGTTATAATAATTATCTGTCATACCCCAAATTTGTCCTACCTGCACTATTTTATTTTTACTGTCTAACCATCATCTCAAAAAATCCAAAAATATGTATTATTTTATTTTTCTGTCTAGCGAATATTCCAAAATCAAAAATGCATTTGTTTATTTTCAAAATTAAGAAATTTGAATTTTATTTTTTAGTCTTTTATTTCTATCTGTATTATTTAGTTTGTATTTTTTATCAAAAATATATAATACAAAAAAAAGGCCCATTGTTATTATTATTAGAAATATTTTTTCGTAATTCCATTTTCCATCTAAAAATATACATTCATTATTTTCAAAAAAAATTATTATTAATTTCTCACATCGTAGATTTTACTCCTTTTTATTATTATCCAAAAATATTAAAAAAAATCTCTCTACTTTTCTTATTAGAAACTATTAGTTTTCTATTATTATTATTCTTATTTTTATTTTTTATTTCTTTTTCTTATTATCCCGAATTTCATATTATTATTTTTATTGTTATTAGTTAGTTTTATTCTTGTTATTATTGTTATTATAAAATTTATCAAAAAAATATAAAGAAAGAAAAAGGGAAAGTTTGGAATTGTCAAAAAATATGGAGTATATATTTGTTTGTGCAAACTTGCTAATGAACTTGTGTTTGTGTTACTATAAGGACTGGGGTTTGATTCTTGCCCCCATCCTTTTTCTTTTTTATGCCTTCTTTTTTTTGTTATTCTTCACATTACTTTAATACTTTTATTATTTTCATTTTTTTTATTAGTATTACTCCCTTATTATTATTTCTTATTACTATTATTATATTTTCTATTATTATATTTTCTATTATTATTATTTATTATTATTATCTTTAGTATTATTATTATTATGATTAATATTTTTAGTTTTTTTATTTTAATTTTCCATGAGTCACAAAAGATTCCACCTCCATACATTTCTTATTTTTTCAACACCATTACCTAACCAATACAACCATCACAAAAATACATTTCTTATTATTATTACTAGTTTATTATCTCTATTCTTAGTGTTATTATTATTTCTATTATTTTTATTTTTATTTTATTTTTATTATTATTATTATTGTTATTATTAATTCCATATAGTTATTTTTCTATCACTTTCTTTATTTTTCTGCCAGCACAATACAACACATGTTATTATATTGGCGCGTGCGTGCGCAATGTTAGAAGTCGGTGTTGTGTGGACGTTTTTGTCCGTTTATCACTTTCATTTTTCATTAGCTATTCCTATTACATTTTTTCTATCATAACAAAAAAAATAAAAAAAAATCAATGTCTCTTTTATTTATTTATTTAATTTTATTTTTAATATCTATTACTACTTTATTTGACTTTTATCTCATTTATTATTATTTATTCCAAAAAAAACACAAAAATCTTCTTATTATTACTACTAACTCTTTTTTATTCTTTTTTAAATATCTTGTTATTATTACTAACTCTTTTTTATTCTTTTTTAAATATCTTGTTATAATTACTAACTCTTTATAACTTCTTTTGTTATTATTATTTTATTTTTCATTTCTTTTATTATCATTATTATTATTAATTTTTATAATTTTTGTTATTTCTATTTTTCACTATTATTATTATTATTATTTTATAATCATTCCAATTTCTCAACATTACATAATTTTGCCTCATGCCATTGCTACCATTTAAAATTGTCAGCACACCACTATCCCATGTGACAAATAAAAGCAAATTGATCCTCCACCAACAACAAACTTTCTACAGCTCACATATACAGCTCATCCATATCAATTTCACAGCAACATCTTTTGCCCCAAGTTTTCCTCCCAATATCCTTTGCCTCTCCTATAAAAAACAACCCTTCCATTCAATCAAAAAAGCTTGAAAACCCACTCAAAAAACTCTGGAAAAAAATATAACCAAAATCAAGCTTCAAAAAAATACCGAAAATAATATATCTCATTCCCTGCAAAAACTCTCCAAACATAAAGAACAATCTCAAATCATCACTATGAACACATCCTTCACTCCAAATCTGTAAACCTTTCACTCACCTTCATATGTTCATCAACAAACACAAACATAACCATTAGACTCACTCACCCTTTCCATTTTCAAAACACTCTCAACAATACGAAATCGTAAACACGATCCATACCCACCGCGAAAATATGCAACCAAAACCCTTCACAGAACAAACCCAGAAGCCAATCACTCAAAACCATCAAAACCCAAACGCGAACGAAAATCAGTCTGCGATCTGAATCGAAAGAGAGAGTGTTTCCGCGAAATCAAAGTGGACGGTGAGGCTTCGATTTGTTTTCCGGCGATTGGTTTCATGAGAAAGAAGGATCGGTTTTGTTTTGACGTTTAAAGAAGAAAGGATATCACGTGTTGTTTGTATTGGTATGCAGACCCTTTTTTTATTTTTTTATATATTTTCTAAATAGCCTTAAAATTTAGGTTAAATTTAATCTTGTTTTGGATTTGTTTCTTTTAAAGCCCATGAATAATCTCAATCTGCTTACACACACCATTTATTCCAGCCGGCGCCCTCCCTCTGTGTTGTTTTTATTTTTATTTTTTATTTTAACTCATGCTTTAATATTGGAGATGGGCTTTGAAGCCCATCCGAATTTTTGTATATCACAGCCCCTAATCCACACAGACCCCCTCTGTTATGTGTTTATTTTTATTTTTATTATTATTATTTTGTTATTATGTTTTTTATTTTCTTGTTTTTAGAACTTTATAATTTTTATAGTTAGTTCGATCTTCTTGGACAATAAGGTTTAGTTTATTATTTCTATTTTATTTTATTTTATTTTGATTTTTTTTTTATTTTATTATTTTTAGGGTCAATGATATAAAACAAAATTAAATTATCTCCAATATTTTTAGCTGGAGAATTTAATTAATATGAGGCCCCTTATTTAGTTTATTATATTATTTAATTACAACAAAACAAATTTTTTTATTTTTTATCATATTATTTTGATTATTCAATGTATTACTAAATTTATTATTAATTTAATTTAATTATTTATTTATAACCTTATTGCAATTTAATTTTTTACAATTTAATTTAATGCACTTATTTATATTTCTCACAATTTGTTGCTTTAATCGAATCGCAAATTAATGAAAGTTGAGTATCGTGCCTCGCCACCAAATATTTCCAAACGCAAATCATTCGAATATTTTCATAATCAAAATAATGGATAAACTGAATTCTGGAGTCTCGCATTCCTCGAATTCTTGAATGAACACTCCCGAGGCTCGCCCCGCGGGATGCGGTTCATTCAACTTTCCGTAATTAAAACACTTAATCGACACATCAAATAACGAAAGAATTAAATTCTGGAGTCTAGCATTCCTCGAATTTTTGAATGAACGCTCCTGAGGCTCGCCCCATGGGACGTGGTTCATTCGCCCTTTCGTTCATAAAACATTAATTAAGTCGAACATTTTTTAAGCGAACATTATTTAAATACTTTCTATCTCGCACACAAGCTAGCGCTTCCGCCTCCTATCGCGAGCAGACAAGCCAACGCTTAGCAGTTAGAATGCGGTCTAAATAATCGTTCATTAAAACAACCAAACCGATCCAACCTTAGTACCACGAACTACGAAGCTCCGACTTTCCCATTGCATTAGGGAATACGTAGGCACACGGATCTTACTCCTTGTCGAGCACCCTAGGAACAAAATAACCCATTTCTCCTATTAATCTTATATTAGAATCTTTCGCATTTATTTATTATTCGAAGAAAACAGAAAGCATAAGTTAACATTAGATCGCAAGTTAAGCTAAGAGGTTCTCGTTGAGTACAACGGTCATAAGGGGTGCTAATACATTCCCCTTACGGAATCGACTCCCGAACCTAGAATCTGGTTTCAAAGACCTTGTTCTATCCATTTTTCTAAAAAGGGTTTCTCGATATTTTCCCTTTCCTTAATTGGAATAAAATAAGTTCGGTGGCGACTCTGTTGTTTTAATTTTTTATCCGCGGTAATTTTCTTATCGCGAGGTCGTATTTTTCGAGGTGTGACATTATCAACAAATGATTCCACACATATAGTAATCCCACTACTAGAGTCCTAATGGGAGAACCATCGTTGTTTACACTTCCTTAACTTTCGTTTCAATAACAACTTAACAACTCCATAGTACATTCGTCCAACAATACATTTCGTTATCACATTCTCATATCGCACTTTTATTATCGTTTCTATGTCGTGTTCGCTTCATGCTCTGCGGAAATATTCACATACTCGAACATAATCCATCTTACTAGGGTTCTCCCGAATCCAAGGTGATTACTATATCACTCATCACAACTTTATCAAGTTCGTACCAAATACACCTCATGTTACTAAGTAAAGCTTATTCTTCCTTCGATATTATACCTCATACCATTCCTTGGGTAATTAAACACTTTTGAATTGATCTCTTACTAAATATAGCATCTTGGTGTATTACTCTAAACGTTTTCTCCTCGGTCATAGCCGAATATACAACAACAACCTTCTACTCTTCATCTGGGGTATACTTGTTTGAAACACGTAATCACATCCTTGTGTTTCTCTTCACGCTTCACCACGACTTTAAGTTCCCATAAGAAAACAAACGTTCTTTTCTTGTAACTTCTACCCATCCGTAAGGTATCATCCAAATACATTCCTTAAATTAATCTCATCCATCTAAGATGCCACTCCGACCTTAGGACTGAAACACTAACAATTAACTCATTCCCGCATCTTACGTCACATGATCCACGAAGCATCTCCTCTTTTTGTGGAATGGGATTTATCAAAACTCTTGTCCATACCAGTGACCAATAGTGCTCTACCAGTGACTTTACATATTTCTTGATGCACTGACCACTCATCCTATAGATATCTATACCCTTCATATTCCATCCATTCCAAAGGATTTCTTGAATAACACACTACTTTGCAACTCCATGTTACAAGAAATACAACTCTTAAGAAGACTCCAACTGAGCTGACCAAAGCTCCCTCTGCTAACAACTCATGGCTTGAGCCTACTCCCATAACACAAGTTCTGACAACACTTTAGAGTCCTCATGGTCGCACAACCATGATCCTACCTATCACATACATAGAATTAGGTTGATTAGGCCCAATACTACATAATATGATATTAAGAATCATGCCAGAAGAACATACTTAGGAGGTAGGAAGGATTTACTTATGATGTTTCAAGGCTAGGTCGAGGATACGACCTGCTCTGATACCAACTGTAACGCCTCATATAATAAATACCTAAAATATCATTATACAAGAGTTTTATTGGTACTGACACCATTATAAGTGCCTGATAGCATAATTCACATTCTTGACAATTCTAAAAACAATACAATCTATGGTGCAAGACATGTAAATTATACTAAAAATAAAATACTAAGATCAATATAATATCCATTATTGTACAAAGATAAATATACACAGCGGAAACTAAAATCTATGCTTCTCTTAAAAAATCCTAAGCATAGCTCCACTTGTAAATAAAACCTGCAAAAGAAACATGAAAAGCAACAATAATAGTGGGGTGAGATAAAACATCTCAGTGAGTTCCCTATCTTAGAGTTTTCTCGGCTCTAAAGGTTCAAATCTAACCACTACTTAAGTCGGGAGAAAACCTATACTTCCAGTTCACATAACAACTAGAGACATAAGGTGAAATAAACAGAGCACAACGTGCTTTAAGGCATCTTCTCCGACCAACCACAAGGGCAATACGACGCGGGTCACTCGATCCTTAACGTATAAATAACTTTCCTCGCCCAGCCACACAAGGGCACTTCAGCACGGGTCATGGTACCTTTCCACAAAGTAACTTTCCCCGGCCATCCCACACACGGAGATCTCGACACGGGTCACTCGTTACTTATCCTAATGGATACTTTCCCCGCCTAGCCACACAAGGGCACATCATCACAGGTCACAGTCATCCATTAAGGGATTCGAATCCATAGATTAATTATGTCTCCCCGGACGTCCAGCCTCACGGGACCTCGACACGAGCTAAACATAATTAAATTGGGATTTTAACGCGATAGGAACATATCCTCCATCCATTCATAACTACTTAGTATGAGGATACTATTCGAGTATCGACGTCCAAGCATTGTTATGTCTCTAAATCAATTTTTGTATCAACCTAGGGTAATCCTAACTACCTCACAAGTTATACCTTTCTTACTTCAAAAGCTCACCATTAACTAAATAATTCAATTTACGGTTTACCAGAAAAATCAGGTAAAATTCTGCTCAAAATAATATTTCTTGGTCTCAGAAGATAAAACATATTATTAGCTTCAAATTGATATGTGGAACACTAAAAACGGACACCCGAAACAAAAGTTATGAATTAAAACGCAAAACAACAACTCCTAGGTCTCGCTAAGCGAGAGGGTCTGCTCGCATAGCGAGAAAGTTGATGTCTTGAGCCTTTTCAGAAATTATCTCGCTTGCTAAGCGAGCTCTGCGAAACCAGAAAAGTCCAGTTGTGTAACAACTTTCTCCAAGGGTTCAAAACTCATCTAAACATCATAAAATCAGAGGAACCTTCCACCAAACATAATATACTTATACATTAACTAACGTACTTTTATTTTATCGATTTTTAACCATTTAAACTTTCGATTCTAAGATTTTACTACAAAACCCTAAAACTCATAAACTCATAACTCAACCAAAAACTAAAATAAAAGTTTCTATCTAAGAACCCACCTTGACAATGAAGAGGAGTTTGATGAAGATGAAGATGATTGATGAAGAACGGTGATGATTCTTGATCTTGAGCTCCTAGGGTTTTCTCTCCTTCTTCTCCCATTCTTTTCCTTCCCTTTTCTCTTTTTCTTCTTTCCTTTCTTTTCTTCTTCTTACTAACTTTCTTCTTCTTTCTCTTTTTATAACAACCCCTTGTTTTTATTTCTTTTTAACCAAACAACAATAGTTATACTGATATAACTATTAGTTAGTAACCTAACGGGTCCAAATTGAGAGTATCCAAAAATATCTCTGAGTCAAATATTTAATAAAACCTCTGAGTTAGATTATACTTAATTAATTAATTTAAGTTCGTCGGTTGCTTTAATTGAAACTCTCAGAGCACACTAGAACCCTATTAATCTTAATTAATATTATCCAGAGCATTTAATTAAAATACGAGTTATTAAATAATGGAGACTATCACTTTGGTTTGGTAATGGAAAACTAGAAACAATGATGGAAAATAAATCTGAACTTCGAACAAAAATCTGACAAAAATTCGGTAACAAAGCAAAGCTCCCTTTGCACTTTGACAGAACTTCTATTTATAGCTTCTAAGTTTTTGTTTGTTGAGAATTTGACGGAACAAATTTAGCTTGGGCCTTGACTGATGAACGTGGAATATGGTTGAATAGGGTAGATAAAACTTCTCTGTTGAATGAGAAGAAAGCGAAGAACGACTCTTTCTGTTTTGACTACTAATACGTAAATAGGTTTCTGGAAATTAAGTTTTGACGCTCAACTTGAATATGAGACGAGCAAAATGGGATTTGGACGGTCATCATGAACTTGGGATGGTCATCTTGAGTGTGTGACAGTCGTCACACATCTATGACGATCGTCCCACAGTAAAAATGCAGAAACTCATTTTGGCCTTTTATTTTCTTCTGTTTTGCTTCATTTCTTGTCCTACAAGTCTCCTTTTCACTATTTGCTTCCAAAAGTCAAGTTTAACTGAATATCTGCAAAACAAACACAAATCTCACATAAAGTCATTCGAAACAAATAAATTAACAAGTTAAATGATTCGAAACTATACTAAATAATCGATACAAATTTGAGTTATCATTTGCCATCATTGCTCTGATAAGATATTATGGGAGATTGAGGTTCTGATAGCTCTAGTTGTGTAAAAGAGTTGTTGGATTCAGATAATTCTGATTCTGATGAGGATGTTTAATAGGTGATTGAAGGAGGTGATTGACACATGTGAGGATTCTTGAGTTGAGTAGGAACAAAAACAACATTGGTAGTTGACGTGATTGTTGATGATGTACCGAGTGTTATGGTTGAGGAAGATGGATGAGGCAAAAGAAAGGATAAAATAGTGTTGTTATGTTCTTCATTAACGAGTATTTGTTCAGATATCTTGATTGGACTTTCAGATTGAGATATCTGAGAATAATCTGAATGAGCAATTCCAAGCCTGCGTCTTTTTATAGCTTGCTTCTGAGTAGTAACTAGAATCAAATGCTTTCCCTTTTTTAACATGTCTAAGGCCTCCTTTTCTATCAAATTGAATTTGAATTCTGACAAATCATAACCATCTGTCTCTCAAATGTTGATGTAAGCCATGATAACCTCAATGGGTTCTTCCTTGACAAACAGAGGATATTCATCTACACGAGTTCTCTATTCCTTCCAGAAATTAGAGTCAATGATTGTTGGCCTAGACAAAAATTTTGGAATAGCTTTCATGTCGACTAAGGTTTTTCCATCTAAAGGTAACCTATAGACTATGCTTGAGCTGTCTTGAATAAGATTGTCATTTAACTTGCTTTCTATCAGAATGTCAAATATCAGCTTTCCTTTGGGGATGTAATTTATGGGGTGTTTACCAAGCTCCCTAGTTTCCCTTACTACATCTCTGAGGTATTTAAATATAACAGAAGGAAGACATACTTTGATATTCATCAAGATGTAGTAAATCATAAAATTCTGATCTATGTTGATAGAATCTGAGGAGCTGTGAAAAGGTCTGTTGAAGACTGTTCCCAACAGAATTTTGTGCAAAACTCTTAAGTTTTTGGACAGATCTTAAGGTTTGTACCGATTCTTCCCAGATGGAGGTTTAGCAAAAATAGCAGGGCAGACGATTTTGTTTAGAAACTCAGTTTTCTTCATTTTGTACAGTCGCTTTCCTTTAACGTTTACCATTCCCATAAGAGTGGCGATGGTTTTCTCTAAAATAACAACTTTGTTATTTGATACATGAGATACAATGACATAGTCATCTGCAATCGCATGTTTCCAGAATTCCTTGACAAGGGTTGGATAAACAAGATCATGTAAGCGATCGAAATAGTTTTCCCAGCCTTGTGCTCTTAGTTGATCAGTTAGGTCAACCCCATTTTCGCGAAGATTGACAAATTTTACTAGAGATTCACAACAAACATGTAAATCTGATAATGGAATGTTTAGATAGACTTGGACAAGACGCTCCATGATCGGTAGATCCATTTTCTCTATTGAAGATGTTGATGCACCACGGGATGTTGGCACTTTTTGAGGCAGAACTTCCTTCTCAGATTGTTCGCATTGTTGAGAGAACTTGTAGACTTCTTGTTGCATATCATCCATTTGAGAACTCAGAGAAATTTAGGGTTTTGGTTTTGAATTTTCTAAGAACCAGAGTGTAGTTGTGCAATTTTGTGGTGTGTGAGGTGTGAATGGATGATTTAAATTAGATACACAATTAACACTTAATATACAATGCTCAAATAGATGATGTACATTTTTAACAATTACCAAAGCACTCAATTAAAACCTAAATGTGTATTTTCCAATTACGCATGTCTAGTGAGTGGGCGTTCACATAATCTCATATGAAATGACCACATTTAATGTAGTGATTGTTCATTACTCAGAAAATAAATCAAAAGATTTTACTCAAGAGAATTACTTAGCGAATAAGATCTGTTTTAATCATGACACTTTCACTCAATCAAAAAGTTCTGACTTAAACGTTTCACAACATTAAGACAACTATAGTTCTGACTAAAAACAACTTCTAACTGCTAGAAATATTTTTATCAGAATATCCAAAAGAATGTGTCAAAGATAAAAAGATAACATACCTTAGCATTTCAAAACTTCTTCCTTGTTGATTATGATCCGCTCTTATATTGATTCTGACTTGATCTTGTCTTCTGACCATTCTTCCTTTTTTCTTCAGACTTGACACCTTGAAGGTTCTGATGAGATATGTTATGGGTTCTCATACTTCTTCAGAATAGGCATCAGAGTATCTACATTAGTTCCATTAGAGAATAACCACTTAGACATTTCATCCTTCTAATTATGATTTCTGACATTCCTTTTGCAGACTCATTACGAAGAACTTATGAATCAAAATCATAAGTTAACAATCATCCTTTTACTTAAGAAAAGTGTCCAATGAGCTTAATATGAGAAAGTCAAGGGTGGACTAATCTTTTTCTTAAAAACATCCCATACTCATTTAGAAAAAATCTTCAGCAAACAAGATTTCTTGTTTTTTGATAATTTTACTGTTGAGCAAAATATGTTGATCAACCAATCGTATTTAAGATAAACATACAACAAATATATAACCTTATCTAAAGAATCTATCTTGTCAGTTGATTTCTCCAAATCAGTTACTTGCTCAAATGTAATCCATTTGGCTACAATTCAATATCCTCTCAATATCATCAACTGATATTAAACTGAAATTGTAAGTGGATTAACTTTCACCTCAGGTGTTTTCAACACACAACAATGGATCTTTATCTGACACTGTTAAGCGTTTAATATCCATCAATAACAGAATCGGAGCTCTGATACCAATTGAAGGTGTGAGAAAAACACAAGAAAGGGGGATTGAATTGAGATTTTCACTCTTGGATGCTTTTTGCACTTTGATGAGTTGCGTCAAGCTATGCTATGAATGTTTTATGAAAGCATAAAAGAATGTAAAACATAAAGCAAGAGTAAAGAACACACGATATATCCTGGTTCACTCGAGAACTTCTCAAGGTAATCCAGTTCACCCACCTAGGTGTTTTCGCCTTAAACAAGGACTTAATCCACTATAACCAAATCATTATGATTACAATTGCACAATAGCATTGTGACTCACTCAACGAACCGTTCAGGGATCCAACCAGATATAACATTCACTGACCTAATAGAACCTCTGCCAGGATTTCCTGCACGGCAACCTGCCGTGACTAACTGCACAATACCACATGTCATGACTTCCTGCGCGGCCTACAACCGTGACTAACTGCACAGAACCTCTGCGAGTTCATCTCAACTCACAGTTGGACCGTTCAGGGCTCCATTCCAGATATAACGTCCACTTGATGAGTCTCAAATCATAGATATACCGTTCAGGGATCCTTTCCGGATATAACATCCACTTGAGGAGCTTCAATTCATTAAGTATAATTGACATACTGGAGCTAACTGAGGCGCTTCTTTGCAAGCATATTCTCCTATGTTTAAGTACAAAGTAACTCTTCAAAGTTACAAAAAGATGAGCAATAACTCCTTGCAAACTACATGATTCTAAGATATTCATAATATTACAATTCAAAATGCATCTTCATAATTCTTAATCTTCATTGGTGAGCAAGCAACGATCAAGAACTCCTTGCTTATGATCTTCAATGAGCTCCAAGATAATGTAGTTGGTGTTGATTGATGACTTGTTGATTTCTTCTTCTCTGCTTCAGTTCATCAATGTCTCGTTATTGTTGTAGATGATGATCTTGATGTAGCAACACAAACTCAGACTTTCAGATGTTGTATTGATTTATGATATGATAATGGTTGAACAACAACTGAGATATCAACACTTGTTGAAGTTCAATAAGGTCCAACAATGGTTGTGTTTAGAAAAACCAACAATGGTTGAGATTCTATCAGGACTGTCAACAGTTGGGTTTACACGTACTAACAACTAAACCAAATGGTTGTATCCTTAATTACTTCATATAGAAGAATATTCAATTTTTTGGATAATTAACCAGATTGAGCTCCTATTCAAAATCAACAACACTCAAGAGTGTGGTTGTTTGTTTGAACCAATGAGGATTCAATAGGAATCAACAAAATCAACCCATGTGGTTGTGCTTCCATTGGGAACTAACAACATCACAAAGCATGTGATGTTTTCCTTTTATAGCCAAACATAAAAGAGTCATTACAACCCAATTCGGCTACAGAGGAATCTGTTACATAAGGAATTAAATAGTACAACCATATATTGTCCTTTTCTACAATTAAAAGGTAGTGGGGATGTGTAACATCTCAAATTTTCCCTCTTCATTTTTAGCATCATATCACATCATATTCATCATGAGCATACCATATTCTCATCATCCTAGCATGGAAAGATGAGGCATACCATTCTTCATGTCCTAGCATCAATCATATGGTCATCTGTGGAGGTTCTTGAGGCATCACAAGCCATGACAAGGGTCCCAATGGTTTTTTACAAGTCTTATGAGTGGTCTACACTCCATTTACAAGATCAAGTCCATTTGCAAAAGCTCAGAAGGTTGCATGATCATCAGAGATCTCAGGACAAGGCAAAGCTCCTGCACAAGGCATCTAAACAAGGGTTTGAGATTCAAGCACCAAAATCTCACAACATTGGCCATTTCATTTGGGCAAAGTCTTCCATATGTCAAGAGGATCCTAGGTGTCAATTTTCATGAGAAAAATCCATGTGGAAGTCAGAGAATGCCTCAGTTGCTTGCAGATGAAGTAATTGGTCAACTGTGCCCTTAAAACGTCAACTGTGTGATTTCAAGGGGTCTAACCCAACTTGTTTGGCCAAGGGGTGTCCTTAAAATGTTATAAGAGTTTTGGAATGATCAAAGTTCAAGAATCATGGAGATTTGAAGCTTTTTGCAAAATTGGTACAAAGTTGGTTTTTGAGATTTTCCAAATTTGGCAACTTTTGCCCTAATTTTCAAATGGCCTTAACATGATCAAAAGTTCTTCAAATGGACCAAAGTCAAACATGAAAGTTGGAGATTAAGGGCTCCCATTTTCAAAAAGTACAAGTAATTTTTCATGGGATTTGTAGTTCATCCTCTAGCCTCTTCGAAAATTTGATGTATTTTAGGGCAAATTCAAATTTCATGCATGCAACCAAAGGCAAAAAGCTTCAAAACTTGTTTTTAAGACTTGGTATGGTTCAAGTTTGGTACCAATGTTAAAATACATCATATTTGGATCATTTTGCTCAAGAGAAAGTCACATTTTCGTGCACAATAAGAAAGTCACTCCAAAAATGCAAAATTGGCCAATTCATGAGAAAAGTGTGAGGGCTTAATCTAAGGGCCAGGACTTGTTGCATTTTGATCAAGGGTTGGAAAAGCATTGCACATGGGCTGAGAATGAAAGCAAAGCATGAGGTTGGCATGCTTATCTCACAATTTTGAAATTATGCAAAATCACAAATATCTCATGATCCACACGTGCAAACTTGGGCATTTCTTCAGCATTACATTGTGAGATCACATAAAAGCAGCTAGGGTTTCAGAAAGCTCGACCTCTCTCTCATTCTCTCATTTACAAGTTCTTGCTTCAATTGCATTTTCTCTCATTTCTCTTCATACAAGTGATCAATCTCAAAACCAATTGTGGATTCGTGATCAGTGAGAGCTAAGGATCATTAAGCACCCACTCTTTCAAGCAATCCTCCAAGTTCAACAACATTGCCATTTCAGGGCAGGTGTGAGAGAAGCCTCAGATCCAGCCATCTCCAATGCTTTAGATGCATTTATTTTGCATCTAGAGTGAGTGTAGAGTGATTTGCACGCATCATTTGGTCTTCTATCTCATTGAATCAAGATCTGCAACTCAGGTATGGATCCAAATCTTGAGATATAGAAATGAAATTAATGATGTGTTTTGTGATCTGTGATGTACACTGAGCATTCTGCAATTGTTGGTTTAAAAAATGATGCATCATAGCATGAGATATCTGGACTTTAGTTTTCATGGTCAAACTTTTTTTTCTTCGATCCAAGTGTTTCTTTGAGTTTCATCCAATTTCATGCCCATATTCATGTTCAGCGTGGCTTAATTAGTGAATCTGGAGTTGATTGTTCATTTTTGTGGTGTTTTGTGCTTCTGGTGTGAATTCCGGTGACGGAGCCCTAGCTCCGGTCACCGGAAATTGTAAAAGGTTTGTTAGGGTTTGCTTGAGGTTGAAGAAGACTCAGGTACCGTTAGATCCATCCAGCGTGCCTCCAGATCATGACACCTAGCCCTAAACCACATACCCTCAGTCACGTGAATTGTTATTTCATTTTAATGCCCTGTGTTTCTCAGTCTACCATAGTAACCATGCGTCTCCAATAAGAATCCAGGCTTTGTCCACGTAATTTAATGAAGGCTTCACAGTGTGCGTTTGATTAATCCAGCGTTCCTTGTTTTTTCCAGCTTTATTTCATAATATTCACCATATGAAGCATGAGCCTGCGCAAGATTTGGGCCCAGTCCGTGCTATTAGCACCCCCTCAGCCTCTGGCCCATTTCTTTTCAACGCAAAACCTTTCTCTTCACGCCTCCCACACCTTTTCCTTTTATTTCTTTTTCTTTAATTTTCTTTTATTTCATTTTTAGTTTCTAAATATTAAAAATAGTTCTGATTATCCAAAAATCCCAAAAATATTCATGAGTCATCTTTGAAGTGTCTTTTATTTTTCCATTTTTTTATTTTCCATTTTTTTAATTTCCACGTGTCATAATTAATTCCTTGTTTCAATTGACTTCTTTTTAATCCTTTCTTGAGTACACTGCCTTGTCCAATTTCCATAGACTTCATTATTTGGAGTTTTTTGCTCATTCTTTTTGCTCTGGAATCCTAAGAGGATGTACTTATTGTGTGAGTTTTCTCCTGATTTTTATAAATTTATTCCTTAGGTCTTGGTCCTTTGACTTGTGTTAGAAGTTATTAACCCTAGCTTGTGTTTAAGCCTCCATTTGACCTAGTTTGCTTCTAAATTTTTCCAAACCCTTTTGGCTTATTGATATACCAGGTTTGAAGATCATTTGACTTGAGTTGTGGAATTTTTTAGATGCTTGGTTGATTTAATTTGAATTTTGTCTTGAACCTTGTCCCATTTTGCTTCTTTTGGCTCATTAGCTCTCTTATAAGCTTAGAAGGGCACTTGTGCCAACTTCTCCTTCTCATTTGGGGTTCTTTTGGGGTATGGGTACCTTCCTGGTCATAGTTTAGGGTTTGAGTCTTAGGAATTTTGGTGTCTTGCTTACCTTTAAGTTCTTCCATTCCTTAAGTGTGCTTTCACTTCTTCCTTACTTCTTTCACTCCCATTTTGTGATTGTTTGGTATTATGTATCCATTCTCTTCATATTGCTAGCTTCTTAAGCTCTTCCTTGATTTGTGTTGGTTCTGGTCTTGTGCATTGAGTCCATGTTTGTGCATCTTTGCCTTGCATCTTTCATAAGTGTGCATTTGTTTTCATATGTGTTTCATATTGCATCATGTTGACTTGTAAGCTTTATCTCTCATTCTTTTGAGTTGCATTTGCATTGAGAATGTGTACATATCATTTCACTTCTGTTTGTATGATGATGGCATGTTATTTTGTTCATTTCATTTCATTTGTATTCACTTTGCTAACCTTGCAGGGGCTATAGTAAGTGTGAGGTGTGGAAGTTGAGTTCCACATCTCCAACTCTCATCTCTTCTTCTTATGTTTATTTATACTAACTATTTTTCTTGTTGGGCTTAGGCCTTTCTCATCTCTTCTTCTATCTTCTTCTTTCCTTCTTCATTAGGATAGAAAACCACACTAACCTTAGGACATCCATGCATGATAACACTTAGGATTCTTTAGTTCCCCTTTAGAATTTTGCCTTTGTGATCCTTTTGGTTCTTCTTCTCTTCTCATCTCATAATCATAAAAAACATCTTAATAATGTTTGAAGTGATATCTTGATCAATAGCCTTATCCCATGAGGTGTGCTTGTAGTCTTCCCATCTTGGGATAGTACAAGTTTACCTTGTGATGCACAAGTCTGATCAAGGTATCTTCTTCATCAAGAAAAGCATAAAAAAACACTTCTTCATCTGTAAATACCAAAAACACTTAATAAGTTAACAAGTTAGTGAGCTTAGGCCCTAATCTTTGGGTTAAGGTTTTGGGGATCTTCTCCTTACTTGAGTGTGCTTGTTCTATTATTCCATCTTGGAATGTAGTGACAAGTGCACATTCCATGGAAAAGAGCTTGAGTTCACTTACTTGTGATACACTCATAAAAACTTCATAAAAAACACAAACAAACAATAAGCGTCTTTCCTTCGGGAATTCTTCTCTCACCTCCTTCGCTCCGTACGCGAACTTGCTCCTACTTGTCACTTTGCAAGACGGTTACGCACCCGTGGTCCGAGTCTGCAACACCCGAGCAATGGCATAGGCAGTTCAAGCCTTCATACACAAGCAATTTTTTCCACCTCTAGTTATGGGAACTACGGCGACTCTGATCCTCATTGTCCAGATGAGGTACGTAGGCAGCGGGGTAGGGCCCGTTCGAGCACAATCTTTATTTTCCCTACATTTTTTCTCTTTGTTTTCTCATCCAGTTCTTTTCTCAGTTTATTTCCAATTTCTTTTATTTTGCTGCAGCTTTCATACCCTCACCCTTTGAAATAGTTCCCTTTGCAAGCGTGGATCCCGTCGGGTACAACGGACGATCTGGGTGCTAATACCTTCCCAGGTCGTAACCGACTCCCGAGCTCAGTCTCTTTGGTTCGTAGGACCTGTGTCCTTCCTCTTATTTCTTCAGGTTTGTGCAGCATTACCATTCCCTTTCTTCAGGGATAAAAATGCCTGGCTGGCGACTCTATTCTTTTTCCGCGCCACTTTCGCGTTTGTACCAGGATGGAAATCCGGGGAGCGACAGCTGGCGACTCTGCTGGGGAGAGCAACCCAGAATCTCTGGTTCCCCTGTGAGTCTCTCCTAGCGCTTGTTTGTTGTTGTTTCTTTGGGTGATGTTTGTTTGCTGTGGTGTGTTGTATTTTATTGTTGTTTATTTACGGCTTTCATGTATATATACTGGACTGTCTGGACTGGTTTTCTATTTGGTGGGATGGGTGTTACTTGTTTATGAGAGATGAGCTCATTACCACGGCTCGAGAGCACCTTAGGACTTAGAGTGGTTCCACTTTGGCCTCATGAGATCTTGTCATGGGGCTAGTAGTGAGTTCCACACCCAGGTTGCGATTGTCTTGGAAATGTCTTGATTTGGGGATCTTCCTCTCTTATTACATAACCTTGACAGTTATGTGCAGCTGGGGACCGATTATTGAGAACCTTGTGGAAACATCCCTCTTTAGTGATGACAGTGGCAGCCCACATTGTGTGGCAAACCCATTCGCATCCGAGGGCCCACCTGGGAATCACATAGGATGACCTTGTGTCCTGGACTCAGCTGAGGCCTCCCTGCGTGGTATATAATGCCAAACTGATTCCCTGATTTGGTCATGAGCCATTTCTCGGAGATGGTGACAGTATTATTGCTATACGGCTTTGAGAGTCCGTGATGTCTGACCCGGAGCCTACTACCAGTGAGATTGGGAAGGGGTTTACAGGTGTGCAGGAACCCATGGCCTCAACATACACTCATTATCAGTGGTCCCATGGTTATGATCTTTGGTTCTATGGTCCTATGGTTCTGGAGTTCTGGTTTTCTTGGTACTGTGGTTCTGAGATCTTCTATCAGAGAGTTATGATTCAGAGGACTTTTGGTTTGCTAGTTGATCAGAGGGGCCCTTGTGTTCAGTGTCCAATTCAGATGGTCCCAGTTGATCATATGCTTGCATTGCATTGCATTTGCATCATTCTTGCATTAACTATTTATGTTTCCCATTTTTTCAGGTCATTATTCTTAATCAGCTCCTAGTTCTGGTAAATCTTATCTCCATGGCAGAAATCAGAAGAGTTCCAAGGAAAAAGAATGTTCACTATACTTTTCTTCAGCCTGAAGTTAGAAGTGTTCAGAGGTTAGCAGGTCTAATGAATGACCAAGTCTTGGGTAATTTCAAGAAAAGATATGGCCAGATACTGAAGTTTGTGGACAAGCCCACTGCAGACCAGAAGGACAGTTTGCATACTCTGTTGCAGTTTTATGATCCTCTACTGCGTTGCTTTGTTTTTCCAGGTTACATCTTAGCTCCTACATTGGAAGAGATCTCCAGCATGCTGAATGTTCCAGTCAGAGAGACATTGCCATATGGGTCTAAGGTTGTGCTTAAAGATGAAGACATAGCCAAGGTTTGTCGTCTGCCAGCTGCTACAGTTAAGAAGGCTCTGAAAGAGAGTGAAGGCAAAGGACTCCCTTGGAGTGTGATCATACCAGAGGCAGAGAGATATGCTACAGAAGCTAATTGGATTGACTTTGGTGCTTTGTTAGCATTGATGGTGTATGGGTCCAGCTTGTTCCCAGGAGAGAAGGAATTTGTCAGCTTGGAGGTGATCTCAATCTTTGCCAAAGGCAATCCAGTGCCTACTCTTTTGGGTGACTTCTAGTACAGTGTGCATTACAGGAATGAGAAGGGTAGGGGTGGTCCAGTATGCTGTTGTGCTCCTTTGTTTGCTGAGTGGTTTGCCAGATAGCTACCTAAATCAGGTGCCTTCAAGGAGATAAGGGATGAGTGGAGATGGTCCAGAAGACTGATGGGTTTAACTTCTGAAGATATTGCCTGGGGATATGACAGAGATCTACTAGGTAAAGAGTTGCTGGTTAGTTGCGGAAGATTTGCTGGAGTGCCTTTGTTGGGAAGGAAGGGTGTCATCAGTTATCATCCAACATTAGCCAGGAAACAGTTTGGCTACCCTTTGAAAGATCCTCCACAGATGGAAGAGTTTGCTGAGTCCTTGTACTTTCCTGCTGAAGGAAACAAGGAGTTAGTTCAACAAGCAGTCCAAGCTTGGGCTCACAGGATAAGAAAGGGTAAGAAAGACTTTGGTAGAGTTGATCCCAAGACGTATCCACCATTTGCTGCATGGTTGCAAAGACATGTAGAAGAAGTTCTCATGCCAATCTCAGTTGAAGCTCCACTTTATCCCAGAGAAGTTTCAATCCAGAGTGGTATTGTTTCCCTTGAAGAGTACAAGAAGCTAGAAGCTCAGCTGCATGAAGTTAGAGTGGAGAATGCTGAAATGGTAAGCCTATACCATCTTGCTAACAGGGCCAAGAATGAAGCAGAAGGTAAGCTGCAGAAGATCCAAGCCTCTTTAGAAGCTAAAGAGAAGGACTTTGCTGGAAGGGAAGCTCACTTTCACAGGTTGGGTCTAATGGAGGCTAAAAGAGAAGCTGAACGCAAAAAGACTTTGAAGACTCTCAAGGATGCTCGTCAATCCATTGTTTGGTTGCAAGGCCAAAGGGAGGAAGAGCAGAAGAAGTTCAGAGAGAAAGAAGAGTTCTTTGAAGTGCAAATGGCCTTCAAGAAGGAGGAAGTGGAGCAAGTCCACACCATCCAGAGGGAAAAGACCCAACAGCTAGCACAAAGCCAGATAGCCTTGGAGGAAGCAAGGAAAGAGATTGAAGAGCTCAAGCTGAGAGCGGGTGTCAAGAAGAGCAGAGCAGAGGTGGCAGAGCCTGGGTCTTTGGCTTAGTTGTTTATTTTTCAGACTACCTACAGACTTGTTGTAGGAGTCTTGCTTTATTTTGTATTTTATTCATGTACTAGCTTGTAACCCTTCGGGGAATATTTCTGTTTGTATTCTGACTTTTAGCCTGCAGTGGGTTGTCCATGATATAGTGTTAATATGCAAGTTATCTTTTCTGAATATGCAAGATTCATCTGTCTGATATTGCTAATGTCTGAACACTCATCAAAGAGAAAGTTTGAAAGTTATTACTGAAAGTGACTGTCTGGAGTAGATGCCAGAACTAGGGCATGCAAATGCTTAAAACCTGGGAACATGAACAGTTACATTGCATATAACCTGTTTGTTTGTTTTGTAGGTAGTGCTTCAGTTGCTAACGTGTTTTGTGTTTCAGGCACTATAGCTCCCCGGAAAGTTCGGGAACAACCAGTCGCACACAGATATCCAACAAAGGTTAACAGAGAGAGAATTATGGACCAGATGCAAGCTGACTTAGCTGACTTGAGGCTAAGGATGGATAACTTTATGACACTGATGGCAGGCATGGGTCATAATCAAGAGTGTCTGCGGGAGATGATAGAAAATGGTCAACCCAGGAACAACACTGGTACTGCTGATGGTAATCGTAATGGTGCGGGCGCACGTCAAGTGGAAGTCCCTGTAACACAGCCAGGGGTGACTATAATCAATGATGGGCTGAATAATATTCAAATGGATAACCAGGACGAACAGTTCACTCTGCTGGACGAAGCTGAAGGTCAGGGGGCTGAGATGAACAAGAGGTTTGAGGAAATGGCAGAACAAATCAAGGCTATTCAGTCCCAGAGCTCTTTGGTATTTGACATCACATATTTGGGCTTGGTTCCTGGGGTCAGGATCCCTTACAAGTTCAAAGTTCCAACCTTTGAGAAATATAATGGCACTGCATGCCCAAAGACCCATCTTCAATCCTTCGTGGGAAGGATCGCTGCTCACACCGATGATGAAAAACTCTGGATGTACTATTTCCAAGACAGCTTGGTTGGAGCTTCTCTGGAATGGTATATGAAGCTTAGCAGAGTCAACATAAAAAGCTGGAAAAACCTAGCAGAAGCTTTTGTGAGACAATATCAGTATAATTTGGACATGGCTCCAAATCGCAAGCAATTGCAGCACATGGCTCAGACTGCTAAGGAAGGTTTCAAAGAATATGCTCAGAGGTGGCGTCAGCTCGCTGCCAGAGTGCAACCACCGCTGTAAGAGAACGAGATGGCTGACATGTTTATGGGGACTCTGCAGGGTGTGTTTCTTGAAAGATTGGCGTCCAGTTCTGCCACCAAATTCAATGATATTGTTATTGCTGGAGAGAGGGTTGAGACCTTGCTAAAGATGGGGAAGATCCAAGATATAAGTGCTAGCAGCTCAAATGGAGCGAGGAAAGCTTTCAGTGGACCTCCTAGGAGAAGAGAGGGTGAGACAAATGTTGTGTTTGGCCGAGGCCGGGGCCGTGGTTATAGAAGACCGTATGAGCATGTGGCAGCAGTCACAATTCCTTCTGCTCCAGTGCAACAGATGCAACCTCCTCAACAACAGCAACCACAAAGAACCAATTATCAGCAGAGACTGTATCAGCCAAGGCAAACTCGCCCGGCTAATAGGGTGATTGAGGCCATCCCCATGACTTATGCTGCTTTGCTTCCAAGACTGCTAGAACTCAATCTGATTCAATTGAGAACTTTGGCACCACCACCTCCTGGAGAGCTTCCAGTGGGTTATGATGTCAATGCAATATGCGCTTTTCACTCTGGGGCACCCGGGCACTCGACTGAGAAGTGCAGGGCCCTACATCACAAGGTTCAAGACTTGATAGACTCCAAAGCAATCAACTTCGCACCACCGTCGAATGTTAATTCGAACCCTATTCCGAATCATGGAGGGGCTAGAATCAATGCTGTTGAGGATGGTGAAAAGTTAAGTCTTGTGTTGAGTATTGAAGAAGTGAAGACTCCTTTGAGGGTAGTGAAAGAGAGGCTGCTGAATGGTCAAGTGTTTCCAGGATGTTGTGTTGGTTGTGAAGAATGTCTGAGTTCAGAGAATGGGTGTGAGAAGTTGAAGATGAGATTGCAAAGTTTGATTGATGATGGATCTTTGCAGTTCAATAGAGTTGGTACTGAAGCTGATGATGTGTCAACCATAACTATTTTCTATGATGAAGCAAAGATGCCTGCCAGAAGAGAGCCCGTAACCATTTATGCTCCGGAGATTAGTCTTGTGACTATCACCATGCCTGGGCATGTTCCTTACACAGACGATAAAGCCATTCCATGGCATTACGGCTCAGATGTATATGTGGCTGGACAGAAGATTGAGAGCAAGTTTGTTGCTGTTAACCCGACTGTAGAGAATGTCGGAGGAGTTGGAGGCTTTACCAGAAGTGGTCGTTTATTTTCTCCCCCTGTGCTAAGAGGGGATCCCGAGGCTGAAGCTTCATCCAAAGCCAAAGGAAAGCAAGCTGTGACTGACGAATCAACTACTCCTGTGGCTGGACAGGGTACATTTGAAAAAGAGGTAGAGGAATTCATGCGCATTATCAAAAAGAGTGATTATAAGGTGGTCGATCAGCTAAACCAAACACCTTCTAAGATACCCATCTTATCACTACTGATGTGTTCTCCCGCACACAGAGAGGCCTTATTGAAAGTGTTGCAAATGGCCTATGTTCCTCAAGAAATCACTGTCAACCAACTTGAAGCTGTTGTAGGCAGTGTTAATGCAAGCCATGGGCTTGGCTTTATAGACAGAGACCTCACGTCAGAGGGACGAAACCACAACAAAGCACTACATATTACTATGGAGTGCAAGGGTGTTGTGTTGTCACATGTTCTTGTAGACATAGGCTCTTCCCTTAATGTGCTTCCGAAGAAGGCATTAATGAAGCTCAATGTTGATGGGATAGTCCTGAGACCAAGTGATTTGATTGTCAAAGCTTTCAATGGTTCGAGAAGGTCAGTTTTTGGAGAAGTTGAGTTGCCCGTCAAAATAGGTTCTCAAGTTTTCAAAAGTGTCTTCTACGTCATGGACATCCAGCCTGCGTACAGCTGCTTGTTGGGACGCTCATGGATACATGCTGCTGGAGTTGTAACTTCAACCCTGCATCAGAAGCTCAAATATGTGGTTGACGGTCAGTTTATCACAATATGCGGAGAGGAAGACATCTTCGTAAGCCACTTGTCATCATTCAAGTATGTAGAGATGGATGGAGAAATCCATGAGACTTTATGCCAAGCCTTCGAAGCAGTCAACGTCAGCATCTTGACTCCCGTGGAGAAGAGCAGTGAGAAGGAGGGTACATCCATCCATTCCTACAAAGAGGCAAAAAAGGTTGTTCAATCAGGCAGTGCCCAAGGCTGGGGCAAATTGCTGGAGCTAGAAAAGAAAGATGACAAGTTTGGCTTGGGTTATCATCCTGGTGGATCTACTCCAAGTGGTAAGGCTATCACCTTTACAAGCGCTGGATTGCTCGAACGCAACCAGATCTGTACAGTAAGCCAAGATGGGGACAATGATGGTGACTGGGACAACTGGATTCACCCGTGCGCGCCCGGAGAGGAGCTAAGGAACTGGTATGCTGAAGACATTTTTCAAGTTACCTGGCACTCAGAGTAATTCATTTGTTTCCTTTTATTATCATGTTGCATTGTCAAATCCAGCATTCTGCCTAAGATGCTAGGATCCATTGTATTGGGCCACCATGTTTTGTATGCATCTTATTTTTATCATGAAATAAAAGGACATTTTCAGACAAATTGTGTTCTCTTTCTTTTCTTTTAATTTTTTTCACAAAAATAAAAAATAAAAATGGAAATGTGTTTTTCCTTTTTGTTTTTGTGTTAGTGTCTCTTTTTCAAAATGAGCAGATTCTGAAATAAGCACATCATCTGTGCAGTGTTGATCATCCGGATTCCATTGATAACGTTCCTGCTATGATCACGCATGACTTTGACAATCCTGTCTACCAAGCTGATGAAGGGGTTGAGGAAGACTGTGAACTCCCTGAAGAATTGGTCAGATTGTTGAAACAAGAGGAACGGGTTATTCAGCTTCATCAAGAACAGATTGAGATCATCAACATTAGCAGTGAAGATGTGAAGAAAGAGATCAAGATTGGGGCCAGTCTGCAGGCCGATGTCAAGAAAGAGCTGATCAGTATGCTGCGTGAGTATGTGGATATCTTTGCTTGGTCATATCAAGATATGCCAGGGTTGGATACCGACATCGTTGTGCATAGGCTACCTATGAGAGAGGACTGTCCTCCTGTGAAACAGAAATTGAGAAGAACTCGTCCTGACATGGCGATGAAGATTAAAGAGGAGGTTCAGAAGCAATGGGATGTCGGGTTCCTTGTTGTGACTAGTTACCCACCTTGGGTAGCTAACATTGTACCTGTACCAAAGAAGGACGGCAAGGTCCGGATGTGCGTTGACTACCGGGATTTGAACAGAGCGAGCCCAAAAGATGATTTTTCGTTGCCACACATTGACGTGTTGGTAGACAATACTGCTCAATTCTCGGTATTTTCCTTCATGGATGGCTTCTCCATAATCAGATTAAGATGGCGCCGGAAGACATGGAGAAAACAACGTTCATTACCCCGTGGGGTACATTCTGTTATAAGGTCATGCCCTTTGGTTTGAAGAACGCCGGGGCAACTTATCAACGGGCGATGGTCACACTGTTCCATGACATGATACATAAGGAGATTAAGTGTTATGTGGACGATATGATTGCTAAATCCCGAGACGAAGAAGAGCATCTGGTCAACTTGAAGAAGTTGTTTGATAGGTTGATCAAATACAAGCTGAGGTTGAATCCAAACAAGTGCACTTTCGGAGTGCGTTCCGGGAAACTGCTGGGTTTCATTCTTAGTCAGAAAGGAATTGAGGTAGATCCTGCAAAGGTAAAAGCAATTCAAGATATGCCTGCACCGAGGACAGAAAAAGAAGTGTGCGGGTTCTTAGGGAGGTTGAACTACATTTCTCGGTTCATATCTCATCTAACTGCCACGTGCGAACCAATATTCAAATTGCTAAGAAAAGAGCAAACGGTCAGGTGGAACGATGATTGTCAAAGAGCTTTCGACAAGATAAAAGAATATTTGCAGGAGCCTCCACTTCTTATGCCTCCAGTTGAGGGAAGACCATTAATTATATACTTGACCGTGCTAGAAGGGTCAATGGGGTGTGTTCTAGGCCAACATGACGAGTCTGGTCGAAAAGAGTACACTATTTATTACCTTAGCAAAAAGTTTACCGACTGTGAATCCCGATACTCACTGCTCGAGAAAACTTGTTGCGCTTTGGTATAGGCTGCTCGCCGACTGAGACAGTACATGTTGACTCATACCACACTGCTCATTTCCAAAATGGATCCTGTCAAGTACATCTTTGAGAAACCAGCGTTGACCGGAAGGATTGCTAGGTGGCAAATGATTTTGACAGAATATGATATCCAGTATACTTCTCAGAAGGCCATCAAGGGAAGTGTATTGTCAGATTACCTTGCACAACAACCTCTTGAAGATGATTATCAGCCAATGAAGTTTGATTTCCCTGATGAGGACATCATGTACCTCAAAGCAAACGATTGCGAGGAACCACTTCCGGAAGAGGGGCCAGACCCTGAATCCAAATGGAAGTTGATGTTTGATGGGGCTGTCAATATCAATGGACGTGGAGTTGGTGCCGTTCTTATCACTCTCGAGGGTGTTCACTTTCCCTTCGTTGCCAGAATTACTTTTGGTTGCACCAACAATGAAGCGGAATACGAGGCATGCATAATGGGAATAGAGGAGGCAATTAATCTTCGGATTAAGAACCTCGATATATTCGGAGATTCAGCCCTCGTCATTAACCAAGTTACCGGCAAGTGGTATACGCATCAAGAGCATCTAATTCCATACAGGGATTATGCTAGAAAACTGTTGACGTTCTTCATGACAGTTAAACTTCAGTACATACCACGTGATGAAAATCAGTTTGCCGACGCATTGGCCACTCTTTCTTCGTCAATCAAAGTCTTGTGCTGGAATTATGTGCCCAAAATTGACATATCCAGGCTTGACGCTCCAGCTCATGCCTTCTCTGTAGATGCTGTGTCTGACGAGAAACCTTGGTATTTTGATATCAAGCTATTCCTGGAAAAGCAAGAATACCCAGCGGGGGCATCTTCCAATGTACAAGAGAAACTTTGACATGGTCTTGCTCAGATGCGTGGATAAACACGAAGCAAGCCTGTTAATGCAGGAAGTCCACGAGGGATATTTCGGTACCCATGCAGGAGGGCATGCTATGGCAAAGAAATTGCTGAGATCAGGGTATTACTGGATGACAATGGATGCAAACGGTTGTTCATTCGCTCGTAAGTGCCACAAGTGCCAGATATATGCAGACAAGGTGCATGTTCCTCCAAGCCCGCTCAACGTCATGTCATCTCCTTGGCCCTTTTCTATGTGGGGCATTGACATGATCGGGAAGATAAAGCCTACTGCTTCAAATGGCCATCGCTTCATCCTGGTCGCGATTGATTACTTCACCAAATGGGTGGAAGCAGCATCTTATGCCAACGTCACTCATCAAGTGGTGGCAAGATTTCTGAAAAGGGATATCATATGCAGATACGGAGTGCCCAAAAGGATCATTATTGACAATGGTTCTAATCTCAACAACAAGATGATGGCAGAGTTGTGTCGGGACTTCAAGATCCAGCATCACAATTCTTCTCCTTACCGACCAAAGATGAATGGTGCGGTAGAGGCAGCAAACAAGAATATCAAGAAGATTGTGCAGAAAATGGTTGTCACCTACAAAGATTGGCATGAGATGTTACCATTTGCGCTGCATGGGTACCGAACGTCAGTCAGGACGTCAACAGGGGCAACTCCCTTCTCTCTGGTATATGGCAAGGAAGCAGTCCTGCCTGTTGAAGTTGAGATTCCTTCATTGCGTGTGATGATGGATGTAAAGCTTGATGAGTCTGAATGGGTGCGTGCTCGTTACAATCAGCTATGTCTAATTGAGGAAAAGAGATTAGCGACTATCTGTCAGGGTCATCTTTATCAGAGGAGAATGAAGCGAGCATTCGACCAACGAGTACGTACTCAGGAGTATCAAGTGGGAGAGCTTGTGTTGAAAAGGATCATTCCTCCAGGTTCAGATCACAGGGGCAAGTGGACCCCAAACTACGAAGGACCATTCATAGTGAAGAAAGTCTTCTCAGGAGGAGCACTGATGCTCACCACTATGGATGGAGATGACTTCCAGTCCCCTGTTAACTCGGACGCAGTTAAAAAATACTTCGCATAAAGAGACCCGCTGGACACAAAAACAGAATTATAGTCCCGGCAAAAAAAGGGCATCCCGACGAGCTAAAAACAGAATAAAAAGCTCGGGCAAAAGTTAGGGAAAATAAATAAATAAAATGTACACCCGCTGAGTTGAAAAGCCACATTGGACAGTTCAGGCAAAAAAGGGTATCCCGGTGGATTGAAAACCCGAAAGGGCGATCCACGCAAAACAAGGGAATAAGCGAACAACTGCGATCCGAGTAATCTGAACCACATCATCATTTCGTACAACTTGACAATATCAGAATGATAGGAATCAGTCCCCCCATCCTCTCAGAAAGCGAAGCAGAATGGAGAGTCTCGAAGACATGCTGGTCATAGCAGAAATGGAACTCCTTGGAATGTCGTGTCCATTGCCATTAGGATGGTTTCTTTTCTCATTTTTATGGTGGCTACCTCTTTCCAGGTGGTTGCTTCCTGATGTAAATCTTTGCCTATTCAGAGGCCTTTCAATAAAAAGAATATTCAGTCAAAAAGTTGTGTGTGTTTATTTTTGTTTGCAAAATGTCCTGAATTTTTGGCAAAAATAGCATTGCATTTAAACATGGTGATAATTTTAAAAGGAAAATGACATGCAGGGAAACTGTAAACCCTCTTTGAGTGTCGGGTGATGATGGATGAACAGATCATACCATGCAAGTCCTTGGGGCACACTTGTATTTTTTGTTGTTGCAGGTTGCAGGATGGCGTCACATTCTCCCAAGCAGTTTACTCTTCCCCAGTAGAGTATCTCCAGCATAATTCTTCCCCAGCTAAGCCTTGGCAAGCAGCCCAAGCAGTTTATTCTTCCCCAGTGGAGTGCCCAACAGGTAGCTGAATGCCTGGTATCCCCATATAGTTAGAATTGTCAGAATTCTATCCCCAGCAAGGGTCACAACCAGAGTTCAGAATTGGCACAATGCTCTCCCCAGCCAGAACATTGTTGAAGCATCTTTCCCAACCAAGTCTGAAGATGATTTTGTCCCCACAGAGTTCATATCTGATTTTCACTTCCGTCAGTGAAATATTCCCCAGCGAAGTTGCCATTCTGTTGGTCAATTTGATGATACAAGCAGGTATTCATCACCTTAGTCAGAGTTAGGTATTCAGGCCTCCGAACTTGTCTTTCCCTGCAGAGTTGTACCTCTTGCTGCCAATCAGGCATTTGTTTGTTGCTCGTCTGCATCTTCCTGGCACTCGTCTATGTTTGGATATATAACCTCTGTTTGTTGGTCGTATGCAATTTCCAACACTCATCTGTGTTGTGATCTTTCTGATAGCTCGTCTGCAGTTTCCGACACTTGTCTGTGATTGGTGTCCATTTGGTTGTTGCTCGTCTGCAATTTCCAGTACTCGTCTGTGTAACCTGTTTGTTGTTGCTCGTCTGCACTTCTCCAGCACTCGTCTGTGTTCATGCTTTATTGTTGCTCGTCTGCGTCTTTCAACACTCGTCTGTGTTATCCCTAAGCAGATTTTTCCCCAGCAGTGACATATTATTACTTTACTGTTGATTGTTTGCGCTTCTCAGCACTCGTATGTGTTCGCATTTTTTTTGTTCGTCGGTAATTTCCAGCACTCGTCTGTGTTTGTACTTTATTGTTGCTCGTCTGCACCTCTCAACACTCATCTGTGTTATCACTTTGGTATTGCTCGTCTGCTTTCCCCAGCAGTGGTCCATGATTACCTTGATATTGCCCGTCCGCACTTTCCAACACTCGTCTGTGTTTGATACTTGACATTTTTGTTGTTGCTTGGCTGCAATTTCCAGCACTCGTCTGTGCTTTGAAGTGTAATGTTTCTGTTTGCTCTCAACACTCGTCTGTGTTTGACTTTTGACATTTGATATTGCTCGTCTGCACTTTCCAACACTCGTCTGTGTTTGGTATATGAATACTGTGGTGGTTGCTCGTCCGCATTCTCCAGCACTCGTCTGTGTTCGCATTTTAGTGCTCGTCTGCAATTTCCAGCACTCGTCTGTGTTCGATATGTTATCTCTGCTAATTGCTCGTATGCAGTTTCCAACACTTGTCTGTGTTTGGAATACATTACCTGAATGAAGCTCGTCTGCTTTGTTTGGATACTCGTCTGTATCATCCCTAACACTCATCTGTGTTAGGCTTACATCTGTATGTGTGGATTTGCTGATTATCTTGATATTCTTCTGTTGCTACTCCAAATGCTCGTCTGTGTTTGAATTTCTGGTATTCGTCTATACCAGTGGCTGATACTCGTATGTATCATTGCCTGAAGCGCTCGTCTGTGTTTCTTAGATCATCGTCTGATACTCGTCTGTATCATTGACTTTTGGCACTCGTCTGTGTTATCTTGATGATCATCCAATACTCGTTTGTATTGAAGAGGTTTAAAATCCTGACTGTGGGAATAAATGTCAAAATGGTTACCGGTCCTGGCATAACAGGTAAATCCGAAGGAGGTTCGTCTGTCTCAGGCACTTATTATTGTTGCACCTGGCGTAACAGGTTTGCTCTAAGAAGACTCGTCTGTCCTGTACCATATATCCACGGATAATATATGAAGAAGGTTCGTCCACCTTGATTATGCATGTCTATCCCACAGACTTTAGTGCATCCCGGTCCTGGCGTAACAGGTATATCCGAAGGAGATTCGTCTATCTCAGGTCATATGTTTTTGTTTGAGGACTCGTATGTCCAGCTTCTGGCGTCACAGGATTGTTCGAAGAAGACTCGTCTGTCAAAGAATTCTCTTATATTTGTTTCAACTTGGAAGAAGCTCGTCTGCTTTTCCTCCCTTTCAGTCACCAAAGCGTCATTTGGTTGGGTTTATTTCCCAGTGTTGCATTCTTCGTCAGAGTGCAAATTTCTGGTCTTTTTGGTATTCAACCACATTTTATCTTGAACGGTCGATAACTCGTGCTACTGTCCTTTTCAGATCAACAGTTGTTTGAATAGGGGCAGTTGTAACACCTCAAATTTTCCCTCTTCATTTTTAGCATCATATCACATCATATTCATCATGAGCATACCATATTCTCAGCATCCTAACATGGAAAGATGAGGCATAACATTCTTCATGTCCTAGCATCAAGCATATGGTCATCTATGGAGGTTCTTGAGGCATCACAAGCCATGACAAGGGTCCCAATGGTTTTGTACAAGTCTTATGAGTGGCCTACACTCCATTTACAAGATCAAGTCCATTTGCAAAAGCTCATAAGGTTGAATGATCATCAGAGATCTCAGGACAAGGCAAAGCTCCTACACAAGGCATCTAAACTAGGGTTTGAGATTCAAGCACCAAAATCTCACAAATTTGGCCATTTCATTTGGGCAAAGTCTTCCATATGTCAATAGGATCCTAGGTGTCAATTTTCATGAGAAAATTCCATGTGGAAGTCAGAGAATGCCTCAGTTGCTTGCAGATGAAGTAATTGGTCAACTGTGCCCTTAAAAAGTCAACTGTGTGATTTCAAGGGGTTTAACCCAACCTTTTTGGCCAAGGGGTGTCCTTAAAATGTTATAAGAGGTTTGGAATGATCAAAGTTCAAGAATCATGGATATTTGAAGCTTTTTGCAAAATTGGTACAAAGTTGGTTTTTGAGATTTTCCAAATTTGGCAACTTTTGCCCTAATTTTCAAATGGCCTTAACATGATCAAAAATTCTTCAAATGGACCAAAGTCAAACATGAAAGTTGGAGATTAAGGGATCCCATTTTCAAAAATTACAAGTACTTTTTCATGGTATTTGTGGTTCATCCTCTAGCCTCTTCGAAAATTTGATGTATTTTAGGGCAAATTCAAATTTCATGCATGCAACCAAAGGCAAAAAGCTTCAAAACTTGTTTTTAAGACTTGGTATGGTTCACGTTTGGTACCTGTAAACACCCCAAATTTGCCCTCACTCATTTCACCATGGCTTGTGTTTCTTTTCATATTGCATAAGTTCAATCATATCATTTCATAGTGCATTTTTGCTTCACTGCATTGGTTCTAAGTCATCTGCATCTAGGGTTTGTGATATGAGCCATCCCTGAGCTATCTGAGCCACTCCAAAGGTCTTCAATCATCTCAAGATGGTCCATGTATGTCCAAGCATCATATTATATCCTCCCAAGATCAAGAAAGTCAGAAAATCACAAGAACTGAGAAAGGCATGGAAGCAGAGTCAAGCTTAACTGCACAGATGACCTAAAATTAGGGTTTTGGTTTCAGAGGCCATAACTCCAAATTTTTTAGTCATTCTTATTTCTATGGGTCTCTATATGGTGTAAGGATCATGCATACCAATTTTCATGAAGAAATTCAATGGGGAAGGCATTTGATCAATAGATGACTTCTTGAGCAGGTTAGTGCAAAATCAGGGCATCTGAGGCCCCCAATCATCCAACCAAAGGGTCTTCTCCATCATTTTGAGTGTATATGATCTTTATTTGATCTTAGAAGAAGTTAGAAGTTCACAAAATTGAATAATTTCAAGCCATTTGCAAAGTTTCCATTTTGGGAAAGTGACTTGTAATGCAAACTTGCCATTTTGGGAAAGTTTTTCAACCTCCTCTTTTTGATTCAAAAATGATTCAAATGAAAAATTCTTGGTCATGAAAGTTGTAGATTGGATCATTCCCTTTTCAAAAAGTACAATAACTTGACCTAATTCATCATAGAACTCAAGTTATGGCTTTGCAAAGTTGGGAAAAATCACTAAATTTCTCTTATGCACCAAAGAGGGAAGTTTGCAAAAACACTTGCCAAAGCCAAATGTGACTTCTAATTGACTTCTAAGCATTGCACAAACATCATACATGACATAAAATTCAGAATTGCCCAAAGATTTCTCAAGTTTCATGCCTTGATCATTAAGATTTCTCAAAGGGGCCAAAACCTTCATAATTTGCAAAACACCCCATAACTTTCTTCTCTCTTGCTGCCTTGCCTCAAAACTGATCCCATGGACCTCCCTAAAGCCAGCTGCGCAGGACACCCCATTGTCCTTGGCCTGCCATGTTCCCATACCTCAAGTACACCAACTCTTGACTTTATGCATTTTGCCCCATACCAATCAACACAGGCCATCACCCACCCTCTGACCTATCCCAACATGATATGTGTACCAAAAGCAAGCCATTCCATAACATAACACAAGCTGAAACCTCCAAGAACTCAGCAATCACAAAAACTCCCTCTTATGCAAAATCCTTCGAAATTCATAGCTCAGCCATCAAACCTCAAAATAAATTCCATCATTCAACTCCATATCCATTGCTGATCACTTCCCACCCTTCATTTTTCCCTAAAACACCATGAATCAAAAACACGATTTTGACATTGCTTGAACTGAATTTCTGCCAACTTCGTTTGGAGACCATTTAAACTCCAACCAAGCATCACAAACACTTCAGGAGGATCATTGGAGCTGATTTGAAGCAAAGAAGCAGCCAGCCAGTGCCATTTTCGAAAGCTTCAGTTCAGGTATTATCAAGAACATTTTTTCCAGAAATGATTTCTTAAGTTCTTAGATTGTTCTCCTTGCTTCACTGATCACACTGCACCTTTTGGTTTTGAAAATGATCCAGTTTTAAGCATGTATGAAGCTTCTGAAATTTCTGAGAATTTTTCCGTTTTACTTCGAATCTCTCTGTTCATGTGAAATAAATTATGTTTGATGGCTGATTCTTGTTTAGAATGGGGTGGGGATCATTTCTGGAGAGTTTAAGGGCTTAGGGTTGCGTATTGAGAGAGATTGAGTGAGAGGGTAGCCGGAGAAGATGACCGGAACACTGTTCCGGTCACCTGAAAGTGATTAGGGTTCAGATTAGGGCTTAATTGTGTAATTAGCGTAGTTTGAATTTTGGCCGTTGGATAGAGCGCGAAATCAATTCCCTCCCCTTTCCATTTGAATCTGGGCCACTGGATCAGCATACTTCCATTAATTCACATTTTAATTTCATTTTAATTGCATTTCTTTGTACATTTTATTAAAAATAGCAAAACACTTTCAAAAAAAAATTTCTTTTGCATTTTCCTTTCAAATATTTTTCTCATTCCAAAAATGATTTTTATTTTATTTTTTGCATAAATTTCGTATTTTTAAAATATTTAAATGTTTATTTTAATTAATTAATGAGAATTAATTAATTAAAATACCATTTAAGTTTCTAAAAATCACCAAAAAAATCATATTGCATCTTGATACATTTAGAGACATTATCAAACCCTTCACACAAATTTCTTTTTGGTCCTTGACCTATTTTGACATTTTTCTTTGGATTTAGGGTTCTTGAAAGTCAATATTTTTACCCTAACTTGGAAAAATCCTTTTTGCCTAACCATGAAGAGTTTGATAATGGTTCTTTTTGCATTGCATTCTGTAGATGTTAAGAATTGGCAGAATTTTTGACAAACAAGAAGTGTTGAACTTAGTTCAGGATGTCACACCAGATGTTGTGACATTGTCAAACAGAGTATAAGATAATGAATTAAGTTCAGACATCAGGATGTCACACCAGATGTTGTGACATTGTATACCTGCTACCAGACTTAAATGATGCATAACAGAACTGAGTAAATTCAGGGAATTTATCTGGAATTAATTGTGAATAGATAAACAATACAAGGCGCATCTATAGGGAGCTTAGTTATCTGATTTCAGTGTAACAGAATAACTAACTCACCTTGAATCAAGGAAGTAATAAACCCTAATTCAAGGTGATGACAGTATGATTTATCAGGACTGGATAATTTACAGAAAGCCCAAAAACCAAGCATCTATTTAAGGAACAGAAACTCTCAGAATAGAGAATGAAATTAAGAAGACTGTAAAGGGTGTTTGTGTTTAATAGGAGGTTTTAGTTGTGTATCGCTTTATGAGCTTTTAAGCAAAAAGTGTATTGTGTCTTGATTGAAACTGTTAAGTAAAATCAAGCTGTTGTGTTTGTAGTGTGACTTCAATTTTATTAAACATTGTAAAATATCACTGTGTAATTGAGGGGGAGTGAGTAGGTACTCATATCTAAGTTGTGTCTTAGGTAGAAATTGCCTTGGGTAGATATTAAGTGAAGGATTAAACTGGTTGGTTTAATTCCAGAATTAATATTACATATATTGGATTTCCTTCCTGGCTTGGTAGCCCCCAGATGTAAGTGTGGAGATACACTGAACTGGGTTAACAATTTCCTGTGTTATTTAATTTACCTGCACTTTAAGTTTTGTTTAAGTCTTCAAGTGTTTAAACATCTGATTCGACATCACGTACCTGATCCCAGAATTTCAATTGGCATCAGAGCAGGCACCCTGCCTATTTAACTGGGTGAGATCTAGGGACTGCAAATTTTGGGAACATGGACAGAGATGTAGGATCTGTGAATAGACCACATATATTGGATGGATCCAACTATGACTACTGGAAGCCAAGAATGGTAGCATTCTTAAAATCAGTTGATAGCAGGGCTTGGAAAGCAGTCAACAAAGGATGGGAGCACCCTGTCCAAGACAATAAGGATAGGGCAAAAGTGTTGAAGCCTGAAGAAGAGTGGAGCAAGGAGGAAGAAGATTCAGCACTTGGAAATTCCAAAGCCTTAAATGCCTTATTCAATGGCATTGATAGGAACATATTTAGACTTGTGCATCACTGTGAGCTGGCCAAGGATGTTTGGGACACTCTCAAAACCACTCATGAAGGAACATCAAAGGTGAAGATGTCAAGACTTCAACTTCTCACCACCAAGTTTGAAAACTTAAGAATGAAGGAAGATGAGACCATTCATGAGTTTTACATGAACATCCTGGAAATAGCTAATACTTCTGGTGCTTTGGGAGAGAAGATGAGTGATGAAAAGTTGGTAAGAAAGATTCTCAGATCACTACCAAAAAGATTTGACATAAAGGTTACTGCAATAGAAGAAGCTCATGACATATGCACAATGAAGGTTGAAGAGCTCATTGGTTCCCTTCAAACATTTGAGATGGGAATGAATGATACAATTGTGAAGAAAAACAAAAGCATAGCCTTGGTCTCAAATACTGATAAAGAAGAAGAAAGTCATGAAGCAGACTCTGAGGAAAATTTATCAGAAACAATTGCTATGCTTGGAAGAGAATTCAACAAAATTCTCAAAAGAATGGAAAACAGGTCCAGACCAAGTGGAAGAAACTCAACCTCTTCTGAGAATAAAAGACCTTATGATTCTAATAGAAGGTCAAATTATGATGAGAAGACCAACCAAGGAAAAGGGATTCAATGTCATGGATGTGAAGGATATGGACACATCAGAAGTGAATGCCCAACCTATCTAAAGAAGCAGAAGAAAGGTCTCTCTGTAACCTGGTCAGATGAAGACTCAGGATGTGAGTCAGAAGAAGAATCTGCAAAGCACATCACTTCTCTAGCTGGAGTATGTGAAACTGAAGGGGGATCCAGTGATGAGGAGCTGACATTTGAAGAGCTTGAAGAATCATACAAGATGTTGTGTAAAAGGAGCACTGAAGTATGCATGGAGAATATACAGCAGAAGAAACAGATTGAGGAATTAAAGGCTGAAAAGACAAGTAATCTAGAGATCATTAACACTTTGAAAAGTGAAGTAAGCCTACTCAACTCCAAATTGGAGCATATGTCCAAATCTGTCAGAATGCTAAACAGTAGCTCAAACACACTGGATGTCATTCTCAACAACAACAAGCACTCAGGGGATAGGACTGGGCTGGGATTTAATAAAGCTCAAAAGTTTGAGGCTAGCACCAGCAAAACAACTTCAAATCCCATGAAGTCAAACAAGATGTCCAAACAGATGTCTCAACATCATGACAAGAACATGATGAAAAAGAAATATCAAAGATGGAGATGCCATCATTGTGGAAGGTTTGGTCACATCAACCCTTTTTGCTACAAGCTGCATGGACATCCAACTCAGAGATATCAGCAACACCCTAAGCAGAAGACAGATGTCACCAAAAAGGTGCTGCATGGACATCCAAATCAGAGGTATCAGCAACCCCCTAAGCAGAAGATAGAGGTCATCAAGAAAGTATGGGTACCTAAAGCTAGTCTTCATGCTGATCAAAGCTACAAATACATGCCCAAGAACAAGTTCAACAGACAACCTTGGAATTCTAAAGATGGACACCACATAGGGCAGATGCATCAAAGGAAACCTCACAACAGGCACAAATGGTCCAAGAAGGTTGTTGCCTATATAGCTCATACATCTCTCAGAGTATCTGCTAAGGAAGACTGGTACTTTGACAGTGGCTGCTCAAGGCATATGACTGGACTTAAGAATCTGCTGGTAGATCTAAAGTCACACTCATCCAAATATGTAACCTTTGGAGATGGAGCAAAGGGAGAAATCAAGGGAGTTGGGACTTTGGACTGCCCAGGTGTACCAAGTCTAAATGATGTGCTGCTGGTAAAAGGATTAACTGCTAACTTGATCAGCATAAGTCAATTATGTGACCAAGGTTACAGTGTAAACTTTACCAAAACTGAATGCATAGTCTCTGATAAAGAACAGAAGGTTGTCATGAGAGGAGCCAGATCAAAAGACAACTGCTATATGTGGGAACCTCAAGATTTCAGCCTTACTTCAACTTGTTCCTTAGCCAAAGAAGAAGAAGTGAAGATGTGGCACCAAAGACTAGGTCATCTTCATCTCAGAGGAATAAAGAAGATCATATCTATGGAGGCTGTAAGAGGTATTCCAAGACTGAAGATTGATGAAGGTAAAGTGTGTGGTGAATGTCAAATAGGCAAGCAAACCAAGATGTCACATCCAAAGCTCCAACATCTGACAACTTCCAAAGTTTTGGAATTATTGCATATGGATCTTATGGGACCAATGCAGGTTGAAAGTCTTGGTGGAAAAAGATATGCCTATGTGGTTGTTGATGACTTTTCAAGATATACATGGATAAGTTTCATCAAAGAAAAGTCTGATGTGTTTGATGTATTCAAAGATCTGTGCCAAAGAATACAAAGAGAAAAAGCAAGTTGTGTGGTCAGAATAAGAAGTGACCATGGAAAGGAGTTTGAGAATAAAAAATTCTCAGATTTCTGTTCTTCAGAAGGAATAAATCATGAGTATTCTTCTCCTATCACCCCTCAACAGAATGGGATTGTTGAGAGGAAAAACAGAACTATCCAAGAGTCAGCAAGAGCTATGATTCATGCAAAAAAGTTACCACTGTACTTTTGGGCTGAAGCTATGAACACAGCATGTTACATTCACAATAGAGTCACTCTAAGAAAGGGAAATTTGTCCACCATCTATGAATTCTGGAAGGGCAGAAAACCTACAGTCAAATACTTTCATGTGTTTGGAAGTAAATGTTACATTCTGGCTGATAGGGATCAAAGAAGGAAGATGGATCCTAAAAGTGATGAAGGGATTTTCCTTGGATACTCCATAAATAGCAGAGCCTATAGAGTATTTAACTCCAGAACCAAGGTTATAATGGAGTCAATAAATGTGATTATTGATGATGCCTCTGCAGATGTTGCAGATGATGTTGGAACATCTGCTGACAATCAGACTGAAGTTGAAATAAAAAGTGATAATCCTGACTTCACTCTAACTGAGGCAAGGACAGAACAATCCAACAAACCTCCCTCCATCAGAATCCAGAAAGATCATCCTAAAGACCTGATAATTGGTGATCCCAACAGTGGTGTAATCACTAGATCAAGAGAGATGATTTCAGGCTCCTGCTTTGTTTCAAAGATAGAACCTAAAAACATCAAGGAAGCTCTGAATGATGAGTACTGGATCTCTGCTATGCAAGAAGAATTAGGCCAGTTTACAAGGAATGAAGTGTGGGATCTTGTTCCTAGGCCTGATGACATAAATGTGATTGGCACTAAGTGGGTGTACAAGAACAAGTCAAATGAGCAGGGAGTTGTTACAAAGAACAAGGCTAGACTTGTAGCTCAAGGATACACACAAATTGAGGGAGTAGACTTTGATGAAACCTTTGCACCAGTAGCAAGGCTTGAATCAATCAGACTACTTCTAGGAATTTCTTGTATCCTAAAGTTCAAGCTATTTAAAATGGATGTTAAAAGTGCCTTTCTAAATGGGTACCTTAATGAGGAAGTATATGTGGAGCAGCCTAAGGGATTTGTTGATCCAAGCTGTCCAGATCATGTATACAAACTAAGGAAGGCTCTTTATGGTCTGAAGCAAGCCCCAAGAGCATGGTATGAAAGACTGACCACTTTTCTCATAAACAAGGGTACAGGAAAGGTGGAATAGAAAAAACCTTGTTTGTGAAGGATGAAGAAGGAAATGTCATGATTGCTCAAATATATGTAGATGACATCGTCTTTGGTGGGATGTCAGACAGGATGGTTAAACATTTTGTTACTCAAATGGAATCTGAGTTTGAGATGAGCCTAGTAGGAGAACTAACCTACTTTCTTGGACTGCAAATCAAGCAGATGGAGGACTCCATGTTCATATCCCAAAGCAAGTATGCAAAGAACACTGTCAAGAAGTTTGGGATGGACAATGCAAGTCACAAAAGAACACCTGCCCCCACTCATTTAAAGCTGACAAAGGATGACAAGGGTGAGAATGTGGACCAAAGCTTATACAGAAGCATGATTGGAAGCCTATTATATCTGACTGCTAGCAGACCAGATATAGCTTTTGCAGTAGGTGTATGTGCAAGATATCAAGTTGAGCCAAAAGTAAGCCATCTAAACCAGGTTAAGAGGATTTTGAAATATGTCAATGGTACTTATGACTATGGCATAATGTACTCTCATGGATGTGAACCAATTCTCACTGGCTTTTGTGATGCTGACTGGGCTGGAAGTGCTGATGATAGAAAGAGCACATCAGGAGGATGCTTCTTTTTAGGAAACAATTTGATTTCTTGGTTCAGTAAGAAACAAAATTGTGTATCCTTATCCACTGCTGAAGCTGAATATATTGCAGCTGGTAGCAGTTGTTCACAGTTGGTATGGATGAAGCAAATGCTCACAGAATACAATGTCCCACAAGATGTCATGACATTGTATTGTGATAATTTAAATGCTATTAACAACTCAAAAAATCCTATCCAACACAGCAGGACTAAGCACATTGATATCAGGCATCATTTCATCAGAGATCTTGTGGAAGAGAAGGTGATTTCATTAGAACATGTAGCCACAGATCTGCAATTGGCTGATATATTTAATAAAGCTTTGGATGCTACCCAATTTGAAAACCTAAGGGGTAAATTGGGAATCTGCTTATGTGAAATATAGCAGTTATGGAGAAGTGCCAGTATGTCTCATGACATCGTGTGGCATGATCACCAGATGGCAGCATCAGTCTGGTTAAGAACTTTGTGTATTCCACTCTTAAGAATTCCACTAAGTAACGGATTCTATAAAAGCTCAAACGTGCTCTCAGCTCTTCACCTCCTCACTATCTCCTCAAAACGATTTGCATGCTAAAGCTGATTTTCTAAGCTCATCAAAATCAATCAAACCTAAACTCCTTTTCCACTACATTCGAAAAATGTCTCAACATCAAAACCCTAACTTCACTGATGAAAGTCTCAACCAAGAAGATGTAGTGCATGCAACCCCAATCTCTATGGTACCAATGGATACTACTCCCATAGACGAAATCAGAGGAAGTGTCCCTATTGCTCAAAAACCTAGAACTCCAAATGTAAGAAGAGCAAAGGAACCTGTGTTCAGCAAAAGCAAGGGGACTCTTTCATCTACAAGCACCACCCCCAAAGCTTCTGACTATGTGGATGCATCCATCAAGCATCTTGTGAACAGGATTTTATCTGAACAAAGAGTGGTGCATGGGGTATCTGTTCCCCTGAACAGCATGCCTGCTCCACAAGAAGAACCATGCAATCAGGCTGAAGAGGACACTCCTGCTCAACAGGATGTCCCAATAAATGTTGAAGCATCTGAGGACCAGAACAAGGCCTCAACTGATGATGATGAAGCCACTAATGATCAAGCTTCTGTTGATCAAACTGCTGAAAAGGAGGCCTCCCAACCTCCTCCTGTTGAAACCCTAGATGATGACTCTGACACAGATATCATTGCATCTATTAACCCTAGCATAGCCAAAAGGCTTAGGGCTAGGAAGGAGAAGAAGCCTGCTGGACATGCAACTCCACAAAAAAAACAGCCTACTCCTAAAAAGGACAAGGTCAAAGTTGCCTTTGGACCTACTAAACAATGGAGCAAGGTAAGCACCCAGAAGAGGAAAGCTGCAACTCCACCCGATTCAGATGTTGAGGAGGATGTCCCAACATCCCAACCAAGAAAGAAGCCAGCACCTCCCAGGTTTACCTCTGCTGTTCCTGAAGCTCCTCTGGACAATGTGTCCTTCCATCATGTTTCGAGTGTGAGCAAATGGAAGTATGTCTACCAAAGAAGGGTGGCTCTGGAAAGAGAGTTGGGCAGCAATGCATTGGAGTGCATTGAGGTAATAGACTTAATATCATCTGCTGGTTTATTCAATACTGTTTCAAATTTTTCACCCTGCTATGAGCTGCTGGTCAAGGAGTTCATTGTCAATCTGCAAGAAGGGTGTGCTGATGGAAATTCAGAAGATTTCATAAAGGTTTATGTAAGAGGGAGATGTGTTGAATTCTCTCCTAGGGTTATAAATCATTACCTAGGGAGAGAATCTGATGGGCCTAATGAGCTGGGGAAAACTGACAACCAAGTCTGCAAGATCATCACTACCAACCAGGTCAAGTCTTGGCCAGTTAAAGGCAAACTTTTTGTCAGCTTGCTAACAAGGAAGTATGCTATGCTGCATAGAATTGGTACTGTCAACTGGGTACCTACCAACAATACTTCTTCTATAGCTACTGGACTGGGAAGATTCATCTGTGCTGTAGGCACCCAAACAAAGTTGGACTTTGGGGCTTACATCTTTGATCAAACCCTAAAGCATGCAGGAACATCAGCAACCAAACTCCCAATAGATTTTCCCTCTCTGCTTTGTGGAATCATCCTCAACCAATATCTAGGCATCCTCACTGAGAAGGATTCAGTCTGCAAGAGAGAAAGTCCACTGGCCTTCCACTACAAACTGTTCTTGAGCCATCATGCTGCTGATGTTGAAGCTCCCAGTGGGACATCTGCTGGACCATCAAATGCAAAGACTCCTATATCCAAAGCAGCCTTGATTACAGAACTCAAGACCACTTGTAAAGAGCTGGATTCCAGGAAGAAAAAGCTTGAGGAAATAATTCAAAGGCTGGAGCTGGAAGAGGTTGCTCAGAATGCTGATGAATCTGATGATGAGTCTGAAGATGAAGAGGATACTGAATATGATGAATCTGAGTGAAAATGTGTGTGGAAAGTGTACTGCCTGTTTCAACATTGTAATTTTGGCTTTGTAATTTTGAATGTTTGTGTAAAATTTGGCCCCAATTTCTGTCTAACAAGGGGGAGAATAAATGAACAATGCCTGCTGTTGTTTGTCTGTTTAATGCCTGCTTCTGAACTAAGTTTTTTTAATAGAAAATTCTGTTGAACAAGTCAGTATACATACAGGTTTGAGGGGGAGCAAATTATTATAACTCTCACATGATTCAACAGAAAAAAACTCTGTTGCACTCTGATAAATAAAACTCTGTTGCACTCTGATAAAACAAGAAGATTGTGTTAGCCAAAAATTAGCCAAAGGGGGAGTTTGTAGATGTTAAGAATTGGCAGAATTTTTGACAAACAAGAAGTGTTGAACTTAGTTCAGGATGTCACACCAGATGTTGTGACATTGTCAAACAAAGTATAAGATAATGAATTAAGTTCAGACATCAGGATGTCACACCAGATGTTGTGACATCGTAAACCTGCTACCAGACTTAAAGATGCATAACAGAACTGAGTAAATTCAGGGAATTTATCTGGAATTAATTGTGAATAGATAAACAATACAAGGCGCATCTGTAGGGAGCTTAGTTATCTGATTTCAGTGTAATAGAATAACTAACTCACCTTGAATCAAGGAAGTAACAAACCCTAATTCAAGGTGATGACAGTATGATTTATCAGGACTGGGTAATTTACAGAAAGCTCAAAAACCAAGCATCTATTTAAGGAACAGAAACTCTAAGAATAGACAACGAAATTAAGAAGACTGTAAAGGGTGTTTGTGTTTAATAGCAGGTTTCAGTTGTGTATCACTTTATGAGCTTTTAAGCAAAAAGTGTATTGTGTCTTGATTGAAACTGTTAAGTAAAATCAAGTTGTTGTGTTTGAAGTGTGACTTTAATTTTATTAAACATTGTAAAATATCACTGTGTGATTGAGGGGGAGTGAGTAGGTACTCATATCTAAGTTGTGTCTTAGGTAGAAATTTCCTTGGGTAGATATTAAGTGAAGGATTAAACTGGTTGGTTTAATTCCAGAATTAATATTAGTTATATTGGATTTCCTTCCTGGCTTGGTAGCCCCCAGATGTAAGTGTGGAGATACACTGAACTGGGTTAACAATTTCCTGTGTTATTTAATTTACCTGAACTTTAAGTTTTGTTTAAGTCTTCAAGTGTTTAAACATCTGATTCGACATCACGTACCTGATCCTAGAATTTCACATTCCTCATGTCATGTAGTTTCTAGGATAAAATTGGTTTGAATTTATTCTTCATTTTCAATTTGTTTTGCATTTATCATTGAGAGGTACCTTAAAACCCTAGCAAACTTGAGAAAATCATAACTTCCATTAGGTTAAGATTTAGGTCTCCTCCTTTGGGCAATGAACTTGTATAGGTTTAGGTTTCCTTTGATCCTATTTTCAATTTTTTATCTTGTCATTTGCTTCTGGTTTTGAATTTTGTATTGCATGTTATGTATAAACCCTAATTTTTGTCTTTATTTGAATTCATCTTTCATATGCTTGCATACATGAACTTGCCATGACATTTTGTGCACCCACATGACATATAAGACATCTTAAGACACATTAGAATCATGTTTGATCATTGCATCATCCATTTGCCATGTTATGTATCCATGGCATTTCATAAGTTTTCATGAACTTTCATGTTTCTTACTTGTCTCACTTGCATTCTCATCTCTTGTATGATCATCCACATCTCATGTCATACATTTGCATCATCCCTTAGCATCATTTACACCTTGAATATGCTTCTGACTTTGGTTTTCATCTTTGTATTTCATCTCATTTGCATTTCATTTCATTTCTTGTTGCTAACTTTTCAGGTGGTAAGTGTTTGAGAAGTGAATTTGCCTTCACTTCTCATAATCTCTTCTCATCCCTTTTATGCATCATTGCTGCATTTTTACTTGTGTATTGGAGTGAGCTTGCTTGCTCATGCCTTCTTCACTTTCTTTCTTCAAGCAACTTGTCTTCTTAAGTGAAGCAAGTTGTCTTGCTTCTTGACGCTTCTTTTCCTTCCATCCTGCTTCTTCCTTGGTGGCTCTTCTTGAGGATTTTCTTGCAAGCCTCATAAACCCTAGGAATACCCAAGCATGATCACAATTAGGGTTTGATTAGTCCCCCATTTAGTTTTACCTTTGTGTCATCTTTGAGTCTTCTCTTCTCACCTCTTAATCAAGGATTAAACCTTAAAGGTTTTAAGGCTTTGTGATTAGGGTTGTGCATGTATCCTTCTATTAGGATGAAGTGTATAACTTTAATCCTAAGTGTTAAAACCTTAATGTGTTTAAACCCTTTAATCAATCCACTTTAATAATCACTAAGACATCAAGCTTGTAACTTGGGCCTTGCATTAGGGTTCTAATTCTTCCTTAATAGGTTAAGAAGGACTAACCCTAGTGTTAATGGACAAGTCCCCCTCAAGTTGTCTTACAAACCATAAAATCCACTTCTTAATCTTACCATTAACTAAAATCCACTTTAATAAAGGTTTTGTTTTGTCATGAGGTTAATCCCTAATCATGGATTAAGTTGAGGAGCCTTTCTCAGCTTAAATGTTCTCATCTATTATCCTTCTATTAGGATGGTGTAATGAGTCCATTAAATCTTTGATTATGGCTTAAACTCATTACTTAACACTAAACAAAAACTCCAAAAACATCTAAATGAATACAAGTAGGTTAATGATCTTAATCCTACATCATGGTGATTAAATATGAGGTGCTTACTTCATACTTAAGGTATTCTCATTACCCCTAACCAAAGGGAGGATGTGATGAGTTTACTAACCTTTGGTTTAGGCTTAAGCTCATTTTCTTATGACAAATTCAAAAAAGCAATAAAAGACTGAAAACACAAAAACAAACAATAATCGTCTCCTCCGGGATTCTTTTCTCACCTCATTCACTCACAAACGAGAACTTGCTTCTTTCGTCTACTGCAAGACAGTTTGCACCTGAGCCAGACAGGTCATACACTTGAGCATAGACAAGTAAGCAGTTCACAAGTCAATTTATCTTTCAGTCTCTTTGAGTCAAACTACGGTGTTCTGACTTCCTCATTGCACGAGAGGATACGTAGGCATAACTTAACAGTTATCGAACAAAAGTCTCTGTATATCCCCCCCCCCCTTCCAGCATTATTCTTTAAGCCTCATAGTCTTGAGCTTCCCATTCTTTCTTACACTGACACCCTCATATTTCACTTCATTTCTTTTACACTGACACTTGTATTCTTTTTCTGCTTTTGCACAAAAAATAGCACTGACACTACCCCTTTAAAACACAAACTTTCAAGCGTGGATCCCGTCGAGTACGGCGGACAATTTGGGTGCTAATACCTTCCCAGGTTGTAACCAACCCCCTTTCTCAGTTTCTCTGGTTCGCGACCGTCTTGTCCTTATCTTTCTAGGTTTATGCAGCATTACCTTTCCTTCGGGATAAAAATGCCTAGCTGGCGACTCTTTTCTTTTCAGTTCACCCTTGTGTGTTCTCTCTTCTCGCCGACCGTTCGCGTCTGTACCCTATCTGACCAGGTGTCATTTGGTGGGAGCGACAGCTTGGCGACTCTGCTGGGGATGTATATTGCAACCAGGGCTTCTGGTTCTTTTTGTGGGTTCCTCCTAGCGCTTGTTTTATTTTTGTTTACTGGGGTGTTATGTGCTATGTGTGTTTATTTATGTTGCTTTATTTATTGCTTTATGTACAGTTTTATTTACTGCTTACTTTACAGTCTTATGCATATTTCATATTGTCATTTGCTGGATCTGGTTTGCTGTTTTGGTGGGTGGGGTTCCATTGAGAGTTTGAGGTCCTATACCTGGGATCTGAGTGACACCTAGGCTAGAGTGGTTCATGTTCTTTCCCATTCCATTTCGGTCTGGTGCGGGAATATGAAATACGGTTCAGACGTGGGTTTCTTCTTGAGAACTTTGTGCTACAGATTTCCTGTAGTATTAGGGCTATCTGGGAAGCCTGCTGTTGCGGTGAGAATCGGATACCAAGCTATTAAGTGAGCTTGAATCGCAAAAACTTTATGTTCACCACCGACTTTAATTTAATCCAAAGGGAAAAGGGAAAAAGATCGTAAAAACCCTAAATGAGGAGAAACTAGGTTCGGGGGTTGATTATACCTAGGGAAGGTGTTAGCATCCTAAGAATCTGCAGTATCCTACGGGAACCTCTTGTTAAAATTTGTGTTATTGTTATTTATTGCTTACTAAAATTATGGGAACCTAAGGTTTTATTTCTAATGGTGCTCGCACAACATCGCATCGATGCCTACGTATCGGGTATAGAATCAGAGCACTCGTAGTTCTCCTAAGGATTAACGAACACTTGGTTACGCTCAAGGTTCGCGGGGGAAGGTAAGTGTTATGGCAAACACTCACGTGACTTTAGGAAAGTCACAAAAAGTTCTAAAATAAAAAGTCCTAATGGTTAGGGTTGAAAAGGAACTAGGGATGGCTAAACTTCCTATGACATTGAGTCAACTGCAGGAGTTCTTTCCCTTTTAGATTAAAATGCGAAAAATAAAGTAAACAAATGAGGGTGCAAGCTCCTAAGTCTAAGGCATAGGTTGCTACTTGCAAAAATGAATTGAATAAAGTAAATGGAAATGCAAGGTAAAAGGCTTAGTAACCGGGCTATGACTCGATATATGGATCGAGAATGCGGGGTGGAAGACAAACGCGGTGCGTCAATTTGCTTAAGTTGGAAAGTTGTGAAGTGTAAAGATTGTGCAGACGGCGATCGTAGAACGACCGACTTACGTGTGTGAGTGAAGTGTATGTAAACTCAACTTGGCGTTGGACCAAGGATTATTATCTTGAAAATTAAAGCTTCAAAAGTGTGCGCTTTCAATTTTATCTTAACAAATATATGGTCATGATGCGAAATGAAATAAATACAAACATAGCGTGCATGCAACCGAAATGATAGCAAAATTAAACACACACTCACACCAAAGAGAAAATAAACTCAAGCTCAAACCTCTCACCCTAAATGATCTAAAACTAACTACTTAGAGGACATATAGACAAGCCATTATTTTTAGGATTTTTTAGAATTAAATTAAAATAAAATGAATTAATAATAATAAAAATAATAAAGAAAGATAGAGAATCTAATTAGATAATCTAAGATTACATGAGGATTAAGAAAATACACATAAAGGTTATGAGAAAATATTTTTGATTTTTTTGAATGTATTAAAGGAACTATCAAATAAACAACTAAAGATTAAATTCTAAGAAAAGAAAACTTAATTAGAAGAAAATATTTTGTATTTTTGATGAAATTGTCAAAGAAATTAATAACAAACCCTAAGTAAAGTTTAATTAAATAAAGTTTTAATTCACAAATATAGAAAAAATGTTTTAATTAAAAAAAAAATTGAATTGACATCTCTATTTTTTAAAAAAAATCTACTATATTGAATTAAAATTATATTAAGAAAATAAAATCTCTAATTGAACCAACTTTAGCAAAAATGAGATCAAAAATATATTTAAGAAAATAAATTTTGGTTTTCAATTTTAAAATAACTTTAAAAGAATAAAACTAAATTTAATCTAAAGAAAAAGAGGAGCTAGTGGGTCTGGTTGCAACAAAGGGGAACGGTCCAAAGGCCCATGGGGCGCTGGGTTTCGCACAGTTGTTTCGGATTTGGAATTTCGCGATTACGGTGGCGGTGGTGTTGGTTTGGGCTTCGCGGATTGCGGTGTGTTTGTTCTGTTTTTGTTTCTCACAGGTTCTTTTCTGCGTTTTTGTTTTACGATTTGGTGGAGTGTTGTTTGATTTCTCGATCAATTTTCGTCCGTCTTTTTTTGTTTTGATTTTGGTTCTGTATTGTTGAAGTTGGGTGGCGATGAGTTTGTGAAAGGTGATGCGGTTCTGTGAAGGTTTTATATTTTTCTTTGAAGCTCTACGTAATTGTTTTCATGATTTTCTGTTTGTGGTTCTAATTTTGGATTTATGCAGGGTCTGAAGGATGGTGGCGAGTTATATGGTTTAAAAAAATGGATGGTTTATGTGGTTTGATGAAGAAGGAATGACAATGAGAGGTTTGAGATTTGTAGAGGTTATAAAATCTATTTTGAAATGAATGGTTTGGTTCTGGTTTTGCAACTGAGTTCTCTTTTTCTTTTGATGTTACAGGTTTGATTGTTTCTGGTTGAAAGGTTTTGCCGTGATATGAAGGTTGGACGACGGCGGTTAACATCAGTTGAAAGATCAACTTCCTTCTGAGACAACTGACGTGGAGCAGCAGCGGAGGTAGCCATGATTGATGGAGGCTGAGTGTTATGAGAAGACGGAAAACGGTTTTGGTATGTGATGCTGTCTTTTGCTTTATGGTTTTTGTTTGATGTTGCTGCTGAGTTTTTGTTTGCAGTATGCAATTCCATGATGGTTTTTTAAATATGAATTTTGTGTATAGTTTCTAAGGGCTGCTTGGTTTCAAGTTTTTTTGGTATACGGTTTTGCTGGAGTTTCCTTGTATGGTTTGCTTTGGTTTTGGTTGTAGGTGGCTGCTGAATTTTTTCGGTGTCGTTTTCTCTGTCTGTTTTTTTTAAAGTTTTTTATGGCTTTGTGTATGCAGTATGAGGTTACTGGTGTGGGTGATGCAGTGAGCGTTATGCAGCATGAGGAATGATGAAGTGAAACTAAAAACCTAGCTAGTCGAAATCGAGATCAAACCGTAAACATAAACATGGCCATAAGAGGAATCAAACAAGATGAACAAATATTCCGAAAAAGAAGTGAAGCAAATGGAGAATATTACCGACCCGAAAGTTATCGGGATGACGAATCCACAATGGTAAGCTTCACTTGTACGTTTCCTTCTTCTATTATTCCTCTTCTGTGCAGCTTCTTCCCTACTCCTTGTTATTGTTGTGATTGTTGGTTGGTAGTGGTGGCTATTGATATTCTTTGATGCTGTTGTATTTTTTTTGTTTGCTTTTTGTGTGTCTCCTTTTGATGTGAACAGTTCTGGTTTTATAGGGAGTGGATTAGGGTTTTTAGAGCTTGAATTTTGTCCTTGAAAACTTGCTGGTGAAGGATGCTTTGAGATAGGGGACAAATTCTGAGTTGTGTGGTGGATGAAGTGGAGCAGAGGCCCTGCATTTTGCAGGCCTGCTGTGGGCTGAATGCTGTTAGTTTTTTGCCTCATTTTTTGTTGAAATTTGTCTATTAAAACTTATTGTGGTGGTCCCCTGCTTGTGCTTTTTCTGCTATTGTCTTTGTGAAAATGCAACATGAATAATTGAAAAGTGATTATGTTTGAATGAAATGTATGTATGCTAAACTTCTAGTTTTATTTTGAATTTTCAAGTGCATGATTTTGATGAACACTAATTTTTATTATTATTTCTATGTACATGAGAATGGAAGAAGCATGGATATTCCCGGAGCTTGAAGAGATAAACCAAAGTCATCAGTTATGAATTTTTGGAGACTTGCAAGATATGGATTTACGTCCCACTTTGGAAGAAATTTGGTTTCACTAGGCTCATGGAATTTGAATCTCATGTCTTAAACCTTTGTATTATTTGAACTTGAAATTTTAAGAAAAGAGATTTGTAATATGATTATGAGCTTTAAATCTTGAATGAAGTTTGAAATGCAAAAGAGAATTAGAATTTGAAAAAAATGGACTTGAAATAGAAATTGTAATTTAAAAATGAAAGAGATAGGAATAAAATTGGGACTTGAGATTTAAGAATATAAATTGAGGTTAAATTTGGACTAAAATAAATAAATACAATGCAATCGAAATTAAAAAAAGAATTGAAAATGACTTAGAACTTTTAAAAGAAACATGAAAATGAAACTTGCAATAAGACTTAGAATGGAAATAGAAACTTGAAAAAATGAAATGAAAATTTTGAAATTTACATTAAAATTAAATTTAGAAACAAAAAACTTGAAAATGAATTAAAAATTAGGAATAGAAATTAAAAATTAATTTAGAAATAAAAACTTTGAAAATGAAATGGAAATAAAATTTAAGAATATATATTGAGATTAAATTTGAACTAAAATAGATAAATACAATGCCATTGAAATTAAAAAAAGAATTGAAAATAACTTAGAACTTTTAAAAGAAACATGAAAATGAAAATTGAAATAAGACTTAGAATGGAAATAGAAACTTGAAAAAATGAAATGAAAATTTTGAAATTTACATTAAAATTAAATTTAGAAACAAAAAACTTGAAAATGAATTAAAAATTAGGAATAGAAATTAAAAATTAATTTAGAAATAAAAACTTTGAAAATGAAATGGAAATAAAATTTAAGAATATATATTGAGATTAAATTTGAACTAAAATAGATAAATACAATGCCATTGAAATTAAAAAAAGAATTGAAAATAACTTAGAACTTTTAAAAGAAACATGAAAATGAAAATTGAAATAAGACTTAGAATGGAAATAGAAACTTGAAAAATGAAATGAAAAATTTGAAATTTACATTAAAATTAAATTTTGAAACAAAAAACTTGAAAATGAATTAAAAATTAGGAATAGAAATTAAAAATTAATTTAGAAATAAAAACTTTGAAAATGAAATGGAAATAAAATTTAAGTTTAAAATTTAAGAATGAATTAAGAATTAGAAGTAGAAATTGAAACAAGAATTAAAAGTAGAAATTGAAAAAGTTAGAAACTTGAAAAATAGAATAAGAAACGGAAATTAAAATTAAAATTAAAACATGAAAATAAATTAAAAAGTTAGAAATGTGAAATAGAAATTAAATTAAAAAAAATCTTGGAAGTGAAAAGAAGTAAAAATTAAATTTATAAATAACTTGAAAATGAGTTAGAAGCAACAGAAAAATAAAATCTCGGAAATTCTCTGTTAAATGCGATGAATGTATGATGCAAGCAGTTAGGGGTAAAATTTGGGGTGTGACAGTTGCCCCTATTTAAATAACTTCACCAGATGGCGTGAGTGATGGTAATCCTCATGGAATCAGTGTGAAAGGTATTTAAATATAGAAATAACCGGAAATTTTGCCCCTAAATGCAATGTTATGTTGGACTACAAACTATCTAACTTTGTAACTCTTATGCAATGAATGATGATTATGGTATGAATGATTAGAATGAGATATATCGACAACCACATGCCAAGACTCACTGGGGATGACATACAGTGGGGATAAATAAACGAAAACGGGACGTATTCGAAGTGATAAATCAACAGGTTCAAGTGTAACTGTTGACACTAAGAAAAAAATATAATATTCGAAGTGAATGCGCAGTGGGTTCATAAACTGCTGACACTAAGAAAGAAACACAATATTCGAAGTGAATGCGCAGCGGTCCCTACGCGACCAACTGACACTAGGAATAACACCAACAAAATATTCGAAGTGAATGCGCAGCGGCTCGATGCGACCAACTGACACTAAGAATACAACAAAAAAAAACATTCAAAGTGAATGTGCAGCGGCTCTATGCGACCAACTGTCACTGGAAATGATAAACATAATATTCAAAGTGAATGCGCAGCGGCTCGATGCGACCAACTGACACTAAGAATACAACAAAATAAACATTCAAAGTGAATGTGCAGCGGCTCTATGCGACCAACTGTCACTGTAAATGATAAACATAATATTCAAAGTGAATGCGCAGCGGCCCTATGCGACCAACTGACACTGGAAATGATAAACATAATATTCAAAGTGAATGCGCAGCGGCTCGATGCGACCAACTGACACCATGAATAACAACAAAATATACATTCAAAGTGAATGTGCAGCGGCTCTATGCGACCAACTGTCACTGGAAATGATAAACATAATATTCAAAGTGAATGCGCAGCGGCTCGATGCGACCAACTGACACTAAGAATACAACAAAATAAACATTCAAAGTGAATGTGCAGCGGCTCTATGCGACCAACTGTCACTGTAAATGATAAACATAATATTCAAAGTGAATGCGCAGCGGCCCTATGCGACCAACTGACACTGGAAATGATAAACATAATATTCAAAGTGAATGCGCATCGGCTCGATGCGACCAACTGTCATTGTAAATGATAAACATAATATTCAAAGTGAATGCGCAGCGGCCCTATGCGACCAACTGACACCATGAATAACAACAAAATATACATTCAAAGTGAATGTGCAGCGGCTCTATGCGACCAGCTAGCATTGGGAATAGAATGAAAATTACCCAAAGATAGATCAACGGTTCTAGGCGACCGGCTAACGCAAAGAAGTAACAACAAAATGTGTTGGAGTTTTCAAATAAGATAAAACATCCAACCTCTGGAAATTCCTTCGGGAACCACCAGGAGAAAGGTACAAGTATGTGCCAAAATCAAATGGACTTGGATTTAAGCAACAAGTTTCATGACCTGCTTAAAAGATTTGTGCCAATGACAATTGGACTTCAAGGAGATATTGGTGGTCATAAAGACAAATACCAACCACAATTGGAATTCCACGGGGGACACCAACAATTACTAGGGACAAAAACATTGGTAAACCAAACTTCGGGTACCAACAACAATGAATTCTCAAATTGAACAGTAATGATATCTGGACTTGGAGTAAGACAGACGACAACTGGGGAAAGACAAATGCTAATGTCAAATGCGCATAATTGAGCATGATGCGAATGATCATGATATGCAAATGTTGACTCTGCTGGGGACAAAGAGTTTTGACAAGACTCAAATAGGGAGCAAGCTCTTAACACCAATACTTAGATGAGCAATATGAAAAACACTGGGGAGATGTCTTCGAACTTGGAAATCATGCCTGGTCCAAGGATCCATCCAAGGGTGTTATAAGTTTTGAACTTCTATGGGGATTTCTGTAATAATAGTATAAAAGTGTTGTTTGCAAACCAGGACTTCTTGGGGAAACAAAAGGTTTTTCCAATTTTCACAAAGTCAAAGAAACTTGAAAGTTTTTCCGTATGTTTTCAAAAAACATTTCCTTAAAAAAAAACTTGTCATTTTCAGAGTTAAATTGTAATCAAGTGATGGCATTTTGCATAACAAAAAGAAAGTAAGAAGCTGAACAACAAAACTCATAGGTAAAGTTTGTATTTTACTCAAGAATGGTAGCTTGCTAATGGCAAAAACTCCATGGGAAATTACAATTTGAAAATGGCAATGGGGAAAGGTCTACATTGAATCCAACAACCACTACAATCCCTAATAACTAAGACTGCTTGACACCTTGCTTCTGACAAGAGCAAATGGATTGGTCTTCCATTATGATTCTTCAGTAATGGTAAACACCATCTGATACAGTCAAATGCCTTTGTCCCTAAATTTTGCCTGGACCGCCCTTTCGGGTTTTCAATCCACCGGGACGCTCTTTTTTGCCTAACCCGCCCTTTCGGGTTTTCAACTTAGCGAGCTCTTATTTTTTTTCATTTTTATCCCTAACTTTTGCCTGGATCTCCTTCATAGGTTTTGATCCACCAGGATACCCATCTTTTGCCTAGGTCGCCATTTCTGGTTTTCGACCTATCGGGTTTTATTTAGGCATAATATTTTTTGACTGCATCAGAATTCACCGGGTGCTTCAGCTGTTCACCATCCATAGTTGTAAGGATTAAGGAACCTCCGGAGAATGCCACCTTCACAACATATGGGCCTTCATAGTTAGGACTCCATTTTCCACGCATGTCTTTGTGGACTGGCAATATTTTCTTGAGTACAAGATCTCCTTCTTTGAATTCTCGGAGACGGACTTTCTTGTCAAATGCTCTCTTGATGCGCTTCTGGTACAATTGGCCATGGCACATGGCGGTCATTCTCTTCTCATCAATAAGGTTCAGCTGGTCATACCTGTTCTGGACCCACTCAGCTTCCTCCAGTTTGGTTTCCATCAAGATTCTTAAAGATGGTATCTCTACTTCAATAGGGAGAACTGCATCCATCCCATACACCAGAGAGAAAGGGGTTGCCCCTGTTGAAGTGCAAACTGATGTTCTGTATCCGTGTAAAGCATATGGTAACATCTTGTGCCAATCTTTGTAAGTTCTTACCATCTTCTGCAGAATCTTTTTGATGTTCTTGTTTGCAGCTTCAACAGCTCCATTCATCTTCGAACGATACGGAGAAGAGTTATGATGTTCAATCTTGAATGTCTCACACAGCTCTTTCATTGTTTTGTTGTTCAAATTGGTCCCATTATCTGTGATGATTCGGCTTGGGATTCCATAACGGCAGATAATTTGGTTCTTGATGAAGCGGGCAACCACTTGCTTTGTCACATTAGCGTAGGAAGCTGCTTCTACCCATTTGGTGAAATAATCGATTGCAACCAAGATAAACCGGTGACCATTGGAGGCTTTAGGCTCAATTGCCCCTATCATGTCAATGCCCCACATTGAGAAGGGCCAAGGTGATGACAGCACATTCAAAAGGGTCGGAGGTACGTGCACCTTGTCGGCATAAATCTGGCATTTATGACACTTCCTGGCATACTTGAAACAATCTGATTCCATGGTCAACCAGAAGTATCAAGCTCTCAAAATCTTCCTGGACATGGCATGTCCATTGCCATGTGTTCCAAATTATCCTTCATGGATTTCCCTGATCAATAAGTCTGCTTCGCGCTTGTCCACACATCTGAGCAGAACCATATCATGATTTCTCTTGTAAAGCACATTGTTGCTGAGGAAAAACTTGGACGCCAATCTTCTTAAAGTCTTCTTGTATAAAGTTGTTGCATCCGCTGGGTACTCCTGATTTTGCAAGTAGTTCTTGATGTCATAGAACCACGGTTTGTCATCAGTTTCTTCTTCGACCAGTAGACAGTAGGCGGGTGCAGTTTTTCGCTCGATTGTAATGAGTGGAGCTTCATTAAGAAATCTGACTTAAAACATAGAAGCCAACATAGCCAAGGCGTCTGCTATTTGATTCTCTGCCCTTGGAACGTGATGAAAAGTGACTTCATCAAAGTATTTGATCAATTCCACAATGTGGGCACGGTATGGGATCAACTTCTCATCACGGGTCTCCCATTCGCCTTTGACTTGGTATATTACCAAAGCTGAGTCTCCATATACATCAAGGATCTTGATTCTGGTATCAATTGCAGCTTTGATACCCAAAACACATGCTTCATACTCTGCGATGTTGTTTGTACATTCGAAACATAATCTGGCTGTGAAAGGAGTATAACCACCATCAGGATTCATCAAAACAACTCCTACACCATGCCCCATGTAGTTAGAGGAACCATCAAACATCATCTTCCAACGAGAACCTGGCTCGGGACCTTCATCTGGACCTGGAACTTCATAGTCCTTTATCAACATAATGTCCTCGTCCGGGAAATCGAATTTCAAAGGTTCATAATCTTCGACAGGATGATCAGCAAGGTATTCAGATAAAACACTGCCTTTAATAGACTTCTGGGTTACATACTGGATATCATATTCGGATAACAACATGTGCCAACGGGCGAGTCTTCCTGTCAAGGCAGGCTTTTCAAAAATGTACTTTATTGGATCCATTTTCGAGATCAACAAAGTAGTGTGACAAATCATGTACTGCCTGAGGCGTCTGGCCGCCCACGCCAAAGCACAACAAGTCTTCTCTAAAAGTGAATATCTGCTTTCACAATTTGTGAACTTCTTGCTTAAATAATAAATGGCGTGCTCCTTACGACCGGTTTCATCCTGTTGGCCTAATACGCAACCCATAGATCTCTCGAGTACAGTCAGGTACATGAAAAGAGGCTTCCCTGGAGTAGGTGGGATCAAGATAGGAGGTTCTTGTAGATAAACCTTAATCTTCTCAAAAGCTAGTTGACAATCGGGACTCCACTCAATTGCTTGATTCTTCCGGAGCAACTTGAATAAAGGTTCACAGGTAGCAGTCATGTTGGAGATAAATCTGGAGATGTAGTTTAGTCTTCCGAGGAAACCCCTGACTTGCTTTTCTGTTTTGGGAGCTGGCATCTCTTGAATTGCTCTGACCTTGTCCGGATCTACTTCAATACCTTGTTGACTAACAATAAAACCAAGTAACTTTCCTGATCGCACACCAAAGGTACATTTAGCTGGATTCAGGCGCAGTTGGAACTTTCTGAGGCGCTCGAATAACTTCAGGAGATGATTCAGATGATCCTCCTCACTCTATGATTTGGCAATCATATCATCTACGTAGACTTCTATCTCTTTATGCATCATATCATGGAAAAGGGTGACCATTGCCCTCTGATAAGTGGCTCCTGCATTTCTGAGACCAAATGGCATAACTTTGTAACAATAAGTGCCCCATGGTGTGATAAAAGTGGTTTTTTCCATATCATCAGGATCCATCTTAATCTGGTTATATCCTGAAAATCCGTCCATGAAGGAGAAAACAGCGAACTTAGCAGTATTGTCAACCAATGTATCAATATGCGGAAGAGGGAAATCGTCCTTGGGACTGGCTTTGTTCAAATCTCTAGAGTCCACACACATTCTGACTTTGCCATCCTTTTTAGGGACTGGCACAATATTAGCTACCCACTCAGGGTAATTCGCAACCGCGAGGAATCCAGCATCAAACTGCCTTTTGACCTCCTCTTGAATCTTCAGAGCCATGTCCGGTCTTGTTCTTCGGAGCTTTTGCTTTACTGGGGGACAATCTGGTCGAAGAGGTAACTTGTGGACCACTATGTCTGTGTCTAAACCGGGCATATCTTGATACGACCATGCAAACACATCTGCATATTCTTTGAGAAGCTTGACCAATCTTTCTCTGACATCTGCCCCAAGTATTGTACCAATCTTGACTTCCTTCTTGTCTTCATCAGTGCCAAGATTGATGGTCTCTACCTGCTCCTTATGTGGCTGAAGATATGTGTGCTCATACTCAACTAATCTTGCCAGTTCTTCGGGAATGTCACAATCTTCCTCACTTTCATCTTCCGCTTGGTAGATGGGCGAATCAAAGTTAGGAGAGAATGTGGAGTCATTGGATTCAACAGGGTTTTCACTTATTCTGCATATGAGAATGATTTGCTTTTATTAAAAGTGGAAAATAGAGAAATGCAAGAGAAAAAGCTTTTTATTGGTTTTGAAAGATTGCCATTTTCTTTTTTTTTTTGAAAGTGAAAAGAGAGAGAGAGAGGGAGAGAGAAACAGTAAATGATCAAAATAAGAGTTTAACAAAATGCCTTCATTGATAATAACTTTTGAAAATGAGAAGGGGCCCTACAAAATACTCCCATAACCTCGGGCAGAGCTAGGGCCATAACCTCGGGCAGAGCTAGGGAACTTTGAAAACACTTAAAAAAACAATAAATTACTTTGACAATGGAAAAAACTCTGGGATCTCGACTGCCTCCCAATTGCCCAAGGCTTCTTCACACTGATACACCAAATGATTCACATCTTCATCTTCAGCATCCCCACTAATTGCATTGATCTGATAGCCGGCGCTGGAAAACACTTCTTGAATGGTCTTTGGACGTCCTTTGACGGAGGTTGACGCTCTTTCCTTCACATGAGTTGGTTTGTAACCCAACCCGCAACGATCTAACTTCTGCTTGACTTCAATGACATCACCCCAACCTTCATAGCTTCTTTCTTCAATGGTGGAAATGATACTCTTCAGCGATGCAAAAGATGGGATACCCTTCCCTTTTGGTTCCTCTACTTCCAAAAGGATAGCATTGGCTATCTCAAGAGCTTGGAAAGAAGTTTCCAAAGCATCTTCATCAGCCTCAATATAGCTAAAGGATGAAAGGTTGCTAACCATGAGATCTTCTTCCCCAGACACGGTTACCAGCTTATTATCGACCACAAACTTCATCTTCTGATGTAGGGTAGAAGTGACTGCCCCAGTGGCATGGATCCAAGGTCTTCCCAGCAAGCAACTGTAATTAGGGTTAATGTCCATAATCTGGAAATTGATTTTGAACACCTGTGGCCCAATCAAGATCGGTAGGTCTACTTCTCCAATAACAGTCCTCCTTGACCCATCAAAAGCTTTCACAATCAGTGCACCGGGCCTCATCTCTACCCCTTGATAAGATAACTTGGCAAGCGTTCTTTTCGGCAAAACATTCAATGAAGATCTTGTATCCACAAGAACTCTTGCTAAAGTATCCTCTTGACATTTTACAGATATGTGGAGAGCACGGTTATGGTCCAAACCATCTTTTGGAAGATCCTCCATACTGAAGCTGAGATTGTTACATGCAGTGATATTGGCAATGACTCCATCAAACTGATTCACAATTATATTATGTGTAACATGGGCTTGGGCTAGTAATTTCTGGAGAGCACTCCGATGGGCCGGTGAATGCATAAGAAGTGATAGGATAGATATTTTGGAAGGTGTTTGATGTAGCTGATCAATAACCTTATAATCACTCTTCTTAATGATTCTGAGAAATTCTACATCCTCTTCTCCTAAGACTACCCCTTTATCTTGGTTGACAACAGCTGGAATGACTTCTTTAGGCGGAGGCGTATGGGCTTGTTGAGTATAAACACGACCACTGCGAGTTAAATGACCTGCACCCGCTATGTCAGCACTTGCCACTTTTGAACTTTCCTTCTGACTAGCTTTATCAATCTTCTGATGAACTTTCCCTGTATCATACTTCCATGGAACTGCTTTAGTGTCTTCATAAAGGAAAGGGTTACTCCTTTGTTCAAACCTTGGCTCAGGTATATTGAAAATGGGCATCACAGGCTCTGGCATATTAAAGATGGGTTGAACCCTTGAGGACTCAGGCAGGTTAAACACTGGCACCAAGGTGGAATCAGATTTAGGCAAGTTGAAAATGGGTTCAATCACTGCCACTTCATTCCTCTTCATATGACCGCTCACTTGTAAGACACCTTCATCAATCAAATCTTGAACATCTTTTAAGACCAATTCACATCCCTTTGGGTTATTCGCACAAGCTTCACAATTCTTATGACAGTTCTTCAACATACCCACTTCTACTAACTTCGCATGGAAGTCTCTGAGCGGGGTCTTGATCTCTGTGGCGTTGAAAATCAAACCTTCGTCAGACTCGTCAATGGCATTTATGGACCCATGCTTGGGTAAAGGATTATCTTTGACATTCGGACCAGTATTCCCAAATGACAGAATGTTTTTCTCCATCAAATCTTTCACTATGTACTTTAAAGCATAACAACCCTCCAAATCGTGCCCTGGGGCACCTTCATGGAATAAACAGTGGGCATTTGAGTTGTAATTTGGTGGGAGCGGATTTGGTGGAGGACCCAAAGGCCTTGGAGTAACCAAACCTTTCTTCAGCAGTGAAGGATATAATTCAGTATAGGTCATAGGGATTCGAGGATTAGGAGGCCTTCCTCCTGGTCTTCTATTCTGAAAGTTGGGATTCGGATGAGGAGCTGGAGTTCTCTGCTGGTAGGCTGAAGCATTGGGCGCTTGTTGATAGCCTGGATTGTTGAGCATTGGTTGATAAGGTGGAATCACTGGAGCCGCTTGCTGATACATCGGTACTGCTTGAGTTGGCCGATACATCGGGACTTATGGATTAAATGACGGTTGAACCACCGCTACATAAGGATGTTGGGCATACTGTGGTGGATGAGCATACTGTTGTTGAGCCATAGGTGGAGGTCTCTGCCAAAGCGGATTTCTTCTTTGACTTGTCATTATTGCATTCGTCTCGCCCTCTTTCTTCTTGTGGAAATTACTGGTAAATTTCTTGACATTATTTCCACTGCCAGTGCTGGAACTGCCAGATGCACCACTCATCTTTCCACTTTTTAGTCCAAGTTCAACTTTGATTCCCACGGCTACAAGGTCAGAGAAGCTAGCAGTTATGCTCCCCACCATTCTCTCATAGAATTCTGGTCGCACAGTGTCAACAAACCAGTCAGCTAATTCGCTTTCAGTCAATGGGGGCTCTACTTGAGAAGCGGTCCCTCTCCACCTCTGAGCATATTCTTTAAATGATTCAGAATCTTTTTGTGACATACTCAACAGTTGCCTCTTATCGGGAGCAAGGTCCATATTGTATTTGTACTGCTGGATGAAAGCATCTGCCAAGTCTTGGAAACTGCGAATCTTTGACAGGTCTAGCGTTAGATACCATTTGGAGGAGATTCCCTTCAGACTGTCCTGGAAGCAGTGGATCATTAATTTATCATTGTCCACCTGCGCAGCCATTCTTCGATAGTACATCAAGAGATGGTTCTTAGGACAAGTTGCACCCTCATACATATCAAAAGTGGGTATCTTGAACTTTGGAGGTATTACCAATCCAGATACCACACACATCTCTCTAGCAGCAGCCCCAAAGATCTGGTCACCTTCAATTGCTCTTAACCTTTTTTCAAGGGTATCAAAATTCTCTTGCATCTTCTCATGTTTCTCATCTCCGTTTTCAGACATATCGGGCGCGTCATACACCTGATGGTCATTAAAGTATGGTTGGGCACGGGTGTGCACAATGTCTTGTGTAAAATTAGCAACTGCATGGTTCTCTTCATTAGTCACAGGAATAGTCTGTTGAGCAGCAAATCCTTGAGGAGGAGGCACAAAACCTTGGGAAGGAAATGCAATACCCTGAGAAAAAGGTGCGAAACTTTGAGAAGCTAAACCTTGGGAAAGAGGGAAGAAACCCTGAGCAGCAAGTCCTTGGGAAGAAGGGATAAAACTTTGAGAAGCAAAGCCTTGAGAAGGAGGGAAAAAACCCTGAGCAGCAAGTCCTTGGGAAGAAGGAATAACACTTTGAGAAGCAAGGCCTTGAGAAGGAGGGAAAAAACCCTGAGCAGCAAGTCCTTGGGAAGAAGGAATAAAACTTTGAGAAGCAAAACCTTGAGGAGGAGGGACGAATCCATGAGGAAGCCCAAAAGGAGGCCAGGTCACAGGGGTAGTGATTGATGACGTAGGCTCAGTCGTTGCAGTGACAATTTCTAACACTACAGTCTATTGGGTATCCATCTTCGCCCGAATGACCTGCAACATTTCCATCATCTGACCCATATTTCCACGGATATCAGTAAGCTCCTCGTTAACTCTATCCATCTCTAGGTCTCTTTCATCCATCCTCTTTCTGGCTTGAGCTCGAGTGTAGTATTTGCGTGAGAGCCTCAGTGTGAAAGCTGGAGAGCAGATGACGGGAATGAGTTTTATATGAAAAAATGCAAATGAAATGCCAAATGTATGAGTGCAATGCGAAAATTAAATTTTATTCAAGGAACTTAAGAAACAATTTGCAAATACCAAGGAACACATAATAATCAAAAGGATATGATTTCATTAAATTCAAAAAGTGATACAAAGTCTTGAGTACATCTTCAAAAATCCCAAACAAAGCTTAATAAAGACACAGACAAAGTCCTAAGGAGATTCTCCTAAAAGCCTCAAGTTGAGCTTCTCGATTTGTGCCTTCATCTGAGCCCTTTCAAGCATAAGTTGATCCACGATCGACTTCCAGGAAGTGTCCCCTTGAGTGCTGGAGGAAAATAAATCCTCTTGCGCTTTCCTTTTCTTGTTGGAGAGCTCTTCTTCTTCCTTCATCTTCAGTTTTCTTCTAAGTTCTTCATTCTCACTACTGATGATCTGATGTCGAGTCTTCCATGCATTCTTCTCTCGAAGCTCTTTCTCCAAATCAATCTTCAGTTTCTCTGCATCGTCCATAAAGATTAGAATGGGTTTCTTGAAGGTCATAGGATCTTGGCGAGGGTAAGGCATCTTCAGACTGATTGCCCTATCTCGTACCCATTGGAGATAGGGTTCCATAGAAACACAATTCGACTTTCCCAAGCTACTCATCCCCTTCCTATGGATGTACTTCCAAGCTTGCATAATCTGTTTCTTGAGCTCTGGTTCTTCGTCATCCTTAAAGAAAATTCCTTCCACTTCAACACTCTTAGGTTTGTCCTTCAACGGATACCCGAGTTGGCGGCGAGCCAAAACTGGATTATAGCTGATTCCTCCCTTAGTGCCAAGAAGAGGCACATTAGCAAAATCACCACAACTATCTATAATCAATGCTCCGTCATAAACACGATTGCACCAACTAATGTCAGAATGGGTAAGAGACATGATCCTCTGTGACCACCACAAACCATCCTTAAGATTCCAAAATGAAGCTGACTTAGGCAAGTGCGAAATAAACCACTCGTACAACAATGATGCACAACAAGTAATCATCCCTCCCTTATGGTGATTCCTCATATGGATGGAATGGTAAGCGTCTCCGAGCAAAGTAGGGACCGGGTTCTTCTTCAGAAAGATTTTGATGGCGTTCAGGTCGACAAAGTCTTCAAAGTTTGGGAAAAGTAACACTCCATATATTAGCAGAATAAAGGTCGCCTCAAAAGCTTTCATATCCTTCACACCAACAAAATTCTTGGCCTTTTCTACCAAAAACTTTGTAGGGAATCCAAAAATCTTTCCTTTATAGGTCATATTTGCCTTGACCTCAGGCACACTCAAATATGTCGCCTTTGCAATCTCCGCTTCTTCAGGGTCCTTCTCTAGAACAGGGAATGGAAACTCATCCTTAACACGTGATCCCACCAGAAATGAATACTCTTCCAGAGTAGGCACCAATTGGTAATCAGGGAACGTAAAACAATGGTAGAGAGGATCATAAAACTGGAGCATCACAGAGAGCAACCTTCCATCCCACTCAGTCTTAAGTAAGGCTAAAAGTCTCTTATGCTTCTCCATGAAGGCTTCTTGATCCAAAACCAAATCTCTTAATTTCCTTAGGTCTTCGAGTTTGGGAGTTTTGAATGTGTACTTGACAGTCTTTCTTCTTCCAAAGTCCATGATGATACCTACGATATTTGCAAAGATAGAGTTTCTAAGTTCCTTGAATAAGTTGGTAAAAAATGATGCTTCATGATGCGTGAATGCATGAATAGACAAACACACACAAGGCTTAGGTTCAAAGCTTGCATGAGGTCGAAGGTTCAACCCTTCCAAAAGGTATGTACTATGAGTTTATTTGTACCTGTACAACGGGTTCTAAAAGTTCCCAGAATCATTGTCCCATCTTTCGGATATTACCGACTTCCCAACTCAACTTGGTAATCAATAGTATTCTCAAGAGAGTCTCATCCGGGTGTAGTATCGCATATCAACTATTTCGGATTTGCACCCTCATAGTCATCGCACTACATCCCTAAAAGGCCAAGTGGGGGTAATACGGTCCTCAACATTAACGGCTCTCAGGTCGAATATAGTAATGCTTTCACGACTGAACTCGATCAACAAAACTACATCCGAGGAGGCCTCCGCTGAGTGGTGGTGTCTCAAATCAGCTTGATCGGGACTCAACTCCCTACAAGCCTTCTTGAATATACCACCGTCCTATCTTATTTTTCACTCAAGTCCGGGTTAGGACTTATCTCACCACACATGGAACACCCAACAGAAATCCCAAATAATAACAAGCAATACAACAACAAATATACAAATATACAAGGTGGGTTTAACCCTCAAAAATAGAATCCCCAGTGAAGTCGCCATTTCTGTTGCAGTGAGAATCGGATACCAAGCTATTAAGTGAGCTTGAATCGCAAAACCTTTATGTTCACCACCGACTTTAATTTAATCCAAAGGGAAAAGGGAAAAAGATCGTAAAAACCCTAAATGAGGAGAAACTAGGTTCGGGGGTTGATTATACCTAGGGAAGGTGTTAGCATCCTAAGAATCCGCAGTATCCTACGGGAACCTCTTGTTAAAATTTGTGTTATTGTTATTTATTGCTTACTAAAATTATGGGAACCTAAGGTTTTATTTCTAATGGTGCTCGCACAACATCGCATCGATGCCTACGTATCGGGTATAGAATCAGAGCACTCGTAGTTCTCCTAAGGATTAACGAACACTTGGTTACGCTCAAGGTTCGCGGGGGAAGGTAAGTGTTATGGCAAACACTCACGTGACTTTAGGAAAGTCACAAAAAGTTCTAAAATAAAAAGTCCTAATGGTTAGGGTTGAAAAGGAACTAGGGATGGCTAAACTTCCTATGACATTGAGTCAACTGCAAGAGTTCTTTCCCTTTTAGATTAAAATGCGAAAAATAAAGTAAACAAATGAGGGTGCAAGCTCCTAAGTCTAAGGCTTAGGTTGCTACTTGCAAAAATGAATTGAATAAAGTAAATGGAAATGCAAGGTAAAAGGCTTAGTAACCGGGCTATGACTCGATATATGGATCGAGAATGCGGGGTGGAAGACAAACGCGGTGCGTCAATTTGCTTAAGTTGGAAAGTTGTGAAGTGTAAAGATTGTGCAGACGGCGATCGTAGAACGACCGACTTACGTGTGTGAGTGAAGTGTATGTAAACTCAACTTGGCGTTGGACCAAGGATTATTATCTTGAAAATTAAAGCTTCAAAAGTGTGCGCTTTCAATTTTATCTTAACAAATATATGGTCATAATGCGAAATGAAATAAATACAAACATAGCGTGCATGCAACCGAAATGATAGCAAAATTAAACACACACTCACACCAAAGAGAAAATAAACTCAAGCTCAAACCTCTCACCCTAAATGATCTAAAACTAACTACTTAGAGGACATATAGACAAGACATTATTTTTAGGATTTTTTAGAATTAAGTTAAAATAAAATGAATTAATAATAATAAAAATAATAAAGAAAGATAGAGAACCTAATTAGATAATCTAAGATTACATGAGGATTAAGAAAATACACATAAAGGTTATGAGAAAATATTTTTGATTTTTTTGAATGTATTAAAGGAACTATCAAATAAACAACTAAAGATTAAAATCTAAGAAAAGAAAACTTAATTAGAAGAAAATATTTTGTATTTTTGATGAAATTGTCAAAGAAATTAATAACAAACCCTAAGTAAAGTTTAATTAAATAAAGTTTTAATCCACAAATATAGAAAAAATGTTTTAATTAAAAAAAAATTGAATTGACATCTCTATTTTTTTTAAAAAAATCTACTATATTGAATTAAAATTATATTAAGAAAATAAAATCTCTAATTGAACCAACTTTAGCAAAAATGAGATCAAAAATATATTTAAGAAAATAAATTTTGGTTTTCAATTTTAAAATAACTTTAAAAGAATAAAACTAAATTTAATCTAAAGAAAAAGAGGAGCTAGTGGGTCTGGTTGCAACAAAGGGGAACGGTCCAAAGGCCCATGGGGCGCTGGGTTTCGCACAGTTGTTTCGGATTTGGAATTTTGCGATTACGGTGGCGGTGGTGTTGGTTTGGGCTTCGCGGATTGCGGTGTGTTTGTTCTGTTTTTGTTTCTCACAGGTTCTTTTCTGCGTTTTTGTTTTACGATTTGGTGGAGTGTTTTTTGATTTCTCGATCAATTTTCATCCGTCTTTTTTTGTTTTGATTTTGGTTCTGTATTATTGAAGTTGGGTGGCGATGAGTTTGTGAAAGGTGATGCGGTTCTGTGAAGGTTTTATATTTTTCTTTGAAGCTCTACGTAATTGTTTTCATGATTTTCTGTTTGTGGTTCTAATTTTGGATTTATGCAGGGTCTGAAGGATGGTGGCGAGTTATATGGTTTTAAAAAAATGGATGGTTTATGTGGTTTGATGAAGAAGGAATGACAATGAGAGGTTTGAAATTTGTAGAGGTTATAAAATCTATTTTGAAATGAATGGTTTGGTTCTGGTTTTGCAGCTGAGTTCTCTTTTTCTTTTGATGTTACAGGTTTGATTGTTTCTGGTTGAAAGGTTTCACCGTGATATGAAGGTTGGACGATGGCGGTTAACATCAGTTGAAAGATCAACTTCCTTCTGAGACAACTGACGTGGAGCAGCAGCGGAGGTAGCCATGATTGATGGAGGTTGAGTGTTATGAGAAGACGGAAAACGGTTTTGGTATGTGATGCTGTCTTTTGCTTTATGGTTTTTGTTTGATGTTGCTGCTGAGTTTTTGTTTGCAGTATGCAATTCCATGATGGTTTTTTAAATATGAATTTTGTGTATAGTTTCTAAGGGCTGCTTGGTTTCAAGTTTTTTTGGTATACGGTTTTGCTGGAGTTTCCTTGTATGGTTTGCTTTGGTTTTGGTTGTAGGTGGCTGCTGAATTTTTTCGGTGTCGTTTTCTCTGTCTGTTTTTTTTAAAGTTTTTTATGGCTTTGTGTATGCAGTATGAGGTTACTGGTGTGGGTGATGCAGTGAGCGTTATGCAGCATGAGGAATGATGAAGTGAAACTAAAAACCTAGCTAGTCGAAATCGAGATCAAATCGTAAACATAAACATGGCCATAAGAGGAATCAAACAAGATGAACAAATATTCCGAAAAAGAAGTGAAGCAAATGGAGAATATTACCGACCCGAAAGTTATCGGGATGACGAATCCACAATGGTAAGCTTCACTTGTACGTTTCCTTCTTCTATTATTCCTCTTCTGTGCAGCTTCTTCCCTACTCCTTGTTATTGCTGTGATTGTTGGTTGGTAGTGGTGGCTATTGATATTCTTTGATGCTGTTGTATTTTTTTTGTTTGCTTTTTGTGTGTCTCCTTTTGATGTGAACAGTTCTGGTTTTATAGGGAGTGGATTAGGGTTTTTAGAGCTTGAATTTTGTCCTTGAAAACTTGCTGGTGAAGGATGCTTTGAGATAGGGGACAAATTCTGAGTTGTATGGTGGATGAAGTGGAGCAGAGGCCCTGCATTTTGCAGGCCTGCTGTGGGCTGAATGCTGTTAGTTTTTTGCCTCATTTTTTGTTGAAATTTGTCTATTAAAACTTATTGTGGTGGTCCCCTGCTTGTGCTTTTTCTGATATTGTCTTTGTGAAAATGCAACATGAATAATTGAAAAGTGATTATGTTTGAATGAAATGTATGTATGCTAAACTTCTAGTTTTATTTTGAATTTTCAAGTGCATGATTTTGATGAACACTAATTTTTATTATTATTTCTATGTACATGAGAATGGAAGAAGCATGGATATTCCCGGAGCTTGAAGAGATAAACCAAAGTCATCAGTTATGAATTTTTGGAGACTTGCAAGATATGGATTTACGTCCCACTTTGGAAGAAATTTGGTTTCACTAGGCTCATGGAATTTGAATCTCATGTCTTAAACCTTTGTATTATTTGAACTTGAAATTTTAAGAAAAGAGATTTGTAATATGATTATGAGCTTTAAATCTTGAATGAAGTTTGAAATGCAAAAGAGAATTAGAATTTGAAAAAAATGGACTTGAAATAGAAATTGTAATTTAAAAATGAAAGAGATAGGAATAAAATTGGGACTTGAGATTTAAGAATATAAATTGAGGTTAAATTTGGAATAAAATAAATAAATACAATGCAATTGAAATTAAAAAAAGAATTGAAAATGACTTAGAACTTTTAAAAGAAACATGAAAATGAAACTTGCAATAAGACTTAGAATGGAAATAGAAACTTGAAAAAATGAAATGAAAAATTTGAAATTTACATTAAAATTAAATTTAGAAACAAAAAACTTGAAAATGAATTAAAAATTAGGAATAGAAATTAAAAATTAATTTAGAAATAAAAACTTTGAAAATGAAATGGAAATAAAATTTAAGAATATATATTGAGATTAAATTTGAACTAAAATAGATAAATACAATGCCATTGAAATTAAAAAAAGAATTGAAAATAACTTAGAACTTTTAAAAGAAACATGAAAATGAAAATTGAAATAAGACTTAGAATGGAAATAGAAACTTGAAAAAATGAAATGAAAATTTTGAAATTTACATTAAAATTAAATTTAGAAACAAAAAACTTGAAAATGAATTAAAAATTAGGAATAGAAATTAAAAATTAATTTAGAAATAAAAACTTTGAAAATGAAATGGAAATAAAATTTAAGAATATATATTGAGATTAAATTTGAACTAAAATAGATAAATACAATGCCATTGAAATTAAAAAAAGAATTGAAAATAACTTAGAACTTTTAAAAGAAACATGAAAATGAAAATTGAAATAAGACTTAGAATGGAAATAGAAACTTGAAAAATGAAATGAAAAATTTGAATTTACATTAAAATTAAATTTTGAAACAAAAAACTTGAAAATGAATTAAAAATTAGGAATAGAAATTAAAAATTAATTTAGAAATAAAAACTTTGAAAATGAAATGGAAATAAAATTTAAGTTTAAAATTTAAGAATGAATTAAGAATTAGAAGTAGAAATTGAAACAAGAATTAAAAGTAGAAATTGAAAAAGTTAGAAACTTGAAAAATAGAATAAGAAACGGAAATTAAAATTAAAATTAAAACATGAAAATAAATTAAAAAGTTAGAAATGTGAAATAGAAATTAAATTAAAAAAAATCTTGAAAGTGAAAAGAAGTAAAAATTAAATTTATAAATAACTTGAAAATGAGTTAGAAGCAACAGAAAAATAAAATCTCGGAAATTCTCTGTTAAATGCGATGAATGTATGATGCGAGCAGTTAGGGGTAAACTTTGGGGTGTGACACCTGCTAAGTCTGGATGACCTTTAGTTTGACCTTCAGAATCTGGGGTGAATTAGAGGAGGATCTTTTATGGTTATTGTAAACACTGTACCTCCGGGTTAGAAGTGTTTACACTTCTCATAACTGATCCAAGTCTGAGGATCCTTGTTCTAGAACACTACCTGTGAGGGGGTTGGGCTGTTTACAGGTTTGCAGGAACCTTTGGCCACATCATACCCTGTTACTGTTTTGTTTAAGAGTAATCCACTTTGGACAGTTCTTGTGATTAACCCCGGATATGTGACTCTTTATTTGAGTCCCCCACCATGGTTACTGGATTTCTGAGCCTTCATCTGGACTTTTGAACATACATGGGCCTTATATCAAGACAGATAATCAGATCCAGCTTGATCACAAACCCTTGCATATCATTTGCATATATCATCATTGCATCATTTAACATTTCTTTATTTTGTTTCAGGGTATCCATTTCACTATATCTTGGTTTTGGTTTTGACCCCTTCTTCTGCTTAGACCTCTGCTTTAGCTGTCTTCTTCAGCATCTGCTTCAGTTATCTCCATCACCACCTGCATCAGTCTGTCAGAGCTTCTTCCAGCTTCTCAGTTTGTGATCTTCATCAGCATTTGTCTCCAGCTTCTTCAGCAGCACTCATGGCTACTCCCAGGAAGAGCAACATATCTTATCACTTTTTTGAGCCTGTATTGACTGGTATCAGGCAGGTCTAGTCACTCATCACCCCTGACCACATACCACTGTTTAGAGAGCATTATGGAGGTATCCTGGACATGGTTATGGACCTTGATCCTTCTCAGAGGAGCATGATCCACACATGCTTGCAGTTTTATGACCCTCCTTTGAGATGCTTCACCTTTCCAGACTTTCAGCTAGGGCCTCTGCTGGAAGAGTTTTCTTCATTAATTGGAGTACCTATCAGGGGTGGAATCCCTTTCAACCCAGAGATGACTGATCCCAGAAATGAAGAGATTGCAAGGGCATTGTACTTAGAGCCTGCCCTTATTGAGCAAAGTATGACAACAAAAGCTGGGATCCCTGGTTTGCACTTGGACTTTTTGATTTCTCAGGCCATCCTGAAGGCTTCATTGGGAGAGTGGAGGGCAGTCTGTGCATTGTTAGCCCTCAGCATATATGGGGCTATACTGTTTGCAGATGAGCCCAAATTTGTCAGCAAGAATGCCATCCATCTGTTTCTTCTGAAGAACCCAGTACCTACATTACTAGGAGATTTCTATTACTCCATCCATCAGAGGAATGAGAAACAGAGGGGGAAGTTGGTAAGATGTTGTGCTCCTTGGTTTTACACCTGGTTGCTCAGACACCTGCCTAAGTCAGATACCTTTTTGAATCCCCACCAGCAGAAGAATTGGGCTAAGAGGCTCATTGCCTTGACTTCAGATGATATCAGATGGTGCACCCAGAGCACCAAAGGCAAGGACATCATCACCAGCTGTGGGCAATACCCAAATGTGCCTTTGATAGGAGTAAAGGGTTGCATCAACTACAATCCGTTACTGTTTAAGAGACAGCTGGGTTATGCCTTGGTCCACCCTCCCAGGGGACAAGATTTAGCTGAGACCCTGTATTGTGAAGTGAAACCTAATTCAGCTGTTGTCAGACAAGCATCCTGGGCTTGGGACAACATCCAGACAAAAGGAGTAGCTATTCTTGGAAGATGTAATAATGTTGCTTCAGGTCAATATTTAGACTGGTCCTACACTAGAGCTCAGATTACCAAAATGCCTTTCATCTTGGAAGACATGCCTGGACCATCCACAGTACAGCCAGCAGCAACTGTCAGCCTAGAAGAATTTGAGAAGTTGAAGGAAAGGAATGAGAATTTATCTCAAGCCTTGAAGAAGACTCTTTGGGAAAGGAGCGATGGTCGTCTGGATATTGAGAGATTGGAGAAGCTTAGGGTGGAGCATCTTGCCAAAATTGAGAAGACAGAGGACTACATCAGGAAAGCAAGAGTCGGGGAACAGATCTTGAAGAATGCCTGTAAAGAGGCCAAAGTTCAGAAGGCTAGGACTGAGCTCTATCTGCAAGAGAGTCAGACTAGGTGGGTTAGAATCACTGAGGCCCGTACACAAAAAGACCAGAAGACTCAAGCCAAGATTGAACAGCTAGAGGCCAATGAGAAGAAGCAGCAAGAAGCTTTGTTGGCAGCCCAGAAGGAGATTTCAGAGTTAAAGCTCAGAGCAGGATTGAAGAGATCAAAGGACCAGGACAGGCATAAGAAGCTGACCACTGCCGTTGCTACCAGGAACCTCCTCATTAGGACCATTACAGAGCACCCAGCTGGTCCAGTGACTGAGGCACTCCTGAAGGAGGTCAGAGAGCATGAGTTTGGACTGGATGTCTGATCTTTTGCTTGTTATTTGTTTCCATTTGATGTACTTTTCCCTTTGTTATATTTTGACCCTCCATGGGCATGTGTTGTAAAACAAACTATGTATTATTCCCCATTTGTAATATATTTTAGTTTGTTTCCATTCGGGCCTTCTCTCAACAACATCAAGCATCTTCCTCGAGGTCTGGAAAGGTCAAAACCAAGAATCAAACCGGATACCTTGGAAAACAAATAAGCATACTGCATTGCATGCTAACTTTTTCTTTTGTTTTGTAGGTTTTGTAATTATTATTGTTTCTAACTTTTTTGTGATCTCAGGAAATATTGCTCGCCGCCGTGTGTTCCCTGTCAACCGCGTGCACCGGTACCCGACTCGTAACAACCTTCCCGGTATTCAAATGGAACAGGTACAGCAGGATCTGACTGAGGTCAGGAATCAGATGGTCAATGAGAGGTTGGAGATGAGAAACCAGATGTCTCAATTCATGGCAGTAATGACTGGCTTGGCCCAGAGTCAGGAAAGGTTAGGAGAACTAGTGGAAAGATAAACTCCTGAAGAGCCTCATCTTGGAACAGGAGGAACTAGCAACAATGAAGGAGGCCAGCCTCGTATTAACCCACCAGTATTTGGACCTCATCTGGATCCAGAGGTTAACATCCAAAGAAATGTTCAAGGTAATGCTACTGGGGGCCAGATCCTGCAGGAAGATCCTCAAGGAGAACAGTTTATTGTCATTGGAGCTGGAGATGAGATATACGACATAAGATTGGACGAGATTGTCGAAAATTTAAGATCTTTGGAATCTCAAAATTCTTTGGGTTTCGATGTGATGCACATGGGACTAGTGGATGGGGTGAGAATTCCCCACAAATTCAAGCCCCCTTGTTTTGAAAAGTACAATGGCACCTCCTGTCCTCGCACTCACCTTTAGTCTTTCTTGGGAAGACTCAAAGCTTATACTATGGATGAAAAGTTGTGGATGTTCTACTTTGAAGACAGTCTGACTGGAGCTTCGAGAGAGTGGTATTCACACTTGTCTAGGGCCACCATAAGATGCTGGAAGGATTTGGATGAGGCTTTCATCCATTAATATCAATACAACCTGGACATGGCTCCCAACAGGACCCTTCCAATGGGAATGTCTCAATCTTCCCGAGAGAGCTTCCGGGAGTATGCTCAAAGGTGGAGACAGCTTGCTGCTGCTGTCCAGCCACCCATGTCAGAGAGGGAAATGGCCGACATGTTCATGAATACGTTGCAAGGGACCTATATTGATAGACTGGCTACTTTTTCCTCTACCAGTTTTGCTGATGTGGTCATAGCTGGTGAGAGGATTGAAAGCCTCTTAAAGATGGGCGAAATTTCCGACAGTGGTGCAAGTTCATCCAGCAATCCTAGGAAGCCTTTTGTGGGACCCTGAAGGGCAGGTGAAACAAATTCCATTCATACAAGCAGGGGCAGGCACCAATATACTCACCGATCGGTAATAGCTGTTACCATCCCAGCTCCGATTCCACAACAACTAGCATATCCTCAACAGCAACAACCACAGTATCAACAGCAAGTTCATTATCCTCAACAAAGGTCGTACAACAACAACAACCAACAACAGCGTCCTTTCCAACAAAGGCCATCACAAGCAAACAGGGTAATTGACCCGATTCCAATGCCGTATGTTGCACTCTTGCCACAACTCTTGAAGCTCAACCTAGTTGAGTTAAGGACATTGGCACCTCCAGATCCTCTTAATATGCCAAAGAACTATGATGCAAGTGCCAGGTGTGCATTCCACTCAAACGCACCGGGGCATAATACTGAAAAATGTAGGGCCCTACAGATGAAAGTCCAGGATCTGGTGGACTCGAAAGCTCTCAACTTTGCACCTCCTCCAAATGTCACAAGAAATCCAATGCCTAGTCACAACGGGCCTAGGATTAATGCTATTGAGGAAGGCAATCCATCCACCTTAATCACCAGTGTTGTACAAATCCAAACACCCTTGGTTGAAATCAAAGCTCAGCTGTTAGAATGCCAAGTGTTCCCCGGATGCGAGGTCGGCTGTGGATATTGCAACATTGCAGTTAATGGGTGTGAGAGATTGAGAGACGACATAGATGGTCTCATTAAAAATGGCATTCTTCAGATTATGACAACAGCAACTACAACTCCAACAATTCCTTCATCAACAATCCCAGATACTCCTACAACGTCAGCAACCATTGTTCCAACGGATTCTACTACAACTCCAACAACTGCTCAATCGATCACTTCAACGGATACAAGTTCAGTCACCATTCCTGCTACAACTTCAACACCCATCCAATCAACAGTACCGTCTGCAACATCAGCAACAGTTAATGAAAGTGTCTCAGCAGTTACGATATACTACGATCCCGCAAATGTTCCTGCCAACAACTCACAACAAAATGCTACTCCTGGCAGAGCACCAGTTACCATATACTATGATCCACACACCATTGTGGTCCCCTCTGCAGCTGCTATCAGTACAGTCACTATCACAGTTCCTGGGCCAGTTCCTTACGAAAGCAATAATGTCATCCCTTGGCATTATGGCTCAGACCTGTACTGCGAGGGGCAGAAAATCACTCTAGAATCATCAACTTCTTCACCTCAGATAGACAATGTGGGGGGAGGCGGAGGCTTCACTAGAAGCGGACGTCTCTTTGCCTCGCAAATTCCAAGACCCGTTGCTGAAGCAGAAGCTGCTGCTAAGGCAAAAGGGAAGAGCATGGTGCAAGAAGAACCAGTTGTTAGAGAAGCTTTGAAGACTCCTTTTGATCAAGAGGTTGATGAATTCATGAGAATCATAAAGAAAAGTGATTACAAGGTGGTGGACCAGCTTCACCAAACGCCTTCCAAAATCTCCATACTATCATTGCTAATGTGCTCCGAGGCTCATCGGAATGCACTATTAAAAGTCCTGCACGCAGCCTATGTGCCGGAGGAGATTACTGTCAATCAGTTAGAGGTTGTGGTTGGAAATGTCAATGCTAGTCATGGACTAGGATTTACCAACACTGATCTGACAACGGAAGGTCGCAATCACAACAAGGCTTTGCACATTACCTTGGAGTGTAAGGGTGCAGTTCTTTCTCACGTACTGGTAGACACAGGGTCATCCCTCAATGTCCTGCCCAAGAAAGCCCTTGTGAAGCTGGAACATGATGGATTGGCACTACGCCCAAGCAACTAGGTAGTGAGAGCCTTTGACGGTTCTAAAAGATCAGTTCTGGGGGAGATAGAGTTACCAATAATGATTGGTGTAAACACCCCAAATTTGCCCTCACCCATTCACACCATGGCTTGTGATCATTTCATATGCATAAATCCAATCATAACATCTCATATCACATTTTTAATTCACTGCATAGATTCAAAGTCATCTGCATCTAGGGTTTGTGATCTGAGCAATCCAAGAGCTTCTTGAGCCACTCCAAAGGTCATCAATCACTTAAAAGGGCTCAATGTATGTTCAAGCATCATATTATATCCTCTCATAGTCAAGAATGTCAAAAAATCACAAGAACTGGAAATGGTATGGAAGTAGAGCCAGGCTTGACTGCACAGATGACCTAAAATTAGGGTTTTGGTTTCAGAGGCCATAACTCCAACTTTTTTGGTCATTCTTGTTTCTATTGGTCTCTATATGTTATAGGGAGTATGCATATCAATTTTCATGAAGAAATTCCTTGGGGAAGTCATCTGATCAAGAGTTGACTTTTCAAGCAAGACAGTGTAAAATCAGGGCATCTGAGGCCCCCAATGACCCAACCAAAGGGTGTTCTTCATCATTTTGATTGTATATGATCTTTATTTGATCATGGAAGATGTTGGAAGTTCACAAAATTGAAGAATTTCAAGTCTTTTGCAAAGTTGACTTTTTGGGGAAGTTTGACTTTTAATGAAATTGCCATTTTGGGAAACTTTTTCAACCCTTGCTTTTTGATTCAAAAATGCTTCAAATGAAAAAACTTTGGTCATGAAAGTTGTAGAATGGATCTTTCCCTTTTCAAAAAGTACAAGAACATGACCTAATTCATTTTGGATCAAAAGTTATGGCTTGTCAAAGTTGGCTAAAATCACAAAATTTCAAAGTTTCCACCAAAGAGGCAAAGTTGCAAATTCACTTCTCAAGGCAAATTTAGTTACCAAATGGACTTCTAAACTTCACCACATGATCATACATGACCTAAAATCAGAATTGGCCCAAGGGATTTCTCATTTTTGTGCCTTGATTTTCAAATATCCATAAGTCATTTTTCATAAAAGTGCAAAGAGGGATTCTTGGCAAAATCATTCTCCCATGAATTGTATGATCACTAGCTGGTTCTAACACATTGCCATGACCAAATAAAGCATCCCACATCAAAAATTCAGCAAGGATTATCTCATGTACATAACCAAAAGTCATGAAATGTAACAAGTGGGCAAGTTGCAAAATCTCTCTCAACTCATGATCCAAATGCAGCAGACTTTCATGAGCCATCCAAGGGCCATCCTTGACTCAAGCTGAGGCAGGACAAGCCTCTAGACTGCTGCTGCCATAGCCCATGCTGCAAGTACAAATCAACTTGACTTTTTGGCCAAAACTCCCATACCCTTGGAATAGTGATCAGCAGCCTCTACTGACCTGCTCCACAGCCTACTCACACATCATGGGAGTGATATAGCAACTCATTGGCCATTGAAACAACACACAACACAACCCTCACAAAATCTGTCAAAAAACTCCTCTTCTTCGAATCTCTCTATACAGCCATCAAACCTTCATTTTCTCTTCACCATTGTATCACACACCTTCCATAGAACCAGAATCCACCATTGAAACAGCTTGAAACCCCATAAATCCCAACTGTGAAATCTGCTACACCAGAGCTCATCTTCACAAACCAGCCATCAACAAGAGTTTTGAGGCATTCCATTGAGTTCAGAAGGGCCAAGGGAGTTCATTTGCACAAGTGGGAGGTTCTGGAAGCTCACTATTGAAGCTTTCCAGCTCAGGTATGGCCAAGAACACTTTCTCACAAAGCTTTGATTTTTTGTTATAAACTGAAAGTGCATGCTTTAAGGATCATCGTGATATGTTTAGAATTGAAAATGGTGAAAAAATGAGTATTTTATGAATGTCTGAAAGTTTGGCCCTAATTTTGTTTTGTTTCGATTCAGCCTGTTCTTGCTAGATAAATGATGATTGATTGTTGATTTGAATTGCTAGAGGTGTGGGGATTGTTTTTGGGCAGGTTTTAGGGCTTGAAATTGCGTAGGGGAGGTTTTAGGTTTTTGTCCCGCCGGAGAAGATGACCGGAGCTTCCCTCCGGTCACCTGAAAGTGCTTAACCCTAATCCCTAATTAATTTGCCAGTTTGATTCATAGCCCTTGGATGATGATTAGGTTAAGATATGCACGGCCCAGATTGATTCACTTAGCCCTAATCCATTTTTATTAAATTAATTAAGATTAATTAGTTTAATTAAATCAGAATCCATCCTGGCCATTAAAAGACGCGCCAGTCAACATTCAACTCCCAACTTTGAATCTAGAGCATTGGATGTGATTACCTTTTCATTTTCATTTGTTTTGTATTTCTTTTGTCCATTTATTTTAAAATAGCAAAAATTATTCAGAAATTCTGAAAATTTTTATACACACTTTTATTAATTTTCAGAAACCAAAAACATTTTTATTTTTATTTTTTGAATTAAAAAACATTTTTAAATCATTTAAAAGTTTATTTTTAATTAATTAATGAGAATTAATTAATTAAACATACTTTTAGGTATTTAAAAATCACCAAAAAATTCATGAAACTTCTAAAATCATTTAGAAACATTGTCCAACCCTCAAACCAAATTTCTTTTTTGATCTTGATGCATTTTGACAATTTTCCATGGAATTAATTCATTTTCAAAGCATTATTTTGATCCAAACTTCAAAAAATCATTTCTGCCTAACCATTGAGAGTTGGACTTTGATTCTTCTTGCATTGTGTCTTGCATATCATGTAGTTTGTGAGATTAAATTGGCATGAATTGATCTTGCATTTTCCATTTGTTTGACATTTTTCTTGTTAAGGTACCCTAAAACCCTAGAAATCTTAGGAAATTCATAACCCTAATTAGGTTAAGAGTTAGAACCCCTCCCTTGGGCAGTGAGTTTGTATAGGTTTAGGGTTCCTTTGAATGCATTTTCAATTTTTTATCTTGATGTTTGCTTCTGGTTTTGGTTTTTGTTTGTTGCATTGATCATAAACCCTAATTTGGGCTTCCTTTTGCATTCATCTTGCATTTGCTCACATACCATGACTTGCCATAGCATTTTGTGCATCCATTTGATTCATCATACATCTTAAGACATATTAGAGGTATGTTCGATCATTGCATCTTGCATTTGCCATATTGTATGCCATTTGCATTTCATAACTTTTCATGTATGTTCATGGATCCAAGCATGCTTATCTTGCATTCATTTGTTCATGTGATCATCCTCATGCCTTGCTTCATGTTTGTATCATCTCATAGCATCATTAACATCATGTGTATGCTTCTGGTTTTGATTTGCATCATGTCATTTCATCTCATCTTGCATTGCATTGCATTCCTTTCACTAACTTTTCAGGTGGTAAGCAACTTTGAGAAGTGAATTTGCCTTCACTTCTCACAATTTCTTTTCATCTCTCTTATGCATCATTGCTGCATTTTATCTTGTGTTTGAGATTGAGCTTGCTCATTCTTCTTCATCTTACTTTCTTTCTTCAAGTGACTTGTCTTCTTGAATGAAGCAAGTTACTTTGCTTCTCTTTGCTCCTTTCATCTGCTTCCTGGTGGTTCCTCTGAAGATTTCTTTCTTAAACCTCACAAACCTTAGGAACAACCAAGCATGACAATGATTAGGGTTTTGATTAGTCCCCCACTTAGTTTTACCTTTGTGTCTCATTGAGTCTTCTCTTCTCACCTCATAATCAGGGACTAAACCTTAAAGGCTTTAAGGCTTTGTGATTAAGCTTATGCCTGCATCCTTCTATTAGGATGGAGTGTATAACTTTAATCCTAAGTGTTAAACCCTTAATGTGTTTAAATCCTTTAATCAATCCACTTAATAATCATCAAGACATCAAGCTTGTAACTTGGGCCTTGCATTAGGGTTCTAATTCTTCCTTAATTGGTTAAGAAGGACTAACCCTAGTGTTAATGGACAAGTCCCCCTCAAGCTGTCTTACAAACCCTAAAAATCACTTCTTCATCATATCACTAATTAAAATCCATCTAATAAAGGCTTTGTTTTGTCATGAGTTTAATCCCTAATCATGGATTAAGTTGAGGAGCCTTCCTCAGCTTAAACACTCTCATCTATTATCCTTCTATTAGGATGGTGTAATGAGTCTGTTTAATCCCTGATTATGGCTTAATCTCATTACTCAACACTAAACAAAAACAACAAAAACATCTAAATAATCACAAGTAGGTTAATGATCTTAATCCTACACCATGGTGATTAAGTGTGAGAAGCTGACTTCACACTTAAGGTATTCTCATTACCCATAATCAGAGGGAAGATGTGATGACTTTACTAACCCATTGGTTTAGGCTTAAGCTCATTAACTTATGACAAATATCCAAAAGCAATAAAAGACTGAAAACTCAAAACAAACAATAATCGTCTCCTTCGGGATTCTTTTCTCATCACCTTCACTCATAAACGAGAACTTGCTTCTTCCGTCTAATGCAAGACAGTTAGCACCTGAGCCAGACAGGTCATACACTTGAGCATAGACAGGTAAGCAGTTCATCAGTCAATTCATCTTTCAGTCTCTTTGGGTCGAACTACGGTGTTCTGACTTCCTCATTGCACGAGAGGATACGTAGGCATAACTTAACAGTTATCGAACAAAAGTCTCTGTCTATTCCCCCTCCTTCTAGCCTTATTCTTTAGCCTCATGATCATGAGCATTTCATCTTAGTTCTTACACTGACACTTCACTTATACACTTCACATTTCTTTTGCACTGACACCTGTACATCCTTTTCTAGCTCTTTTATACACAGATTGCACTGACACTACCCCTTTAAAACACAAATCTTTTAAGCGTGGATCCCGTCGAGTACGACGGACAATCTGGGTGCTAATACCTTCCCAGGTTGTAACCAACCCCCTTTCTCAGTCTCTCTGGTTCGCAACCGTCTTATCCATATCTTTCTAGGTCTATGCAGCATTACCTTTCCTCCGGGATAAAAATGCCTAGCTGGCGACTCTATTCATTCCCTGTGAGTTCACTCCTGTGTGTTCTAACATCCCTCTTTCGCCGACCGTTCGCGTTTGTACCTTTATCTGGGCCATTTCCCATTTATCGGGAGCGACAGCTTGGCGACTCTGCTGGGGAACCCTTATACTGTAACCAGGGCTTCTGGTTCTTTTTGTGGGTTCCTCCTAGCGCTTGTTTGATTTGTGTTTACTGGGGTGTTATGTGCTATCTGTGTTTGTATATTTGTTTTATTTATCGCTTTATGTACAGTTTGTTTACTGCTTTCTTTACAGTTTTATATACATCATAATGTCATACTGTGTTTGGCTGGATCTGGTTTTGCTTTGGTGGGTGGGGTTCTACTGAGAGTTAAGGTCCTATACCTGGGACCTGAGTGACACCTAGGCTAGAGTGGTTCATGTTCTTTCCCATTCCATTTCGGTCTGGTGCGGGAATATGAAACACGGTTCAAATATGGGTTTCTTCTTGAGAACTCTGTGCTACAGATTTCCTGTAGTGCTAGGGCTATCTGGGAAGCCTGCTAAGTCTGGATGACCTTTAGTATTGACCTTCAGAAACTGAGGTGACTTAGAGGAGGATCTTTTATGGTTATTGTAAACACTGTATCTCCGGGTTAGAAGTGTTTACACTTCTCATAACTGATCCAAGTCTGAGGATCCTTGTTTTAGAACACCACCTGTGAGGGGGTTGGGCTGTTTACAGGTTTGCAGGTACCCTTGACCTCAACATACCCTGTTACTTTGTTTTGATTAAGAGTACTCCACTTTGGATAGTTCTTGTGATTTAACCCAGGACATGTGACTCTTTATTTGAGTCCCCCACCTTGGTTACTGGACTTATGAACCTCCATCTGGATTTCTTGAACATACTTGGACCTATATCAAAGCAGTTAATCAGATCCAGCTTGATCACAAACCCCTGCATATCATTTGCATCCATCATCATTGCATCATTTGACATTTGCTTATTTGTTTTTCAGGGTATCCATACTATATTTTGGCTTAGTTTTGACCCCTTCATCTGCATAGACCTATCTTCACCAGTATCCGCTTCAGCTATTCCTCATCAGCTACCTACTTCAGTCACCTGCATCACCAGTCTCAGCCTGTCAGTGGCCCATCTTCTAGTATCAGTCATCACCAGCACCTGTTCTTCAGCAACATGGCACCTAAGAAAAGCAACATCTCCTATCATTTCTTTGAGCCTGAGCTAGCTAGCATCAGGAAGGTCCAGACCCTGATTACTCCAGACCATATACCACTATTCAAAGAACATTATGGAGGAATCCTTGATGTGGTTATGGATCTGGACCCTTCACAGAGGAGCTTGATTCATACTTGTTTGCAGTTCTATGATCCCCCTCTGAGGTGTTTCACCTTCCAGAATTTTCAGTTGGGACCCTTGTTGGAAGAGTATTCATCACTGATTGGTGTACCTATCAGGGGTGGAGTCCCCTTCAACCCTAAGATGGCTTTCCCTAGTAATGAAGAGGTGGCAAATGCATTGTATCTGGAACCAGTTCTGATTGGGCAGAACATGACAGCCAAGGCTGGAGTCTCTGGTCTGCACTTGGATTTCTTGACCTCTCAAGCTATTATGAAGGCCTCCTTGGGGGAGTGGAAGGCAGTCTGTGCATTATTAGCCCTTAGCATATATGGGGTTATATTATTTGCAGATGAGCCTAAGTTTATTAGCAAGAATGCAATCCATCTTTTCATCCTGAGGAACCCAGTGCCCACCTTACTGGGAGACCTCTACTACTTTGTTCACCAAAGGAATGAAAAGCAAAGGGGAAGACTGGTGAGATGTTGTGCTCCTTTGTTCCATACTTGGCTACTCAAACATTTGCCAAAGACTGATGCATTCTTGAACCCTCACCAGCAGAAAAATTGGGCTAGGAGGCTTGTTGCTCTGACTTCAGATGATATCAGGTGGTGCACTCAGAGCACTAAGGGCAGAGACATCATTACTAGTTGTGGGCAATTCCCCAATGTACCTCTGATAGGAGTGAAGGGTTGCATCAACTACAACCCTCTGCTATTCAAAAGACAACTGGGCTATGCATTGGTCCACCCTCCTAGAGTACAAGATCTAGCTGAGACCCTTTATTGTGAGATCAAACCTAATCTGGCTATTGTCAGGCAAGCATCCTGGGCTTGGGACAATGTCCAGACTAAAGGGGTAACCATTCTTGGGAGATGCAACAATGTGGCTTCTGCTCAATACTATGAGTGGTCTCATGCCAGGGCTCAAATTTCTAGGATGCCCTTCACCATTGAAGATGTACCTGGACCTTCTACAGCACCACCTCCAGCCACTGTCAGCCTGGAAGAGTTTGAGAAGCTCAAAGAGAGGAATGAGAATTTGTCTGAAGCCTTGAAGAGAACCCTCTGGGAGAGGAGTGATGGTCGGCTGGACATTGAAAGGTTAGAAAAGCTAAAGTTGGAGCATCTAGCCAGGATTGAAAAGTCAGAAGACTACATCAAGAAGTCAAGGGCTGGAGAACAGATTTTGAAGAATGCCTGCAAAGAGGCCCAATTCCATAGAGCTAGGACTGATCTTTATCTGAAGGAGAGCCAAGTTAGGTGGGTCAGGATCACTGAAGCTCGCACTCAGGAGGATAAGAGAACTCAGGACAAGATTGAGCAGTTAGAGGCTAATGCAAAGGAGCAACAGGAAGCCCTGGCAGCAGCCCAGAGGGAGATCTCAGAATTGAAACTCAGGGCTGGTGTGAAGAGGTCAAAGGACCAGGGCAGACACAAGAAGCTAACTGCAGCTATTGCCACCAGGAATCTTCTCATCAGGAATCTCACAGAGCATCCAGCTGACCCTGTGACTGAAGCACTTCTGAAAGAAGTCCAGGAAGATGAGTTTGGTGTCTGACTTTTTGCTTGTTGTTGCTTTCATTTCTTTGTACTTTTTCTTTTTTGTATTTTTGGCCCCTCAGAGGGCATGTATTGTAAAAAAACAAACTATGTATGTTTTTCCTTTTGTAATATATCTACTAGTTTGTTTTTATTTGAGTTCTTTCAAGCAACATCAAAAGCATCTTCCTCAGGGGTCTGGAAAGGTCAAAACCAAGTGCCAAGCCGGATACCTTGGAAACAAATAGGCATACTGCATTGCATACTAACTTTTGTTTTTGTTTTGTAGGTTTTTTTGTTTTGTTGTTACTAACTCTGTTGTGGTTCAGGAACTATTGCTCGACGTCGGGTGTTTCCACTCAACCGTCCACACAGATATCCCACCCGCAACAACCTTCCGGGCATACAAATGGACCAAGTACAGCAGGACCTTACAGAGGTCAGGACTCAAATGGCCAATGAGAGACTAGAAATGAGGAATCAGATGACTCAGTTTATGGAGGTGATGAATAATATGGCTCAAAGCCAAGAGAGATTAAGAGCACTGGTAGAGAGGCAGAATCAGGAAGACCCCCATCTAGGGACTGTTGGGACAAGCAATAATGAGAGGGTTCAACCTCATGTTAATCCTCCAGTCTATGGACCCCACCTTTATCCATAGATCAACATCCCTGTTAATGTGCAAGGGACTGCCACTGCAGGCAGAGTATTACAAGAAGACCCCCAGGAAGATCAATTTACAGTGATGGGAGCTGGGGATGAAGCCTATGACAGAAGGCTAGATGAGATTGCTGAGAAACTGAGATCCCTGGAGTCCCAGAATTCTTTGGGCTTTGATGTTATGGACATGGGTCTAGTGGACGGGGTCAGGATTCCCCACAAATTTAAACCTCCGTGCTTTGAAAAGTACAACGGAACTTCCTGTCCCCGAACCCATTTACAATCCTTTCTGGGGAGGTTGAAGGCATATACCATGGACGAAAAGCTATGGATGTTTTATTTTGAAGATAGCTTAACGGGAGCTTCAAGGGAATGGTATTCTCACCTGACTAGAGCAACCATCAGGTGCTGGAAGGACCTGGCTGAGGCCTTTATCAGACAATATCAGTACAACTTGGATATGGCACCCAACAGGACCCTCCTGATGGGGATGTCTCAATCATCCAGGGAAAGCTTCCGGGAGTACGCTCAGAGGTGGAGACAGCTTGCTGCTGCTGTCTAGCCACCCATGTCAGAGAGGGAGATGGCTGATATGTTTATGAACACCCTCCAAGGGACATACATTGACAGGCTAGCTTCCTTTTCTTCTACCAGCTTTGCAGATGTCGTTATAGCTGGAGAAAGGATTGAGAGCCTGTTAAAAATGGGCAAGATTTCTAACAACGGTGCTAGCTCATCCAGCAACACAAGAAAGCCTTTTGTGGGCCCAAGAAGAGTTGGTGAGACCAATTCTATCCATACCAGCAGGGGCAGACCACAATATGTCCATAGGTCTGTGGCAGCAGTCACCATTCCCGCTCCAATTCATCCTCAACCAGCTTATCAACCACAGCAACAAAATTACCAGCAACAAACTCAGTATCCTCCTCAGAGAAATTATAACAACAACAACACCAGCAACAACAATCAGCAAAGACCGTTCCAACAGAGACCTTCTCAGGCCAATAGGGTGATCGATCCAATCCCTATGCCCTATGCCACATTATTGCCACAACTCCTGAAACTCAACCTGGTTGAGCTAAGGACATTGGCACCTCCAGATCCTTCCAGTCTACCCAGAAATTATGACGCCAGCGCCAGATGTGCTTTTCACTCAAATGCACCTGGCCACAGTACAGAGAAGTGCAGAGCTTTGCACATGAAGGTACAAGACCTGGTAGACTCCAAAGCTCTAAACTTCGCACCACCACCAAATGTTAACAAGAACCCTATGCCACACCACGGAGGACCCGGAATCAATGCTATTGAAGAGGATAAGCCGTCTTACTTGATAACCAGTGTGGGTCAGATTCGGACACCCTTGGTGGAGATTAAAGCTCAACTCCTTGAATGTCAAATGTTCCCTGGATGTGAGTTAGGTTGTGCTTATTGCAACATTTCAGTGAATGGGTGTGATAACTTGAGAGATGGCATAGATGGTCTCATCCAGAGTGGCCTGCTTCAAATCACAACATCAATACCTACCAATCCAGCAATCTCCTTAACAACAATTCCCGAGTCTTCTACAACTACAACAACCATTGTTCCGAACAACTCTTCAATCTCATCAACAAATGCTTCATCTGTTACTTCAACGGACCAAATATCAACAAACATCCCTTCTACAACTTCAGCACCCCTTCATTCAGAATCTCCTACAACAACAACATCCATCCAGTCAACAGTGTCTCCTACAATACCAACAACAAACAATGAAAGTGTCTCAACGGTTACAATTTATTATGATCCAGCAAATGATTCTGCCTACAACTCACAAAATGCCACTCCTACCAGAGCACCAGTCACAATATATTATGATCCGCATACTATCATGGTCCCTTCTGCAGCTGCTATCAGTCCGGTCACTATCACGGTGCCTGGGCCAGTACCTTATGAAAGCAGTAATGCCATCCCTTGGCATTACGGCTCCGATCTATACTGCGAAGGACAGAAAATCACTCTTGAATCATCAACTTCTTCACCACAAATAGACAATGTGGGGGGAGGCGGAGGCTTCACTCGAAGCGGACGTCTTTTCGCCCCACAAATTCCAAGACCCATTGCTGAAGCAGAAGCTGCTGCCAAAGCAAAAGGGAAGAGCATGGTGCAAGAAGATCAAATTGTTAAGGAAGCTTTGAAAACCCCTTTTGATCAAGAGGTTGATGAATTCATGAGAATCATCAAGAAAAGTGATTACAAGATAGTGGACCAGCTTCACCAGACACCTTCCAAGATCTCCATTTTATCATTGCTAATGTGCTCCGAGGCTCATCGGAACGCACTATTAAAAGTCTTGCACGCAGCTTATGTGCCAGAAGAGATTACCGTCAATCAGTTGGAGGCTGTAGTTGGAAATGTTAACGCTAGTCATGGACTAGGATTTACCAACACTGATTTGACTACGGAAGGCCGCAATCACAACAAGGCTTTGCACATTACCATGGAGTGTAAGGGTGCAGTTCTTTCTCATGTGCTGGTAGACACGGGATCATCCCTCAACGTCTTACCTAAGAAGGCCCTTGTGAAGCTAGAGTATGAAGGATTGGCATTACGCCCTAGTAACTTGGTAGTGAGAGCCTTTGACGGTTCTAAGAGATCAGTTCTGGGAGAAATTGAGTTGCCTATAACGATTGGCCCACAAACTTTCAAAACGATCTTCTACGTGATGGACATTCAGCCGGCCTACAGCTGTTTGTTGGGTAGACCATGGATTCATGCCGCTGGCGCAGTTACGTCTACCCTTCACCAGAAGTTAAAATTCGAGTGGGAGGGCCAAGTCGTTACTATTTGTGGAGAGGAAGATATTTTTGTTAGCCATCTGGCTACATACAAATACATTGAGATGGATGGGGAGATCCACGAAACGATGAGTCAAGGGTTTGAGGCCCTGAATATTAATGAAACATCTGCTGTACCTGGAACCTCAATGACATCTTACCAGCAAGCCAGGAAGGTTGTTGAAGAGGGGAATGCTCAAGGCTGGGGCAAACTGTTGCCTGTGGAGAAGAAAGAGGATAGATTTGGGTTGGGTTACAAACCAACTCAACAAGATCAAGCAAAGGCTGCTAAGAAGCCCAACTTTGTTAGTGGGGGGATGCTCACCCCTGATGCTGTCAACAACTTGGAAGATGAGTCGGAAGATGAGCGCAACCTGGAGAGCTGGATACGTCCAAGGATCCCGGGGAGCCGTATCTCAAACTGGTCTTCCCAGGAAATTATAAGGGTTACTCCTGCAGAGTAATTATTATTTCCTGTATATTTTAAGCATGCATCAAGTCTTGCATCTTGCCCAAGATGACAAGACTCATTTTGTAATCGGGCCATCTGTAATTTTTGTGCAACAAGATTAATCAATGAAATATCAGACATCTTTTGCAAATGAGTTTTTTTCTTTTCCGCTCACTGTTTTTCCATTTTTCTTTTTGTACAAAAAATAAATGGCAATGTTTTCAAAATGACAACTTTATTTCACTTTTCTAAACAAGATTAAAATCAATCACTAAAATGAACCAACTGAACCCTTGCAGAGAGTGCCTTCCAGACCGCACCGACAACAACACGGCTATGACTTCGTATGATTTTGACAATCCGATCAATCAAGCTGATGAAGGGGTTGAAGAAGATTACGAGCTTCCTGAAGAACTAGCCAGGTTGTTGAGACAAGAGGAGAAGGTTATCACTCCTCATCAGGAGGAGGTCGAAACGATTAATCTTGGTACAGATGAAGATATGAAAGAAGTTAAAATCGGGGCCTGCTTACAAGACTCAGTGAAGAAACAACTGATTGACCTGCTTCAAGAATATGTGGATGTTTTTGCTTGGTCTTATCAGGATATGCCAGGGTTGGACACCGATATCGTTATGCACAAGCTGCCTTTGAGAGAAGATTGCCCGCCGGTTAAACAAAAATTGCGCCGTACTCGCCCAGACATGGCAATGAAGATCAAAGAAGAGGTACAAAAGCAGTGGGACGCCGGGTTCCTTGCTGTAACTAGCTATCCACCGTGGGTTGCTAATATAGTACCTGTGCCTAAGAAGGACGACAAAGTAAGAATGTGTGTTGACTACCGGGATCTGAACAGAGCTAGCCCGAAAGATGATTTTCCATTACCTCACATTGATGTATTGGTTGATAATACGGCTCAGTTCTCGGTATTCTCCTTCATGGACGGATTTTCAGGGTACAACCAGATCAAGATGTCACCTGAAGACATGGAGAAGACAACCTTCATCACCCCCTGGGGCACGTTCTGTTACAAGGTGATGCCATTTGGATTGAAGAATGCTGGTGCAACATATCAACGGGCTATGGTGATATTATTCCATGATATGATCCATAAGGAAATCGAGTGTTATGTGGATGACATGATTGCCAAGTCCCTTACAGAAGAAGACCACTTGGTAAATCTGCTGAAACTATTCAAGCGTCTGAGGAAGTACCAACTGAAGTTGAACCCCAACAAGTGCACATTCGGGGTGCGATCTGGTAAGCTGTTGGGTTTTATTGTGAGCGAGAAAGGGATTGAAGTTGACCCTGATAAAGTCAAAGCCATTCAAGAAATGCCTGCACCGAAGTCTGAAAAAGAAGTTCGAGGGTTTCTAGGTAGATTGAACTACATCTCAAGGTTCATATCTCACCTTACAGCAACCTGTGAACCCTTGTTCAAGCTGTTAAGAAAAGAACAGACGGTCAGGTGGAACGAAGACTGTCAGAGGGCTTTTGACAAGATTAAAGAATACTTGCAAGAACCACCAATCCTTATGCCTCCAGTTGAAGGAAGACCTCTGATAATGTACTTAACAGTATTAGAAGAGTCAATGGGGTGTGTGCTGGGCCAGCATGACGAGTCTGGTCGAAAAGAGTATGCAATATACTACCTAAGCAAAAAGTTTACCGACTGTGAACAACGTTATTCACTGCTCGAGAAAACTTGTTGTGCTTTAGCGTGGGCTGCTCGCCGACTGAGACAGTATATGCTGACCCACACCACTTTGCTGATATCCAAAATGGACCCAGTTAAGTACATTTTCGAGAAGCCAACTCTTACCGGACGGGTTGTAAGATGGCAAATGATTCTCACGGAATATGACATCCAATACACTTCTCAAAAAGCCATCAAGGGCAGTGTATTGTCTGAATATCTTGCTGAGCAACCTATTGATGATTACCAGCCTATGAAATTTGACTTCCCTGATGAAGACATCATGTTCATAAAAGCGAAAGATCATGAAGAGCCTGTTCACACTGAAGGGCCTGACCCGGAAGAAGAATGGACTATGATGTTTGATGGGGCTGTTAATATGAATGGTCGTGGTGTTGGTGCAGTACTCATTACACCTAAGGGAGTTCACATGCCTTTCTCGGCAAAGCTCACCTTCAACTGCACTAACAACGAAGCTGAATACGAAGCTTGTATTATGGGTCTTGAGGAAGCCATTGACCTCTGGATCAAGACATTGACTGTATTCGGAGATTCAGCTCTGGTAGTTAATCAAACCAACGGCAAATGGTACACCCACCAGGATCATCTGATACCTTACAGGGATTATATAAGAAGGTTATTGACTTTCTTCACAACAATCAAGCTTGAGTATATCCCTCGGGACGAGAATCAGTTTGCAGATGCTCTGGCTACCATTTCATCAATGATCAAAGTTCAGGCTGCCAACTTTGTACCTCAGATTTCAGTGTCCAGACTTGACAGACCGGCATATGTGTTCGCAGCAGATGTTGTCAAAGATGATAAGCCTTGGTTCCATGACATTAAGTGCTTCTTGGAGGATCAAACATACCCATCTGGGGCATCTTCTAATGATAAGAAGACTTTGAGAAGGCTTGCTGGTAGTTTCTTTCTGAACACTGATGGTTCCCTGTACAAGAGAAACTTTGATATGATACTCCTCAGATGTGTTGATAGAACAGAAGCAGACTTGTTGATGCACGAGGTGCACGAAGGATCCTTTGGTACCCATGCTGGAGGGCATGCCATGGCCAAGAAGTTGCTAAGATCAGGCTATTACTGGATCACAATGGATGCAGACTGTTGTGCCTACGCCAGAAAATGCCATAAATGCCAGATTTATGCGGATAAGGTGCATGTGCCTCCCAATCCTTTAAATGTGATGTCCTCACCCTGGCCCTTTGCCATGTGGGGCATTGACATGATTGGCAAGATTGAACCGACTGCTTCAAACGGCCACAAATTCATCCTGGTTGCCATTGACTATTTCACCAAGTGGGTCGAGGCAGCTTCCTACGCCAACGTTACAAGGCAAGTGGTAGCCAGATTTCTGAAGAGAGATATCATCTGTCGATACGGAGTTCCCGAACGAATCATTACTGATAATGGTTCCAACTTAAACAACAAAATGATGGCAGAACTATGCCGGGACTTCAAGATCCAACACCACAATTCTTCTCCTTACAGGCCAAAGATGAATGGCGTTGTTGAGGCAGCTAATAAGAATATCAAGAAGATTGTGCAGAAGATGGTAGTCACCTACAAAGACTGGCATGAAATGCTACCATTTGCCTTACATGGGTACCGCACGTCAATCAGAACATCCACTGGGGCAACACCGTATCAGCTTGTGTATGGTATGGAAGCAGTCCTACCTGTTGAAGTTGAATTACCCTCCCTACGGGTACTGATGGATGTTAAGCAGAACGAAGCAGAATGGGTCCGGTCCCGATACGAACAACTGATTCTGATTGAAGAGAAAAGATTGGCTGCAATCTGTCATGGGCAGTTGTATCAAAGAAGAATGAAGAAAGCCTTTGATCAGAAAGTCAGGCACCGAGAATACCAAGTAGGAGATCTTGTGCTGAAAAGAATCCTCCCTCCTCATACAGACCACAGGGGCAAGTGGACTCCAAAATACGAAGGACCATTCGTGGTAAAGAAAGTCTTCTCCGGTGGAGCTCTAATGCTCAGCACCATGGATGGTGAAGATTTCCCGTCCCCTGTGAATTCAGATGCAGTTAAAAAATACTTCGCATAAAAATGACCCGCTGGACATAAAAACAGAATGTAAGTCCAGGCAAAAATAGGGCATCCCGGCGAGTCAAAAACAGAATAAAAGACTCGGGCAAAAATAAGGGAAATAAATAAAAAATGTACACCTGCTGAGTTGAAAAGCCGCATTGGACAGCTCAGGCAAAAATGGGCATCCCGATGGATTGAAAACCCGAAAGGGCGATCCATGCAAAATAAGGGAATAAGCGAACAACTGCATTCTGAATTCGTCTGTATCGCCTACGACTTGGTGAACCTCGAAAGGACCAAGCTTTTATCAGAATCAGCCTTTTTCAGAAAGCAAGACGAGAAGAACGTCAAAAGTCATACGAGTCATAGCAAGAGGGAAGCTCCTTGAAGCATCGTCAACATTGCCAGCATTTTGTTTCTCAATTTGTAACAATCTCCTCATTTCAGGAGATATGTTTCTTTGACTGTATCTTGCCAATTCATGGCACATGAATTAATAAAATCATATTTTCAGTCATGTTTCGTCTTGTACATTTTTATTTGCAAAGAATGTCTGATGTCTTTAAAAAACGGATTGCATAAATACAGATGTTTATCTTCAAAAAAATGATACGTGCTTGCAGGAAATGTACTTACTCCCAAGAGTGTCTGAACTCTCCTATGACGGAATCCGGTAAGGGATGCCTCGGGATTACTTGTGCGTTTCTCTGTCTTTGCAGGATTGCAGGTATTCAAAAGCGCAACATGGGGCATGAAAGTTTCATCCCAGCAAGCTGGCAAATCAACACTCACTCAGCCTTAGCACCCAAGTGCTTGCTCCCCAGCTGAGTTGCCACTTGTTATTTTCTCCCCAGCCGAGGTGCCAATAATTCTTCCTCAGCTAAGCACAAAGGCCAGGGAACCGCTTCCCCACAGAGTCTCAGCCTCTATCCAGAAGAGAAACACACGAAGGAATCACAACAGAGTGACGAAAGCTTCTACAAACCCCAGCTGGGTCCTTCATTTACGGGAATAGGTCTATCATTGACCCATTTCCCCAAGCAGAATCATTTCATCGGATCTACCAACGATCTCATCCCCAGCTGGGATGTTCACTTCAAACAGATCGGCCAGAGGTCTTCGCAACAATGGGATCCGAATCCCGGATCGGTATCTTTTGCATAATCATAGCATTCGCATCATATTCACCCCACAAAGCGTAGCATTCCGTTTAATACGGAGCATTACGGCAAAAATCAAACATGTAGCATAATCATAAGTCATGGTCTGAATCGAACACTTGTGAATATTAGCAACCCATCAACAGTATACGGAATGCTCCCCAGATTCCCCAACAGAGAGTTAAGGCATTTCCACTAACAAATACAGATACTTCCTGGCACCCGTCCGTGTCATGACTCCCCAGTAAAGTCGCCCGAGCTTTTCTTTACAAACAAACACTTGTATATTACAGACACTTCTCGACACCCGTCCGTGTCATATCCCCAGCAGAAAGCCAAAACGTCCCCTTTGCACTCACAAATACTTATATGTACAATTCCTTGACATCCGTCCATGTCATTTTCCCCAGCACAGTAACCTGAAACACTTTGTATACCAGATATTTGTTTATACTATACTCTTCTCCTTTTGACACTCGTCCGTGTCACTCTCCCCAGCAGGTGGAACACTTAAATATACACCAATCATACTTATACAGATACTCGTTCGTATCTTGTATACACCATTTATATCCCCGCAGATTCAACACTAGTCCTTGTTCTTTGTTAACCAGTTGGTACTCGTCCGTATCATCATCTCAGAACATGTGTCAAGCGTTTGTTTCTACCCGATACTCGTCCGTATCGTAGTCTTAAGGATGCTCGTCCGCATCTTTAATCCATACACCGTGTCAAACACTTTTGTCTTCTTGAATATAGACACTTGTCTGTGTCTACCATTCCCCAGAAGAGTCCTCTCAGATTCAACACTCGTCCGTGTTCCTTGCTAACCAGTTGATACTCGTCCGTATCATCATCTCTGAACACGTGTCGGTATTTGTTTCTACTTGATACTCGTCCGTATCATAGTCTTAAGGATGCTCGTCCACATCTTTAATCTATACACATCCAAACACTTATACCTTTTAGTTCTTGGATATAAACACTCGTCCGTGTTTACTATTCCCCAGTAGATCGCCCGCAAAGCAAATTTCTTTTTTATCTGACATTCGTCCTATGTCATGATAAACCCTGAGAGCAGCCGTACCCTGCTAGGTGGTCGTCCTCCACCTCTTGATGATCGTCCTTCATCATGCTCGTCCGATGGCCGTCCCCATCGTTGACCTTTTTATCCGACATTCGTCCTATGTCGTGATATATTTAGCAGCCGTCCCCTGCTAGGTGATCGTCCTTCACCTTTTTGATGATCGTCCTTCATCATTTTATCCGATGGCCGTCCCCATCGTTGATCTTGTTATCTGGCGTTCGTCCTACGTCATGATAAACCTTGAGAGCAGCCGTCCCCTGCTAGGTGATCGTCCTTCACCTCTTGATGGTCGTCCTCCATCATGCTCATCCGATGGCCGTCCCCATTGTTGACCTTTTATCCGGCATTCGTACTATGTCGTGATATTTTCGGCAGCCGTACCCTGCCAGGTGGTCGTCCTCCACCTTAGATGACCGTCCCTCATCTTAACCCTTACAGAGCAGCCGTCCCCTGCTAGGTGATCGTCCTTCACCTTTGATGACCGTACCTCATCATCTGTTTATTTCATTTATTCTTTAACCCGATGGCCGTCCCCGTCGTGGTCCCTTTTCTTTTTAGCCCGATGGCCGTCCCCATCGTTGGTTGCTTTGCTTTATTGAACTTGATGGCCGTCCCCATCATTTTTCATTAATCCCCAGAGAATCTTACAGCTCTACTTGATGGTCGTCCCCATCATAATTCTTTTTATCCCCAGCATGTCGGCCGTCCCCATCATTGCTTTATTTCCCGCACCTTTCCCAACATGTCGGTCGTCCCCGTCATTGCTCTTTCCCAGCAGTCGTCCTCTGCTCGACGGTCGTCCTCCGTCGCCCATACTTTATAATATACTTTGTTTTCTTTTACAATCTATATCCCTTTTCTTCTTCATTCTGTGAGTGCAAATTTTGGATTGTCTTTGGTATTCAACCACAAGTTATCTTGTTTGCCTGTTAAACCGTTGCTTACATCCTGCACAGCTAACTCATGTTTGAATAGGGGCAGCTGTAAACACCCCAAATTTGCCCTCACCCATTCACACCATGGCTTGTGATCATTTCATATGCATAAATCCAATCATAACATCTCATATCACATTTTTAATTCACTGCATAGATTCAAAGTCATCTGCATCTAGGGTTTGTGATCTGAGCAATCCAAGAGCTTCTTGAGCCACTCCAAAGGTCATCAATCACTTCAAAAGGGTCAATGTATGTTCAAGCATCATATTATATACTCTCATAGTCCAGAATGTCAAAAAATCACAAGAACTGGAAATGGTATGGAAGCAGAGCCAGGCTTGACTGCACAGATGACCTAAAATTAGGGTTTTGGTTTCAGAGGCCATAACTCCAACTTTTTTGGTCATTATTGTTTCTATTGGTCTCTATATGTTATAGGGAGTATGCATATCAATTTTCATGAAGAAATTCCTTGGGGAAGTCATCTGATCAAGAGTTGACTTTTCAAGCAAGACAGTGTAAAATCAGGGCATCTGAGGCCCCCAATGACCCAACCAAAGGGTGTTCTTCATCATTTTGATTGTATATGATCTTTATTTGATCATGGAAGATGTTGGAAGTTCACAAAATTGAAGAATTTCAAGTCTTTTGCAAAGTTGACTTTTTGGGGAAGTTTGACTTTTAATGAAATTGTCATTTTGGGAAACTTTTTCAACCCTTGCTTTTTGATTCAAAAATGCTTCAAATGAAAAAACTTTGGTCATGAAAGTTGTAGAATGGATCTTTCCCTTTTCAAAAAGTACAAGAACATGACCTAATTCATTTTGGATCAAAATTTATGGCTTGTCAAAGTTGGCTAAAATCACAAAATTTCAAAGTTTCCACCAAAGAGGCAAAGTTGCAAATTCACTTCTCAAGGCAAATTTAGTTACCAAATGGACTTCTAAACTTCACCACATGATCATACATGACCTAAAATCAGAATTGGCCCAAGGGATTTCTCATTTTTGTGCCTTGATTTTCAAATATCCATAAGTCATTTTTCATAAAAGTGCAAAGAGGGATTCTTGGCAAAATCATTCTCCCATGAATTGTATGATCACTAGCTGGTTCTAACACATTGCCATGACCAAATGAAGCATCCCACATCAAAAATTCAGCAAGGATTATCTCATGTACATAACCAAAAGTCATGAAATGTAACAAGTGGGCAAGTTGCAAAATCTCTCTCAACTCATGATCCAAATGCAGCAGACTTTCATGAGCCATCCAAGGGCCATCCTTGACTCAAGCTGAGGCAGGACAAGCCTCTAGACTGCTGCTGCCATAGCCCATGCTGCAAGTACAAATCAACTTGACTTTTTGGCCAAAACTCCCATACCCTTGGAATAGTGATCAGCAGCCTCTACTGACCTGCTCCACAGCCTACTCACACATCATGGGAGTGATATAGCAACTCATTGGCCATTGAAACAACACACAACACAACCCTCACAAAATCTGTCAAAAAACTCCTCTTCTTCGAATCTCTCTATACAGCCATCAAACCTTCATTTTCTCTTCACCATTGTATCACACACCTTCCATAGAACCAGAATCCACCATTGAAACAGCTTGAAACCCCATAAATCCCAACTGTGAAATCTGCTACACCAGAGCTCATCTTCACAAACCAGCCATCAACAAGAGTTTTGAGGCATTCCATTGAGTTCAGAAGGGCCAAGGGAGTTCATTTGCACAAGTGGGAGGTTCTGGAAGCTCACTATTGAAGCTTTCCAGCTCAGGTATGGCCAAGAACACTTTCTCACAAAGCTTTGATTTTTTGTTATAAACTGAAAGTGCATGCTTTAAGGATCATCGTGATATGTTTAGAATTGAAAATGGTGAAAAAATGAGTATTTTATGAATGTCTGAAAGTTTGGCCCTAATTTTGTTTTGTTTCGATTCAGCCTGTTCTTGCTAGATAAATGATGATTGATTGTTGATTTGAATTGCTAGAGGTGTGGGGATTGTTTCTGGGCAGGTTTGAGGGCTTGAAATTGCGTAGGGGAGGTTTTAGGTTTTTGTCCCGCCGGAGAAGATGACCGGAGCTTCCCTCCGGTCACCTGAAAGTGCTTAACCCTAATCCCTAATTAATTTGCCAGTTTGATTCATAGCCCTTGGATGATGATTAGGTTAAGATATGCACGGCCCAGATTGATTCACTTAGCCCTAATCCATTTTTATTAAATTAATTAAGATTAATTAGTTTAATTAAATCAGAATCCATCCTGGCCATTAAAAGACGCGCCAGTCAACATTCAACTCCCAACTTTGAATCTGGAGCATTGGATGTGATTACCTTTTCATTTTCATTAATTTTCATTTTCATTAAATTGGCATGAATTGATCTTGCATTTTCCATTTGTTTGACATTTTTCTTGTTAAGGTACCCTAAAACCCTAGAAATCTTAGGAAATTCATAACCCTAATTAGGTTAAGAGTTAGAACCCCTCCTTTGGGCAGTGAGTTTGTATAGGTTTAGGGTTCCTTTGAATGCATTTTCAATTTTTTATCTTGATGTTTGCTTCTGGTTTTGGTTTTTGTTTGTTGCATTGATCATAAACCCTAATTTGGGCTTCCTTTTGCATTCATCTTGCATTTGCTCACATACCATGACTTGCCATAGCATTTTGTGCATCCATTTGATTCATCATACATCTTAAGACATATTAGAGGTATGTTCGATCATTGCATCTTGCATTTGCCATATTGTATGCCATTTGCATTTCATAACTTTTCATGTATGTTCATGGATCCAAGCATGCTTATCTTGCATTCATTTGTTCATGTGATCATCCTCATGCCTTGCTTCATGTTTGTATCATCTCATAGCATCATTAACATCATGTGTATGCTTCTGGTTTTGATTTGCATCATGTCATTTCATCTCATCTTGCATTGCATTGCATTCCTTTCACTAACTTTTTAGGTGGTAAGCAACTTTGAGAAGTGAATTTGCCTTCACTTCTCACAATTTCTTTTCATCTCTCTTATGCATCATTGCTGCATTTTATCTTGTGTTTGAGATTGAGCTTGCTCATTCTTCTTCATCTTACTTTCTTTCTTCAAGTGACTTGTCTTCTTGAATGAAGCAAGTTACTTTGCTTCTCTTTGCTCCTTTCATCTGCTTCCTGGTGGTTCCTCTGAAGATTTCTTTCTTAAACCTCACAAACCTTAGGAACAACCAAGCATGACAATGATTAGGGTTTTGATTAGTCCCCCACTTAGTTTTACCTTTGTGTCTCATTGAGTCTTCTCTTCTCACCTCATAATCAGGGACTAAACCTTAAAGGCTTTAAGGCTTTGTGATTAAGCTTATGCCTGCATCCTTCTATTAGGATGGAGTGTATAACTTTAATCCTAAGTGTTAAACCCTTAATGTGTTTAAATCCTTTAATCAATCCACTTAATAATAATCAAGACATCAAGCTTGTAACTTGGGCCTTGCATTAGGGTTCTAATTCTTCCTTAATTGGTTAAGAAGGACTAACCCTAGTGTTAATGGACAAGTCCCCCTCAAGCTGTCTTACAAACCCTAAAAATCACTTCTTCATCATATCACTAATTAAAATCCATCTAATAAAGGCTTTGTTTTGTCATGAGTTTAATCCCTAATCATGGATTAAGTTGAGGAGCCTTCCTCAGCTTAAACACTCTCATCTATTATCCTTCTATTAGGATGGTGTAATGAGTCTGTTTAATCCCTGATTATGGCTTAATCTCATTACTCAACACTAAACAAAAACAACAAAAACATCTAAATAATCACAAGTAGGTTAATGATCTTAATCCTACACCATGGTGATTAAGTGTGAGAAGCTGACTTCACACTTAAGGTATTCTCATTACCCCTAATCAGAGGGAAGATGTGATGAGTTTACTAACCCATTGGTTTAGGCTTAAGCTCATTAACTTATGACAAATATCCAAAAGCAATAAAAGACTGAAAACTCAAAACAAACAATAATCGTCTCCTCCGGGATTCTTTTCTCATCACCTTCACTCATAAACGAGAACTTGCTTCTTCCGTCTAATGCAAGACAGTTAGCACCTGAGCCAGACAGGTCATACACTTGAGTATAGACAGGTAAGCAGTTCATCAGTCAATTCATCTTTCAGTCTCTTTGGGTCGAACTACGGTGTTCTGACTTCCTCATTGCACGAGAGGATACGTAGGCATAACTTAACAGTTATCGAACAAAAGTCTCTGTCATTTCCCCCTCCTTCTAGCCTTATTCTTTAGCCTCATGATCATGAGCATTTCATCTTAGTTCTTACACTGACACTTCACTTATACACTTCACATTTCTTTTGCACTGACACCTGTACATCCTTTTCCAGCTCTTTTATACACAGATTGCACTGACACTACCCCTTTAAAACACAAATCTTTTAAGCGTGGATCCCGTCGAGTACGACGGACAATCTGGGTGCTAATACCTTCCCAGGTTGTAACCAACCCCCTTTCTCAGTCTCTCTGGTTCGCAACCGTCTTATCCATATCTTTCTAGGTCTATGCAACATTACCTTTCCTCCGGGATAAAAATGCCTAGCTGGCGACTCTATTCATTCCCTGTGAGTTCACTCCTGTGTGTTCTCACATCCCTCTTTCGCCGACCGTTCGCGTCTGTACCTTTATCTGGGCCATTTTCCATTTATCGGGAGCGACAATTGGCCCACAGGTTTTCAAAACGACCTTCTTTGTGATGGATATACAGCCTTCCTACAACTGTCTATTGGATAGACCATGGATACACGCCGCTGTCGCCGTGACATCAACCCTTCACCAGAAGTTAAAATTCGAGTGGGAGGGCCAAGTCATTACCATTTGTGGGGAAGAGGATATCTTCGTTAGCCAGCTGACTACTTTCAAATACATTGAAATGGATGGGGAGATCCATGAAACAATGAGTCAAGGGTTTGAGGCCCTGAATATCAATGAAACATCTGCTGTGCTAGGGACTTCCATCACATCATATCAACAAGCCCGGAAGGTTGTTGAAGAGGGTACCGCTCAAGGTTGGGGCAAGCTGCTGCTAGTTGAGAAAAAGGAAGACTGATTCGGGTTGGGTTACAGACCAACTCGACAAGATCAACCAGAGGCTGCAACAGAGCCCAGGTTTGTCAGTGGGGGGATGCTCACCCCGGATGCTGTGAATAGTTTGGAAGATGAGTCAGAAGACTAGCGCAACCTGGAAAGTTGGATACGTCCAAGGATCCCGGGGAGCCATGTCTCAAACTGGTCTTCCCAGGAAATTATAAGGGTTACTCCTGCAGAGTAATTATTATTTCCTGTGTTTTAAAGCCTGCATCAAGTCCTGTATCTTGCCCAAGATGTCAGGACTCATTTTGTAATCGGGCCATCTTGTATTTTGTGCAAAGATCAATTAATGAATATCAGGACATCTTTTGCAAATGAGTCTTTTCTTTTCCGCTCACTGTTTTTCATTTTTCATTTTTTGTATAAAACAATAAAATGGCAATGTTTTCAAAATAATAACTTCATTTTTTCATTTTTTCTAAATAAGATAAAACTGATCACTAAAATAAACAAATCTAAACCCTTGCAGAGAGTGACCTCCAGACTGCACCGACAACAACACCGCTATGACTTCGTATGACTTTGACAATCCGATTAATTTAGCCGATGAAGGAGTTGAAGAAGATTATGAGCTACCTGAAGAGCTAGCCAGGTTGTTGAGACAAGAGGAGAGGGTTATCACTCCTCATCAGGAGAAAGTTGAGACGGTTAATCTTGGTACAGAAGAAGACTTGAAAGAAGTGAAAATCGGGGCCCGCCTGCAAGACTCAGTAAAAGAGCAACTGATTGACATGCTTCGGGAATATGTGGATGTTTTTGCTTGGTCTTATCCGGATATGCCAGGGTTGGACACCGACATCGTTATGCACAAGCTTCCTCTGAAAGAAGACTGCCCGCCAGTAAAACAGAAGTTGCGTTGTACTCGCCTAGATATGGCAATGAAGATAAAAGAAGAGGTACAAAAACAATGGGACGCCGTTTTCCTTGCTGTGACCAGTTACCCGCCGTGGGTTGCTAACATTGTACCTGTGCCTAAGAAGGATGGCAAGGTGAGGATGTGTGTGGATTACCGGGACCTGAACAGAGCCAGCCCGAAAGATGACTTCCCATTACCTCACATTGATGTATTGGTCGACTATACGGCTCAGTTCTCGGTGTTCTCCTTCATGGATGGATTTTCAGGATATAATCAGATCAAGATGTCACCTGAAGACATGGAGAAGACAACTTTCATCACACCCTGGGGGACGTTCTGTTATAAGGTGATGGCATTTGGATTGAAGAATGCGGGTGCCACTTATCAACGGGCTATGGTAACATTATTCCATGACATGATCCACAAAGAAATTGAATGTTATGTGGATGACATGATTGCCAATTCCCTTACAGAAGAAGACCACATGGTGAATCTGTTGAAGTTATTCAAGCGCCTGAGGAAGTACGAATTGAAGTTAAACCCCAACAAATGCACATTTGGGGTGCGATCCGGTAAGCTGCTGGGATTTATCGTAAGTGAGAAAGGGATTGAAGTTGATCCTGATAAAGTCAAAGCCATTCAAGAAATGCCTGCACCGAAGACCGAGAAAGAAGTTTGGGGGTTCTTAGGTAGATTGAACTACATTTCGAGGTTCATATCTCATCTCACTGCAACCTGTGAACCCTTGTTCAAATTATTGAGAAAAGAACAAACGGTCAGGTGGAATGAAGACTGCCAAAGGGCTTTTAACAAAATCAAGGAATACTTACAAGAGCCTCCAATTCTTATGCCTCCAGTTGAAGGAAGACCTCTAATAATGTACTTGACAGTATTAGAAGAGTCAATGGGGTGTGTGCTGGGCCAGCATGACGAGTCTGGTCGAAAAGAGTATGCAATTTACTACCTAAGCAAAAAGTTTACCGACTGTGAACAACGTTATTCACTGCTCGAGAAAACTTGTTGTGCTTTAGCGTGGGCTGCTCGCCGACTAAGGCAGTATATGTTGACCCACACTACCTTATTGATCTCCAAGATGGACCCAGTTAAGTACATTATTGAGAAGCCAGCACTTACCGGACGGGTTGCAAGATGGCAAATGATCCTCACAGAATATGACATTCAATACACATCTCAAAAAGCCATCAAGGGCAGTGTATTGTCTGATTATCTTGCTGAGCAACCCATTGATGATTACCAGCCTATGAGATTTGACTTCCCTGATGAAGACATCACGTTCATAAAAGCAAAAGATCATGAAGAGCCTATTCACACTAAAGGGCCTGACCCGGAAGAAGAATGGACTATGATGTTTGATGGGGCTGTTAATATGAATGGTCGTGGTGTTGGTGCAGTACTCATTACACCTAAGGGAGTTCACATGCCTTTCTCGGCGAAACTCACTTTTAACTGCACTAACAACGAAGCTGAATACGAAGCTTGTATTATGGGTCTTGAGGAAGCCATTGACCTTAGGATCAAGACTTTGACTGTGTTCGAAGATTCAGCTCTGGTAATTAATCAAACCAACGGCAAATGGTACACTCACCAGGATCATCTGATTCCATACCGGGACTATACAAGGAGATTACTGACTTTCTTCACAACAGTCAAACTTGAGTATATCCCTCGAGATGAAAATCAGTTTGCAGATGCTCTGGCTACCATTTCATCCATGATCAAAGTTCAAGCTGCCAACTTTGTGCCTCGGATATCAGTATCCAGACTTGACAGACCAGCGTACGTATTCTCAGTAGACATTGCTAAGGATGATAAACCTTGGTTCCATGACATCAAATGCTTCTTGGAGGATCAAACATACCCACCTAGGGCATCATCCAATGATAAGAAGACATTAAGAAGGATGGCTGGTAGTTTCTTCCTGGATGCTGATGGTTCCCTGTATAAGAGGAACTTTGATATGGTACTTCTCATATGTGTTGATAAGGCAGAAGCAGACTTGTTTCGGTACCCATGCTGGAGGGCATGCAATGGCTAAAAGGTTGTTGAGATCAGGCTATTACTGGATCACAATGGATGCAGACTGTTGCACCTATGCTAGTGTAAACACCCCAAATTTGCCCTCACCCATTCACACATGACTTGTGATCATCTCATATGCATAAACACAATCACATCATCTCATGTCTCATTTGGTTTCACTGGATAGTTTCTAAGGCATCTGCACCTAGGGTTTGTGATCTGAGCAACCTCAGGGCATCTTGAGCCATTCCAAAGGCCACTAATCAACTCAAAGGGGTCCATGTGTGTTCTTATATCATGTTACATCCTCACAAAGTCAAAATTGCAGAGGGATCACAAGAACTAGGGTTTGAGTGGATGCAGAGCCAGGATGAACTGCACAGTTGACTGAAAATTAGGGTTTTGGTTTCAGAGGCCATAACTCCAAATTTTTTGGTCATTCTTGTTTCCATTGGTCTCTATATGGTATAGGGAGTATGCATATCAATTTTCATGAAGAAATTCCATGGGGAAGTCATCTGATCAAGAGTTGACTTTTCAGACAAGTCAGTGCAAAATCAGGGCATCTGAGGCCCCCAATGACCCAACCAATGGTTGATCTTCATCATTTTGAGTGTATATGATCTTTATTTGATCATGGAAGAAGTTTGAAGTTCATAAAAATCAAGAATTTAGGGTTTGTGCAGAAATTGACTTTTTGGGTTTTGTTGACTTTTCAAGAATGCACCATTTTAGGGCAATTTTCAAGCTTTGATTCATGATCCAAAAAGGCTTCAAATGGAAAAACTTTGGTCATGAAAGTTGTAGATCTCATCTTTCCCTTTTCAAAAAGTACAAGAACATGATCTAACTCTTCATGGATCAAAAGTTATGGCAATGCAAAGTTAGCAAAAATCATTGTTTTTCAAGTTATGCACTAAATGGAAATTTTGCAATGTCTTGAACCAATGCATTATGCAGCCTTCAATTCATGTCAAACCATTATGTAAACATTCTCCAAGTTACCAAAATCAGATTTGAACTAAGTTTGCCCTTGGTTTCATGTTTGGTTATGCAAAGGATCATATGTGAAACATAAGCTAGCCAAGTTGCAAAAACTCATGATTCACTTCCTACAACTTGCAGCATTGGAAGCTGACTTTGGGCTAGCCTCTCCCTCACCTTTTGCTGCGCCAGCCATGCCTTGTACTTGTCTAACTTTGAGCCATGCCCTATCTTACACAAAAGTGGATTATGAGCAAAAGTAGCCACACCTATCATAGCAGGCCAAGTCACATCAAACAACCAATCAGAATTGTTTATTGTATCCATTTGCAAGCTAAACATAACCTCAAGCAAGGCTGAAACAGACACATTCATCACTTACACAAAAACTCACCTCATTGCGAGTTCCTTCGAATCACTCTCCACAGTCTTCAAACACTTAAACTCTCATCATCACTCAACTCACCACACCTCATAGACAAGAAACACCCCAAGCATAAGCCTGAAACAAGCCTGAAAACTCCATTGCCATCATTCACCTCAAGCTGCAGATTCTATCGAATCTCTCATCCTAGCTCATAAACACACAAACCAACACCACAGATCATCTCTACACATCCTCTGGACCTCAAACACCCCATCACCATGACCTGAAAGTGCCAGAATTTCATCTGCCCTTTTTGACTGAACTGAAGCTGAAGCATTCGAATCTCATTATCCAGCAAATCTAAACTCCATTTGAGCATTCAAGCACCTTTGGGGGATCAAGTGGAGCAGCTTGCATCAAAGGAAGTGGCCTGAAAGTTCCTAAATCAAGAGCTGCAAATCTCAGGTAACTCAAAAATAATTTTTCCAGAAATCTCTTTTTATGTTACAAACTTGTTCTTCATGATGCACTGATCATTCTGGTACCTTTAGTTTTTGAAATGGTTGCGTTTTAGGGATTTAATTTCTGTTTGAAGCTCACGAACCCTAGAACTTAGTTTCTTCGATTCAGATGATTTAGGAAAGATAAATTTGTTTTGGGAGAGGGGTTTAGCTCGTGAGGTGATGGAGATCATTTCCCATGTCTTAGGTTTCATTTATATTACGTTTTGAGAGGTTTTGGGATTTTTCAGGTGAGCTTCTGGCCGGAGAAGACGACCGGAAGTCTTCTCCGGCCACCCGAGTGTGATTAGGGCTTAATCCCATAATTAATGTTAATTTGAATTTGAGCCGTTGATTGCCGCTGACTCGTTGACTACGCGCGCAAGGGAAAGGCCAGGATCTCTTTGATTAACCCTAATCCACGTGTTAGGGTTAATTAATCATTTTTTATTTAATTTAATCAGAAACAATCTGGGCCTCTCATTCTGGCGCGCAGTCAACGTTTTTGAACCAAGATTGCATCCTAGCCTCTCATTCTGTTTACTTCCCATTTTATTTGATTTTTAATTCATTTTATTTCATTTATTTTGCACATTTATTTTAAAATAGTTAAAAAATCATAAAAATTATGAAACTTTTTCTTTAAGGTTTTATTAATTTTTATGACACAAAAACATTTTTATTTTATTTTTTATCATTAAAAAAGTATTTTTAAATATTTAAAAGATTATTTTTAATTGATTAATGAGAATTAATTAATTAAAAATACTTTTAGGTATTTAAAAATTACAAAAAAATTCATGAAATGTTCTAAGACATTTAGAAACATTGTCCAACCTTCAAACCAAATTTCTTTTTTGATCTTGATGCATTTTAAGAATTTTTCATTGAATTAAATCATTTTTGATGCATTATTTTGTTCATAAGTTTGAAAATTCATTTCTGCCTATTGGTGAAGGTTGAGACATTGATTCTTCTTGCATTGTTTTCCATTTAGCATGAACTTTCAAGGATAAAAAGGCCATGATTTGATCTTGCATTTTCTAATTGATTGGCATTTCTTTTGTTACAAACCCTAAAAAGCCCTAATAACTTGCAAAACTCATAACTTGAGTTTGGTTGAGAGTTGAGAGCTCCCCTTTGGGCAGTGGTTCATTATAGGCCTAGGGTTTCTTTGGGTACCATTTTCCATTTTTTAGGTTAAGGTTTGCTTCTGTTTTTGGTTTGTGTTTGATGTTTGATCCATGAACCCTAATTTGGGCTTTCATTTGCATCCTTCTTGCACTTCCTTGCATAACTTGACTTGTCATTTCACTTTGTGCATTCTTATGATTCATTTGACATCTTAAGACATGTAGAAAGCATCATTGATCATTGCATTGCATATTTGCCATGTCATTTGTCTTGTATGTTCCATAACATTTCATGTTTGTTCATGTTCCTTAGCTTGCATCATTTGCATTCATAACCTTGTATGAACATCTCCAGGTCTTGCCTCATGTTTGCAGCACCTCATGGCATCATAATCATCATCACCATGCTTCTGGTTGTGCTTTGCCTCATGCCATTTCATCTCCTCTTGCATTGCATTGCATTTCTTTCTAACATTGCAGGTGGTAAGTAACTTGAGAAGTGAATTTGCCTTCACTTCTCATAACCTCTATTCTCATCTCTCTTGCATACCTTGCTGCATTCTTATGTGTGTTTGAGTTTGAGCTTGCTCATTCTTCCTCCTCCCACTTTCTTTCTTCAAGTGACTTGACTTCTTGAATGAAGCAAGTCACTTTGCTTCTCTTGATCTTGTTCATCTGCTTCCTGGTGGTTCATCTGAAGATTGTTCTTGAAAACCTCACAAACATTAGGACCAACCAAGCATGATAATGAATTAGGGTTTTGATTAGTCTCCCCCATAGTTTTTACCTTTGTGTCTCTCCTTGAGTCATCTCCCCTCACCTCATAATCAGGGACTAAACCCTCAAGGCTTTAAGACTTTGTGATTAAGATCATGCCTGCATCCTTCTTTTAGGATGGAGTGTATAACTTTAATCCTAAGTCTTGGACCCTTAAGGTGTTGAACTCTCTTAATTAATCCATCTAATAATCATCAAGACATTACACTTGTAACTTGGGCCTTGCATTAGGGTTCTAATTCTTCCTTAATTGGTTAAGAAGGACTAACCCTAAAGTTAATGGACAAGTCCCCCTCAAGTTGTCTTACAAATCATAAAAAAACGCTTCATCATCATATCATTAATAAAATCCACTTAATCAAAGGTTTGTTCTGTCATGGGTTTAATCCCTAATCATGGATTAAGCTGAGGATCCTTCCTCAGCTTAAACACCCTCATCTATTATCCTTCTTTTAGGATAGTGTAATGAGCCTGTTAAATCCCTGATTATGGCTTAACCTCATTACTTAACACTAAACAAAAATCACAAAAACATCTAATTAATCACAAGTAGGTTAATGATCTTAACCCTACATCAAAGGTGATTAAGTGTGAGAATCTGACTTCACACTTAAGGTAATTCTCATTACCCCTAATCAGAGGGATGATGTGATGAGTTTACCAAATCCATTGATTTAGGTTTAAGCTCATTATCTTATGACAAACTCCAAAAAGAAATAAAAGACTGAAAACACAAGAACAAACAATAATCGTCTCCTTCGGGATTCTTTTCTCATCATCTTCACTCACAACCGAGAACTTGCTTCTTCCGTCTAATGCAAGACAGTTTGCATCTGTGCCAGACAGATCATACACTTGAGCATAGACTGCAAGCAGTTCACCAGTCAATCCTTTCAGTCTCTTTGGGTCGAACTACGGTGTTCTGACTTCCTCATTGCACGAGAGGATACGTAGGCATAACTTAACAGTTATCGAACAAAAGTCTCTGTACATTCCCCCTCCTTCCAGCTTCATTCTTTAGCCTCATACTCTTGAGCATTTCATTCCTGATCTCACACTGACACTTGTACATCTTTTCCAGCTCTTTTATGCACAAATAGCACTGACACTACCCCTTTAAAACACAAATCTTTTAAGCGTGGATCCCGTCGAGTACGGCGGACAATCTGGGTGCTAATACCTTCCCAGGTTGTAACCAACCCCCTTTCTCAGCCTCTCTGGTTCGCAAACCGTCTTATCCATCTCTTTCTAGGTCTATGCAGCATTACCTTTCCTCCGGGATAAAAATGCCTAGCTGGCGACTCTTTTCATTCTCCAGTGAGTTCACGGCTGTGTGTTCTCACTGTTCCCTTCGCCGACCGTTCGCGTCTGTACCTTCATTTGATCCATTTTCATTTGTCGGGAGCGACAGCTTGGCGACTCTGCTGGGGACCCTTATACTGCAACCAGGGCTTCTGGTTCTTTTTGTGGGTTCCTCCTAGCGCTTGATTGATTTGTGTTTATTGGGGGTGTTATGTGCTTGTTTGTGCTTGTATTTATTTTTATTCATTGCTTTATGTACAGTTACTTTACTGCTTTCTTTATTGCATTTATATATATCATACTGTCATGCTGTCTGTGCTGGATCTGGTTTTGCTTTAGTGGGTGGGGTTCTATTGAGAGCCAAGGTCCTATACCTGGGACCTGAGTGACACCTAGGCTAGAGTGAATCATATTCTTTCCCATTCCATTTCGGTCTGGTGCGGGAATATGAAACACGGTTCAGATATGGGTTTCTTCTTGAGAACTCTGTGCTACGGATTTCCTGTAGTGCTAGGGGGATCTGGGAAGCCTGCTAAGTCTGGATGACCTTTTAGTATTGACCTTCAGAAATTGAGGTGAATTAGAGGAGGAATTGTTATGGTTATTGTAAACACTGTACCTCCGGGTTAGAAGTGTTTACACTTCTCATAACTGATCCAAGTCTGAGGATCCTTGTTCTAGATCACTACCTGTGAGGGGGTTGGGCTGTTTACAGGTTTGCAGGTACCTTGACCTCAGAATACCCTGTTACTTTGACTTTGTTAAGAATGCTCCATGTTGGATAGTTCTTGTGATTCTAAAACCCTGGACATGTGGCTCTTTATTTGAGTCCCCCACCTTGGTTACTGGATTTATAGACCCCCATCCGGAATTCTTGAACACACATGGATCTATACCAAGGCAGTTTATCCAGATCCAGCTCAGTCACAAACCCTTTGCATATCATTTGCATACATCCTCATTGCATCATATTAACATGTGCTTATTTGTTTTTCAGGGTATCCATTTTCATCAGGTTTTGGTTTTGACCCCATCTGCAGCTTTGACCCATCTTCACCAGCATCTGCTTCAGTTTAGCTGTCTGCTTCAGCACCAGCCAGTCAGTGGTTTTCTCTACTTCAGCATTGTCATCAGCACTCTACCCAGTCTTCAGCATCATGGCTCCAAAGAAAAGCAATATCACCTATCATTTCTTCCAACCAGACTTGTCAGACATCAGGAGGGTCCAAACCCTGATGACCCCAGATCACATACCTCTGTTCAGGGAGCATTATGGGGATATACTTGACTTGGTTATAGACATGGACCCATCTCAGAGGAGCCTGATCCATACCTGCATCCAGTTCTGTGACCCCCCATTGAGGTGTTTCACCTTTCAAGACTTTCAGTTGGGACCTCTCTTAGAAGAATATGCATCTTTGGTTGGTTTGCCTATCAAGAGAGAAATTCCTTTTAACCCTGAAATGGTCTTTCCCAGCAATGGAGAGATAGCAAGAGCTTTGCACCTGGAACCTGCTTTGATTGAGCAGCATATGACCTCTAAAGCTGGGATCCCTGGCTTTCATCTGGACTTCCTGATTTCTCAAGCTAGTTTGAAGGCCTCCCTGGGGGATTGGAAAGCTGTTTGTGCATTGTTGGCCTTGAGTGTATATGGAATTGTGTTGTTTGCAGATGAGCCCAGATTCATCAGCAAGAATGCCATCCACCTGTTCATCCTGAAGAACCCAGTGCCAACCTTGTTGGGTGACCTCTATTACTCAGTACATCAGAGGAATGAGAAACAGAGGGGTAAGCTAGTGAGGTGTTGTGCTCCACTATTCCATGCTTGGCTTCTCAAGCATCTACCCAGGACAGATGCATTCCTGAATCCTCATCAGCAAAGCAACTGGGCTAAGAGGCTCACTACTCTCACTGCAGCAGACATCAGATGGTGCACCCAAGGCACCAAGGGCAGAGATATGATCACAAGCTGTGGGCACTTTCCCAATGTACCTTTGGTAGGAGTTAAGGGAAGTATCAACTACAACCCCCTGCTGTTCAAGAGGCAATTAGGCTATGCACTGGTTCATGCTCCTAGGGAACAAGACCTGGTTGAGACCCTCTACTGTGAGAACAAGATCAGTTTGACTGTTGTTAGGCAGGCTGCCTGGGCCTGGGATCATGTTCAAACCAAGGGAATCACCATTCTGGGGAAGTGCAATAATGTGGCATCAGCCCAATATCATGAGTGGTCCTATGCTAGGGCCCAAATCTCAGGATTGCCCTTCACCATCAAAGACATGCCTGAGTCATCATCAGCACCACCCCCTGCTACTGTCAGTTTGGAAGAGTTTGAAGGCTTGAAAGAAAGAAATGAGAAGCTATCCCAAGCCCTGCAGAAGACCCTCAGGGAGAGGAGTGAAGGTGTAAGGGAGATTGAAAGATTGGAGAAGCTGAGAGTGGAACACTTGACTAAGATTGAGAAGTCTGGAGACTATATCAACAAGTCTAAAGCTGGTGAGCAGATTCTGAAAAATGCTTGTAAAGAAGCCCAGTTCCAAAGAGCAAGGACAGACTTGTACTTGAAAGAGAGTCAGGCCAGGTGGGTCCGGATCACTGAAGCCCGTACTCTAGAAGACAAGAGAGTTCAAGATAAGATGGAGCAGATGGAAAAAGCCCTGGCAGCAGCCCAGGAGGAAATTTCAGAGTTAAAAATCAAAGCTGGAGTGAAGAAATCCAAAGACCAAAGCCAGAACAAGAAGTTGACTACAGCTGTTGCAACAAGAAACCTTCTCATCAGGAATCTTACGGAGCATCCGGCTGATCCTGTGACCGAAGCACTTCTTAAGGAAGTTCGCGAGGATGAGTTTGGCCTTGGAGTCTGATTATTTGCTTGTTGTTGTTCCTTTTCCATGTACTTTTGCTTTTTGGTGATGTATTTTTGACCCCTTAGAGGGCTAGTGTTGTAAAAAATGAACAATTTGTATTATTTTACCTTTGTAATATATTTGTGTTTGTTTCCATCTGGGTTCACTTCAAAAGCAACTTCAACAGCATCATCTTCAAGAGTCTGGACGGGTCAAAACTGAAGACCAAGCCGGATACCTTGATAGCAAATAAGCATACTGCATTGCATACTAACCCTCTTGTTTGTTTTGTAGGTTTTGTTTTATTGTTTCTAACCTCTGTTGTGACATTCAGGAATTATTGCTCGCCGCAGGCTATTCCCTCTCAACAGGCCACACAGGTACCCTACAAGAAACAACCTTCCGGGCATCCAGATGGACCAGTTGCAGCAAGACCTCAATGAGGCCAGAACCCAGATGGCTAATGAAAGGTTGGAGATGAGAACCCAAATAACTCAGTTCATGGAAGTGATGAATAATTTAGCTCAAAGCCAGGAGAGGCTTAGAGTTCTGGTAGAGGGGAGAACTCAAGATGACCCCCATGTGGGAACTGCTGGCACCAGTAACAATGAAAGGGTGCAACCACATGTTAACCCCCCTATATTTGGTCCACACCTACATCCTGAGATTCATATTCCTGCAAACGTTCAAGGAACAGCCACTGCAGCCAGAGTACTTCAAGAGGATCCTCAGGAGGATCAGTTTACAGTCATGGGTGCTGGAGAGGAAACCTATGATAGGAGATTGGATGAGTTGGCTGAGAAGTTGAGGTCTTTGGAATCCCAAAATTCTTTGGGGTTCGATGTCATGGACATGGGTTTAGTAGAGGGGGTCAGGATCCCTCATAAGTTCAAGCCTCCTTGTTTCGAAAGATATAATGGGACTTCATGCCCCCGGACTCATTTGCAATCGTTTCTGGGAAGGCTGAAGGCCTATACAATGGATGAGAAGCTCTGGATGTTTTACTTCGAAGACAGTTTGACTGGAGCATCAAGGGAATGGTATTCCCACTTGACAAGGGCAACTGTAAGATGCTGGAAGGACCTGGCAGAGGCCTTCATCCGACAGTATCAATACAACTTAGACATGGCACCCAACAGGACTCTCCTAATGGGAATGTCACAGTCGTCAAGGGAAAGTTTCCGAGAATATGCCCAGAGATGGAGGCAATTGGCTGCTGCTGTTCAACCACCAATGTCTGAGAGAGAAATGGCAGACATGTTTATGAACACTCTCCAGGGAACGTATATTGACAGGTTGGCTGCTTTCTCGTCCACTAGCTTCGCAGATGTTGTTATAGCTGGGGAGAGAATTGAAAGCCTGTTAAAAATGGGTAAAATTTCCGATAATGGCGCCAGTTCGTCCAGCAGTACAAGGAAGCCTTTTTCAGGCCCTAGAAGAGCTGGCGAGACCAATGCCATTCATACCAACAGGGGTAGGCCCCAATATGTTCAAAGGTCCATAGCAGCAGTTACTATCCCTGCTCCAGCACATCCTCTGCCAGTCTATCAACCTCCTCAACAAAACTTCCAACAACAACCTCCGTATCAGCAGAACCAATATCCTCCAAGGAACTACAACAACAACAACTCCAACAACAACAATCAACAGAGGCCATTCCAACAAAGGCCCTCTCAAGCTAATCGAGTGATCGACCCGATTCCAATGCCGTATGCTGCTTTGCTGCCACAGCTTCTGAAACTCAACCTGGTTGAGCTAAGAACGTTGGCACCTCCGGATCCAAACAGTCTACCAAGAAACTATGACTCTAATGCTAGGTGTGCTTTTCACTCAAACGCGCCTGGTCACAGTACAGAAAAATGCAGGGCACTGCATATGAAGGTACAAGACTTAGTAGACTCCAAGGCTTTGAACTTTGCACCTCCGCCCAACGTCAACAAAAACCCAATGCCACACCATGGTGGTCCCCGAATTAATGCTATCGAAGAAGACCAACCGTCTTATTTGATAACCAGTGTGGATCAGATCAGGACACCATTGGTGGAAATCAAGGCTCAACTCCGTGAAAGCAATATATTTCCGGGGTGTGAACTAGGGTGCCCATACTGCAATATTTCTTGGAATGGGTGTGAAGACTTGAGGAATGGCATTGACAGCCTTATTCAGAGTGGCTTACTGCAGATCACTACATCATTCCCGGCAAACCCGACGACTTCATCAGCAATGGTTTCAGATCCTCCTACAAATACAGCAACAATTGTTCCCAACAATTCATCAGCAACATCAGCAAGTACTTCATCTGTTCTACCCAATGATCAGTTTTCAACAGTTTCTCCTGCTACAACTTCAGCTTCAGTCCACTTCGACTCCCCATCAACAACAACAACAGTTCTTCCAACAGAACCTTCTACAACACCAGCAAACAATCACGAAGATGTCTCCACTGTTACCATATTCTACGATCCAGAAAACAATTCCGCTTATCATTCAGAAGGTGCTGCTCCCACTAGAGCACCAGTTACAATCTTTTATGATCCACAGACAATAACAGTCCCCTCAGCAGCAGCAATCAGTCCAGTCACCGTCACGGTACCTGGACCTGTACCATATGAAAGCAATAGGGCCATCCCTTGGCACTATGGCTCTGACTTGTATTGTGAAGGGAAAAGAATCACTCTGGAAACATCATCACCTGCACCACAAGTTGATAATGTGGGGGGAGGCGGAGGCTTCACTCGAAGCGGACGTCTCTTCGCTTCACAAGTCCAAAGACCCACTGCCGGAGCAGAAGCTGCTGCCAAGGCAAAGGGTAAAGGACCGGTGCAGGAAGATCCAGTTGCCAAAGAAGCCCTGAAGACTCCATTTGATCAGGAAGTTGATGAGTTTATGCGGATCATCAAGAAGAGTGATTATAAAGTTGTGGATCAACTTCACCAAACTCCATCCAAAATCTCCATCCTCTCACTGCTCATGTGCTCCGAAGCCCATCGGAATGCACTACTGAAAGTCCTGCACGCAGCTTACGTGCCAGAGGAGATTACTGTCAACCAGTTGGAAACGGTGGTTGGGAATGTTACTGCTAGCAACGGGCTAGGGTTTACCAATTCTGATTTGACAGTGGATGGTCGTAACCACAACAAAGCCTTGCACATAACTATGGAATGCAAAGGAGCTGTCCTTTCTCATGTGCTGGTGGACACAGGTTCCTCCCTGAATGTCTTACCAAAGAAGGCTCTGGTGAAGTTAGAATATGATGGATTGGCATTGAGACCCAGCAACCTGGTGGTTAGAGCTTTTGATGGCTCAAAGAGATCGGTTCTGGGAGAGATTGAGCTGCCCGTGACAATTGGCCCGCAAACTTTTAAAACTATCTTTTATGTGATGGACATTCAGCCCGCCTACAGCTGTTTGTTGGGTAGACCCTGGATTCACGCCGCTGGCGCTATAACGTCTACCCTTCACCAAAAGTTAAAATTTGAGTGGGAGGGTCAAGTTGTCACAATCTGTGGAGAAGAGGACATCTTTGTTAGCTACCTGGCTACCTACAAGTACATTGAGATGGATGGAGAAATCCATGAAACGATGAGCCAAGGTTTTGAAGCCTTGAATGTCAATGAAGCATCTGCTGTTTCAGGAATCTCCATGTCGTCATATCAACAAGCCCGAAAGGTTGTTGAGGAAGGAACTGCCCTAGGCTGGGGCAAGGTCTTAGCTGTGGAGGAGAAGAAGGACAAATTTGGGTTGGGTTACAAACCAACTCAACGTCAAGCAAAGGCTGCTGCAGAGCCAGGATTTGTCAGTGGGGGAATGCTAACCCCCGATGCTATCAACTGTCTGGAAGACGAGCTGGAAGAAGAACGCAACCTGGAGAATTGGATTCGTCCAAAGGTCCCGGGGAGCAGTGTCTCGAACTGGTCTTCCCAGGGAATTATAAGTGTTACTCGAGCAGAGTAATTATTATTTCCTGTATCTTTTATAGCATGCATCAAAGTCTTGCATCTTGCCCAAGATGACAAGACTCATTTTGTAATCAGGGCCATCTGTACTTTTGTGCAAACAAGATTAAATTAATGAAATATCAGACAATCTTTTTGCAAACGAGTCTTTTTCTTTTCTGCTCACTGTTTTTCCATTTTTCTTTTTGTACAAAAATAAATGGCGGTGTTTTCAAAATGATAACTTCATTTCACTTTTTTCTAAAGCAAGATTAAAATCAATCACTAAAATGAACCGACTTAACCCTTGCAGAGAGTGCCTTCCAGACAGCACCGACAACAGCACAGCTATGACATCGTATGACTTTGACAATCCGATCAATCAAGCTGATGAAGGGGTTGATGAAGAATATGAGCTTCCTGAAGAGCTAGCCAGGTTGCTGAGACAGGAGGAAAAAGTTATTACTCCTCATCAGGAGGAGATTGAAGTGATTAATCTTGGTACGGAGGAAGACGTGAAAGAAGTCAAAATCGGGGCCTGCCTGCAAGACTCAGTGAAGAGACAGCTGATAGATCTGCTTCAAGAGTATGTTGATGTGTTTGCTTGGTCCTACCAAGATATGCCAGGGTTGGATACCGATATTGTTGTGCATAAGCTGCCTTTGAGGGAAGAATGCCCACCAGTCAAACAGAAGTTGCGCCGAACTCGCCCAGACATGGCTATGAAAATCAAGGAAGAGGTACAAAAGCAATGGGACGCCGGGTTCCTTGCTGTGACTAGCTATCCTCCGTGGGTTGCTAACATAGTACCTGTGCCTAAGAAGGACGGAAAAGTAAGAATGTGTGTTGATTACCGGGATCTGAACAGAGCCAGCCCGAAAGATGACTTCCCATTACCTCACATTGATGTATTGGTGGATAACACGGCTCAGTTCTCGGTATTCTCCTTCATGGATGGATTTTCGGGATACAATCAGATCAAGATGTCACCTGAAGACATGGAGAAGACAACATTCATCACACCTTGGGGCACGTTCTGTTATAAAGTGATGCCATTCGGACTGAAGAATGCTGGTGCAACGTATCAACGGGCTATGGTAACATTGTTTCATGACATGATCCATAAGGAAATCGAATGTTATGTGGATGATATGATCGCCAAGTCCCTTACAGAGGAAGATCACCTGGTGAATCTGCTCAAGTTATTCAAGCGTCTGAGGAAATACCAACTAAAGTTGAACCCCAACAAATGCACATTCGGGGTGCGATCCGGTAAGCTGCTGGGCTTTATTGTAAGTGAGAAAGGGATTGAAGTTGACCCTGATAAAGTCAAAGCTATTCAAGAAATGCCTGCACCGAAAACTGAGAAAGAAGTTCGAGGGTTCTTAGGTCGATTGAACTACATTTCACGGTTCATATCTCACCTTACAGCAACTTGTGAACCCTTATTCAAGCTGTTAAGAAAGGAGCAAACGGTCAGGTGGAACGAAGACTGCCAGAAAGCTTTTGACAAGATCAAGGAGTATTTGCAAGAACCTCCAATCCTTATGCCTCCAGTTGAAGGAAGACCTCTGATTATGTACTTGACAGTATTAGAAGAATCGATGGGGTGTGTACTAGGTCAGCATGACGAGTCTGGTCGAAAAGAGTATGCGATATACTACCTAAGCAAAAAGTTTACCGACTGTGAACAGCGTTATTCACTGCTCGAGAAAACTTGCTGTGCTTTAGCGTGGGCTGCTCGCCGACTGAGACAGTATATGTTGACCCATACTACTCTATTGATCTCAAAAATGGATCCAGTTAAGTACATTTTCGAGAAGCCAGCTCTTACCGGACGGGTTGCAAGATGGCAGATGATTCTCACAGAATACGACATACAGTACACATCTCAGAAAGCCATCAAGGGCAGTGTACTATCTGAATATCTTGCTGAGCAACCCATTGATGACTACCAGCCTATGAGGTTCGACTTCCCCGATGAAGACATCATGTTCATTAAAGCAAAAGATCATGAAGAGCCTATTCACACTGAAGGGCCTGACCCAGAAGAAGAATGGACTATGATGTTTGATGGGGCTGTCAACATGAATGGCCGTGGTGTTGGTGCAGTACTCATTACACCTAAAGGGGTTCACATGCCTTTCTCGGCAAAGCTCACTTTCAACTGCACTAACAACGAAGCTGAATACGAAGCTTGCATTATGGGTCTTGAGGAAGCCATTGACCTCAGGATCAAGACATTGACCGTATTCGGAGATTCAGCTTTGGTAGTCAATCAGACCAACGGAAAATGGTACACCCACCAAGATCATCTGATACCTTACAGGGATTATACAAGAAGGTTATTGACTTTCTTCACAACAGTCAAGCTTGAGTATATCCCTCGGGACGAGAATCAGTTTGCGGATGCTCTTGCTACCATTTCATCCATGATCAAAGTTCAAGCTGCTAACTTTGTACCTCAGATTTCAGTATCGAGACTTGATAGACCAGCATATGTATTTGCAGCAGATATTGCTAAAGATGATAAGCCTTGGTTCCATGACATCAAGTGCTTCTTGGAGGATCAAACGTACCCACCTGGGGCATCTTCCAATGATAAAAAGACTTTAAGAAGGCTTGCTGGAAGTTTCTTTCTGAACACTGATGGATCTTTATACAAGAGGAACTTTGATATGGTACTCCTCAGATGTGTTGACAAGACAGAAGCAGATTTGTTGATGCATGAAGTGCACGAAGGATCCTTTGGTACCCATGCAGGAGGGCATGCCATGGCTAAGAAGTTGTTAAGATCAGGCTATTACTGGATCACAATGGATGCAGACTGTTGTGCTTACGCCAGAAAATGCCATAAATGCCAGATTTATGCAGACAAGGTGCATGTGCCTCCCAATCCCCTGAACATAATGTCTTCACCATGGCCCTTTGCTATGTGGGGCATTGACATGATTGGCAAAATTGAGCCAACTGCTTCGAACGGCCACAGATTCATCCTGGTCGCCATCGATTATTTTACAAAGTGGGTTGAAGCAGCCTCCTATGCAAATGTCACAAGGCAAGTGGTAGCCAGATTTCTGAAAAGAGATATCATCTGTCGGTATGGAGTGCCCGAGCGAATCATTACTGATAATGGTTCCAACTTGAACAACAAAATGATGGCAGAGCTGTGCCGGGACTTCAAGATCCAACATCACAATTCTTCTCCTTACAGGCCAAAGATGAACGGCGCTGTTGAGGCAGCAAATAAGAATATCAAGAAGATTGTGCAGAAGATGGTAGTCACTTACAAAGATTGGCATGAAATGCTACCGTTTGCCTTGCATGGGTACCGCACATCAATCAGGACATCCACTGGGGCAACACCGTATCAACTTGTGTATGGTATGGAAGCAGTCCTACCTGTTGAAGTTGAACTACCCTCCCTACGGGTACTGATGGATGTTAAGCTAAACGAAGCAGAATGGGTTCGGGCCCGATACGAACAACTAAGTCTGATCGAAGAGAAAAGATTGGCTGCAATCTGTCACGGGCAGCTATATCAGAAAAGAATGAAGAGAGCCTTCGATCAGAAAGTCAGGCACCGAGAGTACCGGGTGGGAGATCTTGTGTTGAAGAGAATCCTCCCTCCTCATACAGACCACAGGGGCAAGTGGACTCCCAATTACGAAGGACCATTTGTTGTGAAGAAAGTCTTCTCTGGTGGAGCACTGATGCTCAGCACCATGGATGGTGAAGATTTCCCGTCCCCTGTGAATTCAGATGCAGTTAAAAAATACTTCGCATAAAATGACCCGCTGGACATAAAAACAGAATGTAAGTCCAGGCAAAATAGGGCCTCCCGGCGAGTCAAAGACAGAATAAAAGACTCGGGCAAAAATAAGGGAAATAAGCAAAAAATGTACACCCGCTGAGTTGAAAAGCCGCATTGGACAGCTCAGGCAAAAATGGGTATCCCGATGGATTGAAAACCCGAAAGGGCGATCCATGCAAAATAAGGGAATAAGCGAACAACTGCATTCTGAATTCGTCTGTATCACCTACAACTTGGTAAGCTCCAAGGGATCAAGCTGCAATCAGAATCAACTCTCTCCAGAAAGCAAGACGAGAAGAACGTCATTGTCATACGAGTCATAGCAGAAGAGGAAGCTCCTTGAAAGCATCGCCAGCACCGCCAGCACTTTATTTCTCAATTTGTAACAATCTCCTCATTTCAGGAGATATGTTTCTCTGACTGTATCTTGCCAATTCAGGGCACACGAATTAATATAATCAGATTTTCAGTCATGTCTCGTTTTTTACATTTATGTTTTGCAAAGAGTTGTCTGATGTCTCTAAAAACACAATTGCATAAGTACAGATGCCTCTCTCTAAAAATAAAACACATGCTTGCAGGGAATATACTTACTCTCGAAAGTACTTATTTCCTATGACGGAATCTCAGTAAAAGATACCTCGGGACCATTTGTGCGTTTCTTTATCTTTGCAGGATTGCAGGTATCCAGAACACAACTTGGGGCATACAAGTTACGTCTCAGCAAGCTGGCAAATCTACAAGAGATATCGGCATCCGAAATGCTCTATCCCCAGTCGAGTTGCTTCCCATTGCTCGCCCCAGCTGAATTACCAACAGCATCTCCCAGCTGTAATACCAACCATTATTCCTCAGCAGGATGCGAGAATCGAGGAATCATCTCCCCACAGAGCTTCAGGCCTCTATTCAGAAGAGCAGCGCACGAAGAAGTCACAACAGAGAGAGAGAAAGCTTCTACAAACCCCAGCTGGGTCCCGTATTATAAGAATATGTCAATCGATGACGTATATCCCCAAGCAGATACAACTACAGATCTATCAATGATCTCATCCCCAGCTGGGATGTTCACTTCAAGCAGATCGATCAGAGATCTTTGCAGCAACGGGATCCGAATCCCGGATCGGTGCCTCTTTGCATAATCATAGCATTCGCATCATATTCACCCCCAGAGCGTAGCATTCCGTATAATACGGAGCATTACGGCAAAAAATCAAATGCATAGCATAATCATAAGTCATGTTGTGATTTGAACACTTGTAAATATTGACAATCTGTCGGCATACAGAATACATCCCCATCAGAGTCCCAGCAAAAGCAGTTGCCCCATATCACAAACACCAGTGCATATCTCCTTTTTTATACCCGTCCGTATCATCATTTCCCAGCAGGTTGCCTGAATACACTTTACAAACCAAGATCACCAGTATTGCAGATACATCCTGACACTCGTCCGTGTCGTGTCACCAGCAGAAAGCCAAAGACACCCTCTTTGCACTTACATATACCTATACACTTTCTTGACACCCGTCCGTGTCATATCCCCAGCGTGGTCGCCTATACTTGTATATACACTTTCCTGACACCCGTCCGTGTCATATCCCCAGCAGATAAACACTCACCTATACATTATATACTCACTACTCATTGGTACACCTACTCAGATACTCGTCCGTATCTTATATACACCATGTATATCTCCGCAGATTCGACAGTAGTCCTTGTTCTTTGTTAACCAGTTGGTACTCGTCCGTACCATCATCTCAGAACATTGCGTCTAATGTTTGTTTCTACATGATACTCGTCCGTATCATAGTCTTAAGGATGCTCGTCCGCATCTTTAATCCATACACCGTGTCAAACACTTATGTCTTCGTGAATATAGATGCTCGTCTGTGTCTACTATTCCCCAGAAGGATACTTTCAGATGCAACACTCGTCCGTGTTCCTTGTTAACCAGTTGATACTCGTCCGTATCATCAGCTCTGAGCACGTGTCAGTTTGTTTCTACATGATACTCGTCCGTATCATAGTCTTAAGGATGCTCGTCCGCATCTTTAATCTATACACAATACCAAACACTTATACCTTTTGTTTCTTGGATGTAAACGCTCGTCCGTATTTACTATATCCCCAGTAGATCGCAGTCAAATTTCCTTTTTATCTAACACTCGTCCTGTGTTATGATAAACTTTGAGAGCAGCCGTCCCCTGCTAAGTGGTCGTCCTCCACTTCTTGATGGTCGTCCTCCATCATGCTCATCCGATGGCCGTCCCCATCGTTGATTTTAGCAGCCGTCCCCTGCTAGGTGGTCGTCCTCCACCTTTTGATGATCGTCCTTCATCACTTTATCCAATGGCCGTCCCCATTGTTGATTTTAGTTGTCTAACACTCATCCTGTGTTATGATAAACTTTGAGAGCAGCCGTCCCCTGCTGAGTGGTCGTCCTCCACTTCTTGATGGTCGTCCTCCATCATGCTCGTCCGATGGCCGTCCCCATCGTTGACCTTTTCTATCCGATGGCCGTCCCCATCGTTGATATTTTGGCAGCCGTACCCTGCCAGGTGGTCGTCCTCCACCTTTGATGGTCGTCCCCATCATATTTCTTTTATGCCCAACAGAGCAGCCGTCCCCTGCTAGGTGATCGTCCTTCACCTTTGATGGCCGTACCCCATCATCTGTTTATTTCATTTATTCTTTAACCCGATGGCCGTCCCCGTCGTGGTCCCTTTTCTTTTTTTTTTTAACCCGATGGCCGTCCCCATCGTTGGTTACTTTACCTTTGTGAACTTGATGGCCGTCCCCGTCATGTTTCACCAATCCCCAGAGAATGTTACTACTTTATCTTGATGGCCGTCCCCATCATATTATCTTAGTTTTCCCAGCTAGTCGGCCGTCCCCGTCTTAGCTTTATCTTTTATCCCCAGCATGTCGGTCGTCCCCGTCATCGCTTTATTTTACACACTTTCCCCAGCATGTCGGCCGTCCCCGTTTACCCAGCAGTCGTCCTCTGCTCGACGGTCGTCCTCCGTCGCCCACACTTTACAATATACTTTATTTGCTTTTACAATCTATATCCCTTTTCTTCTTCATTTCTGTGAGTGCAAATTTTGGACTGTCTTTGGTATTCAACCACAAGTTATCTTGTTTGCCTGTTAAGCCGCCGCTTACAACCTGCACAGCTAACTCATGCTTGAATAGGGGCAGCTGTAAACACCCCAAATTTGCCCTCACCCATTCACACATGACTTGTGATCATCTCATATGCATAAACACAATCACATCATCTCATGTCTCATTTGGTTTCACTGGATAGTTTCTAAGGCATCTGCACCTAGGGTTTGTGATCTGAGCAACCTCAGGGCATCTTGAGCCATTCCAAAGGCCACTAATCAACTCAAAGGGGTCCATGTGTGTTCTTATATCATGTTACATCCTCACAAAGTCAAAATTGCAGAGGGATCACAAGAACTAGGGTTTGAGTGGATGCAGAGCCAGGATGAACTGCACAGTTGACTGAAAATTAGGGTTTTGGTTTCAGAGGCCATAACTCCAAATTTTTTGGTCATTCTTGTTTCCATTGGTCTCTATATGGTATAGGGAGTATGCATATCAATTTTCATGAAGAAATTCCATGGGGAAGTCATCTGATCAAGAGTTGACTTTTCAGACAAGTCAGTGCAAAATCAGGGCATCTGAGGCCCCCAATGACCCAACCAATGGTTGATCTTCATCATTTTGAGTGTATATGATCTTTATTTGATCATGGAAGAAGTTTGAAGTTCATAAAAATCAAGAATTTAGGGTTTGTGCAGAAATTGACTTTTTGGGTTTTGTTGACTTTTCAAGAATGCACCATTTTAGGGCAATTTTCAAGCTTTGATTCATGATCCAAAAAGGCTTCAAATGGAAAAACTTTGGTCATGAAAGTTGTAGATCTCATCTTTCCCTTTTCAAAAAGTACAAGAACATGATCTAACTCTTCATGGATCAAAAGTTATGGCAATGCAAAGTTAGCAAAAATCATTGTTTTTCAAGTTATGCACTAAATGGAAATTTTGCAATGTCTTGAACCAATGCATTATGCAGCCTTCAATTCATGTCAAACCATTATGTAAACATTCTCCAAGTTACCAAAATCAGATTTGAACTAAGTTTGCCCTTGGTTTCATGTTTGGTTATGCAAAGGATCATATGTGAAACATAAGCTAGCCAAGTTGCAAAAACTCATGATTCACTTCCTACAACTTGCAGCATTGGAAGCTGACTTTGGGCTAGCCTCTCCCTCACCTTTTGCTGCGCCAGCCATGCCTTGTACTTGTCTAACTTTGAGCCATGCCCTATCTTACACAAAAGTGGATTATGAGCAAAAGTAGCCACACCTATCATAGCAGGCCAAGTCACATCAAACAACCAATCAGAATTGTTTATTGTATCCATTTGCAAGCTAAACATAACCTCAAGCAAGGCTGAAACAGACACATTCATCACTTACACAAAAACTCACCTCATTGCGAGTTCCTTCGAATCACTCTCCACAGTCTTCAAACACTTAAACTCTCATCATCACTCAACTCACCACACCTCATAGACAAGAAACACCCCAAGCATAAGCCTGAAACAAGCCTGAAAACTCCATTGCCATCATTCACCTCAAGCTGCAGATTCTATCGAATCTCTCATCCTAGCTCATAAACACACAAACCAACACCACAGATCATCTTTACACATCCTCTGGACCTCAAACACCCCATCACCATGACCTGAAAGTGCCAGAATTTCATCTGCCCTTTTTGACTGAACTGAAGCTGAAGCATTCGAATCTCATTATCCAGCAAATCTAAACTCCATTTGAGCATTCAAGCACCTTTGGGGGATCAAGTGGAGCAGCTTGCATCAAAGGAAGTGGCCTGAAAGTTCCTAAATCAAGAGCTGCAAATCTCAGGTAACTCAAAAATAATTTTTCCAGAAATCTCTTTTTATGTTACAAACTTGTTCTTCATGATGCACTGATCATTCTGGTACCTTTAGTTTTTGAAATGGTTGCGTTTTAGGGATTTAATTTCTGTTTGAAGCTCACGAACCCTAGAACTTAGTTTCTTCGATTCAGATGATTTAGGAAAGATAAATTTGTTTTGGGAGAGGGGTTTAGCTCGTGAGGTGATGGAGATCATTTCCCATGTCTTAGGTTTCATTTATATTACGTTTTGAGAGGTTTTGGGATTTTTCAGGTGAGCTTCTGGCCGGAGAAGACGACCGGAAGTCTTCTCCGGCCACCCGAGTGTGATTAGGGCTTAATCCCATAATTAATGTTAATTTGAATTTGAGCCGTTGATTGCCGCTGACTCGTTGACTACGCGCGCAAGGGAAAGGCCAGGATCTCTTTGATTAACCCTAATCCACGTGTTAGGGTTAATTAATCATTTTTTATTTAATTTAATCAGAAACAATCTGGGCCTCTCATTCTGGCGCGCAGTCAACGTTTTTGAACCAAGATTGCATCCTAGCCTCTCATTCTGTTTACTTCCCATTTTATTTGATTTTTAATTCATTTTATTTCATTTATTTTGCACATTTATTTTAAAATAGTTAAAAAATCATAAAAATTATGAAACTTTTTCTTTAAGGTTTTATTAATTTTTATGACACAAAAACATTTTTATTTTATTTTTTATCATTAAAAAAGTATTTTTAAATATTTAAAAGATTATTTTTAATTGATTAATGAGAATTAATTAATTAAAAATACTTTTAGGTATTTAAAAATTACAAAAAAATTCATGAAATGTTCTAAGACATTTAGAAACATTGTCCAACCTTCAAACCAAATTTCTTTTTTGATCTTGATGCATTTTAAGAATTTTTCATTGAATTAAATCATTTTTGATGCATTATTTTGTTCATAAGTTTGAAAATTCATTTCTGCCTATTGGTGAAGGTTGAGACATTGATTCTTCTTGCATTGTTTTCCATTTAGCATGAACTTTCAAGGATAAAAAGGCCATGATTTGATCTTGCATTTTCTAATTGATTGGCATTTCTTTTGTTACAAACCCTAAAAAGCCCTAATAACTTGCAAAACTCATAACTTGAGTTTGGTTGAGAGTTGAGAGCTCCCCTTTGGGCAGTGGTTCATTATAGGCCTAGGGTTTCTTTGGGTACCATTTTCCATTTTTTAGGTTAAGGTTTGCTTCTGTTTTTGGTTTGTGTTTGATGTTTGATCCATGAACCCTAATTTGGGCTTTCATTTGCATCCTTCTTGCACTTCCTTGCATAACTTGACTTGTCATTTCACTTTGTGCATTCTTATGATTCATTTGACATCTTAAGACATGTAGAAAGCATCATTGATCATTGCATTGCATATTTGCCATGTCATTTGTCTTGTATGTTCCATAACATTTCATGTTTGTTCATGTTCCTTAGCTTGCATCATTTGCATTCATAACCTTGTATGAACATCTCCAGGTCTTGCCTCATGTTTGCAGCACCTCATGGCATCATAATCATCATCACCATGCTTCTGGTTGTGCTTTGCCTCATGCCATTTCATCTCCTCTTGCATTGCATTGCATTTCTTTCTAACATTGCAGGTGGTAAGTAACTTGAGAAGTGAATTTGCCTTCACTTCTCATAACCTCTATTCTCATCTCTCTTGCATACCTTGCTGCATTCTTATGTGTGTTTGAGTTTGAGCTTGCTCATTCTTCCTCCTCCCACTTTCTTTCTTCAAGTGACTTGACTTCTTGAATGAAGCAAGTCACTTTGCTTCTCTTGATCTTGTTCATCTGCTTCCTGGTGGTTCATCTGAAGATTGTTCTTGAAAACCTCACAAACATTAGGACCAACCAAGCATGATAATGAATTAGGGTTTTGATTAGTCTCCCCCATAGTTTTTACCTTTGTGTCTCTCCTTGAGTCATCTCCCCTCACCTCATAATCAGGGACTAAACCCTCAAGGCTTTAAGACTTTGTGATTAAGATCATGCCTGCATCCTTCTTTTAGGATGGAGTGTATAACTTTAATCCTAAGTCTTGGACCCTTAAGGTGTTGAACTCTCTTAATTAATCCATCTAATAATCATCAAGACATTACACTTGTAACTTGGGCCTTGCATTAGGGTTCTAATTCTTCCTTAATTGGTTAAGAAGGACTAACCCTAAAGTTAATGGACAAGTCCCCCTCAAGTTGTCTTACAAATCATAAAAAAACGCTTCATCATCATATCATTAATAAAATCCACTTAATCAAAGGTTTGTTCTGTCATGGGTTTAATCCCTAATCATGGATTAAGCTGAGGATCCTTCCTCAGCTTAAACACCCTCATCTATTATCCTTCTTTTAGGATAGTGTAATGAGCCTGTTAAATCCCTGATTATGGCTTAACCTCATTACTTAACACTAAACAAAAATCACAAAAACATCTAATTAATCACAAGTAGGTTAATGATCTTAACCCTACATCAAAGGTGATTAAGTGTGAGAATCTGACTTCACACTTAAGGTAATTCTCATTACCCCTAATCAGAGGGATGATGTGATGAGTTTACCAAATCCATTGATTTAGGTTTAAGCTCATTATCTTATGACAAACTCCAAAAAGAAATAAAAGACTGAAAACACAAGAACAAACAATAATCGTCTCCTTCGGGATTCTTTTCTCATCATCTTCACTCACAACCGAGAACTTGCTTCTTCCGTCTAATGCAAGACAGTTTGCATCTGTGCCAGACAGATCATACACTTGAGCATAGACTGCAAGCAGTTCACCAGTCAATCCTTTCAGTCTCTTTGGGTCGAACTACGGTGTTCTGACTTCCTCATTGCACGAGAGGATACGTAGGCATAACTTAACAGTTATCGAACAAAAGTCTCTGTACATTCCCCCTCCTTCCAGCTTCATTCTTTAGCCTCATACTCTTGAGCATTTCATTCCTGATCTCACACTGACACTTGTACATCTTTTCCAGCTCTTTTATGCACAAATAGCACTGACACTACCCCTTTAAAACATAAATCTTTTAAGCGTGGATCCCGTCGAGTACGGCGGACAATCTGGGTGCTAATACCTTCCCAGGTTGTAACCAACCCCCTTTCTCAGCCTCTCTGGTTCGCAAACCGTCTTATCCATCTCTTTCTAGGTCTATGCAGCATTACCTTTCCTCCGGGATAAAAATGCCTAGCTGGCGACTCTTTTCATTCTCCAGTGAGTTCACGGCTGTGTGTTCTCACTGTTCCCTTCGCCGACCGTTCGCGTCTGTACCTTCATTTGATCCATTTTCATTTGTCGGGAGCGACAGCTAGGAAATGCCATAAATTCTAGATTTATGCGGATAAAGTGCATGTGCCTCTGAATCCTTTAAATGTGATGTCTTCACCTTGGCCCTTCGCCATGTGGGGCATTGTAACACGGTGGGAGAACTGACTTTAGTTAAATGTTGCGGATAGCAAGAGTCGCCACCGACTTTTATTTTATCCAAAGGAAAGGGCATAAAAGAACAGGAAAGACCTTAAAAGATTTTAGGGTTCGGGGGTAGGTTATGTAAAGGGAAGGTGTTAGCACCCTTTACATCCATGGTTGTCCATGGGCTCTTAATTACTTAGCTCACTTTAAAATGTTTTAAGAAGTGTAGTGTGTGATTAAAAATTTTCTTAAGTACTTTATAATGATCCTTGTACGGATATATATAAAGACTTTGTTTTGAAAATTGTTTGAAAATGTGAAGTGTTTATGAAATGTTTTTTTGAATGAGTGAGCAAGTACTTAAGAGGAACCTACCCTATGTTAAATCTTTATTGTTCTTGAATGTTCTTTCAATGGTAAGACTATCACTATTATTAAGGAATAGGTAGTCATTACCTTGGAAGTTGTATGGGACATATGAAGGGACATCTGAATTTAGGCAACTGTAAGGTGTCTTAGCAATACGAAGGGGCTTATCATCTTTTATTTGAAGGGACAAGATCATTTACCGTAGGCAACATTGAAGGGACTTGATCTTATAATCTTAAAGGGGACTTGATGATATTTTGTGAAAAAGGGACTTTGCTTTAAGACACCTTACTTGACCTGATAGTTAGGCAACATGAGGAATACCCTTAGAAAGTGAGAGATGGCGATCAAAGATCGACTTACGTGTGTGAGTGTTCATATTCATATATTTATCTTATTAAATTAGTGATTCTAAGTTAATTTTAATTACAAATATGTTATACACACCCTAAAATTACTAACCACACAATTAAATGGCATAAATAAAAGGGCAAGAAAATAAATCTACGCTATTACATCGCTTTGGGGCAGATACATAATGATCGACGAACATAAATTACATTTTTTTATATACGCCTATACATTTTTCTAGTAATTAAATTAAAACGAGAAATAAATAAATAATTGAACAATATATAAATAAAACCATAATTATCAAGATTAGAAAAAAAAAATAGGGTTAGTAAAGAAATCAGGACGTGATTAAATTCTAATTAAATTAATAAGTTTGATAAAAAAAACTACAAAAAATATTTATAAAATATATTATGTAAGAAAAACAAATTAATATTTATTTGTGAAATTTTATTTATAAAAGAAAAAATTAATGGTGGTTATTCTAATTAAGTTTCTATTAATTATAATTATTTAACTAATTAATCTAATATAATAAATAATAATTTAAATAAGAAAATAAAAAGAAGAAAGAAAATAGGGGCAAAAAGAGAATGGGGGGAAGCCTGGGATCGACTCGCCCCCCCAAGTTTACCAACACAAAGTCTCAACCACTGGGACACACGCTTGTGTGTGATTAGAAACGGAAAACAAATATTATAAAATAAAACAAATTTCAAAAATTAGAAACGCGCGCCAAGACCATCTTCTTCCTCTGGTCGTCGCATTAGGCTTTACCTACAGTTCTTCCGTCACTACAACTTTTAGTGACAGTTTTCATGCGTCACTAGAGGTCCTGCAAAACAAAAAATGTTATATGCACAAGATAAATTTGTCCCAATGGTATAAACCTATCAAAAGAGGTCTTGTGAATCCAAATATGCAGTCAATTCCATTTGAAATCGCGTCTAAACGGAATCCCTAATTTAAAGTTTTTAAACCCTAACAATGGTGTGGGAATATCCGCGCATCAAAACATCGATTCCTTTGACCAAAAATCATCCATACACAGCAACAAACAAGATTAGAAGCACAAAAACGATTTATAATGGATAAATAAGTGAAATCGAAAATCGAAAAAGAAAGTGAAGAACATGAATTCGGTTTCCATGATATATGAGGTGTTTGATGAATATGATGATCCCAATGCACTCTAAATGTTTCTAGGAAGCTATTTCCATCATAATTTGGCCTTGTAACTACCTTAATCTTGCAAACCGAATGTGAGTTTGTTCTTGAATTTTTTGAAGTTTGGAGAGTATCCTTGGAGGCAGAATTTCGTGTCCTTGTGATTGGGATGTCTTCAAGTATATATAGAGATGAAAATTAGGTCAAAAAGTCATGGATTTATGGGCTTTGTAATGATGACAATTGATTGCTTGATTATGGAGAAATCTCTTATCCAAAAATTTCAAAAAATCCAATATATTCTTACTATCTTGGTCTAACACGAATTTGGATGTGATCAATTAGTCTTGAATGGTGTTTATGACCTAGAATCATAATCTCTTCCAAATATATGATTTTCATATTTTATTTTAATTTAATTTGTATTTTAATGAATAAAATTCAAATAAATATCAAATAAAATATAAAAAATCAGAAAATGCATGGGATGGGTCGTGCTTGATGACATTATAAAGATTGGATGGCAATTTGGTGGGCTCATTTAGCAAAAATTAGTTTTAAGGCCTTATTTGCTTCATAAACTTCCCAAAAATTTCCCAACTTTGCAAGGGCACAAATCCTTCAATTTTAATGCTATGAAAGTGTTCTTGGACATTTTGGAAAGCTTAAAGAGTCCTCTAACCAACCTCTTTTGTCTCATGTCCATATCTTTTACCATTCTCAAGTTATGCTCTTTTGAAGTTGTTGACTTTTTGTTGACTTTTAAAAGGACCTATAATGTCTTAGCTCATACCTTCCAAATGAAGCATTTTTGGGCTTGTCTTGTGAGACACAAAGTTGTAGAGAATTCAATTTACTTCAAAATGAGCTTTGGATGGAAAAAATTTGATGAAGCATGTGAAAGTTATGGCTGGTCAAAGTTCAGTTGACTTTTCTTGTGAAAACCCTAATTTAGAAACTCCTGATTCTTGATGATCTGAAATCTCCTTGATGAATCATGATCAACCCTTGATCAATTGATGAATTTTACTTCATATACTTGATGTTGGCAAAAAATCATGAAGTTTGACTCTGGTTTGACCACAGTTGACCTCAGTTTGACTTTTTAACTGCTTTGTCTGATTTTAACCCTTCTGATCATCTGACTGAGCAAATCTTTTGGGAAAGTCTTGAAACTTAACATGGGGATTCTTGAACACGTATAGGATGCTATGAATCTCACTTGAAGTCTTGGAAGTCCATTTAGCCCGATGAAATTCAAAACCCTAGTTTAGGATGCATTGCTTAGGGGGATGCATTGTCTGAGGGAATTGTCAAACTTTCTGACTTATTGTGAACCTTGTGAACCTCATGAGATGTCTTGTGAGCCTTGTGAACCTTGTGAACCTCTTAGTACACAAATTCTTGTCTTGTGGAGGGCAAATTTTGGGGTGCAACAGGCATTGATATGATTGGCAAGATTGAACCGACTGCTTCAAATGGCCACAGATTCATCCTGGTAGCCATTGACTATTGTACCAAATGGGTCGAAGCAGCTTCGTATGCGAATGTCACCAGGCAAGTGGTAGCCCGATTCCTGAAGAGAGACATCATCTGTCGGTATGGAGTGCCCGAGCGAATCATTACTGATAATGGTTCCAACTTGAACAACAAAATGATGGCAGGACTATGTCGGGACTTCAAGATCCAACACCACAATTCTTCTCCTTACAGGCCAAAGATGAATGGTGTTGTAGAGGCCGCTAACAAGAATATCAAGAAGATTGTGCAAAAGATGGTGGTCACCTACAGAGACTGGCATGAAATGCTACCATTTTCCTTGCATGGGTACCGTACGTCAATCAGAACATCCACTGGGGCAACACTGTATCAGCTGGTATATGGTATGGAGGCAGTCCTACCTGTTGAAGTTGAATTACCCTCCTTGCGGGTACTGATGGATGTCAAGTTGAATGAAGCAGAATGGTTTCGTTCTCGGTACGATCAACTGAATCTGATTGAAGAGAAGAAATTAGCTGCAATATGTCATGGGCAGTTATATCAGAAAAGAATGAAGAAAGCCTTCGATCAGAAAATCAGGCTTCGGGAATACCAAGTAGGAGATCTTGTGCTGAAAAAAACTCCTTCCTCCTCATACAGACCACAGGGGCAAGTGGACTCCGAATTACGATGGTCCATTCATAGTAAAGAAAGTTTTCTCTGGTGGAGCACTGATGCTCAGTACTATGGATGGTGAAGACTTCCTATCCCCTGTGAATTCAGATGCAGTTAAAAAATACTTCGCATAAAATGACCCGCTGGACATAAAAACAGAATGTAAGTCCAGGAAAAAATAGGGCATCCCGGCGAGTCAAAAACAGAATAAAAGACTAGATCAAAAATAAGGGAAAATAAAAAAGAATGTACACCTGCTGAGTTGAAAAGCCGCATTGGACAGCTCAGGCAAAAATGGGTATCCCGGTGGATTGAAAACCCGAAAGGGCGATCCACGCAAAATAAGGGAATAAGCGAACAACTGCATTCTGAATTCGTCTATATCACTTACAACATGGCAAGCTTCGAAAGGTTCGAGCGTCGGTCAGAATCAGCCTTCTTCAGAAAGCAGGATGAGAAGAACGTCAATGTCATACTGTCAGACCCTAATTTTTGACCCTAAGATTTTTCGCATATCATCTGCATTTGCATACAAACAAGATCACACACTGGTTCGTATCTTTTTTCAGGTGTAGGTTTATGCCTTGCAGAGGATCACCATGTTTAGTTCCTGTTATTTGTTTATATTTTACTAATCTCTAACCAAAATATCAAAAAAATATGTTGCAGTTGCTTCTTTTTCTTCTGTGTTGCAGGATTTAAAAGACAGGGCAGTGATTTCAATCCAGATGCGTTTGTTCAGTCACAATTCGATTCAGATGAACGTTTGACCTAATATTGGTCAAACTATCAAGAGTTTGTTTCGACTGCAAGTTGTGTGTGTCAGTGGTCTGTTTGTCAGACTATGCATGTTCAAAGTTTAAGCTGTGTTGCGAGCTGTGATCATCAGTTATCAGACAGTGTTTTTGTGCGAAGTTTGTTTCGAATATTCAATGTTCATCAGTTCATCGGTGGTTTGTTTGTGACTTTATTTTCCTCAAATGATCTGGGTAATTTTTAGAGGATTCAATTGGTTGTGGCTCAATGCTATGAGTTGTACGGTGACTTAGTGATGACTGTGTGCAAGAAAAATCAGGAGTTTGTGGTGGGCTTAAAATCATCAGTTCATATTCATTTATCTACCTGTATTCCATTTTTTACAATCATATCCATTTATTCGTTTCATCCTTTTTTATTCTATCCCTAAACCATCGTTTTTTTATATATATCCATTATCCACTTTTCTTCCATTTTTCTCGATTCCTCGATTTATACATTTTTAGTTCAATTATTCAAATGATTGTTCTAATTTTTTTTTCATATCCAATGATATATTCACTATTTTTTTATCCATAACCATTTCATTTATTTCAAACCCATCCATTTATTTTTTCTTTCTATAAGTCCATTACAAACTTACAAAAAATAATAATAGTACAAAAAATGTCCATATATTTCTCCTTTGAGCCCATTCATTTTTTCTAAAAAAAAAATATAATAAAAAATTTGTTTCACATTATCATTTTCCCAATCCCAGCTAATGAGCCTCTCACCCCCATCCATCATTCACGTGACAGCCTTAGTCACACATTTCCACGCCTGGCCCACATCAAACAGCCAACATACTTCACATTAACCAACATTAGCCAAACTTTTCCTCAGTATTCACAAGCAGCATACGCACACCGTATCCAAACTTCTCCTAGCTAGCATCCCCACGTGACAAGCCTTTTTCTATTCAGCTTCATACAACAAAACCTCTCACTAACACCATCAGCCGCATCAATATTTCAAGCCTCAAAACGGCTACACACAAACTACTTTGGCCCACCACTTTGCCCAGCCATCACACCACTAGCACATGTAAAATCAAGCCAGCTTTCCCCAAGCTACCATTTCCCAATGCAATACTCCAGAGCTATCACTTTCCAAGCCGCACATTGTTATATTCCACACCATCATCTCAAGCTTCGCCCAGCCCACAAAGCCAACAGTAGCTCACAACTCAAAATACGTCCCAAGCAACAAGCCAATGCAAGCTGACTTCAATTTCACAACAAGAACAACTTCCAGCTCAAACACGCGCAAAGCACATCGTCAAGCCGCAGCAAACAATGGCCCGAACAAACAAATCACAACAGGCCCACGTGCAAATTTTTCCCAAATTTCTTCAAGCCAGCGCCGTACGGCCTCAAGCATCAAACATTCCAAGCTTTCCCTCAACAGCGGCTTCACGACACCATCCACAACTCTAAGCTTCGCCCAACACTTTCACAAGCCAGTACAACAATATGCCTTCACGTCGTATACTTCACACACAGCTTCAAGCCATCTATAACAACACAACAGCTACCAAGCTTATATGCCGCAGCAACGCTCTCATGCGTAAGCCAACATCAACGACTTCACTTCACACGCGCGAGCTCACGGCAAAACAAAAGCAAGTTTCACGCACCCAGCTCACAGCATGACTTCAATATTTCAAAACGCAATTTCAATCAAGCCCAAAACACAAACACACAGCACAAAACGGCAGCAGCTCAAATCTTCTCTCCCTTCTATAAATTAAAGTTTCTTCTCTTCCAAAATGAAGCTTAGAAATTCATCCCGAAATTCTCTTCAAATCCCTGCCAAACGAAAACCCAAAGCTTCAATTTCTCCCAATCTTCACCAATCATCTTCTTCCTTCATCAACCCTAAACCCTTCAATCAACCACCTTCAAACCAATCGAAACCTTCATCTTCAAGAAAAACAACAAAAAACCGAAATTAATTGAGAGAGAGAGAGAGCGAAGAGAGAAGAAAGAAATCGCGGCGAGGAAGAAGAAGGATTCAAGAATTTTTTCGTCAGTTTTGATTTACTGAGAAGGTGAGGAAAAATTTGTTTCCACCGTTGCCCTGTGTTGATGCGAGGGAGAAGAAGGACCTAACATCCTGTTGTTTTTTGTTCCTTTAATTATTTTTGTTTTTTTATGAGAAATGTGAGTTGTTTTGGGCTTTAAGACCCTATTTGATCCAATTGCTAAACCACCACACTCTAGCGGATCATACATTCCCCTTTCTATTTCTCCTTTTCTTTTTTTTAAAAATCCTTGAGTTTATTTATCTTTAATGTTTTTGTTTCATTTTTTTGATATATAAGTTGTATAAAAAATAGTTTAGGAAAACATTTTAGACAAAAAGTTAAAAAAAAAAAAGATATGTTAGGCAAAAGCTTTAGAAAGAGATTTTAGAAACATTTTTAGAGAAAAAGGAGTTTTAAGAAAAGATTAAAAAATATTCTATTTCTTTTTTATGGATTTATTCTTTTAGATCCATTTTTCTTCATCTTTCTTTTATTTTTGATTGATGACAATCTCCGATTCGAGATTGTTGAATTTCGAAGAGTTTAATCTTCATTATTTCAAATCTATGGATGAATGATCATTTGGATCATTCTCCATACTTTGAGATCGTGATAGATTGCTTTTCGATAAATTCAACGATAATCTCGATTAAGATTAGACCGTTCTCTTTCTTTTAGTGTGGCATGTTTTCGGAGAACGATCCATAATATCGTTTCTCTAACATGTATTAACACGAATAGTTTCCACTTTAATTAGTGGTGGCCGGCCTCATTTGTAGGGTAATTACTCCGTAAATTACTCGGCGATTGCTTAACATAGACCTAAAGTTGTCCCGATTCGGAATGCGATCCACTTGGATCCGGTTGCCTCGATTTTATTTTATTTTCGTGGTTGTGCTTGATTAAGTTCATCATACCACTTTATTATTGTAAATATTATAATGTGAATATACTAACATTTAATTAAATCTCTCGCACCTTATCCTTTTATTTTAATCTCTCGTTCCCTACCTCTCTTATTATGCTTCTATATTCATTCATCATATTGCTTATTGTATATATTATTGTTGCTTGTTATTTTTTTCTCCTTTGTCCATTTGGATATAAAAACACTAATAAAGGATTAAACACTTAAAAGACTTGTGACTTTTAATTCCGGACTATGGTTACTATCCTTAGCTTGAGACTTGGAATTTCGGACTTAGATTCTAGGACCATTCCCTTGCTCAAGTTGTTATGGATTGAAGATTTTGGCTCCGGTTAAATTCACTTGTTCATGAAGATGGAAATCCGATTGTTTCAAAAGAGTGCTTGCCATTTAGTTTGATTATTTCTTCCCTTAGCTTTTATTTTCAAGTTTTAGGATAGTCCCTTCATCTCTTCCCATCTTCTTCAATTTTCAAATCTCCTTCCTATTTTCAAAACTTTCTTTGTTTTCTAACTTCAAACATTTTTTGCAATTAAACCTTGACTTCGGTCATGTGCTTTTACCTTTTCATTTCATTTCCTTAAATAGATGCTAAACCACATAAGCATATCGAAACTTTCTTTCTCAAAAAACTTAAAAACTTTCAAACTCATTCAATTACTTTTGTGCCCTCGTGCACGTTTCTTTTAACCTTTTTATGTTTAGATATGATTCATCCTTTCTAGCGGAATTATTCGCTAAAGGATGACGACTTATCTTTACATTTTAACATCAATTCAACTCATTTGCCTTTTCACAATTTGTACCACGAACTACGGGGTTTTGATCTCGCATTGCACTTTGTGGGTACGTAGGCATGAGACGTTCGTCTCTTCAAACACCAAAATCTTAAAAAATATTCTTCTTCTCATCTCTTCAATCTTTTTTTCAAGCAAACCATTTCAGACCAAAATGCAGTAAACATTTCAAAGGGTTCCCATGGAGTACCACAGACAAGTCGGGTGCTTAAAACCTTCCCGATTTGTAACCAATCCCCGTACCCATTCTCTGTTTGATTCTTTTAGCTTTTTAGCTTTTAAGATTCTTTAAGGCTTTCTTCGTTCTTTTTGCCTTTTTCCTTTTTGGAAATAAATAAAAGCGCGGTGGTGACTCTGTGTATATCGAGTTAAGTTAATAAATAGCTTACACTCACGATTTTACCGCTACACATACGGGTCATAGCAAGAGGGAAGCACTGAAGCGTCATCAACATTGCCAGCATCCTTTTGTTTCTTAATTTATAACAATCTCCTCATTTCAGGGGATCTGTTTCTTTGACTGTACTAAGCCAATTCAGGGCACGCAAATTAATAAAATCAGATTTTCAGTCACATTTCGTCTCGTACATTTTATTTTCGTTTGCAAAAAATGTCCGATGTCCTTAATATAATGATTGCGTAAATACAGATGCGTCTTTTCTAAATTACATGCTTACAGGAAATAGATTCGCTCCAGGAGTGTCTAAATTCCTATGATGGAATCCAGTAGGGGATACCTCTGGATACTTGTATGTTTCTTTGTTATAACAGGATTGCAGGTGCTCATCCTCCCCAGCTGAGTTATCAGAAATCATCATCCTCAGCAGGATCCCCCACATACGTCTCTAGGAAGATCGTTCAGTGATCATTCCTCCCCAGCCAAGTGTCAGGCAGGGAATCATCTCCTCGCAAAGTCTCAACCTTTATCCAGAAGAGCAATGTCTGAAGATTTCACAACAAAGTGATGAAAGCTTCCACAGACCCCAGCTGGGCTCCTCATCATTAAGATAGGCCTATCAGTGGCCTGTTTCCCCAAGCAGTCATACATCTTATCAGATCTACCAATGATCTCTCCCCAGGTGGGATGACTCTCCAAGCAGATCATCCGGAGATCTCCATAGCAACGAGATCCGGATCCCGGGCCGGTATCTTTTACACAATCATAGCATTCGCATCATATTTCCCCCAGAGCGTAGCATCCCGTCTAATACAGAGCATTACGGCAAGAATCAAACATATTGCATAACCATAAGCCATGTTTGAATCAAACATCTGTATGTACCAACGTTCCATCAGCAATATATGTATATACAAAGAACCACAGTTACAGCAGAAAGCCAAAGTATCCCCTTTGCACTCACTGATATGCATATGTATGTTTTCTAATACACGTCCGTGTCGTATCACTCCCCTACAGATATAAACCACAAACAGATATATATACACTCTTTGGACATTCGTCCGTGTCACCATTCCCCAGCATGGTTGCCTAAACACTCATTGTAAGCAAAACACTTGTTTATAACACGCTTCTTCCGACACCCGTCTGTGTCATCTTATCCCCACAGAGCGTCAGAATATCTCTTACACTCATAAGTTCGTAACTTATACACTTCCTCTTATGATACTCATCTGTATCATACTCTCCCCAGCAGGTTGAACACTCGTCTGTGTCTCACTCATGTTTACTTTTTTACTCATACAGATACTCGTCCGTATCTTGTATACACCACTTATCTTCCTCAGATTCGGCACTCGTCTGTGTTCTTTGTTAACCAGTTGGTACTCGTCCGTATCATCATCTCTGAACATGCGTCAGCGTTTGTTTCTACCGATACTCGTTCGTATCATGGTCCTAAGGATGCTCGTCCGCATCTTTAATCTATACACCGTGTCAAATACTTATATCTTCTTGAATTTAGACATTCGTCTGTGTATACCATTCCCCAGAGGAGTCCCTGGAAAATCCCAATAAATTACTTCCTTCCTATCTGACATTCGTCCTATGTCATGATGCTTCCGGCAGCCGTACCCTGCCAGGTGATCGTCCTTCACCTTTTGATGATCGTCCTTCATCATTCCCTCAGCGGAGTCTCCATTATTGGAACCCTTTCGTATCCGACATTCGTCCTATGTCATGATATTTTTAGCAGTTGTCCCCTGCTAGGTGATCGTCCTTCACCCTCTTGATGATCGTCCTTCATCATTTTACCCGATGGCCGTCCCCGTCGTTGATCTTGTTATCTAACATTCGTCCTATGTCATGATAAACCCCGAGAGCAGTCGTACCCTGCTAGGTGATCGTCCTTCACCTCTTGATGATCGTCCTTCATCATGCTTATCCGATGGCCGTCCCCATCGTCGACTCTTTCTATCCGACATTCGTCCTATGTCGTGATACTTTCGGCAACCATACCCGGCCAGGTGATCGTCCTTCACCAATAGATGACCGTCCCTCATCCTTATCCCCAACAGAGCAGCCGTCTCCTGCTAGGTGATCGTCCTTCACCTCTGATGACCGTCCCTCATCACTTATTTCTTCAACTTGATGGTCGTCCCCATCATTACCTTAACCTTTAATCCCCAGAGATTTTTTTGGTTACTGTATCTGATGGTTGTCCCCATCATAATCTCTTTATTTCCCCAGCATGTCGGTCGTCCCCGTCATTGCTCTATCCCCAGCAATCGTCTTTTGCTCGACGGTCGTCCTCCGTCGCCCGCACTTTATAAATCATACTTTACTTCCTTTTACAATCTATATCCCTTTTCTTCTTCACAGTCGGTGAGTGCGAATTTTGGACTGTCTTTGGTATTCAACCACAAGTTATCTTGTTTGTTTGTTAAGCCGTCACTTACATCCTACACAACTAACTCATGTTTGAATAGGGGCAGCTGTAAACACCCCAAATTTGCCCTCACTCATTTCACCATGGCTTGTGTTTCTTTTCATATTGCATAAGTTCAATCATATCATCTCATAGTGCATTTTTGCTTCACTGCATTGGTTCTAAGTAGTCTGCATCTAGGGTTTGTGATCTGAGCCATCCCTGAGCTATCTGAGCCACTCCAAAGGTCTTCAATCATCTCAAGAGGGTCCATGTATGTCCAAGCATCATATTATATCCTCCCAAGATCAAGAAAGTCAGAAAATCACAAGAACTGAGAAAGGCATGGAAGCAGAGCCAAGCTTAACTGCACAGATGACCTAAAATTAGGGTTTTGGTTTCAGAGGCCATAACTCCAAATTTTGTAGTCATTCTTATTTCTAAGGGTCTCTATATGGTGTAAGGATCATGCAGACCAATTTTCATGAAGAAATTCAATGGGGAAGGCATCTGATCAATAGATGACTTCTTGAGCAAGTCAGTGCAAAATCAGGGCATCTGAGGCCCCCAATCATCCAACCAAAGGGTCTTCTCCATCATTTTGAGTGTATATGATCTTTATTTGATCTTATAAGAAGTTAGAAGTTCACAAAATTGAAGAATTTCAAGCCATTTGCAAAGTTGCCATTTTGGGAAAGTGATTTGTAATGCAAACTTGCCATTTTGGGAAAGTTTTTCAACCTCCTCTTTTTGATTCAAAAATGCTTCAAATGAAAACTTCTTGGTCATGAAAGTTGTAGATTGGATCATTCCCTTTTCAAAAAGTACAAGAACTTGACCTAATTCATCATAGAACTCAAGTTATGGCTTTGCAAAGTTGGGAAAAATCACTAAATTTCACTTATGCACCAAAGAGGAAAGTTTGCAAAAACACTTTCCAAAGCCAAATGTGACTTCTAATTGACTTCTAATCATTGCACAAACATCATGCATGACATAAAATTCAGAATTTCCCAAAGATTTCTCAAGTTTCATGCCTTGATCATTAAGATTTCTCAAAGGGGCCAAAACCTTCATAATTTGAAAAACACCCCATAACTTTCTTCTCTCTTGCTACCTTGCCTCAAAACTGATCCCATGGACCTCCCTAAAGCCAGCTGCACAAGACACCCCATTGTCCTTGGCCTGCCATGTGCCCATACCTCAAGTACACCAACTATTGACTTTATGCATTTTGCCCCATACCAATCAACATAGGCCATCACCCACCCTCTGACCTATCCCAGCATGATATGTGTACCAAAAGCAAGCCATTCCATAACATAACACAAGCTGAAACCTCCAAGAACTCAGCAATCACAAAAACTCCCTCTTATGCAAAAGCCTTTGAAATTCATAGCTCAGCCATCAAACCTCAAAACAAATTCCATCATTCAACTCCATATCCATTGCTGATCACTTCCCACCCTTCATTTTTCCCTAAAACACCCTGAATCAAAAACACGATTTTGACATTGCTTGAACTGAATTTCTGCCAACTTCATTTGGAGACCATTTAAACTCCAACCAAGCATCACAAACTCTTCAGGAGGATCATTGGAGCTGATTTGAAGCAAAGAAGCATCCAGCCAGTGCCATTTTCGAAAGCTTCAGTTCAGGTATTATCAAGAACATTTTTTCCAGAAATGATTTCTTAGGTTCTTAGGTTGTTCTCCTTGCTTCACTGATCACACTGCACCTTTTGGTTTTGAAAATGATCCAGTTTTAAGCATGTATGAAGCTTCTGAAATTTCTGAGAATTTTTCCGTTTTGCTTCGAATCTCTCTGTTCATGTGAAATAAATTTTGTTTGATGGCTGATTCTTGTTTAGAATGGGGTGGGGATCATTTCTGGATAGTTTAAGGGCTTAGGGTTGCGTATTGAGAGATATTGAGTGAGAGGCTAGCCGGAGAAGGTGACCGGAACAGAGAAGATGACCGGAACACTGTTCCGGTCACCTGAAAGTGATTAGGGTTCAGATTAGGGCTTAATTGTGTAATTAGCGTAGTTTGAATTCTGGCCCTTCGATAGTGCGCGAAGTCAATTCCCTCCCCTTTCCATTTGAATCTGAGCCACTGGATCAACATACTTCCATTAATTCACATTTTAATTTCATTTTAATTGCATTTCTTTGTACATTTTATTAAAAATAGCAAAACACTTTCAAAAAAAAATTTCTTTTGCATTTTCCTTTCAAATATTTTTCTCATTCCAAAAATGATTTTTATTTTATTTTTTGCATAAATTTCGTATTTTTAAAATATTTAAATGTTTATTTTAATTAATTAATGAGAATTAATTAATTAAAATACCATTTAAGTTTCTAAAAATCACCAAAAAAATCATATTGCATCTTGATACATTTAGAGACATTATCAAACCCTTCACACAAATTTCTTTTTGGTCCTTGACCTATTTTGACATTTTTCTTTGGATTTAGGGTTCTTGAAAGTCAATATTTTTACCCTAACTTGGAAAAATCCTTTCTGCCTAACTATGAAGAGTTTGATAATGGTTCTTTTTGAATTGCATTCCTCATGTCATGTAGTTTATAGGATAAAATTGGTTTGAATTTATTCTTCATTTTCAATTTGTTTTGCATTTATTATTGAGAGGTACCTTAAAACCCTAACAAACTTGAGAAAATCATAACTTCCATTAGGTTAAGATTTAGGTCTCCTCCTTTGGGCAATGAACTTGTATAGGTTTAGGTTTCCTTTGATCCTATTTTCAATTTTTTATCTTGTCATTTGCTTCTGGTTTTGAATTTTGTATTGCATGTTATGTATAAACCCTAATTTTTGTCTTCATTTGCATTCATCTTTCATATGCTTGCATACATGAACTTGCCATGACATTTTGTGCACCCACATGACATATAAGACATCTTAAGACACATTAGAATCATGTTTGATCATTGCATCATCCATTTTCCATGTTATGTATCCATGGAATTTCATAAGTTTTCATGAACTTTCATGCTTCTTACTTGTCTCACTTGCATTCTCATCTCTTGTATGATCATCCACATCTCATGTCATACATTTGCATCATCCCTTAGCATAATTTACACCTTGAATATGCTTCTGACTTTGGTTTTCATCTTTGTATTTCATCTCATTTGCATTTCATTTCATTTCTTGTTGCTAACTTTTCAGGTGGTAAGTGTTTGAGAAGTGAATTTGCCTTCACTTCTCATAATCTCTTCTCATCCCTTTTATGCATCATTGCTGCATTTTTAATTGTGTATTGGAGTGAGCTTGCTTGCTCATGCCTTCTTCAATTTATTTCTTCAAGCAACTTGTCTTCTTAAGTGAAGCAAGTTGTCTTGCTTCTTGATGCTTCTTTTCCTTCCATCCTGCTTCTTCCTTGGTGGCTCTTCTTGAGGATTTTCTTGCAAGCCTCATAAACCCTAGGAATACCCAAGCATGATCACAATTAGGGTTTGATTAGTCCCCCATTTAGTTTTACCTTTGTGTCATCTTTGAATTTTCTCTTCTCACCTCTTAATCAAGGATTAAACCTTAAAGGTTTTAAGGCTTTGTGATTAGGGTTGTGCCTGCATCCTTCTATTAGGATGAAGTGTATAACTTTAATCCTAAGTGTTAAACCCTTAATTTGTTTAAATCCTTTAATCAATCTACTTTAATAATCACTAAGACATAAAGCTTGTAACTTGGGCCTTGCATTAGGGTTCTAATTCTTCCTTAATAGGTTAAGAAGGACTAACCATAGTGTTAATGGACAAGTCCCCCTCAAGTTGTCTTACAAACCATAAAATCCACTTCTTAATCTTACCATTAACTAAAATCCACTTTAATAAAGGTTTTGTTTTGTCATGAGGTTAATCCCTAATCATGGATTAAGTTGAGGAGCCTTTCTCAGCTTAAATGTTCTCATTTATTATCCTTCTATTAGGATGGTGTAATGAGTCCATTAAATCTTTGATTATGGCTTAAACTCATTACTTAACACTAAACAAAAACTCCAAAAACATCTAAATGAATACAAGTAGGTTAATGATCTTAATCCTACATCATGGTGATTAAATATGAGGTGCTTACTTCATACTTAAGGTATTCTCATTACCCCTAATCAAAGGGAGGATGTGATGAGTTTACTAACCTTTGGTTTAGGCTTAAGCTCATTTTCTTATGACAAATTCAAAAAAGCAATAAAAGACTGAAAACACAAAAACAAACAATAATCGTCTCCTCCGGGATTCTTTTCTCACCTCATTCACTCACAAACGAGAACTTGCTTCTTCCGTCTACTGCAAGACAGTTTGCACCTGAGCCAGACAGGTCATACACTTGAGCATAGACAAGTAAGTAATTCACAAGTCAATTTATCTTTCAGTCTCTTTGAGTCGAACTACGGTGTTCTGACTTCCTCATTGCACGAGAGGATACGTAGGCATAACTTAACAGTTATCGAACAAAAGTCTCTGTATATCCCCCCCTTCCAGCATTATTCTTTAAGCCTCATAGTCTTGAGCTTCCCATTCTTTCTTACTCTGACACCCTCATATTTCACTTCATTTCTTTTACACTGACACTTGTATTCTTTTTCTGCTTTTGCACACAAAATAGCACTGACACTACCCCTTTAAAACACAAACTTTCAAGCGTGGATCCCGTCGAGTACGGCGGACAATCTGGGTGCTAATACCTTCCCAGGTTGTAACCAACCCCCTTTCTCAGTTTCTCTGGTTCGCGACCGTATTGTCCTTATCTTTCTAGGTTTATGCAGCATTACCTTTCCTTCGGGATAAAAATGCCTAGCTGGCGACTCTTTTCTTTTCAGTTCACCCTTGTGTGTTCTCTCTTCTTGCCGACCGTTCGCGTCTGTACCCTATCTGACCAGGTGTCATTTGGTGGGAGCGACAGTACCAATGTTAAAATACATAATATTTGGATCATTTTGCTCAAGAGAAAGTCACATTTTCGTGCACAATAAGAAAGTCACTCCAAAAATGCAAAATTGTCCAATTCATGAGAAAAGTGTGAGGGCTTAATCTAAGGGCCATGACTTGTTGCATTTTGATCAAGGTTTGGAAAAGCATTGCACATGGGTTGAGAATGCAATCAAAGCATGAGGGTGGCATGCTTATCTCACAATTTTCAAATTATGCAAAATCACAAATATATCATGATCCACACGTGCAAACTTGGGCATTTCTTCAGCATTGCATTGTGAGATCACATAAAAGCAGCTAGGGTTTTAGAAAGCTCGACCTCTCTCCCATTCTCTCATTTCCAAGTTCTTGCTTCAATTGCATTTTCTCTCATTTCACTTCATACAAGTGATCAATCTCAAAACCAATTGTGGATTCGTGATCAGTGAGAGCTAAGGATCATTAAGCACCCACTCTTTCAAGCAATCCTCCAAGTTCAACAACATTGCCATTTCAGGGCAGGTGTGAGAGAAGCCTCAGATCCAGCCATCTCCAATGCTTTAGATGCATTTATTTTGCATCTAGAGTGAGTGTAGAGTGATTTGCACGCATCATTTGGTTTTCTATCTCATTGAATCAAGATCTGCAACTCAGATATGGATCCAAATCTTGAGATCTAGAAATGAAATTAATGATGTGTTTTGTGATCTGTGATGTACACTAAGCATTCTGCAATTGTTGGTTTCAAAAATGATGCATCATAACATGAGATATCTGGATTTTAGTTTTCATGGTCAAACTTTTTTTTCTTCGATCCAAGTGTTTCTTTGAGTTTCAGCCAATTTCATGCCCATAATCATGTTCAGCGTGGCTTAATTAGTGAATCTGGAGTTGATTGTTCATTTTTGTGGTGTTTTGTGCTTCTGGTGTGAATTCCGGTGCCGGAGCCCTAGCTCCGGTCACCGGAAACTGTAAAAGGTTTGTTAGGGTTTGCTTGAGGTTGAAGAAGACTCAGGTACCGTTAGATCCATCCAGCGTGCCTCCAGATCATGACACCTAGCCCTAAACCACACACCCTCAGTCACGTGAATTTTTATTTCATTTTAATGCCCTGTGTTTCTCAGCCTACCATAGTAACCATGCGTCTCCAATAAGAATCCAGGCTTTGTCCACGTAATTTAATGAAGGCTTCACAGTGTGCGTTTGATTAATCCAGCGTTCCTTGTTTTTTCCAGCTTTATTTCATAATATTCACCATATGAAGCATGAGCCTGCGCAAGATTTGGGCCCAGTCCGTGCTATTAGCACCCCTCAGCCTCTGGCCCATTTCTTTTCAACGCAAAACCTTTCTCTTCACACCTCCCACACCTTTTCCTTTTATTTCTTTTTCTTTAATTTTCTTTTATTTCATTTTTAGTTTCTAAATATTAAAAATAGTTCTGATTATCCAAAAATCCCAAAAATATTCATGAGTCATAGTTGAAGTGTCTTTTATTTTTCCATATTTTTATTTTCCATTTATTTAATTTCCACGTGTCATAATTAATTCCTTGTTTCAATTGACTTCTTTTTAATCCTTTCTTGAGTACACTGCCTTGTCCAATTTCCATAGACTTCATTATTTGGAGTTTTTTGCTCATTCTTTTTGCTCTGGATTTCTAAGAGGATGTACTTCTTGTGTGATTTTTCTCCTTATTTTTAGAAATTTATTCCTTAGGTATTGGTCCTTTGACTTGTGTTAGAAGTTATTAACCCTAGCTTGTGTTTAAGCCTCCATTTGACCTAGTTTGCTTCTCAATTTTTCCAAACCCTTTTGGCTCATTGATATACCAGGTTTGAAGATCATTTGAATTGAGTTGTGGAATTTTTTAGATGCTTGGTTGATTTAATTTGAATTTTTTCTTGAACCTTGTCCCATTTTGCTTCTTTTGGCTCATTAGCTCTCTTATAAGCTTAGAAGGGCACTTGTGCCAACTTCTCCTTCTCATTTGGGGTTCTTTTGGGGTATGGGTACCTTCCTGATCATAGTTTAGGGTTTGAGTCTTAGGAATTTTGGTGTCTTGCTTACCTTTAAGTTCTTCCATTCCTTAAGTGTGCTTTCACTTCTTCCTTACTTCTTTCACTCCCATTTTGTGATTGTTTGGTATTGTGTATCCATTCTCTTCATCTTGCTAGATTCTTAAGCTCTTCCTTGATTTGTGTTGGTTCTGGTCTTGAGCATTGAGTCCATGTTTGTGCATCTTTGCCTTGCATCTTTCATAAGTGTGCATTTGTTTTCATATGTGTTTCATATTGCATCATGTTGACTTGTAAGCTTCATCTCTCATTCTTTTGAGTTGCATTTGCATTGAGCATGTGTACATATCATTTCACTTCTGTTTGTATGATGATGGCATGTTATTTTGTTCATTTCATTTCAATTGTATTCACTTTGCTAACCTTGTAGGGGCTATAGTAAGTGTGAGGTGTGGAAGTTGAGTTCCACATCTCCAACTCTCATTTCTTCTTCTTATGTTTATTTATACTAACTCTTTTGCTTGTTGGGCTTAGGACTTTCTCATCTCTTATTCTATCTTCTTCTTTCCTTCTTCATTAGGATAGAAAACCACACTAACCTTAGGACATCCATGCATGATAACACTTAGGATTCTTTAGTTCCCCTTTAGAATTTTGCCTTTGTGATCCTTTTGGTTCTTCTTCTCTTCTCATCTCATAATCATAAAAAACATCTTAATAATGTTTGAAGTGATATCTTGATCAATAGCCTTATCCCATGAGGTGTGCTTGTAGTCTTCCCATCTTGGGATAGTACAAGTTTACCTTGTGATGCACAAGTCTGATCAAGGTATCTTCTTCATCAAGAAAAGCATAAAAAAACACTTCTTCATCTGTAAATACCAAAAACACTTAATAAGTTAACAAGTTAGTGAGCTTAGGCCCTAATCTTTGGGTTAAAGTTTTGGGGATCTTCTCCTTACTTGAGTGTGCTTGTTCTATTATTCCATCTTTGAATGTAGTGACAAGTGCACATTCCATGGAAAAGAGCTTGAGTTCACTTCCTTGTGATACACTCATAAAAACTTCATAAAAAACACAAACAAACAATAAGCGTCTTTCCTTCTGGAATTCTTTTCTCACCTCCTTCGCTCCGTACGCGAACTTGCTCCTACTTGTCACTTTGCAAGACGGTTACGCACTCGTCGTCCGACTCTGCAACACCTGAGCAATGGCATAGGCAGTTCAAGCCTTCATACACAAGCAATTTTTTCCACCCCTAGTTAGGGGAACTACGACGACTCTGATCCTCATTGTCCAGATGAGGTACGTAGGCAGCGGGGTAGGGCCCGTTCGAGCACAATCTTTATTTTCCCTACATTTTTTCTCTTTGTTTTCTCATCCAGTTCTTTTCTCAGTTTATTTCCAATTTCTTTTATTTTATTTTGCTGCAGCTTTCATACCCTCACCCTTTGAAATAGTTCTCTTTGCAAGCGTGGATCCCGTCAGGTACGGCGGACGATCTGGGTGCTAATACCTTCCCAGGTCGTAACCGACTCCCGAGCTCAGTCTCTTTGGTTCGTAGGACCTGTGTCCTTCCTCTTCTTTCTTCAGGTTTGTGCAGCATTACCATTCCCTTTCTTCAAGGATAAAAATGCCTGGCTGGAGACTCTATTCTTTTTCCGCGCCACTTTTGCGTTTGTACCAGGATGGAAATCCGGGGAGCGACAGGATGTAATACCCCGTATTTTATTTAAAGCTCTGGACAATATTAATTAGTAATAATATTATTCCGGAATACTCTAAGAAATTTTAATGGAGCCAAATAGAGTAATCAACGGGATATTATTTTATCAATTGATATTAGCTGACACAGAGGTTTTATAAAATATCGGATTAAGGGACATTTTCGGATATTCTCTAATTTTGACCTATTGGTAAAAATATAAGCTTTTATATTTTTATATATATAGAAAGATTATGAGAGGAAGGAAAAGTTGGTAAGAAAGAAGGAAAAGGAGAAGAGAAGAGAAGAAGATGAGAGAAAAGCCCTAAAGCTCCAATTCCTCCGATCATCCGTCCGTCGAATCAACTCAATCTTTCCGCCAATCTTCATCTCTCGAGGTGGGTTCTTAGTTAGAAACTTTTATCTTTGATTTTGGTTGAGTTTTAGAGATTTTGTGGTTAGGGCTAGATTGGAAAATCTAAGAGAAATCGGAAGTTTAACGGTTAAAACTCGATTAAAATCTACCTAAAATACTCATATGATGATAATGGATATGTTTGATTATGTCTCGTTGCATTGGTTGATGTTTGGGAGTGTTTGGGTGTGGAAAGAGTGTTTTCCCGTAAGGCTGGAACTTCCTGAACTGGTGTAGCTCGCTCAGCGAGCATACCTCGCTCAACGAAAGTTCCAGGGCGATTTTCGCTCAGCGAGACCTGTAGGTTCTAACCTTGGTTTTTAATTCGTAACTTATGATCCGGGTATCCGTTTTTAGCGTTCCACATATAGTTTCGAAGCTAATGATGAAATCTATATTTTGAGATCAAGAAATGTTGGTTCCACCCGAATTTTACCCGACTATTCGATTAAAAGGTAACAACATGATTATGTAATTGAGTTAAAGATAAGGAATTGGTGAGACTTGTGAGACACCTAGGAGTTCGTAGACTAATAAGAGTTGAGGATCGCGCTTGATTGTGTTCCCCTTTGTTAGCTTGAGGTGGGTATTACTTTGAGTCCCACGGGAAGCGAGAGTTAGCTTGAGGTGGGTATTACATTGAGTCCCACGGGAAGCGAGAGTTAGCTTGAGGTGGGTATTACATTGAGTCCCACGGGAAGCGAGAGTTAGCTTGAGGTGGGTATTACATTGAGTCCCACGGGAAGCGAGAGTTAACTTGAGATGGGTATTTCATTGAGTCCTATGAGAAGTCTAGTGGTTCATACTTGAGGTGGGTGTTCCACTGAGTCCCACGGGAAGTCTTGTATGATGTATTGTTAGGTTGTTCCGTTTCGAATTATTTATTTTTGAGAGGAACCTTGTACTCGTAGAATTTTTATAATTGACCCTTAGAGCCGAGAGAACTCTAAGATAGGGAACCCACTGAGATGTTTTATCTCACCCCATGTTGATGTTGTTATTTCAGGTACTTCAGGTTCCGCTGAGAGTAAGGATAAGGAGACTTGATTATCCTTACTAGTTGATGGCTTAGTCTTCCGCTGTGGATTTTTGAGATCTTCGGATCTAGTTCTTAGATCTTTTTGTAGTTGAACATCTTGTACTATTTTATATCCTTGTTTAGTACCTTATGTTGTAGTGGCTATATTTATACAATGTGTTGCTAAGAACTTATTTGTATTTCAGTACCAAAATATTAATACTATATATGAAAAATATGCTTCATGTATGTCTTTTGTATATGGGTATTACAGTTGGTATCAGAGCAGGTCGTATCCTCGACCTAGCCTTGGAATATTATAAGTGTTTCCTTCCGTTCATACACGTTGACTTGCGATATGACTAAATGTTATGTTTATGGTATTGAGCCTGATCAACTTAATCCTGTTTTTATGACATTTAGGAATTATGGCTGGTAGACGTGGAACTCGTGCTCGACCCAGTGTCACTCCTCCCGGTAGCGATCAAGCAGGTAGCGATGGGAATGCTCCTATGTTCCAATTTATGCAGCAGATGCAACAACAGCAACACCAATTCATGCAAGAAATGATTCATCAGATGAGTGAGGGCCTTCACCCTCACGCGGTTGCTCCTGGAGCTATGGGGGGAACATTTAGAGACTTCTTCTGCATGAACCCCCAAGAGTTTCATGGCGGATTGGATCCGGTTAAGGCTCACGAATGAGTGACTGGAGTAGAGAGGATATTCCAGATTGTGATTTGTAGTGAAGAAGACAATGTGACTTTTGCGTCACATTTACTAAAGGGTCCTGCTGCTAGGTGGTGGGAGAGTGCTTCCAATTTGATGATGGTGCAAGGGATTCCGAGGGTATGGGAGCAATTTAAGACAATTTTTATGGATAAGTATTTCCCGAGTTCCTTGAGGACACAAAAGGAGTTCGAATTTCAACAATTGAGGCAAGGGAGCATGATTGTGGCCAGTTATGCTGAGAAGTTTGAGAACATGGCAACCTACTTTAGGCAGGCTATATATGCTCCTGATGAAAGGTGGAAAATTGACCAGTTCTTGTTTCGGCTAAGGGCCGAACTCTCGCATAGTGTCTCTCAAAGGGAGTTCACTACCTACTCTGAGATGTTGAGACAATGATATGTTGCAGAAGGGCGGTTCAAGGAGATAGGGGGAGAGCTAGTCAATCTTTTAGGCCGGGGCCTCAACCCTTCAAGGGGAAACAAGTGTTGAGTCCTAGATCCAGTGCTCCTCCTTCTTGCTCCCGATGCCATAAGAATCATTTTGGTAGATGCAATCCGGGTGCCGTGGTTTGTTTCCTTTGTTAGAGAGAAGGACATTCTGCTAGAGATTGTCCCCAGAAGAAGGACCAAGTGCAAGTAAGAGTTTATACTATGGATGCTAGGAAGGCGAAGGGCGACAATTCCTTGATTGCAGGTAATTGTCTTATTAACAATCATCCTTGTCTTGTTTTATTTGACTGTGGAGCTACGCATTCTTTTATATCTACTAGTTGCGCGAAGCGACTTGGGTTACGACTATTTCCTTTGTCTCCTCCAATGGTGGTTACTACCGCTATGGATGAAACTGTCGAAATGTCGCTTAAGTGTGAGAACTGTACATTGTCCGTGGATGGTAGAATCTTTCAGATTGACCTCATTTGTCTGCCCCTTAAGAAAATTGATGTTATCCTGGGAATGGACTGGTTGTCTACTAATTCTGTGTTTATTGGATGTGAAGAAAAGTTGATCCTCATTCCCTCCGTTGAAGCGCCTCCAAAAGATGTTTTGACAACAATCTTAGAAGGTACGGTTGGAATGGTAAATTTTCTGTTTGAACAAGAGAAATCTGTTTTGCTTGTCCTTACTAATGAGGAGAGTAATGACCAACAAGTTTTGAACATTCCGATAGTTTGTGAATATCCCGATGTTTTTCCTGAAGATGTCACTTCCTTACCTCCAGTGAGGGAAGTTGAGTTCTCAGTCGACCTGATACCGGGAACGACTCCTATATCCGTTTCCCCTTATCGGATGGCTCCGCTCGAGTTGAAGGATCAATTGGAAGATTTGATGACAAAGCATTTTGTAAGGCCTAATGTCTCACCGTGGGGAGCTCTGGTGTTGTTGGTAAAGAAAAAGGATGGTGGTATGAGGTTGTGCATCGATTATAGAAAGTTGAACAAGGTTACAATCAAGAATAAATACCCCTTACCAAGGATAGACGACCTTCTAGATCAATTAAAAGGAGCCTGCGTGTTCTCGAAGATTGATCTGAGATCGGGCTATCACCAGATTCGTGTGAAGAGTTCTGATGTTCCGAAGACTGCGTTCAGAACCCGTTACAGTCATTACGAATTCTTAGTGATGCCTTTCGGTGTGAGGAATGCTCCAGCTGTTTTTATGGATTACATGAACCAAATATTTCAGAGTTATTTGGATAAATTTGTGGTGATCTTTATCGATGACATTCTTATCTATTCTCGTACTCCGTAAGAGCACGGAGAACATCTAAGGATTATCCTATCGATACTGCAGGAAAATCAACTTTTTGCTAAATTTAGTAAGTGCGAGTTATGGATGTCAGAAGTCAAGTTCCTTGGACATGTTATATCTCGGGGAGGTGTATCTGTAGACCCGTCCAAGATAGAAGCTGTAATTAATTGGGAGAGACCGAAGAATGTTACCGAAGTGAGAAGCTTCCTAGGTTCGGCAGGTTACTACAAAAGGTTTATTAAAGGTTTTTCTCAGATGGCATTACCGTTAACTAAGCTCACTAGGAAGGACTTCACTTATGAATGGAATTCCAGTTGTGAGCAAAGTTTCGTGTGGTTGAAGGAGAAATTGACGACTGCTCCAGTCTTGATTATTCCTGATCCTAACAAATCTTATGAAGTGTTTTGCGATGCTTCAAAGATGGGTTTAGGAGGTGTTCTCATGCAAGAAGGTCAGGTGGTGGCGTATGCTTCTAGACAGTTGAGAGTTCATGAGAAGAATTATCCTACGCATGATTTGGAATTAGCGGCCGTGGTGTTTACCTTGAAAGTGTGGCGACACTATTTGTATGGTGTGCGTTTTGAGATGTTTTGTGATCATAAGAGCTTGAAGTACCTCTTTGATCAAAAGGAACTGAATATGAGACAGAGGAGATGGATGGAGTATTTGAAGGACTATGATCTTGAGTTGAAGTATCACCCCGGAAAAGCGAACAAAGTGGCAGATGCCTTAAGTAGGAAAGCGATTCATAGAGCCGAATTGATGGTATTGGAGTATGCATTGTTAGAAAAATTTCGGGATCTTAATCTTCAATTTGTTTGGACTCCGAGTGGTGTAATCATGGGAAACTTGAATATTAATTCTACCTTGAGGAATGATATTCAGCAAACGCAAGTTTTGGATGAGAAGTTGCAAGGACTGTTACTCCAACCGGGTTTCGTGAGAGCATTAGATGGGATCATCCTATTTAATCAAAGAATTTGCATTCCGGATGATGATGTGTTAAAGAGAAGGATTCTGGAAGAAGCACATAAAGGTTATTTTACGATACATCCGGGTTCTTCGAAGATTTATCAAGATTTGAAGAGGGAGTGTTGGTGGTCCGGGATGAAAAAGGACATTGCGGTATTTGTGTCAGAATGTACGGTGTGTCAGCAAGTGAAGATTGAGCACCAAAGGCCAGGTGGATTGTTACAACCTTTGGACATCCCAATTTGGAAATGGGATAGTATCTCTATGGACTTTGCAGTAGGTTTACCGAGTACTCAGGGTGGCTATGACTCTGTTTGGGTGATTGTGGACCGACTAACGAAATCTGCGCATTTCTTAGCCGTGAAGACTATATATAAGACAAGTCAGCTTGCAAGGTTGTTTATTGTTGAAATTGTGAGATTGCATGGTGTCCCGTCCAGTATTGTATCAGATAGAGATCTGAAGTTCACTTCGAGATTTTGGAAGGTGTTCCAACAAGCCATGGGTACGAATCTGCGTTTGAGTACTTCTAATCATCCTCAAACGGATGGTCAGACATAACGTACGATTCAAATGATGGAGGATATGTCGAGAGCATGTGTTTTAGAGAGTAGAGGAAATTGGAAAGAACTTTTGCCGTTGATCGAATTTTCGTACAACAATAGTTACCATGCAAGCATCGGTATGGCTCCGTATGAGGCTTTGTACGGAATAAGGTGTAGAACACCGCTGTGTTGGTCAGAAGTGGGTGAAGATAGGATCTTAGGACCGAAAATTATTCAAGAGACTACGGAAAAGATTCGTATGATCCGAGAAAAGATTAAGCAAGCACAAGATCGTCAGAAGAGCTATGCTGACAATCGAAGGAGACCTTTGGAATTTGTTGAAGGTGATCATGTATACTTGAAAGTCACTCCGAGGTTGAGGTTGAAAGGACCATTTAAGTCGCGTAAGTTAAGCCCGAGATACGTAGGACCGTATCAGATTCTAGAAAAGATTGGTGAAGTTGCTTAATGTTTAGCCTTGCCGCCATCTCTATCCGAAATGCATGATGTTTTTCATGTATCTCAACTTCGTAGGTTCGTTCCTGATCCTCTTCAGCCTATTCTGCCGGATTCTATTGAGATAGAAGCGAATTTGACCTTCGAGCCCCAACCGAGCCGTATTGTTGGAAGAGAAACCAAAGTGTTGAGAAATAAAGAGATATCGCTTGTTAAGGTGCAATGGGATGAAACGCATCTGGACGATGCTACATGGGAGTTGGAATCAGAAATGCGGGAATCATATCCTCAACTATTCAGGTAATCCTTTAAATTCGTGGACGAATTTTATTTAAGGGGGGGAGGATGCAATACCCCGTATTTTATTTAAAGCTCTGGACAATATTAATTAGTAATAATATTATTCCGGAATACTCTAAGAAATTTTAATGGAACCAAATAGAGTAATCAACGGGATATTATTTTATTAATTGATATTAGCTGACACAGAGGTTTTATAAAATATCGGATTAAGGGACATTTTCGGATATTCTCTAATTTTGACCTATTGGTAAAAATATAAGCTTTTATATATATATATATATATATATATATATATATATATATATATATATATATATATATATATATATATATATGTAGAAAGATTATGAGAGGAAGGAAAAGTTGGTAAGAAAGAAGGAAAAGGAGAAGAGAAGAGAAGAAGAAGAGAGAAAAGCCCTAAAGCTCCAATTCCTCATTCCCGATCATCCGTCCGTCGAATCAACTCAATCTTTCCGCCAATCTTCATCTCTCGGGGTGGGTTCTTAGTTAGAAACTTTTATCTTTGATTTTGGTTGAGTTTTAGAGATTTTGTGGTTAGGGCTAGATTGGAAAATCTAAGAGAAATCAGAAGTTTAACGGTTAAAACTCGATTAAAACCTACCTAAAATACTCATATGATGATAACGAATATGTTTGATTATATCTTGTTGCATTGGTTGGTGTTTGGGTGTGGAAAAAGTGTTTTCCCGTAAGGCTGGAACTTCCTGAACTGGTGTAGCTCGCTCAGCGAGCATACCTCGCTCAGCGAAAGTTCCAGGGCGATTTTCGCTCAGCGAGAAGGAGCTCGCTCAGTGAGACCTGTAGGTTCTAACCTTGGTTTTTAATTCGTAACTTATGATCCGTGTATCCGTTTTTAGTGTTCCACATATCGTTTCAAAGCTAATGATGAAATCTATATATTAAGATCAAGAAATGTTAGTTCCACCCGACTCTTACCCGACTATTCGATTAAAAGGTAACGAAACATGATTATGGAATTGTGAGTTAAAGATAAGGAATTGGTGAGACTTGTGAGACACCTAGGAGTTCGTAGACTAATAAGAATTGAGGATCACGCTTGATTGTGTTCCCCTTTATTAGCTTGAGGTGGGTATTACATTGAGTCCCACGAGAAGCGAGAGTTAGCTTGAGGTGGGTATTACATTGAGTCCCACGGGAAGCGAGAGTTAGCTTGAGGTGGGTATTACATTGAGTCCCACAGGAAGCGAGAGTTAGCTTGAGGTGGGTATTACATTGAGTCCCACAAGAAGCGAGAGTTAGCTTGAGGTGGGTATTACATTGAGTCCCACGGGAAGCGAGAGTTAGCTTGAGGTGGGTATTACATTGAGTCCCACGGGAAGCGAGAGTTAACTTGAGATGGGTATTTCATTGAGTCCCATGAGAAGTCTAGTGGTTCATACTTGAGGCGGGTGTTCCACTGAGTCCCACGGGAAGTCTTGTACGATGTATTGTTAGGTTGTTCCGTTTCGACTTGTTTATTTTTTAGAGGAACCTTGTACTCGTAGAATTTTTATGCTTGACCCTTAGAGCTGAGAGAACTCTAAGATAGGGAACCCACTGAGATGTTTTATCTCACCCCATGTTGATGTTGTTATTTCAGGTACTTCAGGTTCCGCTAAGAGTAAGGATAAGGCGGCTTGATTATCCTTACTAGTTGATGGCTTAGTCTTCCGCTGTGGATTTTTGAGATCTTCGGATCTAGTTCTTAGATCTTTTTATAGTTGAACATCTTGTACTATTTTATAGCCTTGTTTAATACCTTATGTTGTAGTGGCTATATTTATACAATGTGTTGCTAAGAACTTATTTGTATTTTAGTACAAATTATTAATACTATATATGAAAAATATGCTTCATGTATGTCTTTTGTATATGGGTATTACAGGAGAGGTATTGGGATAAGGCATTATCATATTGTGTACTATCCTTGCCAACAATAACATTTTCATCTGAACTTCAGAGGCTTCTGATTATAAATCAATGAATGAAGCATGAGCTAGAGACGATGATACTTGGTTGTTTAGAGAACCTAAGTCTTTAGTCTTTAGAACTTGTTCACATAGAACTACATTATCCAGGACTTCATCACTTGGCTTGAAACCCATGATCTTCAGAACTTCAAGTCTTAGAGTCTTCAGAACTTCGTTCACATAAAACATATTTTTCAGAGTCTTCAGCACTTGGTTCTTCAGAACCTTAATCTTCAGAACTCGTAAGTCTTCAGAATCTTTCAGGCACTTGATCTTCAGACGTTAAGTCTTCAGAACTTCAAGTCATCAGAGTTTTCAGAACTTAGTTCTTCAGAAGATTAATTTTAGAAGCTTCGCTTCGCTATCTGATCAGAACCGCGTTCAGAACAATATCCACAAGAGCATTGCCAACGCAACATCCGCATCCTTGGATCTTTCTAATTGTGTTCAGATTCAGAAACACACTTGCTTCTTCAACACACTTGCGACTAATGTTACACATAGTAACTTCACATATTAACATTTGCATACTCATTCATAATGTTTGTTTGATCTTAATATATATAATATTCATGATTTTCACTTTAACAAACATCAGAACATACAATTTTTCTTTCATAAATACTCCATTGTTATCATCAAAACATAGAGATGGAATGCAGAGACAACTCTTGTTCTTACATTGTTAGCCATGACTTAGGTCCTTTACCACTTTAAAGGTGGCCATTGTGTGGTTCCAAATGCAAGATTTGAATGTATGTCTTATTGCTGCATTTTATTTTGATGCAAACGAACTTTGCCAAAGACTTAGTGATATAGAGCTAGACGAGGTGAAAAGAAGTCGCTATGGTGATGTGAGTGGTAGTCAAGCAAACTTGGCAAAGTCTCCAGCCCAATTTAAAATGTGTTGTGATTCAATATGTGTATTAACGATTTTTCTGTGTGTTTTGAAAATATATGTTTTTGTGGTGTGAATTCTTGTTGCTATTATTTAGGCCATTTTTAAATATCTCACTTGAATTCTTTGTAGAAGAGTTTGAGACTAATATAAAAATGATGTAATCAAGGCATCCCATGACACTAATAGGCAAAAAGTGCATGAACTCCTAAACTAGTTCATCCTCACTCTGGTTCTAAAAGTGGTATTACATGCTAAAACTAAAATATGTAGTCTAGGGATCAAAGTGCACATGTTCAATTCTAATGGAGAGTTGTCATTTTTAAAGTTTGAGGACCAAAATGTGCATGTCACTAAGTTGGAAGAGTTGTCATTTGGTGGAACCTATTGCTTTTCAGTAAGGGAAATGAGTTTTTCTTGCACACAATTAAGATAATTAATGATGTAATGAACAACTAAATTTAAATACTATTGATCTAACTTCCAAGCATAGAAAAACCATAGTCAAGGTTAGATACATATGTCATTGTCACTATTAATGATGTAATGAACAACTAAATTTAAATACTATTGATCTAACTTCCTAATGCCCCTAATGCATACCGTCCCTAATGCACCCGCAGTAGCACCATTGGTTAATCATGGAAACTGTTCTTTATTGTTAGGCTCTGGATAAGGTGGAACTATCACAATTTCTCCATTTCAACCTTTAAATCCAGGTCCTAACTTTGTTACAAATGCAATGTGGGCAATCATACAACATTTCATCAGCAGTCATAACTTTCCCTGCTTCCAAATACATTTCCTACAAATTCCATCAATGACTTCAACAATGTCTTTGCTTCTTTGCCATCTTTTCACAAAGGAATGAATGAAGGAATGACTTCAATAGTAGAAGAGGCCATTGATTCAGAGAGAAGAAAATGAAGAAGTGGTGAAGGAATGGAAAGTGGATTTGTGAAGTGGATTATGTCATGTAGCATAATAGAAGTCCCACATCGTGTGAGATTTGATGAATTTCATTGTATATATATCCCACTTGAATAATGCATATAAAAAGGTTTGTGGGCTGAAGAAATGATCCAATACTTATGTTTTTAAAATTACTATCAATTAAATTAAAAAAAATTAATGAAAAAAAACATAAATAATAAAGAAATTAATAAATCATATTCCACATCATCAAAAAATTTACACGTCAGACACATCATTTTTGACGGAAATGACTCATTTGATTATATTAGATAACGTAATAGACAAATTTAAAACTTTTAAAAGAAAAATAACCAAATTAGACTAAGACCTATAGTTAAAGGAAAAAAAAAAAATATTAAACCTAAATTAAATATCACTCGGTGGAACAACAGCCTTCCAAACCCCCCAGTTCCCGCTTGTCAAAGTTCCAAAATCTCACCAACAAACATCAAACGCGGCAAATGGAACACCCACAGCCGTCCACGCTATCGGACCTCCTTCACTTCACTCGACCTCTCACCGCCTCCGACTCTCTCCTATTTCTATCCCCACCTCCTCCCCTACCACTTCATCACTCCACCGACCACCGCATCCTCACAACCCTCAACCGCCCAACCGTCATCGTCGGTACCCTAACCCTCCCAACTCACACCACTCCCCCATCCTCCCATTTCCCTTGCTCATGCTTCAAATTCTCAGACGGTTCCGCCACAGTCTGCTGCGACATCCTCTCCTTCCGCCTATCTGCTGTCGGCAAACAAATCCGCATCACCGCCTGTAATTTCATTCCGTTCAAACACCCTGGAGATCAGGGAACCCGAACTGGCTTCTTGGAAATTATCAAGTGGTGCTTTTCCGATCCCAACGAATCAAACCTTGCAGATATCTTTCCGTTTACGCCAAGTTTTCCAGGAGCTAATTGCAAAAATGGCGGTAAGAATTTCAGGGCTGTCCATGGAGTAGTGATGTCAGTCGGTCCTATTTCAATTGTTCCCTGTGCCACACCTGCGAGTGGAGGTTACGATTTGAATTCGAGTTCTAAGGTTAACTTGTTAGGTTTTTTGGTACAATTGTTGTGTTGTGAGTGTAGGTTATGTGGTTCTAGGGAGTTAGTAAACAATTTGAGGAATGGTTCTTTTGAAATTGAGAATGATAACGGTCATTCTTTCACTAAAATGGAGATTTTGTATTTTTGTGGCAATGCATCTTCGTTTCACCCTGTAATGACCAAGCTGATTGGTAACCGTGTTGTGGTTTTGGGTTTGAAGAAGAAGTTAGTCTGCTTAACAAAAGAGGAGTCTTGTTTGATGTATTTGACTTTGGATGAGACGGTTTTATGTGCTTGTCCGCGTTTAGAGAAATTGTCACCGTGCTTGAAGAGTGAAATTAAGTGGAAGGGTGAGTGTGGTTCTTATACTGGTGTAATTAGAGGTGTTTACATGAAGGGGATGGTTTTGGAGTTGGATAATGATGTGTGGTTTCTTTTAACCAATCAACTACATACTATGATACATGGTTTACGAGTTGGCTCCATTGTAAGTGAAATAAATTCACTGTTTTATGTACCTGACATTTTCAGTGGCAATGTTCTTATTGAATTTTGTTTTATACTTTGCTGCCCTTACACACTTCTGAGCTTTACCCTTGAATTCTTGGTCATATTGTGTAGATATCAATGAGAAATGTCCATTTTGTGGATCCAAAATTTTCGTGGACTAAAGTTGTTATTCTCGGAGCATGCGTCAAAACTAGCATTGTCGTGGAATCCTTCTCCCCTTTGGAAACTGTGTATGTGCTACTACCAATATTGTACCTGCTTTTTTCAAATTTGTGTTGCTTAAATGCTTAAATTGATACTATTAATACTAACTGTTCTGTGAACATTTATGTTAGATACTTGGTTTTGACCTTAGCCCAACAAATGTGAGAATGAGTTATATTTGCTGATGTAGCTAGTTGGTTAGAGGAATATGATAGTTATATAAAGGATAACGATAGCAAGGGGGAAGGCATTTGAGAATCATTTATATTCGAACATTAGGGTTGGGCAAAGAGAGGATTTCATCTTCCTTTGAGGAGCTTTTGCTCTAGGATTACAGGAATTTATCTTCCGTAATATTTTCCTTTTTCAGTCAATAATATAATTTCATTTTCTCTTCTAATTTTGGGTTCCTAACAATTGGTCCAACCTGCCGGATCTCGAGACGGAGCCAATGAATTGCTAATGCTGGATAATTGCCATGTAACTGTCCAAAACTGCTGGATAACTGTCGTCTAACAGCCGAAAACTACCGGATAATTGTCGAAAACTGCCAAGTAACTATTGGAAACTGCCAGATAACTGTCGGTAATCGTTGTAAACTGTCGGATAACTACACGAAGAGCCAGCGGTGGAGGACGTTTGGACTATGAAGAGGGAATTGCCAGATTTTTTGGGGACAAATCCTGTTGGCTTGATCTCTGCGGCTGAAAAGTTCTTTAAGAAGAACAAAGTTCATTCTGATGATAAGTTTCAGTGGGCATTCATGAGCATGGAAGATGAAGGAGCGATGCTATGGTTTTATTATTGGTGTGAAGTGAATCCAAATGTTGACTGAAATTCATTTTCTATGGCTATGATTAGAGAATTTGGAGCACAAATGGTGCAAAATCAAGAATCAAAGCCGAAACCGTGGAAGGTGAGAAAAACACACGATGAACCAATGTTAGAGGAGATAATAAACTTCAGGGTTGAACGAAAAGCAAAAGGTTATACAAAAGTTGAATCTGACTCCCAAGAGATTGTTGGTACAATGATAGAAACAAATTACCGAAAACAAGGAACAAATACAATGTTTAATTGAAGAATGAATGAGATGCAAAGAAGAAAAGAGCAGGCGTTCATTATTGGGCCACCTCCATTGCCGGAGCCACCAGACACCGACCTTCATGTGGTTGCTAACGAGAATCAAATAATCCAAGCTGTTGTTGCCGAACTCCGACCCCCACCGGAACTGCCAAACAAAGATTCACATACACAAATTTCTTCAAACTCTGATTTGCAAGGAAGAAATTGGGGTTCCATTCCATGGGTTGCTCAACTTTGTATTTGACAGAGGCAAGTTTTTGCACTGGGGAAAGATTTGGTAGCAAGAGACGCAATATCTCAGCCTTGAGGTCAAGGTTGTTTTTCAAGGGGTGGATATTATTAGATGCTTGGTTTTGGCCTAAGCCCAACACATGTGAGAATGAGTTATATTTGCTGATGAGACTAGTTGGTTAGAGGGGACTGATAGTTGTATAAAGGATAGGGATAGCAAGGGGGAAGGCATTGAGAATCATTTGATTAGAACCTTTAGGGTGTGTTTGGATGGAGCATTTTAACGAGGGAAAGTAATTGTTGAAATAAGCGATAATAAGAGACATTTAGATTAAACTGTGTGTCTTGAAAAGCACTACGGAGACATTATTATATATAGAGAGATTACAACTAATTACATGATATAGTCGATGTGGGATTATTCTTTATATAAATATTCTTAACACTATATATATTTACAAATATCAACACTCCACCTCAAGCTTGAGCATATAAGTCAAATGCACCAAGCTTGTTACATATATAATTAATTCTGGGGCTTCGTATGGATTTTGTAAACACGTCTGCCAATTGATCGTTAGAGTTGACAAAGCTTGTAACGATGTCACCTGATTCGATCTTCTCTCTGACAAAGTGACAATCAATCTCAATATGTTTTGTCCTCTCATGGAAGACTGGATTTGAAGCAATGTGCAATGCAGCTTGATTATCACAAATAAGTGTCATTGGTCTTGCTTCTTCAATTTGAAGTTCCTTGAGCAATTGTTTTAACCAAACAAGTTCACATGTTGCCATTGCCATGGCCCTATATTCTGCCTCGGCGCTTGATCTTGCAACAACGTTTTGTTTCTTACTTTTCCAGGATATAAGATTTCCTCCAACAAGTACACAATACCCAGAAGTGGATCGTCTATCAATGGGTGACCCTGTCCAATCAGCATCAGAGTATCCAACTATCTGAGTATGTCCTTTATCTTCATATACTAGACCTTTTCCTGGAGCACATTTGATGTATCTCAGAATCCGGATAACAGCATCCATGTGTTCCTGACAAGGGGAATTTAAGAACTGACTTACCACACTGACTGCAAAAGAAATGTCTGGACGAGTGACTGTGAGATAATTCAACTTTCCAACCAATTTCCTATATCTTCCGGAGTTAGATAGAGGCTCCCCATGATTGGGTAGTAATTTGACACTTGGATCCATAGGAGTATCAACTGGTTTAGCATTCAACAAACATGTTTCTTCCAAAATATCCATAGCATATTTCCGCTGAGAAATCACCAAACCATCTTTAGATTGGGCTACCTCAATACCCAAGAAATAACGGAGTTTACCAAGATCTTTTGTCTGAAATTGATTCGAGAGATGTTGTTTTAACTGGAGTATTCCCTGTTGATCACTACCAGTTATGACAATATCATCTACATACATAATAAGATAAATACCCCCTTAGACTGAATGACGATAAAAAACCGAATGGTCAGCTTCACTACGGACCATACCAAACTGTTGGACTACAGCGCTGAATCTGCCGAACCAAGCTCTCGGAGATTGCTTAAGACCATAAAGAGACCTGTGTAGCCTACACACCATATTCGATGACTCCCCCTGAGCAACAAACTCAGGTGGTGCTCCATATATACTTCCTCTTCAAGATCACCATGTAAAAAAGCATTTTTAATGTCAAGTTGATGAAGAGACCAATGTCGAATGGCTGCAATAGCTAGAAGAAGTCTAACAGATGCCATCTTGGCTACAGGTGAGAAGGTATCACTATAATCCAACCCAAAAATCTGAGTGTATCCTTTGGCTACCAAGCGGACTTTAAATCGATCAATCTTACCATCTGGACCAACCTTCACTGTATAAAGCCAACGACAACCTACTAAAGATTTCCCAAGGGGTAAAGGAACCAGTTCCCAGGTACCACTGCTTTCAAGAGCACACATTTCATCAATCATTGCTTGGCTCCATTCAGGATGAGATAATGCTTCACCTGGAGTATTAGGAATAGAAACAGAAGACAAAGAAGACAAACAAGTATACTGCAAAGGGGAAAGACGATGATAACATAAATCAATATAATGTAGAGAAGAATTTCGTGTTTGATGTATACCTTTTCGAAGGCAATCGGAAGATCGGACTCAGGTTGCAGGATCGGATCCGGTGATGGCGAGAGCGTCAGAGGAGAGTCTACAATGACCTCAGAACAGGTGCGACCTCAGGAACAGGTACGACCTCAGGAACAGGTGCGTATTCAGGGACAGGTACGACAGACGTTGGTTGACGACGCTGATATGTTTGAAATGGGCGAGAAGTATGGGGGTCAACTGTAGGGGTATTTAGTGGACCAGGTTCCCTAGAATGATCGGGGACAATGACATATGGGACTTCCGGAAGAGGTGTGGGAATACGTTCCTGAAGGGGTTCCGAAGTTGCTTGGCTGGACTCGAAATATGGAACAGACTCGAAGAAGGTATGATCGGCTGATATGAGATATCGTTGTAGAGTGTGTGAATAACAACGATAACGTTTTTGTGATCGATGATAACCAAGAAAGACACACTTTAGTGATCGAGCTGATAGTTTATCAAGATCAGGAGAGAGATTGTGTACAAAACATGTGGTCCCGAAGACTCGGGGAGGAATTGGGTGAAGTGGGGAATTGGGAAAAAGGATTGAATGAGGGATTTTATTGTTAAGGACAGATGAGGGCATGCAATTTATAAGGTAACATGCCGTTAGCACAGTATCCCTCCAAAACCGAAGTGGAACATTACCATGGAGAAGTAAGGTCCGAGTGGTTTCTACGAGATGCCGATTTTTGCGTTCGGCTACCCCATTTTGTTGAGGTGTGTGAGGACAAGATGTTTGATGGATAGTGAGTGGAGAATCTTTGGCTGAGCATGTCTGAGATGACACTGAGAGGTAATAAAGGCCTTGAGACTCACATCCGACGCCAATCGTCCGTCCCGAACTTCGATCCTGTAGGATAACATTATTGTTAGTGAAGGTGACACTACAATTAAGAGAACGAGGTAAACGACTGACTGAAAGTAAATTAAATGGACAATTCGGAACATAGAGAACAGAAGTAACAAAGAGAGAAGGTAGAATTTGAACAGTACCAATCCCTTCGGATTGGGTTTGAGAACCATTGGCAGAAGTTATAGTAGGTAAGAAACCAGAGGTAGAGAGGGAAGAAAAAAGATTTTTATTACCGGTAACATGATCAGATGCACCAGAATCAAGGACCCATGGTCTAAGAGAAGATGAGAGGCAAACAGATGAATTACCAATGTGTGCTACCGTAGCAGTAGAATAATCTGAGTTTTGATAATCCTGATACCACCTGAGAAAATCATCGTAGTTTAGCATAAATTTCTGAGGAGTAGCCATGAGTATCGGCGAAAAAAAAAACTGTCGGAATCAGCCGTCGGACGCGCTGGCACGGGCGGGGCAGCGAAGGCGCGGGTGGACGTGTGCGTGAGTTTCTGACGGCGGAAAAAAGTGCGACGGCTGGATCGGAGGGCAGCGAGTCAGATGGTGGGGTCAATTTTCCGGAACGTCGTCGGAAGTTTGTCGGAACAGTAACGGCGACAGTGGCGGCAGGGAGGTTACCGAAGAATTTTGAAAAGTGAGGCAAACCGGAATGATAACACGGTTTGCAAAAAAAAAAAATTCTCACCGGAAGATAGTGGGTCAACCGGGTAAAACACGGCGAAGAAAGAATTGTCTCTTAACAGGCTCTAGATACCATGTTGAAATAAGCGATAATAAGAGACATTTAGATTAAACCGTGTGTCTTGAAAAGCACTACGGAGACATTATTATATATATAGAGAGATTACAACTAATTACATGATATAGTCGATGTGAGACTATTCTATATATAAATATTCTTAACACTATATATATTTACAAATATCAATAGTAATTTTTTTGAGGGAATTTGAAATGACTTGACCAAAATCCATTGTTTGGATAAATTTTTTGGAGAATTGTTAAAATGGTGTAAATTTATGGAGTATTTTATTCATGTTAAATTTAAGAAATTTAAAATGACATTAAAAAGTAAAAAATTTCAAATTGCTTCATCACTCTATATAATATGAATGTTAAATTGTTCATTATTAAATTTTCAAATTTTGCAAGATGATCATCATATTTTATTAAAATTTCAAATTCACCTCCAAAAATTTCAAAAAATTGCAAATAAGTCCCTAATAATTTTCAAATTTTATAAATTGGTCCTTCAAATTTTCAAAAATTTCAAATTGGTTCCTATTTTTCATATTTCAGATTTGATCCAAATTTTTTAAAATTTATGAAAATTGCCCCAAATATTTTACAATGAATCATTTTAATATTTTATCCAAACAAAAGAATTTAAAATTGAGTGGATTCTAATTGAATAATTTGAATTACCTAGAATTTTAAATTCCTTACAAATTCCAATTACCCCATCTAAACACACTCTGGGTTGGGCAAAGAGAGGATTTCATCTTCCTTTGAGGAGCTTTTGCTCTGGGATTATAGGGATTTATCTTCTGTAATATTTTCCTTTTTCAGTCAATAATATAATTTCATTTTCTCTTCTAATTTTGGGTTCCTAACAATTTCTGACTTATTAAAGATGTGGTTGTTTATGTGCATGCTCTGGAAATAAGTTGATAAATCATTACTGTATTGCAGGTGTAATATAGTTTTGCAGTCTACAAGTATGCTAGGAAAGTTCATTCAGTCATTACCATTTTCAGCAAGACTCTGGTATTAAATGTTTTGATTTCTGTTTAGCGCATTCAATTTGGAAGTTTAGTAGATTGCTAGAATGTTTATTATCCCCTTTTATTATTTTTACTTGGCAGGGTATTACTTCTTGTCACAAGCTTACGTGAGAAGTTTGCTGGTATGCTATCTGACAAGGATATTTTGGGATCAAAACATGTAAGCTATGTGACGATTTGCTTTCATGGATTTCTTAGCTTGGTTGATGCTCTATATTCTGTTTCCATTCTGATGAGCTGTTGTTGCAAGGTCTCAACAGAGAGAGGGGCTAGCTCAGATGCATGCTAGTTCACTGTTACCTCCTTCAGTATTTCAAACTCAGGTATGTTAATAAAATTACCGGTTGGGTAACTTTGTTGAAACCAAATTGGCTCCATTAGTTTGGTTGTAATGCTCTCATTTGGCAGCATGGTGCTTTCATGGGGCTGTGTAGACATGACTTTAGTGGATGCGGTAGAGAAATGCATTGCGGTTTTCTGAAATTGGTATCTTACTTGTACTTATTATATTAAATTTGCTTCGGGTACCTTATAACATTTGGATCTGAAATACTCAACAGAACAAATTCGTTATTTCACCCTAAAAAGAGAAAGAAAAAGAAATTCAGTCATTTTCTTTTTTTGACAGAAGGTATTGTTACTAGACTTTGAAGGATATACATATATATATTTATACTACCATCCCAATGATGTTTTTACAGGTAGTACCAATGTCTATCGTCATCCATCACTGTATAAACACACTACAAAGAATGCTAAAGCCAGAAAGTCACTGTAAGTTATCGTCTGTTGGCAATCATTTTAGTATTTTATCGCGTCAAGCCAGATATAATGGTAGATCGGGTAGAAGGATCATTTCAAGTGAAGATGTAGGCATTGTTTTGCTTGGATATCTTAAGGTTATTTGCTTAGTTTATCTCTTATCTTAATATTTGCAAGTTAGCTCCGTTTTGCAATGGCCTAATTAGTTCTGTTTTGTTCGTTATGTGTAACATAAATATCTTTGATCTTTTAAAAATGGAGTAGCACATTTTTTAAAACATAAACCTTTGATTGGTAATATTTGCATATCTACTAATATATTAGAGTCCTCAAAATCTTGCTTATAATATTCAGATTGATCCTTTGACTAGAAGACTGCAGTTGGTTGATGCCACTAGTGGCATTGATGTTCTTATACCAGACCTTCCCTTGACTTGGAATTCCAATGACATATTTGAGGTCACATTTCTCTCAGCGTTCACATTGTATTCCCTAAAAAAGTTATTATATGTCAACAGAAGTTTGTATTTCAACTTCTATTATTTTGGATTCCCAGGTGACAAACTATGATGTTATTGTGGATGGCATTGATGAACTTGTGGATCAATTGGAATTTAGTGAATCATTATCGTGCAGAATGATCTTTAACTGTATCCAAGTGAGAAGAGAATTTAGCGCATCGATTTCTGTTTATTGTCTTTGGAAGAATGTTAAATGCAGAAAATTTCCCCTTTACCCTTGTATCAATAGTAAGAATGAAACTAAGGTACTAGAATCTGGATCCTACCATTTGCTTTGGGTATCTCACAAATTTCCTCCGCAAGAAAAGGTACGTTCTAACTGTATATTCAATCAGAAATTGCAACCGGTAATTGATTTATGAGTTAAAATAGTTTTTTCACTTGAGTAGTTGCTTAGTAAAACTAAAATAGAGAAGAGTTGCAGATGTAAATAATATAAAATCAGTTAATAGAATTGAAATAAGCTTATACTAATGCCATGCAATTGATTTCAGAATAGGTATCCTGGAAGTTTTAGTTCTCTAAAATTCTATAAATATTTATCTGGCAGGCTATAATATTTTAAGTATTTTTGCTGCTTTGTGTATCATAACAGATTATTAAATCCGAGTTATGTTAATTTCAACATGCACATTTACAGGGTTAAATTTTCTCTACTGTTGATTTTTTATTTTATTTTTGTTAGTAGTGCAATCTGTTTAATTCAATAAAACATCATTGCGGGATATTATCAAGGTCTAGAAACACAAATAAGCATAGCCAGTGGGAAGAGCTGTTTAATTGATTCAAATCCTTTCAAAATCATGTTGGTGTGACCTTGCGAAGATCTAATAGTATAGAAAGAATGTGTGTTTTTATTCCACTAACATAAGTATGAATTGCGATGCCCATTTAAAATGTTCCCTGGCTATATAGTATCAATAATATTTTATTTTTCTTTTATAATACGGGCACGTAAACAAATTGCACTGCTAATGCCCCTATGTCACTTGCAGCATTCTAATAATGTGAGATCCAACAAGTCAAGTACTTTTGTTGAAGCTATACTTTTGCCTTACAATTTATTGCTTGACGGGAAGCCTGGAGTTTCATGTCCATGTGATGTTTATGGGGACAAAACAATAGAACTTTCAAAATATTGCTTCAATGGTAATAATGAAGATCAAGTTTCCATTAAGAGGCAAAAATATATTAAGAAATCAGTAAATACATCTAAGGACGAGTTTCACACTTCTTTCTATGAGCTGAATGCCTGCTCTAATTCTTGTAGAGAATCAAAAGAGAACATAAATTGTGACGAATTGAGTTCTCTTGATATATCTTGTACGGTTACTTTTAGAGGCCTTAAAAAGGCGAATATGGTTTTCCCGGCTCTGTTGCGCTCTACATCCCCTGGGAAAGATGCGGGGTTTAATTCAAAACCTACTGCAAAGAATGTTTTGCTTGAGTTCTCATCTGATAGATTTTTAAAGTATCAGGTAATTTTCTTATTCTCTTTAACTTGCTTACCTAGGTGCTCCTATTTGTGATGTGAACCTGAGTTTTGATTCACTTTTTACTGCTTTTCAGTTGTTGCAAATTGGTGGTTATTATATCATAGAACATAATGCAAAAGATTGCTTCAGTACCACAAATGATGCTGATTTTGGTGGCAGTGGCACTGCTAAATTCGTTATTGATTATGGAAAACATATCTGGAGCCTTGCATTTATTTCTGATGATGGTCTTTTCAATGATAAATCAGCATACGCATCTGATGAAGATTCTTCACCTCTTGTCACAGATGTGGTTCTGCCTAAAGTTCAAATTGTAAAGCAACTGCTGAGTTCCAATGATGATTCTTCTGGTGTCTGTTCGGATGTTTGTCTCTATCTACCTGTCAACCTTACTGCTCTTCTGGAAAATACTATTATGGAATCAGAAGATGGTATAATCAAGAAATTTGCAACATCAGAACAGAGTGCAAACATTTGTTTCAACATTGGGACTACAGTGACTTGGCCTAATTTTTGTTCTAGGCCTCAGAGTTCAAACTGCTTGTTTCCCGAGGGCAAGTTGATTTCTTTCAAGGGAAATGTAGTTGACATTCACGACATCAGCTCTAGTTTCTGCAATTCATGCACAAGTGGGGCAAGCCTTGATGCTCTTCAAATGAAAGGCCTTGTTGGGACAAGAGGAAATTTCTGTATTCATGTTTTAGTGCATCATAATATTGTAAGTTGTAACTGCTAACTGTCTTACTCTATATATTTATACTATATATTTTTCTGCAATTTAATATTGCTATTTATTTATAATTAGGTGAATATTTTTGGTTCTATAAGTGAACATGCTTTTCCGACTGGTTTTGGACCTGGTGCAACTGCAACATTTCATCGAATCCTTGATGCAAGGTATGCATTTGACACCTTTACCAAAATAATTGGACTCCTGTTCTTGATTTCTCGCATGGTTAAAGGGCTCCTGATATACACAAGAGACCCCCCTCTAACAAATAGGCACATCCATAAATGTAACAAACTTTCCCATTCATCACATTTTATGGGCCAAGGCCCAAACCTGTTACCTAACCGCAGTTGTGAACTATTTGTAAAAATGTGTTCTCACTGATTAAGCTGTTGTAAGTAAGTTCATACCACTTGATCGTACTTGTGATCAGAATCTACAATGGTTGCGGACACTGACGTGGATGTGGAAGTCTTTGCTCGGTCGTCGAGGTGAATGGGGAGTGTACCTGCAAGGTACTTCGGTGCCAAAGTAAGAGCAGGCAAAAGAGTATGCAAGTACGAGTGAAAGTGTTAAGGGATCGGTGAGTATTCTATACCTGACCTTCTCATGGGAGAGAGTTTATAAAGAGTCCCCAGCGCTTGGCTATTAGTCCCTATTATGAGAGGGTTTATAAAGAGCCCCCAGCGCTTGACTATTGATCCCTATTTTGGGTCTGGATCGTGGATCCCCCGAAAATAAGTAATTGTTAGAAACTAGTCGTTGGGACAAGCATACCTGGTCGGATGGGATGTGCGTCGGGCATAGAGATATCCAAACAGGAGTTGTCTTCGGCTGAATCTGGGTGACTCCCGCGGGCATCAGACAAAAGTCTAGGAGTAGAGAAATCCGACCACGGGTAACCGTGATCGACAAGTCCTCCTCGGATGAGGAGCATGAAGCTAGTGAGTCCCTCTGACATTTGGGCTATAAGGCCATCCTAGGAGCAGGAGTGAATTCAGTCATTCTTAGTCATTGGGTCAGTTCGAAACAGGAGCCCCCCAAGTCGTTGCTTTTGGTCGTAGAAGTGATGACTTAAGGGTGGTCGACTACGTACGAGGTGAAGTAGAGACTTGTGATATTTTTTAGTTACCTGGTTCAGTGTAGATGAACCCGCGTACCCCTGGGTGTTAAAATATGGTCGTTGGACGAGGATCCTAACAGTTACGCTGAGAAGTTATGTTACGTTCGCGCCTGGGGAAGCGTGCCCATTTAATGCGTAATGATGGTTACTCTACAGCCGTCCCTAGGCAATGAGTGCGCCGTTTATATGTTATAGGTCCCACGTGTCCGTGCTGACGGAGGTTATAAATATGACGTTGGACTCAGTTTCATACTTTTCGCTCTCTGTTTTTCTGCTCGACGAAGACAAGTCCTCAAGCTCCGCCGCAAACCGCCATCTGCCGCTGTCTCCAACGAGGACAGTCAACCGACCACGCAAAAATCTTCTAAAACTTGTAAGTTTTTTCATTTACCAGTCTGTTTTTCTTTCTGATTCTTGCTGATTATATAGATGCATGCGGTAAGGATAGATTTTAGGGTCAATAGGACCCATAATTTAGACTGTTAGGGTTCCGATACGGTGTCCCTGTTTCTGTACGGTGGCTACTGTGTGCCAAGCCGTCGTCGTTGCGACACTTAGGGTTTTTAGCTACGTTCCTTGTGGGATTTGCACTGTAGCTCCGGTTGAATTTCAACCGGAGTTCTGGGTTTCAGCGTGGAATCACCTGCTGGTTGACGTGAACCGGTAGTTTTGACATCTTAGGATTCTCCTTTCCCCGTATGAATACCTGGTCGTTATGACGACTGTGGACTGTTTTGAATAAGGGCTTAGGTCGAGGACAGCGTCCTCGTTCCTCTGCGCGCCCTTTCACTTGATCAGTGGTGGAAGGGTGAATTTGATTTAACTCATCGAATTCACGTTTACTTTCGCTGCTTTTCAGGTGTATAGATGTCCAACGACGCGCCAGTCCACATGGATGTTGAAGATCTCTCCAGCGACACAGCTTCGTCCCCGAATCGTTATGAGGAAACGACGTCGGGAAGAAGTGTTTCAACCTCGAGTGATTCCGAGGAAACCACCTCAACTCACGCTGACCCTGCCAATCCTGAGGAGGACGACGAGGATCAAAATGTTCCTATCGAAGAATGGGTTGCCGAGGAGCCATTGACCATTCAATCAATATACTCCCAGCCCATTGAGGGGTCAGGTCCGGTGGTCGGGGACCTCGAGGATTGGCTTATCAGATACTCTGGTGAAGAAGACCGTATCTGTTGGTCGTATGGTCCCAACATGTTTCCCATGTACGACATATTCTTCAATGAGTTCAGATTTAGACTCCCCTTCTTGGACTTTCAAGTTTCCGTATTCGTGCACTTGGAGCTCTCTCCATCGCAGTTGCACCCGAATTTATTCATTTTCATGTGGGCTTTCGAGATGACCTGCGGATACTTGAAGATTGGGGCGACCTTTTCCCTGTTTTTCCACATATTCCACCTTCGGAGACAGGTCGTGCAGGGGAGATACGTCTGAGTCTCTCTCAAACAAAAGAAAAAGATCTTCAAAGCATACTCAGAGTCGATCAGAGACTTCAAGGACCGGTACTACCTGGTCGAACCAATATCAGTCCGTGCTTAGAATTCTTGTATATTCTGGGGGGTAGACAATGATGATGAGGAGAAAGTTTTGTTGGACGAGGAGGGGAAGGAGGTTCTCCGTCTTATGCTGAAGTTCCATTTCTCCTGGTCGCGTGACCATTTCATGCATGCTACCGAGGAGTATTTGGCCATAACATCTGAGCTAAATGAAGAAGATCAGACTAGTTATGATGCTCTCATGAGCTATGTTTCTCGGATTACCATGACTGTGCATGTAGACGAGCAGGGTCATGCGATCTTGCACAAGTACGGTGGTGCCAAAGTGACCTCTAGATTCATAGAAGTATCCAAACTTCTCGTCTGTGAGATGGACGAGGACGTTACCGTCTATCTTGATAGTTTCTAGAGCTGTTTGTTTGTATTAAATTTTATGCCCGTGTACCTTTTATGCTCTAACCAGTTTTTTCTGTCTTTTTCAGATTCGATGGTTGATTTGCAAGGCAAGATGATGTCCAACACTGCAAAGAGGAGGGGGGCTAAGAAGCTGAAACAAACTCGTCTGAACGACCGGTTAGTATCTGCGAGCACAGGTTCGGGGAACTCTTCCTCAGCTTCCCATGGTTCGTCGGGCACTGCTTCCAGGTTGGGGAAAAGGTCGAGGGTCGATGAAGTTATACACTTAAAGGAGACCCCCCCCCCCCCCCCTGAAGCCTCGAAGCCGTCGTTTGAGCTCTCGACTTGCTTCCTGAAGCCGACCTTCTTCGAGGAGACCTCTCTCTAAGTCCATAGGACGGAAACGCTTAAATTGGAGGAGTTGAGTCAACCGGACATGCGGTTATGTTTGGTTCGGGATGCAAACTCTGTGATGAGGGTCCTAACGATGACTTCTAGGTACGTCGAAGGTACTGCCATTCAGGAGCAGCAGATTCAGAGGCTAAAGGCTCTTCTGTCTGCTTCCGAGGATAGGGCTAACGCCTCCTCAGAGTCTTTGAAGGAAGTTTCGAAGAAGATTAAGGAGCTAAAAGAGTCTTTGGCTGCTCCTAACTCGGAGAGGAGAATGACCAAAGATGAAGTTGATCGCCTCAAGGCTGCAATGACTCCTGCTGAGGACGAACCTGAGGACCTGAAGTCGCTGGTGATCCGGGATGAGCTGATCTCGAAGATCGAGCAAGGGGAGGAGGACCTTAAGGAGATATCGGGTGTGACGTTCCGAAAAGCGGTGGATCAACTAAAGATTGTCAATCCCGGGGTGGTGCTCAACGAGGAAGGCATCAATTGTCTTTACAAGGTCAAGGATGGAGAAATCTTTGTCCCCGATTTTTTTAGACAGCCAGAGCAGAATGACACGACCATGGCTGAAGGGAATCCGGGGGTCCTTGCTGACACTCAGTCTGCCGCAGATGCAAATGCTTGAAGATCCTGTTGTTTTTCCTTTCAATTTCGCTGGTCGGCCTGCGTGCCATGACCTTAGTTTTGTTTGGGGGTTGTTCCCCCTTTATGCAATATCTGAACAAGTCGGTCCGCGTGGCCATATTTTTAATGCTTCAGTGTTTTTCGACTTTGATGTCGTTATATTACCTATTTGTTGTGTGTGCACGTGTGTCTGTCAGAGGGCATGTACTTAATTTTCAAATTTTTACTGTGTGTTTTTACGATGCTCGATCGCTTAGATGTTCGCTTAACAAACGTGTGCGATGTTCTTTTTTATGTGTCCGCTGGGGACTTGGAGTTTGTCTATATGTTTGGGAAACTATGCTCGGTTTAAGTATGTCTGGCGGTTTGGGGAAACAGGCAGAATGTCAAAGTATATCTGGTCGGGGAACGGTGCTCGAGTCATGATGATGACCCGTGCTCTGCGGCGTGAATGTCCTATCGCGAACTGGGTATTCTACCTGGTCGTGGTACGAAGACTTCGATGAACTCGGTTGAGGATCTAATCGTGTGACGGTGATCTTCCTCGTTCATGAGGGGAATCCCGTCGAAGGAAAGATTTTGGTATGCGATACTTGTATCTAGGTATGCATGTTAGGTTGGTGTTTATGCTCCCTCGTTTAGATCTGAGCATGCCGAAGGACGCCTTAATTGTAGTATTGTTTAAGTTTCTCAGCGTTCCAAGGACGAGCAAGTTCTTTCCCATTTAGATTTGTTGAAATAAGCGATAATAAGAGACATTTAGATTAAACCGTGTGTCTTGAAAAGCACTACGGAGACATTATTATATATAGAGAGATCACACTAATTATATGATATAGTCGATGTGGGACTATTCTATATATAAATATTCTTAACACTATATATATTTACAAATATCAACACTCCCCCTCAAGCTTGAGCATATAAGTCAAATGCACCAAACTTGTTACATATATAATTAATTCTGGGGCTTAGTAGGGATTTTGTAAACACGTCTGTCAATTGATCGTTAGAGTTGACAAAGCTTGTAACGATGTCACCTGATTTGATCTTCTCTCTGACAAAGTGACAATCAATCTCAATATGTTTTGTCCTCTCATGGAAGACTGAATTTGAAGCAATGTGCAATGCAGCTTGATTATCACAAATAAGTGTCATTGGTCTTGCTTCTTCAATTTGAAGTTCCTTGAGCAATTGTTTTAACCAAACAAGTTCACATGTTGCCATTGCCATGGCCCTATATTCTGCCTCGGCGCTTGATCTTGCAACAACGTTTTGTTTCTTACTTTTCCAGGATATAAGATTTCCTCCAACAAGTACACAATACCCAGAAATGGATCGTCTATCAATGGGTGACCCTGCCCAATCAGCATCAGAGTATCCAACTATCTGAGTATGTTCTTTATCTTCATATACTAGACCTTTTCCTGGAGCACATTTGATGTATCTCAGAATCCGGATAACAGCATCCATGTGTTCCTGACAAGGGGAATTTAAGAACTGACTTACCACACTGACTGCAAAAGAAATGTCTGGACGAGTGTGTGAGATAATTATGAGAAAATCATCGTAGTTTGGCATAAATTTCTGAGGAGTAGCCATGAGTATCGGCGAAAAAAAACCTGTTGGAATCAGCCGTCGGACGCGCTGGCACGGGCGGGGTAGCGGAGGCGCGGGTGGACGTGTGCGTGAATTTCTGACGGCGGGAAAAAGTGCGACGGCTGGATCGGAGGACAGCGAGTCGGATGGTGAGGTCAATTTTCCGGAACGTCGCCGGAAGTTTGTCGGAACAGTAACGGTGACAGTGGCGGCAGGGAGGTTACCGAAGAATTTTGAAAAGTGAGGCAAACCGGAATGATAACACGGTTTGCAAAAAAAAAAAAAATTCTCACCGGAAGACAGTGTGTCAACCGTGTAAAACACGGCGAAGAAAGAATTGTCTCTTAACAGGCTCTAGATACCATGTTGAAATAAACGATAATAAGAGACATTTAGATTAAACCGTGTGTCTTGAAAAGCACTACGGAGACATTATTATATATAGAGAGATTACAACTAATTACATGATATAGTCGATCTGAGACTATTCTATATATAAATATTCTTAACACTATATATATTTACAAATATCAACAAGATTTTCTAAGTAATAGGCCCCGTTCTTCGTTTTTGCTCAGACATGGTATGGACCTTCCTAGTTTGCGGTCAGTTTTTCTTATTTGGAGTCTTTGTGGTTTTTCCTCAGGACGAGGTTGCCGACCTCGAACGCTCGTTTTATGACGTTAGAGTCATGTCTGGATGTTTTTTTGTTTAAGTAATGCCTCGCGTAGGTCTGCCCCTGATCGAACTTCCTCAACCAAATCGAGCTCCTCGCGTAGTGCTTTTGAATTGGTGTCCTCGTCCATTGGGGCTTCTTATCGCCTAGACGATATATGCATTTCTATGGGAATAACGACCTCTGTTCCGTATGCTAATCGGAAAGGGGTTTCTCCGGTTGTGGAATGAGACGTAGTTCGGTATGCCCACAAGACGCCGTGCAATTCCTCAACCCATCGTTTCTTGATCTCATCCAGTCTTCGTTTGAGTTCCCGAAAGATGACCCTTTCGTTGCTTCGACCTGCCCGTTGGTTTGCCGGTGTTCGACTGAAGCGAAGTGCTGTTTAGTTCCTACGTTGGCAACGAACTCCTGGAAATTTTTGTCCGGAATTGTGTGTCATTGTCGGTAACTATGGCCTGGGGTACCCCGAACCGGACGAGGATGTTACGTTTGTAGAAACGCAATATGTTGAGGGCTGTGATCTTAGCTAGAGCCTTAGCTTCTATCCACTTCGTGAAGTAGTCTACTCCGACAATCAAGTATTTATTCTGGTTCGAACCGACGACAAAGGGACCTAGGATATACAGGCCCTACCATGTGAATGACCACGGGGAGGACATTGTCTTAAGCTCGTTTGGAGGCGCTAAGTGCATGTCCCCGTGTCGTTGGCATTTATCGCATCTTTTTGCGTGCTCTTTGGCGTCGTTCTGCATTGTTGGCCAGTAATATCCTGTCCGGAAGGCTTTCCTTGTCAAAGATCTCCCGCCTAGGTGTTTGGTGTTGATGCTTTCGTGGATTTCGCGCAGGATATACAGAATTAATTCTTCCTTGACACACTTGAGGAGGGGAATGGAGAATCCCCGCTGGTAGAGTTTTCCTTCAACTAACACGTACGAGCAGGCTCGTCATTTGACTTCTACGGATGTGAATTTTGCAATCTTTTCCTTGACCAGAGTCAGGTATTCCGACAAATTGTCGTTTTTGACTTGGTATTCACCTTTGACTTGCAAGGCCACGAGTTGAGAGTCTGTACTGATGGTTATCTCTTCGGCTCCTAGATCATCGGCATGCCTTAGACCAGTGAGGAAAACTTCGTACTCAGATTAGTTATTGGAGGTGGGAAAAGATAGCGTGAGGGATACCTCTATTAGGATACCCTCCTCGTTTTCTAGGATAATCCCTGCTCCACTTCCCAGACGCGCAGACTTGGTTTTCCGGGGTGGTCATTTTGGCCACGAAATCAGCCAGGGCTTGCGCTTTGAGGGTTGATTTGCTTTCATATCGGATGTCGAACTCAGATAGTTTCAAGGACCATTTGAGCATCCTTCCGGCCATGTCGGGTCAACCGAGGAGCTGCCAGATGGGTTCGTCTGTTCGTACGACGATCGTGTGCGCCAAGAAGTAATGTCTGAGTCTCCTCGCCGCAAGGAGGAGCGCAATGACAACTTTTTCAATTTGTTGGTACCTGAGCTCGGGTTCTTGCAGGGCCTTACTCGTGAAATAGATCGGTTTTTGTCCCTCGGGTATTTCCCGTATGAGGATGGCGCTTACGGCCAGATATAGAAACAAAGTTTCCTCGGTCTCTGGTCGGGAGAGAACTGGGGGTTCTGACAGAGTCTTCTTGAGGTGTGTCAAGGCTCTCTCGCACTCTTCCGTCCACTCGAAAGCAGCCTCTTTGCGGAGGAGCTTGAAGAGGGGTAGCGCGTGCTGGGCGAATTTTGCCACAAAACGGGATAGTGGGTGAGTACCCCGTTTAATGACTGGATGAATTTATAGGATTTTGGCGTGGGCGTTTCGGCGAATGCTCGGCACTTCTCGAAGTTAGTTTCAATTCCTCTTTCGGTTAGATAGAAATCGAGGAATTTGTTCGCTCGTACCCCGAACATGCATTTTTCTGGACTAAATCGCATTTTGCACTTGCGTGCTTGATCGAAAATTTTCTTTAAGTGGAGAGCATGATCGGTTTCCTCGTGGGATTTAACGATCATGTCGTCTTTGTAGACTTTGAGCATGTCTCTGATTTCTGCTCGAAAGACTTTGTTCATCATTCGCTGGTAGGTTGCGTCTGCGTTTTTCAAGTCGAAGAGTATTACATTGTAGTAATAGTTGCCTGATTCGGTCATGAAAGGTGTATTTCTTGTCGGTCACAGCTATAGGTATTTGATTATACCCGAAGTAGGCGTCGATGAACGACAATAATTTAAAACCTGCAGAATTATCGACCAGCTTATCAATGTTAGGCAAATAGTAAGCGTCTTTCGGGCAAGCCCGATTGAGATCAGTGTAATCAATGCACATGCGCCATTTTCCATTGTTCTTTTTGACTAATACAATATTTGAGAGCCAAATGGTATACTTGGCCTCAGTTACAAAATGTGCCTCTAGAAGCTCTTTTACGGCCTGCTCGGCGGCCTCTACCTTTTTTGGGGACTGCTTCCTCTTACGCTGTGCCACTATTCGGATAGAGGGGTCTATGGTTAGGTGGTGGCACGCCGTTTCTGGATTCAACCCCGACATCTCAGCAGCGCTCCACGCGAACAAATCAACATTCTCCCCGAGGCACGCTTTCAGCTGTTTTCTTGCGAGGTCCGGGAAGTCGACTTCGATCTTCACTCCTTTTGTAGGATCTTCTCCCAATGCAACCAGTTCGAAGTCTCCGTCGGGCACCGGGTGAGTAGACGAAGAAAGCTTTGCGGTCAGCTGTGTTTTTTCTTCGGTGAACCTGCTATCGAGATCGATCGAATCTACTCGAGGGAGTGGTTTTGGTTCCTCGGAGCTGCAGGGAAGGGCATTTTTGGCTTGTTTTGGTTTGACGGCTATGGCGTTGAGCCCTTTGGACGCAGCCTCGAAGCATTGACGAGCAACTTCGATGTCCCTGTGGAGAGTGGCTACCTATCCTGATGAGGTATAGTACTTCATCTTTAGGTGCACTGTGGAGGGTACAACAATGAGCTTGACGAGGGTTGGATGACCTAAAACACATTGATGTAGACGGGCAGTCGATCACGAGGAACTGTACCTTAATGGCCCTAGCGGTCTCCCTTGCCCCGAAGGTTACAATAAGGTCGACATAACCCCAGGGTCTGGAGACAGTCCCGTTGAACCCTTGGAGATTTGAATCCACGTAGGGTGTCAGATGTGTCTCGTTGAGCTGCAAGGTCGCGAAGAGTTGAGAGTACATGATGTCGACGGAGCTTCCCTGGTCGATCAGGATCCTCCAAACGTCATAGTTGGCCATTTGTGCGCGGACGAGCAGGGGGATGCTGACGTTAGGTGCTCCGCCGATGAGGTCTTCCTTATAAAAGGAGATGGCCGATGATTAGTGAAATTTTTGTTGGAGCTGGTGCTGATTAGCTGATCAAAGTGTCGCTTTACCGATGCCACTGTAACTTTGTTGTGCCCGCCCACTGAGATTACCATTGTGGAGGGGAAGAGCTCCCACGGGCTGTAGGCGGCAAAATAGGTAGGACCGGTGTACGACTCGGGGACGTAGAAATCCTCTGGCCGCGTGATGCTGAGGGCAACCTGGAGATTGTCTTACGTGGCTGGAGGGACGGTTTCTTCGACTTTTCGAGCTTCCTGCACCTCCTGTCGGAGAGCCTCCTTCCCCTTGGTGAACTGCTTCAGATGGCCGTCTCGAATGAGGATTTCGATGGCATCCTTCAGATGGATGCAATCGTCGGTATTGTGCCCGTGGACTTGTGAAAACGAAAGTACTTCGTCTTGTTCGTATTTGGTTTGGTCAGCAGTTGTTTCGGAAACTTGACGCCGGCTTGACGGAACTCAGAATTAGCACATTCAGACAGGATTTTCTCCCTCGTCGTCGTGAGGGGTGTGTAATCGTGAAACCTCCCCTCTGGGCCTTTATGCTCCTGCGGTTCACGGGAACGGTCTTCCTTTTGTTTTTCACCTCCCCGACGGGATGTCGAGGAATCTTCGTGTTTTGATGATATGGCGTCGCTGTCCGTTCCCGTTCAAGAATTTTTTTTTTCACGTCGTCCGTGGTCGAGACTTGGACGACTTCCTTATTGAATCTCTCGATGTATGCGCGCAGGTGTTCATCCTTGCCCTGGATGATCGCTTCCAAAGAGGCCTCGGTCTTCGGATGACGTCGTGAAGCGGTGAAGTGTCGGGAAAAGGTTCTCCCGAGCTGTCTCCAGGACGTGATGGATTCGTGAGGAAGACTCTTATACCAAGCCATAACTCCCTTCCTCAATGTCGTAGGGAAAAGACGACATTTAATAGCTCCTCAGACGCCTCTGTAACCGAGTAGAGCGTCGATGTTCTCATTATGCTCGTCTGGACCTGTCGTTCCGTCGTAGGTCCCCAGGGGAGGAGGCTTATCGAGCCCTTTTGGTAGCCTTGTGGACATGATCTCGTTTGAGAGGGGGCCGCGAGATTCATCCTTGTCGCTAGAATTATGGGAGACGGAACGGGAGCGGTTGTCCCGGTGTCGATGAGGGGAAGGGGATCTTGAGCGATTTCTTGCGCCCTCGGGCGATGGTCGTGCTCCTGCTTGGAGAGTCCTCCCGGTCTTCCTTGCTTCCGGGGACATGTGTTGTCGGGAGACAACCAAGTCTGTTTTTTGATATACCCACCTGCCTCTGGGTGGTGGTGATTCTTTCTTCGCTCAGGTGACCTGCGGGGCCTCCTCGCGGATACGTCGCGCCGCCTCCTGAGCTTCTAGCCTTTTGCCTTGACGCAAGAGTAGGAGGTTGATGTTGTTGGTCGTTTCAACCAGAGTTGCGAGCGTCTGATTTGTCCCCTCGAGAATGAGAATCAGAGGGATATCAGTAGGGGTGATCTCAGGTTGCATGGATGATTCTGGTGACGGGGAGGCGGAACGCCCGTCCTGGAAACGATCAGGCTTCCCGAGGGGAGGGATGGTTCCATCGCTTTCCCGTTGTTTGACGTGAATGTTGGAGATGATTCGGGCATTGTCAGAGTCGTCGTGGTGAGCCATTGAGTGAGTTGAACAGTGATGATTTGATTTTCACGATCTAAGGATGAGAAAACGGGGTAACACGAGTTCCCACAGACAGCGTCACTGATCGTACTTGTGATCAGAATCTACAATGGGTGCGGACGCTGACGTGGATGTTGAAGTCTTTGCTTGGTCGTCGAGGTGAATAGGGGGTGTACTTGCAAGGTACTCCGATGCCAAAGAGCGGGCAAAAGAGTATGCAAGTACGAGTAAAAGTGTTAATGAAGTGAATATTCGATACCTGACCCTCTCATGGGAGAAAGTTTATAAAGAGCCCCCAACGCTTGGCTATTGGTCCCTATTTTGGGCCTGGATCGTGGATCTCCCGAAAACAGATATCTGTTAGAAACTAGCCGTTGGGACGAGCATACCTGGTCGGATGGGATGTACGTTGAACATAGAGATATCCGAGTAGGAGTTGTCTTCGGCTGAATCTGGGTGACTCCTGCGGGCGTCGGACAGAAGTTTAGAAGGAGCAGAGAAATCCGACCACGGGTAACCGTGGTCGACAAGTTCTCCTCGGCTGAGGGGCATGGAGCCAGTGGGTCCCTCTGACGTTTGGGTTATTAAACCGTTCTAAGAGTAAGAATGGATTAAACCATGTCTAATCATTGGGTCAGTCCGAAACACCACTCATGTTCTATCATTTGAATAGTACTTTTTGGTTTTCCTATGTGTATATGAAGGGCTCGTGTTTCCAATAGCACCATAAATTGTAATATTTTGCAACAAATTTGATTGTTGGTCTCTAATTGTGTAGGGCCCAAAAATTTATGCTGCTGCCCGTGTCATTCATTGAAATACATTCGATAGAAGTATTTGATAAACAGTACAGTGACAGGTTGTCCACTTTAAGGCCTCTAAAAGATGTATATAGTGCATGTCAGGATTCCTTTTCCTGTTTTATTTCCCAATTGCCTCAGTGCCAGAGTCAAAAGCAAATAGTTCTCCGATGCAGGGTAATTCATTCTACATATCCCTCAATATTTTTGATGTCACGGGTCTAAGTAAATTAATTTACCATTTGTGGTGAACAGGTTGTTGCTGTTATTTTTGTAGTTCTAGAGAAGAAGAGTACGAATTTATACACACAAACAAAAATGAATTCTAAGGGGATTCTTTTGGACATTCCACTTGCTTGTTTTTTGTTGGGTAAGTTGTTTGTTTTAATAATTTAGTCCTTTCAACATATTACTAAGAGGAAGACAGCTAAGAGGGCTCAATCACTTTTTTATACTCTGAATATACATGTACTGTTGTAGGTCAAATGTGGTTTTACATTATGATATTACCAAGTGTTCAGTTTCTGCAATACATCCCCTCATATCCCGCACAATAGTGATTGAATTTGGATTCAATCCCGCTAAACCACTGGCTTGTAAGATGGATACCTATTCCTAATTAATGTGGGACTTGGATTCCAATACAAATACGTGGGTTCCTTATTTGCATATATATATATATATATGTGTGCATAAATATGTATTCACTTGGAAGCTATTTGATTGATGGACAAATATTTGCTTAGGCACAATCACATATAATAGTTATTTAGGCGCACACACATAAATAATACATGATTTAATTATTTTGAAAAGATATATTATTTTATTTATTTATTTATTTTTGGTATGTGTGCCTAAGTTTTGTGCCCAAGCAAGTTTTGCTCTTGATTGATGTTACCTCTGATATACATGGTCATATTGTGCATTCTTCAAATTCTTCTAGGAAGTAAGTCTTGCTCATGTTTTATTTGATAGCAAATTTTACCAAAAAGATAAACTTTATTTAGACTAGAGTTGCATTCAACCAAAGTAGCATCATGCAAGAATTCTGACCTAGCAACCTTACCATCTCTACTTTGTTCACATGTTATTTTTTCCAATTCTTTACCGTAATCTTACTTTTCTAAATAATTAGCTTGATAATATTTTCCTTGGTATTTTGTGTGTTACAAACCAAAATTTGAATAATTTTATTGAAAGAGTGAGAAAGAATAGTCTAATGATCCTCTCCTCCGAAGGTTTTCCCTACTACAATAGATCACTGCTTTTATGTCCTTTTTATTATGTATATACTAATTCCTTCCAAGTCCAACTAATAAACTAACTATTCTAACTAAATTATCCATATAGTTTTTTTCCTTATATCATGTTTTATGCAGATGATGGGTCATCATCATGCTGTTGTTGGGCTAATGCTGAGAGGGCAGCAACCTTGTGGAGACTTCAAGAAGAACCCACCACATCCTATCACCTTGGCAGAATTTTGAAGAAGCACAAGACAATTACTGTGAAAAACCGTGGATCCTTTATTGATTTTCCATACCAAGATCTTGTAGTTTCTGTTGCGTCTGGTGATGCTCTTAACAGTTCCGATGAAAATCTCATTAAGTACATAATCTTCAATGCATGTGTTGGAAGAACATGGGTGAGTTTAACAGATACACATAGAGGTGCAATAGTATTAGTTTATCATCATTTGGAGAACAGAATAGAAAGTTGAGAATAATGTATCTTGCCAATTTTATTTAACTTCAATCTTCACAATCAAAGTAAAGTAGTTTTTTATTTCTTTTATTTTGTAAAATATGAGGAATATTTAGCTATGCAATTTGGTATGACGTTCTATTGTTTATTGCTTGGGGCCTTCTCTTCTCACTGTCATTTTATTTTGCTCCTTTTCTGTGCAGAATGTTGTTGCTAGTGTGATGGATTCAGAGGAGGTTACTCAGTTGAAGAATGAATATGTTACTCAAATGGTGAATATGCAATCCATGCAGAATATATGGGCTAAAGAAATCTATTGCTCACGCGCTCTGGCCGATGCAAGAAACACAATTCAGGAACTTTTGAATAGTTAGTGATTAAGATCAAATTGCGAGGGACAAAATTACATGTCAATTTATATCTGAAAAAGTTATCAAAAATCTAATATGTAAATGAGACACAAGGTAAAAGTAGGGAACTAATTTGGGGTAATTTAAAAATTTTGAAGGAAGGATTTAGAAGATTTTGGAGTGTTAAGATATTTTTTTAATTATAATTAATTTATGTTATAATATTTTGAAAATAAAAAAAAGTATAGGTAATTTTTTTTCGCTGTGTTGACCTCTCTATTAAGCTGAATGACGTTTTAAATTAAATTGCTAGAGATGAGAATTGAACCAACCCCTTTTCCTTCACAATTTCGGCTGCAATGCTCATTTGAGTTATATTTTGATTTTAATTAATGTTAAGTCTTTATTTGCCTTCTTTTTTTACTCTAATATTTATGGTAATATAATAACTAAAATTTTAATATACATAAATATTAGTTAGTGTATTTTAATATTTTAGCTATAGTAAATTGAAATAATTAATTGATTAAATATTTAATATCTAATATTTACTGTATTTTAATAGCTAAAATATAATAATCCCTATATTTTAATATTTTAGCTATAGAATATTCAAATAATTAATTGATTAAATAAAAATCTGGTTGAATAAAATATTTTAATTAGTTGATAAAATATAATAGTCATTATATGTTAATGTAAATATTATAAATATATATATATATATATATATATATATATATATATATATATATATATATATATATATATATATATATATATATATATATATATATATATATATATATATATTAGTTATAATACTTATTACAGTATATTATCTTTCAATATTTATCTTGTACTATATTTATTTTAGCCCTGACTTTAAATATTGATAATATATTGTAAGATAATGTACTCTATTACAATAATTATTATTTAGTTAATATAATAACTAGATTTCGATTAAATCAAATCACGTTTTCAAAATCAAAACCATTACTCTCCATTGCTCCTTCATTATTAATATATCAACTAATTAGAATATTTTATTCAACTAAATTTTATTTTAATTAATTAATTATTTGAATATACTATAACTAAAATATTAAAATATAGTAACTATTATATTTTAGTTTTTAAAATATAATAAATATTAGATATTAAATATTTAATCAATTAATAATTTGAATTTACTATAGCTAAAACATTAAAATACAATAACAATTTTTTATGGACAAAATATCTATTTTGGTCCCGTAATTGTATCATTGGATTTAGATTGACCCCTTAAATTTTTTTTTGTATCACGAAAAAAAATTAAGGGATCAATCTGAACCAAAGATATAATTACGGGACCAAAAAAGATATTTTACAATTTTTATGTATATAAAAAATCTAGTTATTATATTACCACAAATATTAGAGTAAAAAAAAGGTGAATGAAGGCTTAAATCTATTGTATTATTATATACAAACATGCAAATGTATAATATGTATAATAAAGCTTAAAATTAATTAAAGTCAAAATATAATTCAAATGAGCATTGTAGTTCAGTGGATAGATGCTTAAGATGTGAAGGAAGGATGGTGAGTTCGATTTTATCTCTAACAATTTTTAAGAAGGGTCAAAAGAGTGAAATTATATTAAGAAAATTTTTGCAGCATTTTTATGCAGAATTTTAAAAAAAACACCTATATTACAAAGGAGAAAATATGTATTAACCCAAATATGTATTAATAGTAAATTTTCCTTCTCTCAAACTCATCTCTTTTCCTTGCCTCCTAAATTGCAAAGAGTTTTTAAGATATGGAAAACTAAAATTAATAGCTCTTATACAATATTACCTTATCGAAGGATTCTACTAAAAATTACAAAAAAAGTTAGGTGGTATGAAATGTTAACTTTCAATGTCTCTTATACACAATGGCGGATCTTGAAATTCCTTTAGGTGGGGCTGAAAAATATTGTATATAAAATAACTTCATCTATAATTTTAAAATATCTTCAAAATACATGACAACTTACATTTTTAGTTTATGAGATTTTATACTTTGATTTTTCTTTTAAAATCTCCACCGCACTAAAATATTAATTTTGATATTAGAAAAACATATCATAATGCAATAAATTATACATTAACTTTCAAGACCTTAAAAATATTCTTCACAGTAATATTCTTAATAGTAACGTTCGGAGAATACCAAATTCGATTCCTGATAAAAATAAGATTTGGTCAGTGTCAATATTTCTCAGCACGAGCTTTGAATTACTATGATCCCTTTCTCTTAGGAACCAAAATGCGAAAAACAAAAAAATATTCTTAACCATTAATCAATCTCTCCAATATTAAATATAAGTAAAATTGCTATTTAAAAATGAAATACTTGACTAGTGTCGGTATCCCTCGGCACGAGTGTAACACCCAAAATACTCCTCACAAATTTTCAATTTAAAATCAGAGTAATCAAATATAAAAATATTTTCGAGTGTTACATACAACTTGAAAACATGACATCAACTGATACGTATTATAAAATAAACTTACAGTGGTAATTTCAAAAGAAAACATAAAATAAATAGTTAATTAGCAACATGCTTTTCTTAAATAAATAAACAACAGAAAAACAATCGTCGTACCGACACCCCAAAATACATATAAGAACCGACTCCTCTAACGTGAAGTACACCGACTTCAAAGACCATGCACTCAACTATTCCTGATCACCTACACGTTACCAACATATGGATAATATTCAAACAGAAGGGGTGAAATACTTACACCAACAAAAGGGAAAAATAATACAAATAAAAGCAAGTATCGTCAAGTAATTTACCACTTCTCATCAATCAACAACTAAACAAACACACCAAATCACATAATGATATTATGCACACAAACAACAACAAATGCAAATGAGACTCCACCAGACTCAATGCATGCAGTACCATTTATCGATCCCTGTTTCATGATCCAGTTCCTGTCGGAACTCTCGACCCCTATTTATGGTCCAGTATGATCCCTATTTCATGATCACACCCTCGACCCCTGTTTCATGGTCACATACGATCCCTATTTCATGACCTTACCAACATCACAACGATTCTCTTTGGAATTCAGATGGATATACCCTACCTTGGTACACCATCCCCAACTATGCACATGCCATGCACCATCATTGACAATATGCAGATCTACAACAACTACTTCATGCAATCAACATCAACAACAACATATAACAACAACTACGACAACACCTAACAACATCCACAACACGCATCATCAACTACAACAACATATAACAACATCAACGTCATGTAACAACAACAACAACACATAGCAACATCAACAACATATATACATACTAACTCATGTTTCTACTATGTTATGTTCATTATCCTTCTAAACAAGCTCATAACACCTCCATACATGCCTCTAACATCACTACATCAATCCCCATTCATTAACATATTAAATAAATGATTTTATAGAATTTTTCATAATAAAATTTTATTTATTTTTTTCACTCCAAGTCTCGCTAAGCGACCTTATGCTCACTAAGCGAGTAACTCTCTGCCAGGAAGGATCTAAAATTCTAAAACGCTCGCTAAGCGAGAACTGCGATTTCTGCATATTTTCCTCTACGAACCAGCTCGACCCTGCTACGATCCCTACACTTCAAAACCCTTCTTAAGGCCAAAAAACTCAGAATTTTCACCATTCTTCATACAATTGATCACCTAACTAAAACAATTATCACAATTTCAACAATTCCTAATTGTTGTAACATGCTTTTCATTAAAGATTTCTCCAACCTCATGGATTCCTACTCAACAACTCTATGCATACTATTCATATTATAATACCTTTAGGAGATGAAAGAAATTTTACCCTTAACTTAATTTGATGGACGATTTCCTTCTCCTAGCTGGAATTCTTCTCTACAAGCTCTTGCCCTAGCTCCTTCTTCTTCCTTCCCTTTTTCACACGTTCTTAATCCTCGATCAGTTTTCACGAACTGATTTCCCTTTTTCCTAAATTCCTAACATAACCCTTAGACCCCAACTAAGGATTTTCTATCTTGCCCTCACTATCCTCTTATCCAATTACCATTTTACCCTTTCCCTTCATATTTCAATATTATATTTATTCAATATAATATAATTTATTTAAATTCATATAATATTAAATAATATCATTCTTCTTTCCAGATACTACCAACTTCATACCACACACAATGCACAACAATTCAAATTATTTAAATTAAATAATTAAATAAATAATTGGGGTATTACAACTCTCCCCCATTTAGAATGTTTTCGTCCTCAAAAAATTTACCTCATGCGAATAAACTCGGATAAGACTCTCGCATCTTGCTTTCCAACTCACAAGTCATGTTCCCACCAGCAACTCCTCCCCAAACCACCTTTACAAGGACAACTTCTTTGCCTCTAAACTGCTTTACCTCGTGATCATCGATACGCTCTAGTAGTGCTTCAACTGTAAGATTATATCTTACTTCAACTTCATCCATCGATATCACATGTGACGGATCCAGAAAATACTTCCGAAGCTGTGAAACATGGAATACATCATGCATATTTGATAATCGCGGTGGCAACACCACTCTATAAGCAACATGTCAAACTCTTGCAAAAATCTGGTACAAACCAATAAATTGAGGAGTAAGCTTTCTCGACTTCAAAGCTCGTCCAACACTGGTCACCAGAGTAACCCTAAAAAACACATGATGTCCTTCTGAAATTCAAGATCTTTCCTTCTCTTGTCATGATAACTCTTCTGCCCACTCTGTGAAGTTTTCATCTTATCTCGAATCAACTTCACCATCTCAGTAGTCTGCTGTATGATATCAGGTCTAAGTATAACACTTTCGCCGAACTCATGCCAACATAAAGGTGTTCGACATCTTCTACCATAAAGTTCTTCAAAAGGTGCCATTCCGATACTGGAATGATAACTGTTATTATAAGTAAACTCGATCAACGACAAGTGACTATCCCAAGAACCTCATTGTTCAAGCGCACAAGCCCTCAACAAATCTTCTAAAGATTGTATAGTCCTCTCTGAGTATTGGGTAACCCCATAACAAAATCCATTGATATACTATCCCATTTCCATTCTGAGATATCCAATGGTTGCATAAAATCAGGAGGTTTCTGATGTTCTACTTTCGATTTCTGGCAATTCAAACAAGCATAAACAAACTGAGCCACATTCCGCTTCATCCCCGGCCACCAAAATATCTTTTTCAAATCTTGATACATTTTTGTAGCTCCTGGGTGAATACTCATACTACTTCCGTGTCCCTTTTCAAGAATCATTCTCTTCAATTCGAGGTCATCAGGAATACAAGTACGCTCCTGAAACCTTCGTACTACCTGTTCATTAACTCGGAATTCACTACCTCCAGTCTGTTTATCACTGACCATTAAGTCCACCAATTTCACATCCAACTTTTGACTTTCCCGTATATGATCAAGAAAATCATTGTTAACCTTCAACATTCCCAACATTACACTATGAGATGTCTGCTCGCAACCCAAACTCATATCTCGAAACTGTTTGATCAACTCCAATTCTCTAGCCATCATGATCGACATATGCAATGTCTTCCGACTTAAGGAATCAACCACAACAATGGCTTTACCAAGATGATAATTCAAACTAAAATCATAGTCTTTCAAGAATTCCAACCAACGCCTCTGCCTCATATTTAACTCTTTCTGGTAAAAAAGATACTTCAAACTCTTATGATCACTGTATACCTCAAATCTCAAACCGTACAGATAATGCCTCCAAATCTTTAATACAAATACCACAGTTGCTAGTTCCAAATCATGGGTAGGATAATTCCTCTCATGAATTCTCAACTGTCGCGAGGCATACACCACCACTTGACCGTCTTACATTAACACTCCACCCAAACCCATCAAAGATGCATCACAATAAACCACAAATGGTTCATCTAGTTTTAGTAAAGTTAAAACTGGAGCGGTAGTCAACTTCTTCTTTAGCTTAATGAAACTTTGTTCACACTGGGATTCCCATACAAACGCCTTATCCTTACAAGTTAATTGAGTCAATGGAAGTGCCAACTTTGAAAAGCCTTCAATGAATCTTCGATAATAACCAGCTAACCCAAAAATCTTCTAAATTATGTCACCGACTTCCCATTGTAGAACTACATTTACCTTGGATGGATCCACAATAATCTATTTTCCCGAAATCACATGGCCAAAAAAACTCACTTCCTTCAACCATAACTTGCACTTCGATAGTTTCACATACAACTTCTTCTCTTTCAACATTTGCAACACAATCCGCAGATGTTCAACGTGCTCTTCTTCTGACTTAGAGTAAATCAAAATATCATCTATAAAAACAACAACAAACTGATCCAAATAATAATGGAAAATCCGATTCATATATTCCATGAATACTACAGGTGAATTAATAACTCCAAACGACATCACTACATATTCATAGTGTCCATACCGAGTCCTAAAAGTTGTTTTCTGCATATCTTCATCTTTTACTCTTATCTGATGGTAACCCGATCGTAGATCAATCTTTCTAAACGCACGAGCACCAACCAACAGATCCACCAGATCATCTATCCTTGGAAGTTGATACTTGTTCTTAATTGTCACTTTATTCAACTGTCTGTAATCAATACACAATCGCATGCTACCGTATTTCTTTTTCACTAACAATACGAAGCTCCCCAAGGCGACACACTTGGTCTTAATAACTTCTTTTCTAACAGTTCCTCTAACGGTTTCTTCAATTCAGATAACTCAGAAGCCGACATACGATATGGTGCCATCGAAATAGGTCTAGTTTCGGGCACAAGATCAATACTGAATTCCACCTCTCTCTATGGCGAAACATCCACAATGTCATCTGGAAACACTTCCAAAAAATCTCCCACCACTAGCAATTCACTAATTTCTATTTCATTTTCCATCGATAGAGATGCAAACAATGCCAATACTCGCGCTTCTTCATTCAAAAGTTATTTCAACTCTCTAGCAGATAGATAACCAGCTTTTTCTTCCTCTTCATCAGGAGTAAGAAATCGAATTGACTTGCTTAAACAATTAATGTGAACATGATTGAAATCCAACCATTTCATTCCAAGAATCACATCTAAACCTCACAACAGCAAACAAATTAGATCCACACCAAAGTCCTTACCATGTATCGATATAGGAAAATTCAAACAAACTAGAGAAGTAATTAACGATCCAGGTCAGAAAATTTGGCAGCATACTCCGTCACCGACATACTCCATTGCTTCAACTCCAGGAACTCAATTTCTTTCTTTACTCGAACATCTTCAGGAAAGTACTTCCTCAAGAATTCTCTTCTAAACACAATCCAGGTAATTGCCTCACCAGACGCTTCCAACCGCTGACGAGTGCCAACTCACCAATCATTAGCTTCTCCCACCAAATTGTGAGCACTGAACCGTACCTTTCGGCCTTCAAAACATTACTTCACTCAGAATATCCTCTCGATCTCCTTGAGCCACTCCTGTGCTCCATCCGGGTCATACTTTTCCTTGAACGTAGGTGGATCATTCTTCTGAAACTCTTTATTCTCACGATCCCTAGCATTCATTGGATTTTGCACAGCTTGAGCCATAGCCTGCATAGCGGCGACAAGTGTAACATCATTCCTCCCAGCCATTCTAAATCTGCCAAGCAACAACAACCAAAAAACGATTAAGAACTCTACAATAACACTCAACAACGACTCGACGAATCTACTACTTGGTCGGACAGACGAACCTGCTCTGATACTACTTTGTAACACCTAAAATGCTCCCCACAAATTTTCAATTTAAAATCAGAGTAATCAAATATAAAAATATTTTCGAGTGTTACATACAACTTCAAAACACGACATCTACTGATACGTATTACAAAATAAACCTGCAGCGGTAATTTCAAAAGAAAACATAAAATAAATAGTTAAGTAGCGACATGCTTTTCTTAAATAAATAAACAAAGGAAAAACAATCGTCGTCCCGACACCCCAAAGTACGTATCAGAGCCAACTCCTCTAACGTGAAGTACATCAAATTCACCGACTATGCACTCAACTATTCCTGATCGCCTGCACGTTACCAACATAGGGGTGACATTCAAACAAAAGGGGTGAGATACTTACACAAACAAATGGGAAATACAAATAAAAGCAAGTATCGTCAAGTAATTCACCACTTCTCATCAATCAAAACCTAAACAAACACACCAAAATACATAATGATATTATGCACACAAACAACAACAAATGCAAATGAGACTCTACCAGATTCAATGCCTATAGTACCATTTCTCGATCCCTGTTTCATGATCCAGTTCCCGTCGGAAATCTCGACCCCTATTTCATGGTCCAGTATGATCCCTATTTCATGATCACACCCTCGTCCCCCTGTTTGATGGTCACATATGTGTCGCTCCCCGGATTTCCATCCTGGTACAAACGCGAAAGTGGCACGGAAAAGAATAGAGTTGCCAGCCAGGCATTTTTATCCCAAAGGAACGGGAATCGTAATGCTGCACAAACCAGAAGAAAAGAAGAGGAAGGACACGGGTCCTGCGAACCAAAGAGACTGAGTTCGGGAGTCGGTTACGACCTGGGAAGGTATTAGCACCCAGATCGTCCGCCGTACCCGACGGGATCCACACTTGCAAAGAAATCTGTTTCAAAGGCTGAAGAAATGAAAGTTGCTGCAAAAGAAAAGGAACTGGAACTGGAAAAGGAATTGAAAAAAGGAACTGAAAAAGAAATGAAAAGGAAAAATGTAGGGAAAATAAAGATTGTGCTCGAACGGGCCCTACCCCGCTGCCTACGTACCTCATCTGGAAAATGAGGATCAGAGTCGCCGTAGTTCCCCTAACTAGGGGTGAAAAAGATTGCTTGTGTCTTAAGGCTTGAACTGCCTATGTCAATGCTCAGGTGTTGCAGGCTCGGACGACGAGTGCGCAACCGTCTTGCAAAATGACAAGTAGGAGCAAGTTCGCGGATGGAGCGAAGGAGGTGAGAAAAGAATTCCCGAAGGAGAGACGCTTATTGTTTGTTTGTGTTTTCAGAAGCTTTTATGAGTGTGTCACAAGAAAGTGAACTCAAGCTCTTTTCCATGGAATGTGCACTTGTCACTACATTCCAAGATGGAATAATAGAACAAACATACTCAAGTAAGGAGAAGATCCCCAAAACTTGAATCCAGAGATTAGGGACTAAGCTCACTAACTCATTAACTTATTAAATGTCTTTGGTATTTACAATGAAGAAGTGTGTTTTATGATTTTCTTGTTGAAGATGATATCCTGATCAGACTTGTACATCACAAGACAAGCTTGTACTATCCCAAGATGGGAAAACTACAAGTGTCTCATGGGATAAGGTTATTGCTCAAGGTATCACTTCAAACTTTATTAAGTGTCTTCTTTAGAGTTTTGAGATGAGAAGAGAAGAGAAACCAAAAGGATCACAAAGGTAAGAGTCTAATGGGGGGACTAATGAATCCTAAGTGTTATCATGCATGGAAATCCTAGGTTAGTGAGGTTTACTATCGTAAAGGAGAAAGAAAGAAGAAGAGAAGAATAAGAAATAAGAAGGGGGAAGTAAGGCCTAAGCCCAACAATCACAAGGTTAGAACAAATAACAATAATAAGAGAAGAGATAAGATTTGGAGATGTGGGAATCACATCCACACCTCTCACTTACCTAAGCCCCTGAAAAGGTTAGTAACACAAGTATAAAATCAATACAACATGAACATAATGCCATACCAACACCATACAACCAGAAGTGAAGTCATACACATAAATGTCAAATGCAAACACAAGTCACAAGAATGAGAAGAGAACCACACAACTCAAAGTGGAGCCACATGAATCACTATGGCAAAACAAAACAAACATGAGAAGCTGCAAATCAAAATGAAAAAATCACAACCCTAAGGTACAAGACCAGAACCCTAATCATGTTAGAAGAGTGCCTAAGAAGCACAAGAGATGAGGAGATGAGGCACACAAAGTCAAGCAATTACATTATGAGAAGAAAGAAACAAAAGAAGTGAGGTGGATATACATAAGAGTGAATGAGCTTCAAGAACAACCAAACACAAACTCCTCAAGGTTAAAACCAAAACTCAAGATCAGAGAGGTCTCCACATTCTAATAAGACTCTAAACAAGTTGAAGAAGTTGGCACAAGTGCCCTTCTAAACTAAGGAATGAACAAATGATCAAAAAGAAGAAAAATGGGACAAGTCAAGAACAAAAATTCAAATAAAATCACATGAGCATTCAAAAATTCCACAACCTTGCACAAGTGATCTTCAATACCAAAACAACATGCCAAAAGGAGGGAGAAAGAATCAAAAGCTTGATCATTCAAAAGAGGGTTCAAACATGGCTTAGGGTTAGATGGCTTCACTCACAAGTTAGAGACCAAAATTAATTAACCAAGATCCTAAAAATCAGAAACAAAATCACCAATAAACTACACCTTATCATGAATCCAGAGCAAAAGTAATCAACCAAAAATTCAAAATAATGATCAATATAGAAAATGGACAAGTCAACATGCTTCAAAAATGAAATAAAATGAATTAATTAAAAGGAACAATTAATTTCCACGTGTTAAATAAAAAAAATGAAAAAAAAATACAAAAATTAGAGAAAACTCAAACAATCATTCATGAATTATTTTAGAATTTTTTGAAACTTAAAACTATTTTTAAAAATTAAAAACCAAACTGAAAATAAAATGAAAAGAAAAAAAAGAAATAAAAATGAAGAATGAGCCAGGAGGTGCGAATAGGAATGGATTTCAGTTCAAAATCAATGAGCCTCAAAGCCAGGGGGTGGGAATAGCACTCAAGCCCACTAGATCTTGCGCATGTTCACAATATTTATGATGGAAATTCAAGTAATTCAGCAAAATACAAGGGCCATTAGATCAGATACACGCCTCAAATTGGTCCACTCATTAAACCAGGTCAACACCTTAATTGGTTGGAGGTGAGGGAGCATGCTATTTATGGTGAGGTGAAAAATACATGGAATTAAATCAGAAAACATAAACACGTGAGAGAGAGGTGGTCTCATTTATGTGGTGGCAGCATGAGGGACGTCCATATCTTGAATCCTACGACCAAGAGGTCATCTTCTCCAATTGAACTCTGATCAACATATTCCAGAATCCGGTGACCGGAGCTAGGGCTCCGGCACCGGAAAACACAGACCAAGAACAAATCATAATAAAAATAACTCAAACACTCCAGATTAGACAATTAGGGCACACTGAATCCAAATATGGCATTCAAATTCACAATGGATCACTGAATCAAACAGATCGAAGCAAAACATATCTAACCTTAAAATTTCAAATCATCAATATAACTTCAATTCTCAAGCATTTTCAAAATCAAACATCACAGAATCATCAGCATACTTCACAGATCATAATGCATACATCAAAAACAAGTTTCAGATCCATGGATTCAGAAGATTACCTGAACTTGCAGAGCATGAAATAGGTCAAGACAAGCCTCTAAACACTGCAGATCTACCTCTTCTAACCTCTCCTTGCAAAATAAATGCAAGAGAGAGCTTGAATTTCTCTGGATCTTGAAGTTGGAGATCAACTGCACTTGAATGGCACCACTTGAAATCTTGAGCGTCAGCTTAAACCAATGGTGGATTAATGACCCTTAAGCCTCAAGGATTCAGAATATGTGATTTGTTTGTGAAGAGAGTGAGAGAATAAGGAGATTCGAAAGAAAATGCTCTTGGTGCAAAAACTTTGGAATGATGAAATGTGATGGATCTAGCCTGAAATAAAACCCTAGTTTTCTTTTATATGACTCCAAGATGCAATGCTGAAAGGATGAGAGCGAGAGCACGTGAGAGGAGAGTGTGAGAGTGAAATTGCAAATTTGGCAAAATTCTTGTGATGAGGTGCTTGGCTCATGCATACCTCTCATTACTTGCACATGTGTGATCAACATCTCACCCTTGATTCAAAACAACAATCACCTGGGTCCTTGGATGTGAGGATCATGTTTTTCTCATGATCATGCATGTTTTGCACCTCATGAAATATTCTTCTTCTCATGCACGAATTTGACACTATTTTTGGAGCAAATTAACTTTCTTGCAATGCCTTGTAATATTGTAATCATACTTGGCCCATAAAACAACTTGAAAATAAGTTTCACGATCTTTTGCATTTGTGGAAGATTTGAATTTCATGCCATGCCCTAGATTTCTTGAAATTTTCGAGGGGCCTATCTCTCTAACCATGAGGGCTATGCAAATGATCTTGTAATTTTTGAAAATGGGAGGCTTTAATCTTCAACTTTCATGTTTGGTTGTGGTTCATTTGAAGCTTTTTTCACCAAGTTATGCTTACTTGAAAATTAGGGCAAAATGTTACTAAAAATGGAAATTCTTATAACCAAACATATGCCAATTTTGCAAAACACCTCAAAACCTCATGATTCTTGATCCTTGATCTTGCCAAACCTCTTATAAGGTTATAAGAACATCCTTTGGCTTGAAAACTAGGGTTGGACCCTTTGAAATCTCACAGTTGACTTTTAGAATGCACAGTTGACCAATTTCTTCATTTACAAGCAACTGAAGAAATATCTGACTTCCACAAGGAATTTTCTCACCAAATTTCATCCCTAGGATCTTCTTAACATATGAGAGACTTTGCCCAAATGAAATGGCCAAAGTCATAAGGTTTTCATGCTTGAAACTCAAACCCTAATTTGGGATCATTGTGTAGGAGCTTTGCCCTAGCTTGAATTCCCTGATGATCTTCCAACCTTCTGGGCTTTTGTGAATAATCTTGAACTTGTGAATGCAACATAGACCCCTCATAGGACTTGGAAAAATCCATTGGGCCCCTTGTCATAGCTTGTGATGCCTCAAAACCCTCCACAAATGATCATATGCCTAATGCTAGGTCATGAGAATGTTATGCCTCATCTTTCCATGCTAAGATGCCAAGAATATGATATGTTCATGATGAATATGATATGATATGATGCTTAACAAGAAGAGGGCAAATTTGGGGTGTTACAGCTGCCCCTATTCAAGCCACTGTTAATCTGAAAAGGACGGTAGCACGGGTTATCGACCGTTCAAGATAAACTGTGGTTGAATACCAATAAAAAATGAAATTTGCACTCTGATGGAGAATGCAAAAACTGGGAAATAAACCCAACCAAATGACGCTTTGGTGGATGAAGTGGAGAGAGAGAGAGAAGACAAGCTCCTTCCAAGTTGAAACTGTTATCTGGAATCATAATACTTTGACAGACGAGTCTTCTTCGAACAATCCTGTTACGCCAGGTACTAGACATACGAGTCCTCAAACACAAAACATATGACCTGAGACAGACGAACCTCCCTCGGATAAACCTGTTACACCAGGACCGGTGATGCACTAAAGTCTCTGGGATAGACATGAATAATCAAGGTAGACGAACCCTCTTCATATATTATCCGTGGATATATGGTATAAGACAGACGGGCCTTCTCCGAGCAAACCTGTTACGCCAAGTGCGACATTAATAAGTAGTACTTGAGACGGACGAGCCTCCTTCGAATAAACCTGTTACGCCAGGACCGATAACCATTTTGACGTTTATTCCCACAGTCAGGACTTCAAACCTCTCAATACAGACGAGTATTGGATGATCATCAAGAGAACACAGACGAGTGCCATAAAGTCAATGATACAAACGAATATCAGATGATGATCCGAGAAACGCAGACGAGCGCTTCAGGCAATGATACAGACGAATATCAGCCACTGGTATAGACGCATACCAGAAATCCAACACAGACGAGCATTTGGAGTAGCAATACAGACGAGTGCCAAGGTAATGATCAAATCAACTCATATGGATATAAGATAACACAAACGAGTGTAAGGGATGATACAGACGAGTATCCAAACAATGCAGACGAGCTTCAAACAGATAAAAAACACAGACGAGTGCTGGGGAGTGCGGACGAGCGACCAAAAATATTACATATCAAACACAGACGAGTGTTGGAAAGCGAAGACAAGCAACAAAAAAGTAAACGTGGGCAACTGCTAGGGACAGCAAACGAGCAATACCAAAGCGATAACACAGACGAGCGTTGGGAAGTGCAGACGAGCAACAACAAATATCACATATCAAACACAAACGAGTGTTGGAAAGCGCAGACGAGCAATAACAAAGTGATCATGGACAACTGATGGGGAAAGCAAACGAGCAAAACCAAAGTGATAACACAGACGAGTCTTGAGAAATGCAGACGAGCGGCAGCAAATATCACATATCAAGCACAAACGAGTGTTGGAAAGCGCAGACGAGCAATAACAAAGTGATCATGGACAACTGCTGGGGAAAGCAAACGAGCAAAACCAAAGTGATAACACAGACGAGTGTTGAGAAATGCAGACGAGCGACAATAAAGTATTAACACAGACGTGTGCGGGAAATGACGATCTTCCAACACGGTTGGGGAGATGCTTCCTCAAATGTCCTCTGTTGTGACAAGAGTTTTGATAGATAGACTCTGTGGGGAATGGGCCTCCCACTGCCTGTTGGGCATCCTCTATTGGGGAGAATAAACTGCTTAGGGATCCCACCTGCTATGACTTAGCTGGGGAAAACTCTGTTTGGGAGAATGTGACGCCATCCTGCAAGACCTGCATCAACAAAAAACACAAATGTGCCCCGGGGACTTGCATGGTATGATCTGTTCATCCATCGTGACCCGACACTCAAAGAAGATTTCAAATGTTTCCCTGCAATGTCATTTTTCTTCTTTTTCAAATTATCACCATGTTTTAAATGCAATTCTATTTTTGCCAGGAATTCAAGACATTTTGCAAACAAAAATAAACACAACACAACTTTTTGACTGAATATTCTTTTATTGAAAGGCCTCTGAATAGGAAAAGTTTTACATCAGGAAGCAAACCACCTGGAAAGAGGTAGCTACCATAAAATTGAGAAAATAAACTATCCTAATGGCAATGGGCACGACATCCCAATGCGTTTCCTTCTTGCTATGACCAACATGTCTTCAAAACTCTCCATTATTGCCTTTGCTTTCTGAGAAGATGAGGGGACTGATTCCTATCCTTCTGATATTGTCAGGCTGTACGAAACGATGATTTGGTTCACATTACTCAGATCGCAATTGTTCGCTTATTCCCTTGTTTTGCGTGGATCGCCCTTTCGGGTTTTCAATCCACCGGGATACCCTTTTTTGCCTGAGTTGTCCGATGTGGCTTTTCAACTCAGCGGGTGTACATTTATTTATTTGTTTTCCCTAACTTTTTCCCGAGCTTTTTATTCTGGTTTTAGCTCGCCGGGATGCCCTTTTCTTGCCTGGACTTTAATTATGTTTTTGTGTCCAGCGGGTCTCTTTATGCGAAGTATTTTTTAACTGCATCCGAGTTAACAAGGGATTGGAAATCTTCTCCATCCATAGTGGTGAGCATCAGTGCTCTGCCTGAGAAAACGTTTTTCACTATGAATGGTCCTTCGTAGTTTGGGGTCCACTTGCCCCTATGATCTGAACCTGGAGGAACAATCCTCTTGAGCACAAGCTCTCCTACTTGATACTCCCGAGTTTGTACTCGTTGGTTGAATGCTCGCTTCATTCTCCTCTGATAAATCTGACCATGACAGATAGCCGCTAATCTCTTTTCCTCAATTAGACATAGCTGATTGTATCGAGCACGCACCCATTCAGCCTCATCAAGCTTCACATCCATCATCACACACAATGAAGGAATTTCTACCTCAACAGGCAAGACTGCTTCCATACCATATACCAATGAGAAAGGAGTTGCCCCAGTTGACGTCCTGACTGACGTTCGGTACCCATGCAACGCAAATGGTAACATCTCGTGCCAATCTTTGTAAGTGACAACCATCTTTTGCACAATCTTCTTGATATTCTTATTGGCCGCCTCTACCGCACCATTCATCTTTGGTCGGTAAGGAGAAGAATTATGATGCTGGATCTTGAAGTCCCGACACAATTCTGCCATCATCTTATTGTTCAAGTTAGAACCATTGTCAGTAATGATCCTTTCGGGCACTCCGTATCTACAAATGATGTCTCTTTTCAAAAATCTGGCTACCACTTGACGAGTGACATTGGCATAAGATGCTGCCTCAACCCACTTAGTGAAGTAATCGATCGCAACCAAGATGAAGCGATGACCATTTGAAGCAGTATGCTCTATTTTCCCGATCATGTCAATGCCCCACATAGAAAAGGGCCAAGGAGATGACATGACGTTGAGCGGGCTTGGAGGAACATGCACTTTGTCTGCATAAATCTGGCACTTGTGGCACTTACGGGCGTATGAACAACAGTCTACATCCATTGTCATCCAATAATACCCCGATCTCAACAACTTCTTAGCCATATCATGTCCTCCTTCATGAGTACCGAAAGATCCCTCGTGGACTTCTTGCATTAACATGCTTGCTTCGTGTCTATCCACGCATCTGAGCAAGACCATGTCAAAGTTTCTCTTATACAAAACCCCATCTGTATTCAAGAAGAAACTAACAGCAAGTCGCCTTAAGGTCTTCTTGTCATTGGATGATGCCCTATCTGGGTATTCTTGTTTTTCCAGGAAGAGCTTGATATCAAAGTACCAAGGTTTCTCATCAGACACAGCGTCTACAGAGAAAGCATGAGCTGGTGCATCAAGCCTGGAAATGTCAATCCTAGGCACATAATTCCAACAGAAGACTTTGATAGACGAAGAAAGAGTAGCCAATGCATCGGCAAATTGATTCTCATCACGTGGTATGTACTGAAGCTTAACTATTGTGAAGAACGTCAACAGTTTTCTGGCATAATCCCTGTAAGGAATTAGATGTTCTTGATGCGTATACCACTTGCCGGTAATCTGGTTGATAACGAGGGCTGAATCTCCGAATATATCGAGGGTCTTAATCCGAAGATTGATAGCCTCTTCTATTCCCATTATACACGCCTCGTACTCCTCTTCATTGTTTGTGCAACCAAAAGTAATTCTGGCAGCGAAGGGAAAGTGAACACCTTCAGGAGTAATAAGAACGGCACCAACTCCACGTCCATTGATATTGACTGCCCCATCAAACATCAGCTTCCATTTGGATTCAGGGTCTGGCCCCTCCTCCAGAAGTGGTTCCTCGCAATCGGTTGTTTTGAGGTACATGATGTCCTCATCAGGGAAATCAAACTTCATTGGCTGATAGTCATCTTCAAGAGGTTGCTGTGCAAGGTAATCCGACAATACACTTCCTTTGATGGCTTTCTGAGAAGTATACTGTATGTCGTACTTTGTTAAAATCATTTGCCACCTAGCAACCCTTCCGGTTAACGTTGGTTTCTCAAAGATATACTTGACATGATCCATTTTGGAAATTAGCAGTGTGGTATGTGTCAACATATACTGTCTCAGTCGGCGAGCAGCCCATACCAAAGCGCAACAAGTTTTCTCGAGCAGTGAGTAACGGGATTCACAGTCGGTAAACTTTTTGCTAAGGTAATAAATAGCGTACTCTTTTCGACCAGACTCGTCATGTTGGCCTAGAACACACCCCATTGACCCTTCTAGCACAGTCAAGTACATGATAAGTGGCCGTCCTGGAACTGGAGGCATTAGAATCGGAGGTGTCTGCGAATATTCTTTTATCTTGTCAAAGGCTCTTTGGCAGTCCTCATTCCACCTGACCGTTTGCTCTTTTCTCAGCAATTTGAATATTGGTTCACACGTGGCAGTTAGATGAGATATGAACCGTGAAATGTAGTTCAACCTCCCTAAAAACTTGCGCACTTCCTTTTTTGTTTTCGGTGCAGGCATGTCTTGTATTGCTTTTACTTTTGCAGGATCCACCTCGATTCCTTTCTGACTAACAATGAAATCCAGCAGTTTCCCGGAACGCACTCTGAAAGTGCACTTGTTTGGGTTCAACCTCAGCTTATACTTTATCAGTCTATCAAACAGCTTCTTGAGGTTGACCAGATGCTCTTCTTCGTCTCGGGACTTGGCAATCATATCGTCCACATAGCATTCTATCTCCTTGTGTATCATGTCGTGGAACAATGTGACCATAGCCCGCTGATATGTTGCCCCGACGTTCTTCAAACCAAAGGGCATCACCTTGTAGCAGAATGTACCCCACGGGGTAATGAACGTTGTTTTCTCCATGTCTTCCGGCGCCATCTTAATCTAATTATACCCGGAGAAGCCATCCATGAAGGAAAATACCGAGAATTGAGCAGTGTTGTCTACCAGCACATCAATGTGAGGTAATGGAAAGTCATCTTTTGGGCTCGCTCTATTTAAATCCCGGTAATCAATGCACATCCGGACTTTGTCGTCCTTATTTGGTACAGGTACAATGTTAGCTACCCAAGGTGGGTAACTAGTTACGGCAAGGAATCCGACATCCCACTGCTTCTGAACTTCCTCCTTGATCTTCATCGCCATGTCATGACGAGTTCTTCTCAACTTCTGTTTCACAGGAGGACAGTCTTCTCTCAATGGTAGCTTATGCACAACAATGTCGGTATCCAACCCTGGCATATCCTGATACGACCAAGCGAAGATATCCACATATTCACATAACATACCAATCAACTCTTTCTTCACTTCGGCCTGCAGACTGGCCCCAATCTTGATCTCTTTTTTCACATCTTCAGTGCCGATGTTGATGATCTCAATCTCTTCCTGATGAGGCTGAATAACTCGTTCCTCTTGTTTCAAAAATTTGACCAATTCTTCAGGGAGTTCACAGTCTTCCTCAACCCCTTCATCAGCTTGGTAGATAGGATTATCAAAGTCATGCGTGGTCATAACAGAAATGTTATCAATAGAATTCAGATGATCAACACTGCACAGACGATGTGCTTATTTCAGAATCTGTTTATTTTTCAAAAGAGACGCAAACACAAAAAAAAGAAAAACATTGCCATTTTTACTATTTGTGAAAAATTTAAAACGAAAGAAAGAGAACACAATTTGTCTGAAAATGTACTTTATTTCATGGTAAAACAAATGCATACAAAGCATGGTGGCCCTACAATGGATCCTTGCACCTTGGGCAGAGTGCAAGATTTGATAATGCAGCATGATAATAAAAGGAAACAAATGAATTACTCTGATTGCCAGGTAACTTGGACGATGTCTTCAGCAGACCAGTTCTTCAGCTCCTCTCCGGGTGCACACGGATGAATCCAGTTGTCCCAGTCACCATCACTGTCGTCTTTTTTGCTTGTCACACAAATATGGTTGCGGTCGAGCATCCCAACGCTTGTGAAAGTAATAGCCTTACCACTTGGAGAGCAATTAGACCCACTAGGCTGATAACCCAAACCAAACTTGTCATCTTTCTTCTCTAATTCCAGCAATTTTCCCCAGCCTTGGGCGCTTCCTAACTGAACTACTTCCTTAGCCTGCTTGTAGGAGTGAATGGAAGTACCTTCTTTCTCATTGTTCCTCTCCACTGGAGTCAAAATGCTGACATTAACCGCTTCGAAGGCCTGACACAGCGTCTCGTGGATCTCTCCATCCATCTCCACATATTTGAAAGTTGATAAGTGGCTCACAAAGATGTATTCCTCTCTGCACACAGTGATTACTTGACCATCAACCACGTACTTTAGCTTTTGATGCAGAGTGGAAGTTACAGCTCCGGCAGCATGAATCCATGGACGTCCCAACAAGCAACTGTACGCGGGTTGAATGTCCATGACGTAGAAGATGCTCTTGAATACTTGAGACCCTATTTTCACAGGTAACTCAACTTCTCCAAACACTGACCTTCTGGACCCATCAAAAGCTTTAACTATCAAATCACTGGGTCGTAGAACGATACCATCAACATTCAACTTCATTAATGCTTTCTTCGGGAGTACATTAAGAGAGGAGCCTGTGTCGACCAGGACATGCGACAAAACAACACCCTTACACTCCATAGTAATATGCAGTGCTTTGTTATGGTTACGGCCCTCTGAAGTAAGGTCTCTATCTGTAAAGCCCAGCCTGTGGCTTGCATTCACACTACCCACTACAACTTCCAATTGATTAACAGTTATCTCTTGAGGAACGTATGCCATCTGCAACACTTTCATCAAGGCTTCTCTATGTGCGGGAGAACACATCAGCAAAGACAGAATCGATATTTTGGACGACGTCTGGTTTAACTGTTCGACAACCTTATAATCACTCTTTTTAATTATCTGCATAAATTCCTCCACTTCCTTCTCAAAGGTACCCTGTCCAGCAGCAGGAGTTGCTATCTCTTCAGTCGCTGTTTGCTTTCCTTTAGCCTTTGCCGAAGCCTCAGCCTCAGGATCTCCCCTCAGAACTGGGGGAGCAAATAGACGACCACTTCTCGTAAAGCCTCCAACCCCTCCGACGTTCACTACAGTTGGGTCAATAGCTAATGACTTACTCTCTACCTTCTGTCCTTCCACGTACACATCTGGGCCGTAATGCCATGGAATGGCCTTATCATCTATATAAGGAACAGGCCCAGGAACAGTGATAGTAACAGGACTGACTTCAGGAGCATAAATAGTCACAAGTTCTCTTCTAGCAGGCATCTCGGCTGGATCATAGAAAATGGTTATAGTGGACACATCATCACTTTCATTATCAACTTTGTCAAACTGCAATGACCCTTCATCAATCAGATTCTGCAACCCCATCTTCAGGTCTTCACAACCGTTCACTGAATTCAAACACGTTTCACAATCGGAACCGCATCCCAGAAACACTTGTCCTTTCAACAGCCTCTCCTTTACTACCAACAACGGAGTCTTCACTTCTTCTATGCTCAGAACCAGACTTAACTTCTCACCTCCGTCAACAACATTTATTCTAGCCCCTCCATGGTTCGGAATAGGGTTTGAGGTAACATTAGGCGGTGGTGCGAAGTTAATCGCCTTGGAGTCGATCAAATCTTGAACTTTATGCTGTAGCGCCCTGCACTTCCCAGTTGAGTGCCCGGGTGCCCCTGAATGGAAAGCGCATCTAGCATTGGCATCGTACCCCACTGGAAGCTCTCCAGGTGGTGGTGGTGCTAATGTCCTTAGTTATATCAAGTTCAGGTCTAGCAATCTCTGCAGCAATGTAGTGTAAGTCATGGGAATTGCCTCAAGCACCCTATTAGCCGGACGAGCTTGTCTTGGCTGATAAGGCCTTTATTGATAGTTGTTACGTTGTGGCTGCTGTTGTTGTGGTTGAGTCTGTACCTGCTGCATAGGACTGGAAGGGATAGTGACAGCTGCCACTTGCTCATATGATCTTCTATATCCTCGGCCCCATCCTCGGCCAAACACAGCATTGGTTTCACCTTCCCTCCTTCTCGGGGGTCCGCTGAAAGCTTTTCTTACGCCATTCAAACTGCTCGCACTTGTATCCTGAATCTTTCCCATCTTTAGCAGAGTCTCGACCCTCTCTCCGGCTATTACTATATCATTGAACTTGTAGATGTCTAGAATTGGCAGAATTTTTGACCAACAAGAAATATTGAATTCAGTTCAGAATGTCCTATCAAATGTTGGGACATTATCAAACAGAGTATAAGAACTTATTTCAGGATGTCACACCAGATGTTGGGACATTGTGTAAATGACTTAAGTTCAGTTTTTCAGGATGTCCCAACAGATGTTGAGACATCTCAAACCTGCTACCAGAATTAATTAATGACTAACTGATCTGAGATATTTAAGGAGAGTTATCTGGAATTAATTATGGTTGGATAAAAACAGAACAAGGCGCATCTGTAGGAAGGTTTATTATGAGGATTCAGATTAATCAGAAGAACTAAATCACCTAGAATATAGGAAGTAACAAACCCTAAATTCAAGGTGGAAGCTGCATGCTTTTAGGACTGGATTAACCTACAGAAAGCCCAAATTACAAACACCTATTTAATCAACAGAAACTCACAGAATTGAGTACGAATTCCAGAAGACCAAATAGGGTGTTTATTGTTTTAATAGCAGGTTGTTTTTATTGTACCACTTTATGAGCTTTTAAGCAAAAGTGCATTTGTGACTTGATTGAAACTGTGAAGTAAGATCAAGCTGTTTTGTTTGAAGTATGACTTCAATTTTATTAAACTTGTAAACAAGATCACTGTGTGATTGATGGGGAGTGAGTTGGTACTCATATCTAAGTAGTGACTTAGGTAGAAATTGCATTGGGTAGATATTAAGTGAAAGATTAAACTGGGTTGTTTCAGTCTAGAATTAATATTACTTATAGTGGATTTCCTCCTGGCTTGATAGCCTCCAGATGTAAGTGTGGTTATACACTGAACTGGGTTAACAAACTTCTGTGTTGTTTAATTTTCTTGCACTTTAAGTTTTGGTTAAATCTGTCAAGTGTTGGGACATCTCATAGGACATCTCATACCTGATCACAGAATTTCAATTGGCATCAGAGCAGGCACCCTGCCTGTTTATACTGGGTGAGATCTAGGGAATACAAATTCTGGAAACATGGACAGAGATATAGGATCAGTAAATAGACCACCTATACTGGATGGTTCTAATTATGACTACTGGAAGCCAAGAATGATTGCATTCTTAAGATCACTTGACAACAGGGCCTGGAGAGCAGTCAACATTGGATGGGAACATCCTATCCAAGACACCAAAGATGGATCAAAAGTGTTGAAACCTGAAGAAGAATGGAGTAAGGAGGAAGAAGATTCAGCACTAGGCAACTCCAAGGCCTTAAATGCTCTATTCAATGGCATTGATAGGAACATCTTTAGACTTGTGCATCACTGTGAGCTAGCCAAAGATGTGTGGGATACTCTCAAAACAACTCATGAAGGAACATCAAAGGTAAAGATGTCAAGACTTCAACTTCTCACCACCAAGTTTGAAAACTTGAGAATGAAGGAAGATGAGACAGTTCATGAATTCTACATGAACATCTTAGAAGTAGCTAATACTTCTGGAGCTTTGGGAGAAAAGATGACTGATGAAAAGCTTGTAAGAAAGATCCTCAGATCTTTGCCAAAAAGATTTGACATGAAAGTCACAGCAATAGAAGAAGCTCAAGACATATGCACTATGAAAGTTGAAGAACTCATTGGTTCCCTTCAAACATTTGAGATGGGAATGAATGACACAAATGTTAAGAAGAACAAAAGCATAGCCTTGGTGACAAATACTGATGAAGAAGAAGTTGATGAATCTGAAACTGGTAAAAGCTTATCAGACAACATTGCTATGCTTGGAAGACAATTCAAAAAGATTCTCAGAGGGATGGAAGGCAAATCCAATCCCAGTGGAAGATACACAAACTCTTCTGAGAACAAGAGACCTTATGATGCTAACAGAAGGTCAAATTATGCTGAAAAGACCAGTCAAGAAAAAGGAATCAAATGCCATGGATGTGAAGGATATGGACACATTAAGAATGAATGTCCTACCTACTTAAAAAGGCAAAAGAAAGGACTATCTGTAACCTGGTCTGATGAAGACTCAGGAGGTGATTCAGAAGAAGAATCAGCTAAGCATATCACTGCTTTAGCTGGACTATGTGAATCTGAAAGTGATTCCAGTGATGGGGAGCTTACTGTTGAAGAACTTGAGCAAGCCTACAAAGATCTGTACAAAAGAAGTATTGAAATATGCAGTGAGGTTATAAAGCTAAAGAAGCTGAATGAGGCACTAGAAGATGAAAAAGCAAGTGATCAAGAGATCATTGACACCTTGAAAAGTGAAGTAAGTCTTCTCAACTCCAAATTGGAACACATGTCCAAATCTGTTAGAATGTTGAACAGCAGCTCAAATACACTGGATGTTATTCTCAACAACAATAAGCATTCAGGGGATAAAAGTGGACTGGGATTTAACAGAGTACATGAAGATGAAGCCAGCTCTAGCAAAACTACTTCAAAATCCATACAGTCAAACAAGATGTCCCAACAGATGCTTCAACATCAGGAAAAGAACACAAAGTCAAACATAATGTTCCAACAGATGTCTCAACATTCTGGAAAGAACAAAATGAAGAAGAAGTATCAAAGATGGAGATGCCATCACTGTGGAAGATTTGGACATATCAAACCTCATTGTTATAAGCTGCATGGATATCCAAATCAGATGTATCAGCAACCTTCTAAGCAGAAAATAGAAGTTACCAAGAAAGTGCTGCATAAACATCAAAGAAATCAGCAACCTTCTAAGCAGAAGACAGAAGTCATCAAGAAGGTATGGAGACCAAAAGCTAGCATTCAGACTGATCAAAGCTACATACACAAGAACAAGATCAACAATCAATCTTGGATATCTACTAATGAACAACACACATGGCAGAGGCATCAAAAGAAATCTCAACTCAAATGGTCAAAGAAAAGTGCTGCATATATAGCACATACATCACTAAGAGTATCAGCTAAAGAAGACTGGTATTTTGACAGTGGATGTTCAAGACACATGACTGGATTGAAGAATCTGCTAGTAAACTTAAAGTCACATTCATCCAGGTATGTAACCTTTGGAGATGGAGCTAAAGGAGAAATCAAGGGAGTTGGGACCTTGGACTGTCAAGATGTTCCAAGACTAGATGATGTGCTGCTAGTTAAAGGTTTAACTGCTAACCTGATCAGCATAAGTCAATTATGTGATCAAGGGTACAGTGTAAACTTTACTAAAACTGAATGCATAGTGACTAACAAAGAAAAAGAGGTTGTCATGAAAGGAGCCAGATCTAAAGACAACTGTTACATGTGGGAATCTCAAGACTTCAGTCTTACTTCAACTTGCTCCTTAGCTAAAGAAGAAGAAGTGAAACTATGGCACCAAAGGCTAGGTCATCTTCATTTCAGAGGCATAAAGAAGAGAATATCTATGGATGCTGTAAGAGGTATTCCTAAACTGAAGATTGATGATGGTAAAATATGTGGTGAATGTCAAATAGGCAAGCAAACCAAGATGTCCCATCCAAAGCTCCAACATCTGACAACTTCCAAAGTTTTTGAACTATTGCATATGGATCTTATGGGACCTATGCAGGTTGAAAGCCTTGGTGGCAAGAGGTATGCCTATGTGGTGGTTGATGACTTTTCCAGGTATACATGGATAAATTTTATCAAAGAAAAGTCTGATGTATTTGATGTATTCAAAGACTTATGCCAAAGAATACAAAGGGAAAAAGCCAGCTGTGTGATCAGAATAAGAAGTGATCATGGAAAAGAATTTGAGAACCAAAAGTTCTTAGATTTCTGTTCTTCAGAAGGAATCAATCATGAATATTCTTCACCAATCACTCCTCAACAGAATGGGATTGTTGAGAGGAAGAATAGAACTATTCAAGAATCAGCAAGAGCTATGATCCATGCTAAAAAGTTACCTTTGTACTTCTGGGCTGAAGCTATGAACACAACTTGTTACATCCACAACAGAGTTACTCTAAGAAAAGGAACTTTGTCCACAATCTATGAAGTCTGGAAGGGCAGAAAACCCACAGTTAAGTACTTCCATGTGTTTGGAAGTAACTGTTATATTCTGGCAGATAGGGAGCAAAGAAGAAAAATGGATCCTAAAAGTGATGAAGGGATTTTTCTTGGATACTCTATAAACAGCAGAGCATATAGAGTATTTAATTCTAGAACCAAGGTTATCATGGAGTCTATAAATGTGATAATTGATGATGCTCCTACAGATGTCCCAGAAGATGTTGGAACATCTGCTGATATCAAGATTGAAGCTGAAGAAAAGAGTGATCATTATGACTTCACTCAAACTGATGCAAGGACAGAACAATCCAGCAAACCTCCCTCCATCAGAATACAGAAGGATCATCCCAAAGATTTGATAATTGGTGATCCCAACAGAGGTGTGAGCACTAGATCAAGAGAAGTGATTTCAGGTTCTTGTTTTGTTTCTAAAATAGAACCTAAAAACATCAAGGAAGCTCTTACTGATGAATACTGGATTTGTGCTATGCAAGAGGAATTAGGTCAATTCACAAGGAATGAAGTGTGGAGTCTTGTTCCTAGACCTGATGACATAAATGTGATTGGAACAAAATGGGTGTATAAGAACAAGTCAAATGAACAAGGAGTTGTTACAAAGAACAAAGCTAGACTTGTAGCTCAAGGATACACACAAATTGAAGGAGTAGACTTTGATGAAACCTTTGCACCAGTAGCAAGGCTTGAATCAATCAGACTCCTTTTGGGAATTGCTTGTATCTTAAAGTTCAAGCTATTTCAAATGGATGTGAAAAATGCCTTTTTAAATGGTTATCTTAATGAAGAAGTATATGTAGAACAGCCTAAAGGATTTGTTGATCCAAGCTGTCCCAATCATGTATACAAACTAAAGAAGGCTCTTTATGGTCTGAAGCAAGCTCCAAGGGCATGGTATGAAAGACTGACTACTTTTCTTATCAAGCAAGGGTACAGAAAAGGTGGAATTGACAAAACCTTGTTTGTTAAAGATGAAGAAGGAAATGTCATGATTGCTCAAATATATGTAGATGACATTGTCTTTGGTGGGATGTCTGACAGGATGGTCAAACATTTTGTCAACCAGATGGAATCTGAATTTGAAATGAGCCTAGTAGGAGAGTTAACCTACTTTCTTGGTCTGCAAATAAAGCAAATGGAAGACTCCATGTTCATTTCCCAAAGCAAGTATACCAAGAACATAGTCAAGAAATTTGGAATGGAAAATGCTACTCATAAGAGAACTCCTGCCCCCACACATTTAAAGCTGACTAAAGATGAAAAGGGTGAGAATCTAGATCAAAGCTTATACAGAAGCATGATTGGAAGCTTGTTATACTTGACTGCTAGCAGACCAGACATAGCATTTGCAGTAGGTGTATGTGCAAGATATCAAGCTGATCCAAAAGTCAGTCATCTCAATCAAGTCAAGAGAATTCTTAAATATGTTAATGGTACTTGTGACTATGGCATAATGTACTTTCATGGATGCAAACCAATTCTCACTGGCTTCTGTGATGCTGATTGGGCTGGAAGTGATGATGACAGAAAAAGCACTTCAGGAGGATGCTTCTTTCTAGGAAACAATTTGATTTCTTGGTTCAGTAAGAAACAAAATTGTGTATCCTTATCTACAGCCGAAGCTGAATATATAGCAGCTGGAAGCAGTTGTTCTCAGTTGGTTTGGATGAAGCAAATGCTCACTGAGTACAATGTCCCACAGGATGTCATGACATTGTACTGTGACAACTTAAGTGCAATCAACATATCAAAGAATCCTATCCAACATAGCAGGACCAAGCATATTGATATCAGACATCATTTCATCAGAGATCTTGTAGAAGAAAAAGTGATTTCATTGGAACATGTAGCTACAAATCTGCAGTTGGCTGATATCTTCACCAAAGCATTGGATGCTACACAATTTGAGAACTTAAGGGGCAAATTGGGAATCTGCTTATGTGAGATTTAGCAGTTATGGAGATGTGCCAACATGTCATATGACATTGTGTGGCATAAGCACCAGATGGCAACACCAGTCTGGTCAAGAACCTTGTGTATTCCATTCCTAATAATTTTCATTGTAACGACTACTTATATAGTAACAGCTTATAATCAGCTATCCATATTCTCATCATACTATCAAAAGCGAATTGCATTATCTAGCTGTTCTTCAGAAATCATCAACCCTAAAACTCTTCATCCATCTTCTTTGAAAATGTCTCAAAACCCTAACACTCCTGAAGAAATTCTAAACAAAGAAGATGTGGTTCATGCAACCCCTATTTCTGTGGTACCCATGGAGTCAACCCCACTGGACGAAATAAGAGGAAGTGTTCCTCATGCTAAAAAGCCAAGAACTCCAAAAAGAGCAAAAGATCAAGTCTGCAGCAAATCCAAAGGCATTCCTTCACCAGCAAACATGCCTCAAAAATCTTCTGAATATGTGGATGCTTCAATAAAGGAGTTGGTTACCAAGATCCTATCTGAACAAAGAGTGGTTAGTGGGATTTCTATTCCTCTGAACACCATGCCTGCCCCTCAAGAAGATCAAACTCAAGCTGCAAAGGACACTCCTGCTCAACAGGATGTCCCAATAGATGTTGAAACATCTGAGGATCAACAAAAAGGTTCATCTGATGCTGCTGCAGAAGAATCTGAGGACCAGAAAAAGGCCTCAAGTGAAAGTGATGAAGAAGAATCTGAGGATCAGACCAAAGCCTCAACTGAAGAGCATATCTCTGCTGATCATCCAGCTGAAGAGGAGACTGCTCAATCCCCTCCTGTGGTGAACCTAGAGCAGGATTCTGATACAGAGATCATTGCCTCTGTAAGACCTAGCATAGCCAAAAGGCTCAGGACTAGGAAAGGAAAGATGCAAGCAGGACATGCAATTCCTGAGAAGAAGAAAGCTACCCCAAAGAAAGACAAGGCCAAAACTGTCTTTGGTCCTACAAAGCAATGGAGCAAAGTCCAAACACAAAAGAGGAAAGCTGTCACCCCATCAGACTCAGATGTTGAAGCAGATGTCCCAACATCTCCTCCAAAGAAGAAACCAACACCCTCTAGGGCTTCAACTGCTGTTCCAGAAGCTCCCTTGGACAACATCTCATTTCATCATGTTTCAAGTGTAAACAGATGGAAGTTTGTGTACCAAAGAAGGGTAGCCCTTGAAAGAGAGCTGAGCAGTAATGCACTTGAGTGCACTGAACTGATTGATCTCATCTCTGCTGCAGGCCTCTTCAAAACAGTCTCCAATCTCTCTCCCTGCTATGAGCTTCTTGTCAAAGAATTCATAGTCAATCTTCAGGAAGATTGTGCCAATGGTAAGTCTTCTGAATTTAGAAAAGTTTTTGTTAGAGGCAGGTGTGTAGAGTTCTCTCCTCAGATCATCAACCAATACCTTGGAAGAGAATCTGATGGACCAAATGAGCTAGGAAAGACTGATAACCAAGTCTGCAAGGTTATCACTGCAAACCAGGTCAAAGCTTGGCCAGTTAAAGGAAAGCTCTCAGTGAGCATGCTGACAAGAAAATATGCCATGCTGAACAGGATTGGTACAACAAACTGGGTACCTACAAATCATACATCATCAATATCCACTGGCCTGGGCAAGTTCATTTATGCAGTGGGCACCCAAACTAAGCTGGATTATGGTGCCTACATCTTTGATCAGACTTTGAAACATGCTAGCTCATCTGCAACAAAGCTGCCAATAGCTTTTCCTTCATTGCTGTGTGGTATAGTACTAAGTCAATACCCTGGGATACTTACTGAGAAGGACACAGTCTGCAAAAGAGAAAGCCCTCTGGCCTTTCACTACAAACTGTTCCTAAGTCATCATGCAGCAGATGTTGAAGCACCCTCTGGGACATCTGCAGGTCCTTCAACTGCCAAGACTCCAATCTCCAAGGCTGCATTGATTGCTGAACTGAAGAGCACTTGCAAAGAACTTGAAGCAAGGAAGCTGAAGCTTGAAGAAATCATCCAAAGGCTGGAAAGTGAAGGTTATCAGAAAGCTGCTTCTGATGAAGAAAGTGAGGAAGATGAAGAAACTGAATGTGATGAATCTGAGTGATCATTGTATGTGAGGCAAATGTAATGACAACACTGCATTGTATTTCTGGATTAGTGTCTTTGGCCCCAAAATTTGTGTCTAACAAGGGGGAGAACAACAACAACAAAATGTAATGCTGTTTAATTATGAATGAAAAATCTGTTTGTTTGTTTCTGAACTGAATCAGTGTGTTTTGATAAATATTTCTGTTGCAACAAGACTGGATACATGTATGTTTGAGGGGGAGTAATCTCAAATATGATTCAACAGAAAAGTAATGTTATACTCTGATAAAAGAACTTCTGCTGCACTCTGATAACCAGAAAAGATGTTAGCCAAAAATTAGCCAAAGGGGGAGTTTGTAGATGTCTAGAATTGGCAGAATTTTTGACCAACAAGAAATATTGAATTCAGTTCAGAATGTCCTATCAAATGTTGGGACATTATCAAACAGAGTATAAGAACTTATTTCAGGATGTCACACCAGATGTTGGGACATTGTGTAAATGACTTAAGTTCAGTTTTTCAGGATGTCCCAACAGATGTTGAGACATCTCAAACCTGCTACCAGAATTAATTAATGACTAACTGATCTGAGATATTTAAGGAGAGTTATCTGGAATTAATTATGGTTGGATAAAAACAGAACAAGGCGCATCTGTAGGAAGGTTTATTATGAGGATTCAGATTAATCAGAAGAACTAAATCACCTAGAATATAGGAAGTAACAAACCCTAAATTCAAGATGGAAGCTGCATGCTTTTAGGACTGGATTAACCTACAGAAAGCCCAAATTACAAACACCTATTTAATCAACAGAAACTCACAGAATTGAGTACGAATTCCAGAAGACCAAATAGGGTGTTTATTGTTTTAATAGCAGGTTGTTTTTATTGTACCACTTTATGAGCTTTTAAGCAAAAGTGCATTTCTGACTTGATTGAAACTGTGAAGTAAGATCAAGCTGTTTTGTTTGAAGTATGACTTCAATTTTATTAAACTTGTAAACAAGATCACTGTGTGATTGAGGGGGAGTGAGTTGGTACTCATATCTAAGTAGTGACTTAGGTAGAAATTGCATTGGGTAGATATTAAGTGAAAGATTAAACTGGGTTGTTTCAGTCTAGAATTAATATTACTTATAGTGGATTTCCTCCTGGCTTGGTAGCCTCCAGATGTAAGTGTGGTTATACACTGAACTGGGTTAACAAACTTCTGTGTTGTTTAATTTTCTTGCACTTTAAGTTTTGGTTAAATCTGTCAAGTGTTGGGACATCTCATAGGACATCTCATACCTGATCACAGAATTTCAGAACTTGGTAGCCGAACAAGACGCCAATCTTTCGATAAACACTCCTTGCAATGTTCCCATGAACATATCAGCCATCTCATTCTCCATCAATGGTGGTTGTACTCTAGCAGCGAGCTGACGCCACCTTTGAGCATACTCTTTAAACCCCTCCTTAGCAGTTTGAGACATGTTTTGCAATTAAGTGTTATTTGGAGCCATGTCCAAATTGTACTGGTATTGCTTCACGAAAGCCTCTTCCAGGTCCTTTCAGCTCTTAATGTTGACTCTACTTAGCTTCATATACCATTCCAAGGAGGCCCCAACCAGGCTGTCCTGGAAATAGTACATCCATAGCTTTTCATCTTCAGTATGGGCATCAATCCTCCCTACAAAGGACTGGAGGTGAGTCTTTGGACACGCTGTGCCGTTGTACTTCTCGAAAGTTGGGACCTTGAACTTGTAAGGGATTCTAACCCCTAGAACCAATCCCAAGTCAGTAATGTCGAACCCTAGGGAGTTCTGAGATTGAATAGCCCTGATCTGTTCAACCATCTCTTCAAATTTCCTGTTCATTTCAGCCCCCTGGCCTTCAGTTTCGTCCAGCAAAGTGAATTGTTCGTCTTGACCGTCCATCTGTACATTGTTCAGTCCATCATTAATAATGGTAACCCCTGGCTGGGCTACAGGGATTTCAACTTGACGCGCGCCCGCACCGTTACGATTACCTCCATCAGCAGTACCGTTGTTCCTGGCTTGACTATTTTCAACCAACTCACGCAGACGTTCCTGATTCTGACCCATTCCTGCCATAAGGGTCATAAAATTGTCCATCCTCAGTCTCAAGTCAGCTAAATCAGCCTGCATTTGATCAATGACTCTTTCTCTGTTGACTCTTGTGGGATATCTGTGTACGATCGGCTGTTCTCGAACCTTTCTGGGAGCTATAGTGCCTGAAACAACATAAACGTTAGAAACTGAAGCACTACCTGCAAAACAAAGAAACACGTTATATGTATGCAATGCAACTGCTCATGTTTCCAAATTTTAGGCATTTGTATGTCCCAGTTCTGGTATTTGCTCCAGACAGCCACTTTGAGTATTAACTTTCTGACTTTCTCTTTGAAGAGTGTTCAGATATTAGCAGTTTCGAACAAACAAGCCTTGCATATTCAGAAATGATAATTTGCATATTAACACTGTATATCATGGACAACCCACTGCCAGCCAAAAGTTAGAGCACCAACAACAATATTCCCCAAAGGGTTACAAGTCATTACATGAATAAAAGACAAAAGAATAAAGCAAAACTCCTACAATAAGCCTGTAGGTAGTGTGAACCAAAATAAATAAACTAAACTAAAGACCCAGGCTCTTCTGCAGCCACCTCTGCTCTGTTCTTCTTCACACCTGCTCTCAGCTTGAGCTCTTCAATTTCCTTTAGTGCCTCCTCCAAGGCTATCTGGCTTTGTGCCAACTGGTGAGTCTTTTCCCTTCGTATGTTGTGGACTTGCTCCACCTCTTCTTTCTTGAAGGCCATTTGCACCTCGAAAAACTCTTCTTTTTATTTAAACTTCTTTTGCTCTTCCTCCCTTTGGCCTTGCAACCAAACAACGGACTGATGAGCTTCCTTGAGAGTTTTCAAAGTCTTTTTGCGTTTCGCTTCTCTTTTTGCCTCCATCAGACCCAATCTTTGAAAGTGAGCTTCCCTTCCAGCAAAGTCTTTCTCTTTAGCTTCCAAGGAGGATTGCATCTTCTGCAGCTTTCCATCTGCTTCCTTTTTGGCCCGGTTGGCAAGATGATACAGGTTAACCATTTCAGCATTCTCCACTCAGACTTCATGCATCTGAGCTTCCAATTTCTTATACTCTTCAAGGGAGACATTACTCTGGCATGGCACTTCTTTGGGATAAAGTGGAGCTTCTACTGAGAACGACATGAGAACCTCTTCTACATGTTTTTGCAACCATGTAGCAAAAGGAGGATACATCTTGGGATCTACTCTGCCAAAGTCTTTCTTACCCTTTCTCATCCTGTGAGCCCAAGCCTGAGACGCTTGCATAACTAATTCTTTCTTACCCTTTGGTAATGCTGCACAAACCAGAAGAAAAGAAGAGGAAGGACACGGGTCCTGCGAACCAAAGAGACTGAGTTCGGGAGTCGGTTACAACCTGGGAAGGTATTAGCACCATAATCGTCCGCCGTACTCGACGGGATCCATGCTTGCAAAGAAATCAGTTTCAAAGGGTGAAGAAATGAAAGTTGCTGCAAAAGAAAAGGAACTGGAACTGGAAAAGGAATTGAAAAAAGGAACTGAAAAAGAAATGAAAAGGAAAAATGTAGGGAAAATAAAGATTGTGCTCGAATGGGCACTACCCCATTGCCTACGTACCTCATCTGGACAATGAGGATCAGATTCGCCGTAGTTCCCCTAACTAGGGGTGAAAAAGATTGCTTGTGTCTTAAGGCTTGAACTACCTATGTCAATGCTCAGGTGTTGCAGGCTCGGACGACGAGTGCGTAACCGTCTTGCAAAATGACAAGTAAGAGCAAGTTCGCGGACAGAGTGAAGGAGGTGAGAAAAGAATTCCCGAAGGAGAGACGCTTATTGTTTGTTTGTGTTTTCAGAAGCTTTTATGAGTGTGTCACAAGAAAGTGAACTCGAGCTCTTTTCCATGGAATGTGCACTTGTCACTACATTCCAAGATGGAATAATAGAACAAGCATACTCAAGTAAGGAGAAGATCCCCAAAACTTGAATCCAGAGATTAGGGCCTAAGCTCACTAACTCATTAACTTATTAAGTGTTTTTGGTATTTACAATGAAGAAGTGTGTTTTATGATTTTCTTGGTGAAGATGATATCCTGATCAGACTTGTACATCACAAGACAAGCTTGTACTATCCCAAGATGGGAAAACTACAAGTGTCTCATGGGATAAGGCTATTGCTCAAGGTATCACTTCAAACTTTATTAAGTGTCTTCTTTAGAGTTTTGATATGAGAAGAGAAGAGAAACCAAAAGGTACACAAAGGTAAGAGTCTAATGGGGGGACTAATGAATCCTAAGTGTTATCATGCATGGAAATCCTAGGTTAGTGAGGTTTACTATCCTAAAGGAGAAAGAAAGAAGAAGAGAAGAAGAAGAAAGAAGAAGGGGGAAGTAAGGCCTAAGCCCAACAATCACAAGGTTAGAACAAATAACAATAAGAAGAGAAGAGATAAGATTTGGAGATGTGGGAATCACATCCACACCTCTCACTTACCTAAGCCCCTGAAAAGGTTAGTAACACAAGTATAAAAGCAATACAACATGAACATAATGCCATACCAACACCATACAACCAGAAGTGAATTCATACACATAAATGTCAAATGCAAACACAAGTCACAAGAATGAGAAGAGAATCACACAACTCAAAGTGGAACCACATGAATCACTATGGCAAAATAAAACAAACATGAGAAGCTGCAAATCAAAATGAAAAAATCACAACCCCAAGGTACAAGACCAGAACCCTAATCATGTTAGAAGAGTGCCTAAGAAGCACAAGAGATGAGGAGATGAGGCACACAAAGTCAAGCAATTACATTATGAGAAGAAAGAAACAAAATAAGTGAGGTGGATATACATAAGAGTGAATGAGCTTCAAGAACAACCAAACACAAACTCCTCAAGGTACAAACCAAAACTCAAGATCAGAGAGGTCTCCATATTCTAATAAGACTCTAAACAAGTTGAAGAAGTTGGCACAAGTGCCCTTCTAAACTAAGGAATGAACAAATGATCAAAAAGAAGCAAAATGGGACAAGTCAAGAACAAAAATTCAAATCAAATCACATGAGCATTCAAAAATTACACAACCTTGCACAAGTGATCTTCAAACATACCAAAACAACATGCCAAAAGGAGGGAGAAAGAATCAAAAGCTTGATCATTCAAAAGAGGGTTCAAACATGGCTTAGGGTTAAATGGCTTCACTCACAAGTTAGACACCAAAATTAATTAACCAAGATCCTAAAAATCAGAACAAAAATCACCGATAAACTACACCTTATCATGAATCCAGAGCAAAAAGAATCAACCAAAAATTCAAAATAATGATCAATATAGAAAATGGACAAGTCAACATGCTTCAAAAATGAAATAAAATGAATTAATTAAAAGGAACAATTAATTTTCACGTGTCAAATAAAAAAAAATGAAAAAAAATAATACAAAAATTAGAGAAAACTCAAACAATCATTCATGAATTATTTTAGAATTTTTTGAAACTTAAAACTATTTTTAAAAATTAAAAACCAAACTGAAAATAAAATGAAAACAAAAAAAAGAAATAAAAATGAAGAATGAGCCAGGAGGTGCTAATAGGAATGGATTCCAGTTCAAAATCAATGGGCCTCAAAGACAGGGGGTGGGAATAGCACTCAAGCCCACTGGATCCTGCACAGGTTCACAATATTTATGATGGAAATTCAAGTAATTCAGCAAAATATAAGGGCCATTAGATCAGATACACGCCTCAGATTGGTCCACTCATTAAACTAGGTCAACACCTTAATTGGTTGGAGGTGAGGGAGCATGCTATTTATGGTGAGGTGAAAAACACATGGCATTAAATCAGAAAACATAAACACGTGAGAGAGAGGTGGTCTTATTTATGTGGTGGCAGCATGAGGGACGTCCAGATCTTGAATCCTACGGCCAAGAGGTCATCTTCTCCAATTGAAATCTGATCAACATATTCCAGAATCCGGTGACCGGAGCTAGGGCTCCGGCACCGGAAAACACAGACCAAGAACAAATCATAATAAAAATAACTCAAACACTCCAGATTAGACAATTAGGGCACGCTGAATCCAGGTGGTGGTGGTGCTAATGACCTTAGTTATATCAAGTTCAGGTCTAGCAATCTCTGCAGCAATGTAGTGTAAGTCATGGGAATTGCCTCAAGCACCCTATTAGCCGGACGAGCTTGTCTTGGCTGATAAGGCCTTTGTTGATAGTTGTTACGTTGTGGCTGCTGTTGTTGTGGTTGAGTCTGTACCTGCTGCATAGGACTGGAAGGGATAGTGACAGCTGCCACTTGCTCATATGATCTTCTATATCCTCGGCCCCGTCCTCGGCCAAACACAGCATTGGTTTCACCTTCCCTCCTTCTCGGGGGTCCGCTGAAAGCTTTTCTTACGCCATTCAAACTGCTCGTACTTGTATCCTGAATCTTTCCCATCTTTAGCAGAGTCTCGACCCTCTCTCCGGCTATTACTATATCATTGAACTTGGTAGCCGAACAAGACGCCAATCTTTCGATAAACACTCCTTGCAATGTTCCCATGAACATATCAGCCATCTCATTCTCCATCAATGGTGGTTGTACTCTGGCAGCGAGCTGACGCCACCTTTGAGCATACTCTTTAAACCCCTCCTTAGCAGTTTGAGACATGTTTTGCAATTAAGTGTTATTTGGAGCCATGTCCAAATTGTACTGGTATTTCTTCACGAAAGCCTCTTCCAGGTCCTTTCAGCTCTTAATGTTGACTCTACTTAGCTTCATATACCATTCCAAGGAGGCCCCAACCAGGCTGTCCTGGAAATAGTACATCCATAGCTTTTCATCTTCAGTATGGGCATCAATCCTCCCTACAAAGGACTGGAGGTGAGTCTTTGGACACGCTGTGCCGTTGTACTTCTCGAAAGTTGGGACCTTGAACTTGTAAGGGATTCTAACCCCTGGAACCAATCCCAAGTCAGTAATGTCGAACCCTAGGGAGTTCTGAGATTGAATAGCCCTGATCTGTTCAACCATCTCTTCAAATTTCCTGTTCATTTCAGCCCCCTGGCCTTCAGTTTCGTCCAGCAAAGTGAATTGTTCGTCTTGACCGTCCATCTGTACATTGTTCAGTCCATCATTAATAATGGTAACCCCTGGCTGGGCTACAGGGATTTCAACTTGACGCGCGCCCGCACCGTTACGATTACCTCCATCAGCAGTACCGTTGTTCCTGGCTTGACTATTTTCAACCAACTCACGCAGACGTTCCTGATTCTGACCCATTCCTGCCATAAGGGTCATAAAATTGTCCATCCTCAGTCTCAAGTCAGCTAAATCAGCCTGCATTTGATCAATGACTCTTTCTCTGTTGACTCTTGTGGGATATCTGTGTACGATCGGCTGTTCTCGAACCTTTCTGGGAGCTATAGTGCCTGAAACAACATAAACGTTAGAAACTGAAGCACTACCTGCAAAACAAAGAAACACGTTATATGTATGCAATGCAACTGCTCATGTTTCCAAATTTTAGGCATTTGTATGTCCCAGTTCTGGTATTTGCTCCAGACAGCCACTTTGAGTATTAACTTTCAGACTTTCTCTTTGAAGAGTGTTCAGATATTAGCAGTTTCGGACAAACAAGCCTTGCATATTCAGAAATGATAATTTGCATATTAACACTGTATATCATGGACAACCCACTGCCAGCCAAAAGTTAGAGCACCAACAACAATATTCCCCAAAGGGTTACAAGTCATTACATGAATAAAAGACAAAAGAATAAAGCAAAACTCCTACAATAAGCCTGTAGGTAGTGTGAACCAAAATAAATAAACTAAACTAAAGACCCAGGCTCTTCTGCAGCCACCTCTGCTCTGTTCTTCTTCACACCTGCTCTCAGCTTGAGCTCTTCAATTTCCTTTAGTGCCTCCTCCAAGGCTATCTGGCTTTGTGCCAACTGGTGAGTCTTTTCCCTTCGTATGTTGTGGACTTGCTCCACCTCTTCTTTCTTGAAGGCCATTTGCACCTCGAAAAACTCTTCTTTTTATTTAAACTTCTTTTGCTCTTCCTCCCTTTGGCCTTGCAACCAAACAACGGACTGATGAGCTTCCTTGAGAGTTTTCAAAGTCTTTTTGCGTTTCGCTTCTCTTTTTGCCTCCATCAGACCCAATCTTTGAAAGTGAGCTTCCCTTCCAGCAAAGTCTTTCTCTTTAGCTTCCAAGGAGGATTGCATCTTCTGCAGCTTTCCATCTGCTTCCTTTTTGGCCCGGTTGGCAAGATGATACAGGTTAACCATTTCAGCATTCTCCACTCAGACTTCATGCATCTGAGCTTCCAATTTCTTATACTCTTCAAGGGAGACATTACTCTGGCATGGCACTTCTTTGGGATAAAGTGGAGCTTCTACTGAGAACGACATGAGAACCTCTTCTACATGTTTTTGCAACCATGTAGCAAAAGGAGGATACATCTTGGGATCTACTCTGCCAAAGTCTTTCTTACCCTTTCTCATCCTGTGAGCCCAAGCCTGAGACGCTTGCATAACTAATTCTTTGTTTCCCTCCACAGGAAAATACAAAGACTCAGCAAATTCTTCCATCTGTGGTGGATCTCTCAAAGGATAACCAAATTGCTTCCTGGCTAATGTTGGATGATAACTGATCACACCCTTCCTTCCTAGCAAAGGCACTCCAGCAAATCTTCCACAACTGACCAGCAACTCTTTTCCCAGCAGATCTCTATCATATCCCCAAGCTATATCCTCAGCAGTTAGCCCCATCAAACTTCCAGACCATCTCCACTCATCTCTCATCTCCTTGAAAGCACCTGATTTTGGCAATTGCCTGGCAAACCACTCAGCAAACAATGAAGCACAACAACCCACTAGTCCACTTCTACCTTTCTCATTCCGGTAGTGAACGTTGTAGTAGAAATCTTCCAACAGAGTTGGCACAGGATTGCCTTTAGCAAAGATAGATATCACTTCCAAGCTCACAAATTCTTTCTCCCCCGGGAACAAGCTAGACCCATACACCATCAAGGACATCACATCACCAAAATCCCCCCATGTACCCTCTTTGGCATACTCCTAAGCCTCTGGTATAAGCACCCTCCAAGGGAGTCCTTTGCCTTCACTGTCCTTCAGAGCCTTCTTGACTGTAGCAGCTGGTAAACGATAGACCTTGGCTATGTGTTCTTCCTTAAGCACCACCTCAGACCCATAGAAAGGCAAGGTATCTCTGACTGGAACACCCAAAATACTGGAAATCTCCTCCAAGGTAGGAGCCAAGATGTAATCTGGAAACACAAAGCACCGCAGCAGGGGATCATAAAACTGAAGCAAGGTGTGCAAGCTGTCCTTCTGGTCTGCAGTGGGTTTGTCCACATACTTCAAAATCTGGCCATATCTCTTTCTGAAATTTCCCAAGACTTGGTCATTCATCAAACCTGCTAATTTCTGAACACTCCTGACTTCAGGTTGAAGAAAAGTATAGTGAACATTCTTTTTCCTTGTAATTCTTTTGACTTCTGCCATCCGGAGATAAGATTACCAGAACTGGGAGCTGACTATGAACAATAACCTGAAAAATGGAAACATAAACAGTCAATGCAAGAATGATGCAATGCAAATGCAATGCAGGCATATGATCAATCTGGGACCATCTGGATACTGGACACTGAACATAAGGACCCTCTGAACAGCTGAAAACCAAAATCCTCTGAGTCACAACCCTCTGATAGAAATTTTCAGAACCATAGTACCAAGAAAACCAGAACATCAGAACCATAAGACCAAATCTCAACAAGGACCACTGATAATGAGGGTATGTAGAGGCCAAGGGTTCCTGCAAACCTGTAAACCCCTCCCAATCTCACTGGTATGCTCCGGGTCAGACATCACGGACTCTCAAAGCCGAATAGCAATAATACTTTCACCATTTCCGAGAAATGGCTCATGACCAGATCAGGGAATAGGTTTGGCATTATATACTACACAGGGAGGCTTCAGATGAGTCAGGGAAAACAAGGTCATCCTATGTAAGTCCCAGGTGGGCCCTCGGATGCGAATGGGTTTGCCATAAAATATGGTCTACCACTGTCATCACTAGAGAGGGATATTTCCACAAGGTTCTCAATGATCGGTCCCCAGCTGCACATAACTGTCAAGGTTATGAATTGAGAGAGGAAGATCCCCAAATCAAGACATTTCCAAGACGGTCGCAAATCTGGGCGTGGAACTCACTACTACCCCCATCACAAGATCTCATGAGGCCAAAGTGGAACCACTCTAAGTCCTAGGGTGCACTCGAGCCGTGGTAATGAGCTCATCTCTCAGGAACAGTATCACCCAAACCCACCAAACAGAAGATCCAGTCCAAACAGTCCAGAATATAATATGATGCAGAAAATAAATACGGAAAACTGTAAATAAAGCTGTAAATAAACAACAGTAAAATACAACACACAACATCAAACAATCAACACCCAAAGAAACAGAAACAAACAAGCGCTAGGAGAGACTCTCAAGGGAACCAGAGATACTATGGTTAGGAAGTTCCCAACAGAGTCGCCAGCTGTCGCTCCCCGGATTTCCATCCTAGTACAAACGCGAAAGTGGCGCGGAAAAGAATAGAGTCGCCAGCCAGACATTTTTATCCCGAAGGAACGGGAATGGTAATGCTGCACAAACCAGAAGAAAAGAAGAGGAAGGACACGGGTCCTGCGAACCAAAGAGACTGAGTTCGGGAGTCGGTTACAACCTGGGAAGGTATTAGCACCCAGATCGTCCGCCGTACTCGACGGGATCCATGCTTGCAAAGAAATCAGTTTCAAAGGGTGAAGAAATGAAAGTTGCTGCAAAAGAAAAGGAACTGGAACTGGAAAAGGAATTGAAAAAAGGAACTGAAAAAGAAATGAAAAGGAAAAATGTAGGGAAAATAAAGATTGTGCTCGAACGGGCCCTACCCCGTTGCCTACGTACCTCATCTGGACAATGAGGATCAGATTCGCCGTAGTTCCCCTAACTAGGGGTGAAAAAGATTGCTTGTGTCTTAAGGCTTGAACTACCTATGTCAATGCTCAGGTGTTGCAGGCTCGGACGACGAGTGCGTAACCGTCTTGCAAAATGACAAGTAAGAGCAAGTTCGCGGACAGAGTGAAGGAGGTGAGAAAAGAATTCCCGAAGGAGAGACGCTTATTGTTTGTTTGTGTTTTCAGAAGCTTTTATGAGTGTGTCACAAGAAAGTGAACTCGAGCTCTTTTCCATGGAATGTGCACTTGTCACTACATTCCAAGATGGAATAATAGAACAAGCATACTCAAGTAAGGAGAAGATCCCCAAAACTTGAATCCAGAGATTAGGGCCTAAGCTCACTAACTCATTAACTTATTAAGTGTTTTTGGTATTTACAATGAAGAAGTGTGTTTTATGATTTTCTTGGTGAAGATGATATCCTGATCAGACTTGTACATCACAAGACAAGCTTGTACTATCCCAAGATGGGAAAACTACAAGTGTCTCATGGGATAAGGCTATTGCTCAAGGTATCACTTCAAACTTTATTAAGTGTCTTCTTTAGAGTTTTGATATGAGAAGAGAAGAGAAACCAAAAGGTACACAAAGGTAAGAGTCTAATGGGGGGACTAATGAATCCTAAGTGTTATCATGCATGGAAATCCTAGGTTAGTGAGGTTTACTATCCTAAAGGAGAAAGAAAGAAGAAGAGAAGAAGAAGAAAGAAGAAGGGGGAAGTAAGGCCTAAGCCCAACAATCACAAGGTTAGAACAAATAACAATAAGAAGAGAAGAGATAAGATTTGGAGATGTGGGAATCACATCCACACCTCTCACTTACCTAAGCCCCTGAAAAGGTTAGTAACACAAGTATAAAAGCAATACAACATGAACATAATGCCATACCAACACCATACAACCAGAAGTGAATTCATACACATAAATGTCAAATGCAAACACAAGTCACAAGAATGAGAAGAGAATCACACAACTCAAAGTGGAACCACATGAATCACTATGGCAAAATAAAACAAACATGAGAAGCTGCAAATCAAAATGAAAAAATCACAACCCCAAGGTACAAGACCAGAACCCTAATCATGTTAGAAGAGTGCCTAAGAAGCACACGAGATGAGGAGATGAGGCACACAAAGTCAAGCAATTACATTATGAGAAGAAAGAAACAAAATAAGTGAGGTGGATATACATAAGAGTGAATGAGCTTCAAGAACAACCAAACACAAACTCCTCAAGGTACAAACCAAAACTCAAGATCAGAGAGGTCTCCATATTCTAATAAGACTCTAAACAAGTTGAAGAAGTTGGCACAAGTGCCCTTCTAAACTAAGGAATGAACAAATGATCAAAAAGAAGCAAAATGGGACAAGTCAAGAACAAAAATTCAAATCAAATCACATGAGCATTCAAAAATTACACAACCTTGCACAAGTGATCTTCAAACATACCAAAACAACATGCCAAAAGGAGGGAGAAAGAATCAAAAGCTTGATCATTCAAAAGAGGGTTCAAACATGGCTTAGGGTTAAATGGCTTCACTCACAAGTTAGACACCAAAATTAATTAACCAAGATCCTAAAAATCAGAACAAAAATCACCGATAAACTACACCTTATCATGAATCCAGAGCAAAAAGAATCAACCAAAAATTCAAAATAATGATCAATATAGAAAATGGACAAGTCAACATGCTTCAAAAATGAAATAAAATGAATTAATTAAAAGGAACAATTAATTTTCACGTGTCAAATAAAAAAAAATGAAAAAAAATAATACAAAAATTAGAGAAAACTCAAACAATCATTCATGAATTATTTTAGAATTTTTTGAAACTTAAAACTATTTTTAAAAATTAAAAACCAAACTGAAAATAAAATGAAAACAAAAAAAAGAAATAAAAATGAAGAATGAGCCAGGAGGTGCTAATAGGAATGGATTCCAGTTCAAAATCAATGGGCCTCAAAGACAGGGGGTGGGAATAGCACTCAAGCCCACTGGATCCTGCACAGGTTCACAATATTTATGATGGAAATTCAAGTAATTCAGCAAAATATAAGGGCCATTAGATCAGATACACGCCTCAGATTGGTCCACTCATTAAACTAGGTCAACACCTTAATTGGTTGGAGGTGAGGGAGCATGCTATTTATGGTGAGGTGAAAAACACATGGCATTAAATCAGAAAACATAAACACGTGAGAGAGAGGTGGTCTTATTTATGTGGTGGCAGCATGAGGGACGTCCAGATCTTGAATCCTACGGCCAAGAGGTCATCTTCTCCAATTGAAATCTGATCAACATATTCCAGAATCCGGTGACCGGAGCTAGGGCTCCGGCACCGGAAAACACAGACCAAGAACAAATCATAATAAAAATAACTCAAACACTCCAGATTAGACAATTAGGGCACGCTGAATCCAAATATGGCATTCAAATTCACAATGGATCACTGAATCAAACAGATCGAAGCAAAACAGATCTAACCTTAAAACTTCAAATCATCAATACAACTTCAATTCTCAAGCATTTTCAAAATCAAACATCACAGAATCATCAACATACTTCACAGATCATAATGCATACATCAAAAACAAGTTTGAGATCCATGGATTCAGAAGATTACCTGAACTTGCAGAGCACGAAATAGGTCAAGACAAGCCTCTAAACACTGCAGATCTACCTCTTCTAACCTCTCCTTGCAAAATAAATGCAAGAGAAAGCTTGAATTGCTCTGGATATTGAAGTTGGAGATCAACTGCACTTGAATGGCACCACTTGAAACTTGAGCTTCAGCTTAAACTAATGGTGGATTAATGTTCCTTAAGCCTCAAGGATTCAGAATATGTGATTTGTTTGTGAAAAGAGTGAGAGAATAAGGAGATTCGAAAGAAAATGCTCTTGGTGCAAAAACTTTGGAATGATGAAATATGATGGATCTAGCCTGAAATAAAACCCTAGTTTTCTTTTATATGACTCCAAGATGCAACGCTCCGTACGCGAACTTGCTCCTACTTGTCACTTTGCAAGACAGTTACGCACTCGTCGTCCGAGCCTGCAACACCTGAGCATTGGCATAGGCAGTTCAAGCCTTAGTTCACAAGCAATTTCTTTGCCACCCCTAGTTAGGGGAACTACGGCGTCTCTGATCCTCATTGTCCTGATGAGGTACGTAGGCAGCGGGGTAGGGCCCGTTCGAGCACAATCTTTATTTTCCCTACATTTTTCTCTTTGTTTCTTATTTCGGTTCTTTTCTCAGTATCTTTTCCAGTTCATTTTCTTTTCTTTTGCTGCAGCCTTCATACCCTCACCCTTTGAAACATTTTCTTTTGCAAAGCGTGGATCCCGTCGGGTACGACGGACGATCTGGGTGCTAATACCTTCCCAGGTTGTAACCAACTCCCGAGCTCAGTCTCTTTGGTTCGCAGGACATGTGTCCTTCCTCCTCTTTCTTCTGGTTTGTGCAGCATTACCATTCCCTTTCTCCGGGATAAAAATGCCTGGCTGGCGACTCTATTCTTTTTCCGCGCCACTTTCGCGTTTGTACCAGGATGGAAATCCGGGGAGCGACACCGACCAATGTTTAGCAGTTAGCACGTGAACTAAGTACTTGTTCATTAAAAGACATAAATTAAACAACCGTAGTTCCATGAACTACAAATCTCTGACTTTTCCATTGCATAAGGGAATACATAGGCACATAGATTTTAACCATTGGCAATCACCCTAATAATAAAACTAATCATTTCTCCATAACAAATAACAATAATTAAAAAATACTCTTTCCCATAAATAAACAATCTTAGAAAACTTTTACCAATAGAAGAAGACAATGACATAAGTTAACATTTAATCGAAGGATAAACTAAGAGGTTCCCGTTTAGTACAACGAACGTAAGAGGTGCTAATACCTTCCTCTTGCGTAACCGACTCCCAAACTTAGAATTTGGTTCCGATGACCGTTTCCTTATCCTTTAGGTTTTATTGATATTTACCTTTTCCATTCATTTAGGAATAAATTAAATTCGGTGGCAACTCTGTTGTATTTTTTTGTGTATATCGTAAGGATCGTATTTTTCGAGGCACGACACCTGGCGACTCTGCTGGGGACAAAGTCAATTTGAGAGAGAGAGAGAGAGAGAGAGATAGTCTAGCCTAACTTAGCTAACTTTGCATTTGAATATTGCCTTGTTTTATTTGTCTTCTTTATGTTCACTATTTTTGTCATGATTGTTTGTTTATTTGTTCTTTAATTGCTTTCTCTCATATTATATATGCTCATATATGTCTCTTGGATCTTGGGATGATATCACAAGTAAATCTCTACAATTGAGCTTTGGAAAAAGAAGAGGGAACACCTAAGTTTAGATTTATAAGTAATTAGTGTTAGTCTCCAAGTACTCGCTCCTTGCGAGCCTAGCATGAAAGCTTCCCCCGAGGGTAGACCTATTCGTAGATCTTGTTGTAACATAACTAGCCTGTTGCATGACTTGATTCATGAAGGGTATGTGACTCTGGGACCCACTCTTAGAACCAATTTCTATATCGATAGTTGTGTAGTGTTAGTCTTTGAGGGCTCGCCCCTTGTGAGCCTAACATGAGAACTCTGCTCAAGGTAGACCTTATTGTTATTATCGTCATAATAAAACTAGCATATGCCAAGACGTTAGTACGATTAGCGTCCGTGACTTTGAGTACCTTTAATCCAACACCATGAAACTATCCCATGAGTGGGCTTCATAGGTAAAAGAATCTAGAACTCTCCCTTTAGAGCCTACCTACTAAGAGGTTTGGAGTTACTTGTGTCACCCCAGATCCAAACATCCATGCATCATAAGCATCATCTATAAATAAGGTCTCCAAGGAACTAAAGGATGGTTATTGCAAACATCGCAAATTTTACCATGGATAAACTTCAATTTTGAAATCACTTTTGAAAAAGCTTTTTCCATTTTTTGATGTTAGCAATTGATTCTTGATTTCCTTGAAACCATTTACATACATTGTATCCATGCATATACCATCACATTTTGCACTTGTAAATGTAAATAAGAACTCACATGTGTCTTTCCTCTGTTGTAAAACCGCATCATACTTGGGTCAGTCGTCAAGGGAAGATGGGCAAACTTGAACAAGAAAATAGGGAGCTCCGAAAAGAGATAACTACTTTGAAGGCTGATATAGGATGTCTTATTACTCTAGTTGAAACCTTAGTAGCCGCTCAAGCCAATCCTCATATGGGAGAAGAAGAGGTGATAAATGTCCTATTGAAGACTCTAAGTTTATTCTTCCTCGAGAAGATAACCACTACACATTGTGATCTTGCTAAATTGGCGAATAAAGGAAAAATTCTAGGAGAAGGTGTCCAACAGGAAGGTCTATCTATAAACATTGGTTCTTCTAGTGGTTTCAAGAAGTCCAGAAGAAAGCTTCCCGAAAACCAGAATCAGGATGATGTCACTTTTCCTCTTAGGAAGTATAGAAGGTCTCATTTTAAATTTAATCATCAGCATGTTAACGCTGTTATCAACTTATCACCAGTACTACCTTCACCATATCGACCATAATTCTAATAGCGACCTCAACAGCCTAATCAACATGCCCATAACTAAAGGAAGGATGAGTTTGATGCTATTCCGATGCTTTATGCTAAGTTGTATCCTATCCTAGCGCATAAGGGGTTGGTCAAGGCGAAGGCGCCACCTGCTATCCCTAAGAGTCATATGTGGTACTTCAATGTCAATTATTTTTGTACATTTCATCAAGGTGCACCTGGACACGACATTGAAGATTGTTTTAGTCACAAGAAGAAAGTGAAAAAGCTGGTCCAAGAGGGTATTTTGTCCTTTAAGGTGTGTGATCCCAAAGTTCAAGTCAGTTTGTTGCTAGAACATGGAGCAGGTTCCTATTGTACACATGTTTGATTGATATGAATATTAAGAATGTTCTTTAAGAATATGTCTTTTCAAATGTTTAGTTCATTTATTGCAATTTCATATGTAATTTTCTTTGGTTGCCAATGCATTTGCTTTTTCATGTAAGAACTTATGGGTTTTGAATGATTAATGCAATGAGTATGTTTGTCTTAAAGTAATCCATTCGTATTCACTCATAAATTTCTTTTTCTGTTTTATAATTCCAATGCATTCCAATTTCTTGCCTAGGCAGATAATTGGAGGGAGGATGACAAAATTAAAACACAAATTCTCTAGTTGAATGATTTTGAATAAAACCCTAATGAGGATGTACACGCATTGTTTCAAATCCCCAAACACTAGAGAGATAAGGAGTTAATCCCTAGTCAACCACTTCGAGCCTAAAAGTAGGAGTTTCTTTCGAATCTAAACCTTTATGCTTAACCTGGGGCCGGGTAGTTGTCCAGTTAACTTATCTACACACTCAAGTTAGAAGATGAAACATCTCATCTGGGAATCCACTACAACTATTGACTTGGAAGTGACAACTTCCATCCTTCCAAAGATTAAAAAAAAAGAAAAAAAAAGAGAAAAAGGAAAAGAGAAGCCCGCTAAGTCGAATACCAAAAAATGAGACTTAGGCAAAATTAGGGATCAAATAGAGAAATTAAGTCAAGAGAGGTCGTCAATCCTCAACTTCAAATAAAAAAAGATTTAGTGACAATCATACCAAAGTCAAAGGGTCACTGATATCCATGAAGAACAAATAAGATGAATTCCATTTCAAGCGAACCTTGGATCATCATCTTCACATCTACACCATCAAGACGAATGTATGTGTCTATTTAGCTGAATGTAGGATTGGAGAACATCATGGAGAATGAGTGGATACTAAATAAACTTTAGGCCTTTATCCTTTGTTTCATAAAACGTGAACTGAACCACTTTACAACCTTCAAAAGACCTAATTGAAGTAGGGTTTATTTCGAAAGCATACTCAATGAGATAATGTTTCCTAACTCCTATAAGTTATGTTCAAAATTTGTGTTGGCTTTGTAAGAGAAAATTAATATCATATCCTAGCTAGTGATTCAATCAAAGACTAATGTGATAATATTTTAAATAAAAAAACAAAAAAAACTTTAAGACGAACATGTGTGTTGCATTAGCAGTCTCAACATTAACATTTGTTTGCTTGCTAACATTGCTTGATATCATAGAAGCTTACGTATGAGTGTACCAATGACTGATCTTAATCTTTTGAGGTTTGAAACTCTGGTGAGTAAATGGACAAGCATTTCAAAGAACGATCTTACCCAAAGGCATGTTACCTAAAGAATTCATTAAGCATGGTCAAGTTATTTTCCCAGCTTTTTCCTTCACATTCTGATCATCCCTAAAGACAAGTTTGAAGACTCAATTATGCCAAATACAGTCAATCTGAGGCAGTCACGTCAAGATTTGACAAATATCTCCAAGAGTTTGAAGACATTGGGGCCTTTTGGATGCCAAGTTCTTCTATAAAATCTTCTTCAGATGATTTCTTCTCATGAACAATCTAATTTGGGGCATTCGAGAATTGAAGTTTATGTTTATCCATTCATAAGAGTCGTTGTTCATTTGTGATGATCACCATGAAGTCCGTTAATGCAGAATCAAACGTTTCCCTAAGCAGAGTGTTTTTGTGATCTACCTTGCAAGCATCTCCAGATGATGGGTCATTACGCCAAGTTGTTGTGATGCGTTGGGTGTATGACTCGATAGTTTCTGGTGGATATCTTTTAATACTTAGTGCTCCCCAGTGAGGTAATAAGCTTAGTATCCCCAATTAAGCCTTGATGTAAGTTTCTCCAGCTGAATGCGATTCTCTTCTGTTGCTCCCGGGATTTTCATCCTAGTACAAACGCGAAAGTGGCGCGGAAAAGGTAGAGTCGCTAGCCAAACATTTTTATCCCGAGGGAATGGGAAAGGTAATGTTGCACAAACCTGAGGAAGAAGGAAAGGACAAGGCCTTTCGAACCAAAGATCTGGGTTCGGGAGTCAGTTACGACCTGAGAAGGTATTAGCACCCCAGATCGTTCGTCGTACCCGACGGGATCCACGCTTGCTTGTTTTGTTTTAAAGGGTGAGAAATAAAGGTGTTGCGGAATAAATGAACTGCTACTGGAACTGGAACTGAAGATAAGAAAGGGAATTGGAAAAGAGAGAAGAAGAAAGGGGAAATTTAGGGAAAATAAAGAATGTGCTCGAACGGGCCCTACCCCGCTGCCTACGTACCTCATCGGGAAAATGAGGATCAGAGTCGACGTAGTTCGCCTAACTAAGCGGGAACTTTATTTGTGTTTTTTACAGCTTGAACTGCGTATGTCTATGCTCAGGTGTTGCAGGCTCGTGTGGTACGAGTGCGTTTACCGTCATGCATGCGAGACAAGTCGTCGCGAGTTCGCGTTGTGAGTGAATGGGATGAGAAAGAGAAGTTCCAGCAGGATAGTCGCTTATTATTGGTTTTTGTCTTTTAAGAGAAGTGTTTTGAATTTGTTTGTTTTTTTGAAACCACCCCTTGACGAGACTTGTACATCATGATAGACAAGCTTACACCACTCCAAGATGGAATGAGTGCAAGTGCCTCATGGAATAAGGCTATACAAAAGGAATCCTTTCATTTATTTGTTAAGTGTTTTTGGATTTTGTTTGAAGATGAGAAAGAATGACTCAAGTTGCAAAAGGACAAACTAAGGGACTAAGACACAACCCTAAGTTTATTTGTTTATTTACAAGAGATCCTATGGTTAATGAGGTATTCTAAACCTAATGAAGAAAAGGAATGAAGTAATTCTTACCTCAATCTTCCCCCCTACAAAACAAAAGTTAGCATGACAATGCATATTGAAAGTAAAATTAAAGCATGAAAGCGATTAAGTACCATAAACATCCTAGAATGGAACTAGGGTTCAAAATAAGACCTAAGTCTAAAGGTGAAGGTACCTAAAGGTTACATGACTTCTAAAGTCATTAGCTACATGCTATAGGTCCCTAAGTATTCTAGGATACCTCACAAGATCAAACTATGTCAAACTATGTACAAAAAGTTCACCTAAGTTCACATGAATGCAAATTAGGGCTTATGGATGAAGTATGAATGCATATGGCATACAAGCATGAATTAATACATGAAATGAACATCAAAGTCAGTAGTGAACTCTTATGAATGTGTATGAATGAATATACCATAATGGATGCAAAGGTCTAGCATATGGAGCAAGGAGAAGAATACATGAGAAGAAATGAAGTAAACATCGCATAAGATCACAAATGATGCAAGTTAAAGATGAATGGCATGTGAATATGCATGAAATGATTATGGGTAAGTAGAATACAATGTATGAGATGCCATTATAATGCATGGATAGGCATTAATTATTCCCACATAATTCATGTTAACAATTAGAGGAGAAGAGAAGCTAGTTTCAAGTTAAACATGTTCAAGTAATTATGCACTTTAAAACACCAAAACAAATCAAATGAGTATGGTTCAAAAAGTGACCTATAACTGGAATTAAGGACCTAAAAGTGACCTATAATTAACTCCTAAAAGTTACCAAAAAGTATTCCAAGCAAATGGCATGGATGCCTTCCTATCATTTTGGTTATGGAGCGAATAGACACATGAATCAACCTATGATCTAGGTGACATGGAAAAATAGAAAAAAGGCTTTAAAAATTATGAAATTAAATACCTGAAATGATATAGTCATTATCTGATATGGTCTAAAATTATTTCACAAAATTATGCACCAAAGTGCCAAAACAATTCCTTGATGATTGGTATAGCAAGACATGATCGCCGAAAAACACCTCCACAAAGTGGATCAAAAAAGGGCATCTAAAATTATGAAAAAAATGCCTAAAGAGCATCATAATGTCACAAATTATAGTGATTAATCACACAAAAAAATAGGTCTCACACCTATGGGGAAAAATGTTTTCGGTCCCTTATGTCAAAACCCTTCATTTTGGGACAACTTGTGATCTAAAATCCAAATTAATTATTAAAACCACCCAAATCTGGAATAAAAAAATATGAAAAATTAATTAAGAGGATAAGGATCACTCATGAATTTTTCTAGAATTTATCCCACCTAAGACTATTTTTAATAATTGCGACGAAACAGGCAAAAAAGTGGATTTTGAGGGGAAGTGAAAGAAAGCGATCCTAATGGTTCGTAGCCTAATCCCTAAGTTCCGAAATCGATACATATCATCAAAAATCACAAATAAATCCAATGCCTCAGGTGGGAGGGCTCAATATGCACCTTAAGTTATATGATCCTAAGTCGCATACAACTAGAATGGTGCATTAAAGTAGAGAATCAAGATTACTTACTTGGTCGAAGTGCCGATTCTTTCACATAAAAGAAATCCAAAAAAACTTCAAGCCAAGCCTTGTAATCTCCCATGAGCAAAATAAATGCTCATCTTCCATAATTACTTTGTGAAGATCCCCCATAATCGAAACAAAAACAACGGCACAAAATATCATTTGAATCCAAAGGTATCCCACAAATAAAGTGGAATACCAACCAAACGACCATCGTTAAGATCTTTGCGAGAACCTTGCATGAACTCAACAAACGCATTAGAAACCAAAAAGAGGTGCAACCGGAAGTTGCACCTATGCCTCACAACTCAAAATCAAGTAGAAATATGAATATACGAGTCATGGATATGCATTGAAATTTACGTTTCAAAACGGGGCAGCACTTATGCTCTAACATAAACAACATGCAAACTCAAACCGGAATCGAACAAATTTACATGCAATGAATGGCAAATGATCAACAAACATAAGTACAAGTCAAAACAAGATCAATGCATCAAAATCGCACCAAACCGAACTTAAAAAGCCTTAAAACGAAAAAACGCGTCAAAAATCACCGACTCGTAATTGAACGAAAATCACATGGTAACTTGCAAACGTGCCAACGGATTCAAATATGCAGTCGGGTTTGAAAATTCCGCTCGGAAGTGATACTTTTTGGCTAATTTCATCGGCTGGCAGTAGCAAAATAGCCGGGTTTTTCCCCCCTCCAAAATCGACTATAAAGTTCACAAATGGCTCCGGAATAATCAACAAAGTCAATTTACACTATTCACATTCGCGAAAATGAGCTACGGTTAGGAAGTTACGACCAAAACATATTCTCGACACGCGATACATTAACAACATCAACAATTAAGCCTCAACCTATCCTATTTCAAATTTGCATATTGAAACAACAATGAATTTAAAAGTCAAGAACTTCAATCAATATCAAGTCACAATAATTAACTCTCTTAAGAATTTTGTCAAACACCTAACATGCATCGATTATTCTATGTCAATTTTAACAATCATTTCCAATTATGCACAACAATTATTAGGATCAATTAATCAAGCATCAATCAACAACCACATCAAGAATCAAAGCACATAATCTCCACAATATTAATTCAACTTAAAAATTCAATTCAAGAAACAATGCAACAATTATTCATGAATTAAAGTTTAAGAAGCTTACAGAATGAAGAATCGATGAAGAAATTGCGAATCCGAAGGAAGTGAGACGTGATCGTGAACGGAGGATAGGGGGAGAGGTCGTGTGGCTACCGGCGGCGGAAGATGGTGGCCGCACGGTGGTGAAGTTGACCGGAGGTGGTGGTTCGTGGCGGCTCGACTACCGAAAGCTTGATCGGAATTGTTGTGTTCTTGAGTTCTTGATGAAGTTGTTGTTGTGTTCTTGAGAAAGAGTTGAGAGAATGAACTTTGATCATTTAGAGAGAGTTTGTGAGAGGTTTTTGGTGTTTGTAAATTATGATTGAAGTTATGAGACAAATTGTGGGTCAAAAGAATATATAGTGGAGCGTAAAATGAAAGGCAAAAGGTAGAATTTCGGCTTAAGTGTAAATAACAATATCTTCGGCAAGAAATTTCGACTCTGAGCCTTCCACAACATCGTCCGCCTCTGAATCATGGTTGCAACGCAAAAATAACGGACGTCATACAATCAAAATCGAGTGCGATCGATACGTTTAAGCTGCAAGACGTCACTGAATAAGTTGTTTTTTCGGCTTATTTGGTGTTCGCTACTAAAAAATGTGACGAGGTTAACCTCTTCGGAGCATAATCTAGACTCGACTTTGTCAGCAAAGTTGTAGATCTATGAGTCAGTGACCTGGTGTTAAAATGTAAGCTCAACCGGACAAACGACGAGGGAGATATGAATTTTCTCGTGAAACCACTTTCAGTTTTGTGAAATAAACCAAAAGGACAATCTTTGGAGCACTTTTCGAACTCACATTTGTCTTTGAACTTTAAGAGAATAAAATTTGTGAACCAACGCTTCAAGAATGGGTGAAATCCGATGAAAATTGACTGATTTATGAATTTTACAAAATCTGACAGACAATGCACTACATCAAAGAACCTTACTGGTAATTCGCATTTTCGAGATCCTTCCACTCGGACCTAACCCAAACTGAATTCACATAATGAAGATAACATCTAAACGGAATTTTAGGCACCGAAACAACATAAATTCAATGAACGAGCCAAGAGTTATGAATTTTTTAGTGTTCAAAACTCACCGGTTCAGCACTGTTTTTCACTATGTCGACTCTAAAGACTCGCACATTCTGAGATCTTCTTCAAAGAATTAGTTCTCGGCCAAAATCCAAAAGTTGGAAAGGATATCAAGACGGAACATTTGGCATATGAATCTCTCAGACATGTTGATCCAATCAGAAGTTACGAACTCTTAAATAACGCTAGCACAGTTAATCGGCGAAACCGAAATTTCAAAAACAAATAATTCCCGCCATTTTCCTTGATGAATTGGCCTCCGAGCCGAACAAAAAAGTTGTAGAGAATACCGAAACAGTCTAAAATATTGAGTTTCAAGCCAAAATGAGTTTCCGAGCATAAGTTACAACTTTTGCAAACTGCACCATACAACTGATATTCTGCTTAAACTCCTCTGAATCAACCGAGAACTTTTGGTTTCTTCTGAGTTTCTTGTGCACGTGTCGCATGAAGAAATAAAGGCCAGTCGCAACCTGTGAAAGCTCAAATGGAGATGTGTATTCATGTATGTTTATGATGCAATTGTGATCTAAATGCAATGCAATGTATGAAAGGATATGCTAAATGGCATGAAAATGAGAGGGCAAATTTTGGGGTGTTACAGCTGCCCCTATTCAATCATCTGCAGACCTGAATGGATAATTGCAATAGCTTTTAGACGTTCAAGGTATGGAGGGATTGAATACTCGAATAAACCGGAAAATTTGCACTATGTGGGTAATAAAATATGCTGGGAAGAATGTCATTCTTGAATGACAACTCAAAAATGTGATTTTCGGATCAAACACAAAACCATCCTCGAATGGAAACGCAATGTTATACTGGCCTCAGTCGATAACCAAAAACACAAAGACTGACCTCAGACAGACTTTGCAAAAGAGACAAACTGACCTCAATCAATAAACTCAAAATGGTCTATCATCCTCGAATGATAGCCACAACAACAAGACCAACCTCATAAGGACTTGAAGAAAAGAATGCCATCCTCGAATGACGATTCTCAAAAGATCCTCGGATCTAACATGAAACCATCCTCGAATGGAGACGCAATGGTATACCGGCCTCAGTCGATAACCAAAAACACAAAGACTGACCTCAGACAAACTTTGCAAAAGAGACAAACTGACCTCAATCAATAAGCTCAAAATGGTCTATCATCCTCGAATAATAGCCACAACAACAAGACCAACCTCAGAAGGACTTGAAGAAAAGAATGCCATCCTCGAATGACGATTCTCAAAAGATCCTCGGATCTAACACGAAACCATCCTCGAATGGAGACGCAATGGTATACCGGCCTCAGTCGATAACCAAAAAACAAAAAGAAGTGATTGAGTACTCGAACAAAATCTGGGAATTTGAACTCGGTGGATAATAGAAATGCCATCTGCCCATTTATTTATTTATATAATTTTTTTTTGTTTTGACCTATGAACAAGTAGCAGAAATAGAACCAGGTGGAATAGGATCATTGCAATAACCTGCAATGTGACTGCTGAACGAATCAAGCCACAACGAAGGCGCCTGTTGGTGAAATAGGGCTTAACGAGACCATTAGCGAAACATAAACTCATCAATGTGACTGCTGGGCAGGACCAAGCCACAAAGAAAACACGCGACTGCTGGGCAGGACCAAGCCACGGAAGGTGCCTGTTGGCGAAACAGGGCTTAACGAGACCATTAGCGGAATGGGACTCAACAATATGACTGCTGGGCAGGACCAAACCATAAAGAAAACACGTGACTGCTGGGCAGGACCAAGCCACGGAAGGTGCCTGTTGGCGAAACAGGGCTTAACGAGACCATTAGCGGAATGGAACTCAACAATATGACTGTTGGGCAGGACCAAGCCATAAAGAAAAATACGCGACTGCTGGGCAGAACCAAGCCACGGAAGGTGCCTATTGGCGAAACAGGGCTTAACGAGACCATTAGCGGAATGGAACTCAACAATGTGACTGCTGGGCAGGACCAAGCCACAAAGAAAACACGCGACTTCTGGGCAGGACCAAGCCACGGAAGGTGCCTGTTGGTGAAATAGGGCTTAACGAGACCATTAGCGGAATGGGACTCAACAATATGACTGCTGGGCAGGACCAAGCCATAAAGAAAACACGCGACTGCTGGGCAGGACCAAGCCACGGAAGGTGCCTGTTGGCGAAACAAGGCTTAACGAGACCATTAGCAGAATGGAACTCAACAATATGACTGTTGGGCAGGACCAAGCCATAAAGAAAAATACGCGACTGCTGGGCAGGACAAGGCCACGAAAGGTGCCTGTTGGCGAAACAGGGCTTGACGAGACCATTAGCGGAATGAAACTCAACAATGTGACTGCTGGGCAGGACCAAGCCACAAAGAAAACACGCGACTTCTGGGCATGACCAAGCCACGGAAGGTGCCTGTTGGTGAAATAGGGCTTAACGAGACCATTAGCGGAATGGGACTCAACAATATGACTGCTGGGCAGGACCAAGCCATAAAGAAAACACGCGACTGCTGGGCAGGACCAAGCCACGGAAGGTGCCTGTTGGCGAAACAAGGCTTAACGAGACCATTAGCAGAATGGAACTCAACAATATGACTGTTGGGCAGGACCAAGCCATAAAGAAAAATACGCGACTGTTGGGCAGGACAAGGCCACGGAAGGTGCCTGTTGGCGAAACAGGGCTTGACGAGACCATTAGCGGAATGGAACTCAACAATGTGACTGCTGGGCAGGACCAAGCCACAAAGAAAAAAACAACATTGACTTGGAAAGACAAAGGAGAGAAGCAAAATCAATCGATTTACGACTCAAATAAGATCAATCGATCTAACCGGGAAATGGTATCAACCGATTCAACCTGAAAAAACGAGAATGTAATATCATCCAATTTACGACTCAAAGAGAAGTAATATCAACCGATTTACAACTCAAATAAGATCAACTGATCCAACCAGGAAATGGTATCAATCGATCCATAACCCGGAAAAAACGAGAACATAATATCATCTGATTTACTACTCGAAGAGAAGTAATATCGACCGATTTACAACTCAAATAAAAATCAACCGATCTAACTAGGAAATGGCATCAACCGATCCCTAGCCAAGAAAATGAAGCCATCGTACTGAGACGAGACCAAAAAGAACGAGATCATTGTACTTAAATGGTAACCCGACATGAAACCGCTGTACTGAAACGGGGACGCGAAACAAATGAGACTGTTGTACTGAAACAAGACCCAAAGACGAGACTATTGTACTTAAATGGAGACTCGAAAGGAAAAGGATCGTTGCACTTAAACGAGAGCTCGAGACGCGACCGTTGTTCTTAAACAAAGACGCAAAAAATGAGATTGTTGTACTAAAACAAGACTCAACTAGGGATAATAAACAAGACTTGGTAGAAATAACCACATTGGGAAATGAAGTTGCATTCTGTGGGGAATACTTCAGTCTGATTGGAGATGTAACGTTTCGGGCGTTTGCGCAAGGTACCACAACTAGCTTATGCTTCATATGCATATGTTTGAATTTTTCTATGGCGTAATGCTCCATAATGATGGAAATGCTACGCTTTGGAGGATGCAAATGTAATGATGATTACTAAATGCAAATGCAAAGAGATCTCCTGATAAGGAGACTGCAAGTATCCCAAATGGCTTGACTGGGAAGCACTAGTGATCACTGCATTGATCTAGTTAATCTCCGTGAGAGGAAACAACTCTGCGGGGAACGTTGTTAATGATACACCGACTCTGAATAGCCGCCACTGCCAAAAATAAATTGGACTTTGAGATTAGAGAGCCAAGACCCTGCTGGAGATGGACCCTTCTTGAACTTTGGTGGGGAAGTGAAGACCTCCTGATTTGGCTGGGAACCATAGGCATGGCACTACTGAGGGAGCAAACTACTGGGGAGGAATGACACTCCTTGTACTGCTGGGGATTGCCCCTGTATCAAAGGGAAGTCTCTGCTTGGGGAGGACACCAACTTTCTGTTGCCTTGCTAAGGGAGATTTCAACTTCCACCTCTACTAGGGATGACAGATAATATCAAATGAGAATAACTCCTATTGCAAATAAAAACTTTGGTCGTCTCTTGTTGAGAATGAGAGTTAAGAAGGGTCTCATGTTAGGGATGATAGAATACAATCTCATGCTGGGGATGAGATGGTGATGATACCATTTGGCTCAGGAAGCAACTTTCTCCTTGTCGCTCCGCTGGAGACGAGATGGTCTAATGAGACTTGCTAAGAAATTCTGATCAATGAAGCCTGCTGATGAAACAACTCTTGAAGTACTGTGCTGACAATGGCTTTGCTTTCAGCCTCTAGGTTGGTAGGTTTCCAACTAATCATGAGTGAACAATAGTTCTTTGCAATTTTCAACTCACCTCAGATTAAGGTCAATCGGAAGAAAATGTCTCAAGAGGATTTTACAGAAAACATGGCATACAAAATTCCTCAGTGTCTTCAAACTCTTGGAGAGATTCGTTGGATCTCGAAATAACTGCCCCAGACTGCAGGGTCTGTGCAAGAATTTTCCTCGCGAGGATTCATGAAAAACCTCATATCACTGTGAGATAGTGTGCCCTAGTATTTTGAACCTTGGGTAGGTGCTTCTGATTAACCGTCTTGAGGAGAAAGTAACTTCTAGTGCTCTTGGGGTGGCGTGCCCCAGAACGAGCTTTGAAGTGATCACCTCTGACTGACCGTGCTTTGAAGAAAACACCCAGACCAACTGTTCTTTGAGAGATTGGATCTCGAAGTAATTGCCCCAGTTTGGCTAAAATTTGAACGCATGCCTCAGACTAATGGCTCTTTGAGAGATTCGAATCTCGAAGTGATTGCCCCAGTTTGGATGAACTTTAGAGAGATTGCTCGATGTGATTGCCCCAGATTAGTTGGCTCTTACCACGACATTTGGGAAAGTCTCCACTCAATGGAGTTTCTTGGAAAAGTGCATCTCGATAGATTATCCTTCGGAAGTTTCAGACTTCTCAACTTGGCAAGATTAAGCTTCTGGACTGAAGTTTCATATGTGAATTTTTATGATGCCCAACAAATATATGCAAGCAGAAAATGTTTATTCTAAGAATGAAAATTCTAATGCAACACACATGTTAATCTTGAAGTTTTACTGAAAAAGATGTCGCAAACCTTTATGAGCGAATCACTGGTTAAGATACGACATTAATTTTTTTGAATAATAGAAAGCATGCACATGCAACACCAACTAAGATCTTTCAACACCACTCATAGGAGTCAGGAACGCAGTCTCGTGGTAGTATGCTCTCAAAAACAACCCTGTTTCAGTTAGGACTTTTGAGGGTTGTATCGTGGCCTGGTTCACGGTTATAGAAAAAAAGGATATAGGCTCGAAATTTATTTGTGCCCACCCCTCTTCGTGATGTTCTCCATTCCTATGTTCAGCTAGCTTTCACAAGTGCTCATCTCCCAAAAGGGGTTTTGTGATGATTAAGGAACCAATTACTCTAACAGTTTAAGCACCAATCAGATTGTTGTTTGGAGTCAGTCATCCCTTCGTCTTTCGTGTCTGTATCACACGACTTTGTTCTTGTTCAAGGATCTTTCTGGTGTAATCCTTTCCGTCTTTCGCTTTTGCATTATTTTTCTTATCCCTAACTTTTGCCTAGACTGATTCTTGTGAATCTTTGATTGTGAAGTCCAGCGGGATGCCCTAATTTTTGCCTAAGTCGCTTGTTTTCAAGTTTTGACTTAGCGGGCTTTCTCATCATTTTTTTAATTCTTTTTTTGAACAAATCGTGTGACACTGTTTTCCTTGATTGCTTTCAAAGGGTCGTGACTGTCTCACTTCTTGGTTGTTAAGGGATAACCATTGTGGCCTCCGGTCTTTGGACCTCTTTTCCGGGATAACCATTGTGGTTTCTGGTCATGGGACCTCTTGATTTGGTACAACGAAAGGTAATGGATCCTCAGATTTGCACTGCTTTTTGAAATTTGAACGCTCGGTCAAACTAACTGACGCCTACCCTGCCCCTGGGTTAAATGCAAGGGTTTTTTCATGCGAAAGGAAACTCCTACTTCAAGGCTCAAATGGGTTGGCGAGGGTCTATCTCCCTTATATCTCCAGTGTTTAGGATTTGAAACAATGCCTGTACATCGTCAACAGGGTCTTTCTCAAAAGCACACAATTAGAGCTTTTGCGTTTTCATTTCGTCGTCCTCACTGATAGAGTTTAAGCACAACAGTTGGTATTGCAATGCACATACACAAAATCATGAGTGAATACGAATGGATTACTTCAAGAAAAACATGTGCATTTTATTATGGTTATCATTAAAAAACAAATAAGTTTCATGCATGCATAAAAATGTTTAAACAAACATTATAAACTACAAATGAAAATGCAGTAAAGAAGCTAAACATTGCCGTCATTGAGGAGACTTGACTCCGTCTGGACTTATCGCTTCTGAAGATGCCCTTACAAACTGGGAGGTCAATTTGATGAGGAGACTTCAATATCTGGGCATACTTTTTGGCATGATGACCTTTGAGTCGATCAAATCTTGAACCTTGTGCCTGAACGCATGACAGTTGTCAAATGGTATGCCTAAATGCCCCTGAGTGGTACTTGCATCTAGCATTCCCACCGTGGTTGCCATTATTGAGGAGGCCTGACTCTGTCTGGATTTATTGCTCTCGGAGACTTTCAACAGTCAGCAGTCTGGATGTTCATTCCATTACAGTTTTGTATCATATTCCCACTTTTACCTGGTGCGAATACAATAGTCTTGAAGTCAATCGGATTCAGGTTCTTGTATTTACCTCTGCCACTGAAAGACTTGCAATCTTCAATTAAAAAGGCCAGGTGCCCCAGAATGGTAATCATACTTGGAATTGAAACCCCAAAGGAAGCTTTGTCGGAGATGATCCTGATGCAGCTAGCTCAACCAATTTGAATCTGGGCAAATGAGGAAACTTGTTGCGCGTACGACCTCGGAATATGATCAAACTTCTTCTCAAGCTTCTATGGCTTTTACCCATATGCTCTTCCCCTAGGATTCTCCTGGGTAGTTGAGGTTGGATGCTGACAATCGACATCTAGAGGGAAGAGGTTAATAAAGTTAATAAATAAGGTTTCTCAGAAAGATCTTGCACGATCTCCTGCCTACATATCTCCATTGACCAATGGAGAATCAGAGCAGCGTAGTTCCCCTCACTAGGGATGAAAATAGCTTCGTTCAAAATTTCCATAACCAAACTCATCTGAGTCTTCATCTGGTTGACTTCCTCTTTCAGCAGTTTCTGAGTCTGAAATAAAGCTTGTACCTCTGCCCTGAATGGCCTCAGTTGGGTCTTCCTTTCGGTTACCTCCGCCCGGAGTTGCTTCAAATATATACTTTGATGACTGTGATTCAAGTTGTCCATTCTGATAAGAAATCAAGTCAGGAAAAGAATCTGTCTCTAAACACCTGTCAAGAATGCAAGGATGTATGCAAATGCCATGTTCAATTATTTCTGAGGAATCTATCTGCTTTGATTCAAGTTTTGATACAGAAAAATCCAACAACATGATTCAGATATGTGATCCTCAGAAATAACTAAACATGTGTGATGGAATGCTATGATTTCATGTATGCAACAGGCATGTGATCAATAGTCTGATGTTGGTGTTGAGCAGTGAACCAACTGTCTGTATATAACCATAATAACAACACCATCTCTGTATAGAACTCCATAACTGAGAACCCAATAACTGTAGAATTGGTTCACATAATAGAATAGTCATTGATGGTGTTGAAGTTGAACAACGAGCCAAGCGTCTATGGAGAGTCACAATATCAAGGTCACAATGGTATCACAGTAACAATTTCTCTGAATAGAAATCCCGAATCTCAAAACCAGTGAACCATAGAACACTGAACAATACTGACAATGTGGGTATGTTGAAGTTTAGGGTTCCTGCAAACCTGTAAACCCCTCCCAATCTCACGGGTGTGCTACTCGGGTCAACATCACGGACTCTCAAAGCCGAATAGCAATAATACGTTCACCATTTCCGAGAAATGGATCATGACCAAATCAGGGAATCGATTTGGCTTTATGTACTACTCAGGGAGGCCTCAGCTGAGTCCAAGGAAACAAGCATCCCTCATAAGTCTTCAGCTTCAAGCACTGAATCGAGAAACAATAGTACATTCATCCCGAAGGGTACAATACTATCGTCATACGAACAGTTTGCCTTGACTGGATTCCTATGAGAGAACCAGGCCATCCTATGCGAGTTCCCAGTGGGCCCTCGGATGCGAGTGGGTTTGCCAACAAATGTGGTCTTCCACTATCATCATTGGAGAGGGATGTTTCCACAAAGGTTCTCAATGATCGGTCCCTTGACTGCAGATAACTATCAAGGTAGCGTATAACCCAGAAAGATTCCGGTATCAATACATTCCCGAGAAGGTCGCAAGTCAAGGTGTGGAACTCACTACTACTAACATAGCAAGATGCCATGAAGCCAAAATGGAACCACTCTAAGTCCTAGGGTGCACTCGAGCCCCGGTTACGAGCTCATCTCACAGTAAGCCCATCCCACATAAAAAATGAAAACCATCACAGCCAGACAATCCAATATAATATGATGCATGGAAAATAAATACTGAAAGCAGTAAATAAATGCGGTAAAGTAAAGTTGTAAAGTAAAAGTTGTAAATGAAAACAGTAAAGCTAAACTAAAGCACATATATGCAAACAGATAAACACCCAAAGAAACAAAACCAAACAGGCGCTAGGATTGACTCTACAAGGGAAACCAGAGATTCTGGGTTCGGTCCCCAGCAGAGTCGCCAACTGTCGCTCCCGGGATTTTCATCCTAGTACAAACGCGAAAGTGGCGCGGAAAAGGTAGAGTCGCCAGCCAGACATTTTTATCCCGAAGGAATGGGAAAGATAATGTTGCACAAACCTGAGGAAGAAGGAAAGGACAAGGCCTTGCGAACCAAAGATCTGGGTTCGGGAGTCGGTTACGACCTGGGAAGGTATTAGCACCCCAGATCGTCCGTCGTACCCGACGGGATCCACGCTTGCTTGTTTTGTTTCAAAGGGTGAGAAATAAAGGTGTTGCTGAATAAATGAACTGCTACTGGAACTGGAACTGAAGATAAGAAAGGGAATTGGAAAAGAGAGAAGAAGAAAGGGGAAATGTAGGGAAAATAAAGAATGTGCTCGAACGGGCCCTACTCCACTGCCTACGTACCTCATCGGGAAAATGAGGATCAGAGTCGACGTAGTTCGCCTAACTAAGCGGGAACTGTGTTTGTCTTTTTTACAGCTTGAACTGCGTATGTCTATGCTCAGGTGTTGCAGGCTCGTCTGGTACGAGTGCGTTTACCGTCATGCATGCGAGACAAGTCGTCGCGAGTTCGCGTTGTGAGTGAATGGGATGAGAAAGAGAAGTTCCCGCAGGATAGTCGCTTATTATTGGTTTTTGTCTTTTAAGAGAAGTGTTTTGAATTTGTTTGTTTTTTGAAACAACCCCTTGATGAGACTTGTACATCATGATAGACAAGCTTACACCACTCCAAGATGGAATGAGTGCAAGTGCCTCATGGAATAAGGCTATACACAAGGAATCCTTTCATTTATTTGTTAAGTGTTTTTGGATTTTGTTTGAAGATGAGAAAGAATGACTCAAGTTGCAAAAGGACAAACTAAGGGACTAAGACACAACCCTAAGTTTATTTGTTTATTTATAAGAGATACTATGGTTAATGAGGTATTCTAAACCTAATGAAGAAAAGGAAAAGAAGAAAAGAGAGTTAGAAACTAACTTACTTCTAAGGAAGTTAAGTTGGTTCTAAAGAACAAAAGGGGAACCTATGAACAAAGCACAAAGTGCTAAGGCAAAGAAAATTAAAATGCGTAAGAGATAGGAATGAAGTAATTCTTACCTCAATCTTCCCCCCTACAAAACAAAAGTTAGCATGACAATGCATATTGAAAGTAAAATTAAAGCATGAAAGCGATTAAGTACCATAAACATCCTAGAATGGAACTAGGGTTCAAAATAAGACCTAAGTCTAAAGGTGAAGGTACCTAAAGGTTACATGACTTCTAAAGTCATTAGCTACATGCTATAGGTCCCTAAGTATTCTAGGATACCTCACAAGATCAAACTATGTCAAACTATGTACAAAAAGTTCACCTAAGTTCACATGAATGCAAATTAGGGCTTATGGATGAAGTATGAATGCATATGGCTTACAAGCATGAATTAATACATGGAATGAACATAAAAGTCAGTAGTGAATTCTTATGAATGTGGATGAATGAATATACCATAATGGATGCAAAGGTCTAGCATATGGAGCAAGGAGAAGAATACATGAGAAGAAATGAAGTAAACATCGCATAAGATCACAAATGATGCAAGTTAAAGATGAATGGCATGTGAATATGCATGAAATGATTATGGGTAAGTAGAATACAATGTATGAGATGCCATTAGAATGCATGGATAGGCATTAATTATTCCCACATAATTCATGTTAACAATTAGAGGAGAAGAGAAGCTAGTTTCAAGTTAAACATGTTCAAGTAATTATGCACTTTAAAACACCAAAAAAAATCAAATGAGTATGGTTCAAAAAGTGACCTATAACTGGAATTAAGGACCTAAAAGTGACCTATAATTAACTCCTAAAAGTTACCAAAAAGTATTCCAAGCAAATGGCATGAATGCCTTCCTATCATTTAGGTTATGGAGCGAATAGACACATGAATCAACCTATGATCTAGGTGACATGGAAAAATAGAAAAAAGGCTTTAAAAATTATGAAATTAAATCCCTGGAATGATATAGTCATTATATGACATGGTCTAAAATTATTTCACAAAATTATGCACCAAAGTGCCAAAACAATTCCTTGATGATTGGTATAGCAAGGCATGATCGCCGAAAAACACCTCCACAAAGTGGATCAAAAAAGGGCATCTAAAATTATGAAAAAAATTACTAAAGAGCATCATAATGTCACAAATTATAGTGATTAATCACACACAAAAAATAGGTCTCACACCTATGGGGAAAAATGTTTTCGGTCCCTTATGTCAAAACCCTTCATTTTGGGACAACTTGTGATCTAAAATCCAAATTAATTATTAAAACCACCCAAATCTGGAATAAAAAAATATGAAAAATTAATTAAGAGGATAAGGATCACTCATGAATGTTTCTATAATTTATCCCACCTAAAACTATTTTTAATAATTGCGACGAAACAGGCAAAAAAGTTGATTTTGAGGGGAAGTGAAAGAAAGCGATCCTAATGGTTCGTAACCTAATCCCTAAGTTCCGAAATCGATACATATCATCAAAAATCACAAATAAATCCAATGTCTCAGGTGGGAGGGCTCAATATGCACCTTAAGTTATATGATCCTAAGTCACATACAACTAGAATGGTGCATTAAAGTAGAGAATCGAGATTACTTACTTGGTCGAAGTGCCGATTCTTTCACATAAAAGAAATCCAAAAAAACTTCAAGCCAAGCCTTGTAATCTCCCATGAGCAAAATAAATGCTCATCTTCCATAATTGCTTTGTGAAGATCCCCCATAATCGAAACAAAAACAACGGCACAAAATATCATTTGAATCCAAAGGTATCCCACAAATAAAGTGGAATACCAACCAAACGACCATCGTTAAGATCTTTGCGAGAACCATACATGAACTCAACAAACGCATTAGAAACCAAAAAGAGGTGCAACCGGAAGTTGCACCTATGCCTCACAACTCAAAATCAAGTAGAAATATGAATATACGAGTCATGAACATGCATTGAAATTTACGTTTCAAAACGGGGCATCACTTATGCTCTAACATAAACAACATGCAAACTCAAACCGGAATCGAACAAATTTACATGCAATGAATGACAAATGATCAACAAACATAAGTACAAGTCAAAACAAGATCAATGCATCAAAATCGCACCAAACCGAACTTAAAAAGTCTTAAAACGAAAAAACGCGTCAAAAATCACCGACTCGGAATTGAACGAAAATCGCATGGTAACTTGCAAACGTGCCAACGGATTCAAATATGCAGTCGGTTTTTGAAAATTCCGCTCGGAAGTGATACCTTTTGGCCAATTTCATCGGCTGACAGTAGCAAAATAGCCGAAAAAAATTGTCCGAAATCGACTAAAAAGTTCACCAATGGCTCCGGAATAATCAACAAAGTCAATTTACACTATTCACATTCGCGAAAACGCGCTACGGTTAGGAAGTTACGACCAAAACATATTTTTGACACGCGATACATTAACAACATCAACAATTAAGCCTCAACCTATCCTATTTCAAATTTGCACATTGAAACAAGCATGAATTTAAAAGTCAAGCACTTCAATCAATATCAAGTCACAATAATTAACTCTCTAAAGAATTTTGTCAAACACCTAACATGCATCGATTATTCTATGTCAATTTTAACAATCATTTCCAATTATGCACAACAATTATTATGATCAATTAATCAAGCATCAATCAACAACCACATCAAGAATCAATGCACATAATCTCCACAATATTAATTCAACTTAAAAATTCAATTCAAGAAACAATGCAACAATTATTCATGAATTAAAGTTTAAGAAGCTTACCGAATGAAGAATCGACGAAGAAATTATGAATCCGAAGGAAGTGAGACGTGATCGTGAATAGAGGATAGGGGGAGAGGTCGTGTGGCTACCGGCGGCGGAAGATGGTGGCCGCACGGTGGTGAAGTTGACCGGAGGTGGTGGTTCGTGGCGGCTCGGCTACCGGAAGCTTGATCGGAATTGTTGTGTTCTTGAGTTCTTGATGAAGTTGTTGTGTTCTTGAGAAAGAGTTGAGAGAATGAACTTTGATCATTTAGAGAGAGTTTGTGAGAGTTTTTTGGTGTTTGTAAATTATGATTGGTTATGAGACAAATTGTGGGTCAAAAGAATATATAGTGGAGTGTAAAATGAAAGGCAAAAGGTAGAATTTCGGCTTAAGTGAAACGACATCAATTCGATGAATGAGTCAAGAGTTATGAATTTTTTAGTGTTCAAAATTCACCGGTTCTGCACTGTTTTTCACTATGTCGACTCTAAAGACTCGCACATTCTGAGATCTTCTTCAAAGAATTAGTTCTCGGCCAAAATCCAAAAGTTGGAAAGGATATCAAGACGAAACTTTTGGCATATGAATCTCTCAGACATGTTGACCCAATCAGAAGTTACGAACTCTTGAATACCGCTAGCACAGTTAATCGGCGAAACCGAAATTTCAAAAACAAATAATTCCCGCCATTTTCCTTGATGAATTGGCCTCAAAGCCGAATACAAAAGTTGTAGAAAATACCGAAACAGTCTAAACTATTGAGTTTCAAGCCAAAATGAGTTTCCGAGCATAAGTTACAACTTTTGCAAACTGCACCATAAAACTGATATTCTGCTTAAACTCCTCTGAATCAACCGAGAACTTTTGGTTTCTTCTGAGATTCTTGTGCACGTGCCGCATGAAGAAATAAAGGCCAGTCGCAACCTGTGAAAGCTCAAATGGAGATGTATATTCATGTATGTTTATGATGCAATTGTGATCTAAATGCATTGCAATGTATGAAAGGATATGCTAAATGGCATGAAAATGAGAGGGCAAATTTTGGGGTGTTACATCTTCCTCAGTGGAATACAAATTTACTTCATTCTAAGGAAAATAGAGTTTGTTTAGTTATTTCCTTTGATGGATACTAAAGTTAGAAGATTATATGGATTTATCCCCAAGTGAATTATCTTTCTCTCCTCATAAAGACTTGAGCCTTATATCAGGACTTTGTTCCATTGATGGCTCTCTTTGTCCTATCTCCAGTGTTATTTCCATCTTGTTGGGACTGGTTGGGTACCTAGTTGTATTGTGATGTTTATTTCATCACCAGTTTATCTCTTGTTTTTTTGTCTGTTTGTTAGTATAAACATACCACACATTTATACATACATCATGCATAGCTGAATTCATATTCATGTCTATTTTGCATTCATTGATAATGCTTATTCACTTTGGCTATGTTTATCCCCAAGTAATAGGTTTCCTTCCTTTAATAGAGTTGTCAGCCTTAAGGAGAAAGTGTATATCCTTTCTAATTCCCCACTGAGTTTTACCCTCGTGGAAGATTTTTGCTTCAGTTTTCCTTCCCACATTTGGATAGGATGAATCCCGAGTTGAATTCATTCCTCATGGGTTAGTGTCTTATTTGACAATTTATTTCCATCTTGTTCCTGGATTGAACTCAGGCTTTGGCAATTTCAAGGATTTAATCTCCAGATGGAAAATGCATTTATTTTGCACCTTTGAATACTTTGTCTCCCATGGAATAATATGTTAAAGGTTCCCCATTGAAGAAAAACTTTGTTCTCCAACAGTGTTGTTGCAACATTCTCTTGGAGTACTTATACTTGACAATAAATGGCGTATTTCCAAATCGCGTAGAGAAGTTTGAGTGTGGAGTTTGTTTTTGTCATATAGCATATCTCAGAAGAAGGGAAGTATGCTGAAGTTATTTTTTCTATCAAATGATGTCTCTCCAGACATGACCCACAAAGTAGTTTGAGTGTGAAGTTTGTTTTCGTCATATAGCATCTCAGAAGAAAGGAAGTATGATGAAGTTATTTTTTCTGTCAAACGGCGTCTCTCCGAACATGACCCACATAATAGTTTGAATGTGAAGTTTGTTTTCGTCATAGAACATCTCTCAGAAGAAGGGAAGTATGATGAAGTTGTTTTCATCATATGGCATCTCTCAGAAGGAGGGACGTATGATGAAGTTATTTTTCTATCAAATGGTGTCTCCCTAGTTTAATGGAGAAGTTTGGTATAAAGTTATTTTCCAGCAAATGTCATCTCTCTAGTTTATCCTCAACAAAGAAGTTTGTTGTGAATCCTCAATTTCCGTCAAATGGTGCCTCTCCAAACATGACCAGCAGAGAAGTTTGAGTGTAAAGTTGCTTTCATCTTATAATATCTTTATGAGGAAGTCTTGATGAGAAGTATGATGAAGAAATGATTGTCTCTCCGGAAGATTCCGTCAGATAAATCTATCTCAATGTTAATTGCAGCCAATGTTTATTACCCAGTAAGTCCATTACCTTTGCTTAGGCTACCATATCCTTGGTAGTAATCATCCTGTAATTTATAGTTACATCCATTAAGTAACCCTCGGCAGAAGGTGTTTCTTTTTATTTTTTGGCAAGTCTCGGCATAAGATTTCCGGTCTACCTCAGTAGAACGTATTTACCTTTTATGATCTCAACAGTAGCATCCTTAGTTAAATCTCAATAGAAGTTTTCCCAACAAAACCTCGACAACAGGTGTGTTCTTAGTTAATCCTCGACAGTAGGAATTTCATACTATACCTCGACAACAGGTATTTTGTAATACCCATATACAAAAGACATACATAAAGCATATTTTTCATATATAATATTAGAAATTTGGTACTGAAATACAAATAAGTTCTTAACAACACATTGTATAAGTATAGCCACTACATCATAAGGTACTAAACAAGGCTATAAAATAATACAAGATGTTCAAACTACAAAAATATCTAAGAACTAGATCCGAAGATCTCAAAATCCACAGTGGAAGACAAAGCCATCAACTAGTAGGGATAATCAAGTCGCCTTATCCTTACCCTTAACGGAACCTGAAGTACCTGAAATAACAACATCAACATGGGGTGAGATAAAACATCTCAGTGGGTTCTGATCGGTGATTTCCAGTTATTATTTCAAGACATGTTAGTTGTTGTATTTCTATGTTTTTGTGCGTTTTCGAATCTTATGTTTAGATTATTTTGTGTTATTTCGTTATGTGGCAAGGATGTTACACGTGATCTTTTATAGAGTTGGTGCGTTTAATTTAGTTGCTTTTAGTGTATTTTCAGGCAGATATCAAGTCGGTGATCAGATACGAAGGAAACGAAGATCCGGGTGCGAAGAAACGGAGAAAGAAGGGGTCCAGAAGCCTGACACGGGTGCCCGTGTCACCTGACACGGCCTGTGTCAGGATGGCTATGCAAAATGAGAAGAATCCAGCATTATGACACGGGTTCCCGTGTCACATGACACGGCCCGTGTCATAGGTCCCCATTTGAAGGCACGTGTGTAGAGTCCAGCAGCATGACACGGGTGCCCGTGTCCCACGACACGGCCCATGTCATGGCACCTGAATGCAAGATTTTTCTTTTGGTCTCTTGTGCTGAGGGCATTTTGGACGTTTCACATGAAATTTTGAAATCTGATACATTAGGTTGATCTGAACCAGAAAAAAACACTTTTGAATATTGGGAATTATCACGCAAGGGAAAACGAAGGATTTTAGAGGAGGAGTCGGATCGATCAAACGCGGAAGCAATTGACGATCCAATCAATCCTTTTTATATTGTAATGTTTCTTTTCCTTATGTATGTGATTTTCATTGTTTGGATTATGAGTGGCTAAACCCCCCAATGCTAGGGGGGTGTCCCTGAGTTATTTGTAATGACATTGAACTTAATTTTATGAATTTCACTGCTTCTATCTTCATTGTTTTGATTGATCGATTTTATTGTAAGAAAAATCAATATTGGAAAATTGGATTTTTAATCATCGGTTAGCAGATTGTAGGAATGCACTGTTAACATTTTTCAATTAAAACCTTTTATCGTATATCACCAAGGAATTGGGATATCATATTTAACCGTAAAAACTTTCGATATACAAATGCTTGGTATTCATTCTATACGATCAAGGAATTGGGGTATAGTAGGAATACCAAAGGGTTTTCTTTAAAAGAACTTTGGAAAACCATTGTAATAAGGCGATAATGATTTAGTTGCAGTGATATTTTAACGATTGTAAACAAATAGTCATTATAAGAATTTCTCGTACACCCTCCCTAGCATAATTCTCATATTTGTCATCCTTAATATTATTTTCCTAGATTTTATGTTTACAAGTCTTTTTAGAAAATATAAACAAACCCTTATAAAATTTTGTTCAACTTGAAATAGTAAGCAACTTAATTTGATACGCAGTCCTTGAGATCGATATTCGGGGAATTTCCCTAAGATTACTACAGTGGGCAAAAATAATACACTTGCTATTTTCCCATCAAGTTTTTGGCGCTGTTGCCGGGGACTGTCAAAAATTAAGTTAATTTTCTTATTTCAATTGAAATTTTGTTGCTCTGCGACTAAAATTTTATTGTATTCTCTGTTTATTATTTTAGTGTTATTGAAATTTTGTTATCTAACTTGTGTCTAACTGTTTATGCAAGGTCAGACCTCAGCTAAGTTTTCCTTTGACGCAGAACCAGAAAGAGCTTTACACGAGAGACGCCGCAAGGAAAGATTTGATAGACTGGCAGATACTGGTTCAAGCGTCCCGAATCAGGAAATGGAGGACGATATATCTGTGCACTTTGAGCATAGTGACTCTGACTCAAACAGGGAGACAAATCCAGGATTTGATAACATGGCAGGAAACCAACCTCCTGTAGAAAGGTTGTTAGGTGATTATGGAGGGGCTAATTCCCAGTCTAACCGAATGAATATTGTTAACCAACCGGTGAATGTTGCTCACTTCCAGTTACATCCGTCCACCATTCACCAGTAGGAGAGGAAACCTTTCGCTGGAAGAATCAATAAGGATGCCACAAGCATCTTCAGAGATTCCTGACTTCCACTACATCTTTGAAGATTGAAGGTCATTCTGAGGAAGCAAAAAGACTTGTGATGTTTCCTTTTACACTTACTGATGATGCAGAAGAATGGTTCTACTCACTACCAGCTGCTAGTATCATGACTTGGCTAGAGATGGAAACAACATTCCTCAACGAATATTGTCCTGCTTCAGTTTTCATCCAGAAGAGATACAATATTGTCAATTTTAAACAAAAAGAGGGTGAATCACTTGGAGATGTATATAAAAGATTCAAAAGGTGTTTGACCACGTGTCCTACTCATAATATGTACGCGACCGAGCAAATGCAAAACTTTGTGAATGGGTTGCGACTCAAGACAAAACAGCTTATAGATACTGCTGCAGGTGGCTCAACAAACTTTTCAACAGCCACTGGTATCAAAAGAATCATAGAAGCAATTGCTGCTAATGAAAATCTTGAATTGTATGATCGCATTGTGAGTCAACCAGATGGTAAGATTGATTTAGAGCTGACAGAGCAAGTTGTGAAAATGGAAGATCAAATTGTTGCAGAAGTTGAAAGAAGGCTGAAGAAAATGAATCTTAGCACACAGACAGTGGCTCAGGTGGAACCAGTTCAAGCAGTGATTTGTGAGATTTGTTGTGGACCACACTTTGCCATGCATTGTTTGGCAACTCAAGAACAGGTTGAACAGATTAATATGTTGAGGCAGAATAATCCGTATGCCAACACGTATAATCCGGGGTGGAAAAATCACCCCAATTTCTCTTGGAAAGATCAACAAGGGAACATTCAAAAATTGGCTCAAGGCCAGCAACAATATCAGCCCCAGCAACAACAATATCAGCCCCAACAACAACAATACCAACCACCAGTTCCAAGAAAAGCTGATTGGGAAATTGCCATTGAAAAGATGGCGGCTCACAATTCTCAATTCCAAGAAGAAACAAAGAGTAACCTCAAGAATACTGGAGCCTCTATCAAGAACCTTGAGGTGCAAATGAGCCAAATTTCCCAACATCTTGTTATTCCCCAAACTCCAGGGGCTCTTCCGAGTGCAACTGTAACAAATCCAAGAGATAATCACAAAGTCAATGCAGTTACAACACGAAGAGGTAAAGATACTGAAGAGGTGAAAGACAATTCTGAGAGTGAAAATCAAATGATTGAAGTGGAACTGGAAATAAAAGAGAATGAAGTTGTTGAAGAAGAGGAAGAAGTAACCCCAGCACCGGAAATAAAAAAAAATGGTAGAACCAAAACCGGTGATCAAACTTCCTTATCCAACATGAAACAAAAAGAAAGGACAACAAAAGAAGAATTTTGAGAAATTTCTAGAGTTGTTCAAGAAGTTGGAACTGAATATTCCATTACTTGAAGCACTTGAGCAAATGCCCACCTATGCCAAATTCATGAAAGATATCATTGCTAAAAAGAAGACCTTGGGAGCTGAACCTATTATTCTAACCGAAACTTGTAGTGCTATTTTGCAGGGACTAAAGATTCCGGTGAAGAAAAAAGATAGAGGAGCTGTCACCATTCCATGCACCATCGGTGACCGGTCATTCAAGAGAGCTCTCATTGATTTGGGAGCGAGCATTAGTTTAATGCCTCTATCCATCTACAAAAAATTGGGTATTGGTGTTGTTCAAGACACTTGGATGACTCTACAGTTTGCAGACCATTTTGTGAGGCTGCCATATGGAGTAGTTCATGATGTCCTGGTGAGAGTGGACAAGTTTGTGTTTCCGGTTCATTTCGTGATTCTTGAAATGCCTAAAGATGAAGAAATTCCATTAATTTTGGGCAGACCATTCTTAGAAACTGGGAAAGTTCTGATAGATATGGAAGTGGGAACACTTACTTTGAAAGTGTATGATGAAGAGTTAAAAATTGATGTTAGGAACACTTTAAAGTATAAAGATGATGTTGGCACTAGTAGTAACATACAAGTGTTAGAACAAGTGGAAGCTAGTGAACATTTAGAGAGTGCATCCCAATTGCCACTAGAAAGGGTACTGAGTATGTCTATTTTTGAAGATGATAAGGAAGTTGAAAGTAGTGATATGGAAGTGGTAGCAATGCTTGAAACTCAACCAATCCTGAAAAGAGTTAGAATTCATCGGTGGGAAGAGCTAAGACAACCTATAATGGTTGACGAAGGTGAAGACAAGCCGAAGATATCAGAATTGAAACAACTACCTGAGAATCTCAAATATGTCTTTCTCGACACTGAAGAAAAATGTCCCGCTATTATTAGTGCTAATTTAAAAAGTGTGCAAGAGGACAAGTTGATTGGAGTTCTTAAGAAATTTAAGGGAGCAATTGGGTGGAAAATTGAAGACCTTAAAGGTATAAGTCCTACTGTGTGCATGCACAAAATACTCATGGAAGAGGATCACAAACCGGTTGTGAAGCCCCAAAGGAGATTGAACCCTATGATGAAGGAGGTTGTGAGAAAGGAAGTTGTTAAGCTATTAGATGCAAGATTGATCTATCCTATATCAGATAGTGCTTGGGTGAGCCCGGTCCATGTGGTGCCTAAAAAGGGAGGAACAACCGTAATAACTAATGAAAAAAATGAGTTGATTCCTACTAGAACTGTTACTGGATGGAGAGTTTGCATTGATTATAGAAGATTGAACTTGGCTACGAGAAAAGATCATTTTCCGTTGTTGTTCATTGACCAGATGTTGGAGAGACTAGCGGGACATGATTACTATTGTTTTTTGGATGGTTACTCCGGATACAATCAAATTGCAGTTGCACCGGAGGATCAAGAGAAGACGGCGTTTACATGTCCTTATGGCGTTTTTGCATATAGGAGGATGCCATTCGGGCTATGTAATTCCCCTGCTACATTGCAAATATGCATGGCATCCATTTTTGCTGATATGCTAGAGAAGCACATGGAAGTGTTCATGGATGATTTCTCCGTGTTCGGATCTTCATTTGATAACTGTTTAGCTAACCTTTCACTTGTTTTGCAGCGATGTCGGGAAAGTAATTTAATCCTTAACTGGGAAAAATGTCATTTCATGGTACGAGAAGGCATTGTGCTTGGTCACAAGATCTCACAAAAAGGGATCGAAGTTGATCAAGCAAAAGTGGAAGTAATCTCAAAGCTACCACCGCCGATTAACGAGAAAGGTATAAGAAGCTTCTTAGGACATGCAGGTTTTTACCGCAGGTTCATAAGAGACTTCTCGAAGATAGCCAAACCTTTAACCACTCTGTTGGTTAAGGATAAGGTTTTTGTGTTTGATAAGAAGTGCACCGATGCTTTTGAGACACTTAAAAAAGAATTAGTGTCAACACCTATTGTTATTGCTCCCAATTGGTCCCTACCCTTTGAAATTATGTGCGATGCTAGTGATATTGCGGTTGGAGCTGTATATGGGCAACGTAGGAATAAGTTGCTGCATGTTATTTATTATGCTAGTCACGTTTTGAACCCTGCACAGATTAATTACGCGACTACCGAAAAGGAGTTGTTAGCTGTGGTTTATGCCTTTGATAAATTCAGGCAATATTTGTTGGGTTCAAAAGTGATTGTTTATATTGACCATGCTTCTTTGAAATATCTTTTTGCCAAACAGGATTCAAAACCTAGGCTTTTGAGGTGGATTCTACTTCTTCAAGAATTTGATGTTGAGATTCGTGATAAAAAAGGTTGTGAGAACACTGTAGCAGATCACCTGTCGCGGATGTCACCGATCGAAGAAAATAAGGATAAACGTCCTATAAAGGATGAGTTCACAGACGAACACATCATATCTGTGATTGGTGTTCCATGGTTTGCGGATTATGCGAACTATCTGGTCGGTGGTATTATACCCGACGATTTTGACACTAACAGAAGAAAAAAGTTTGTTCATGATTGCAGGTTTTATCTGTGGGATGATCCGTATCCGTATAAAAGAGGAGTGGATGGTTTGGTCAGAAGGTGTGTACCTGAAGGAGAACAAAAAGATGTATTAAAAGCATGTCATGATTCCGAGTATGGATGGAATTTTAGTGGTGACAGGACAACGGGTAAAGTCCTTCAATCAGGGCTATTTTGGCATACCTTATTCAAAGATGCTCAGCAGTTGGTAAAGGAGTGTGACAGATGTCAGAGGACCGGAAACATATCAAGAAGGAATCAAATGCCCCAAAACTCTATGCTTGAAGTAAAGTTATTTGATGTGTGGGGGATAGACTTCATGGGACCGTTTCCTCAGTCATTCGGAAAGACATACATATTGGTTGCGGTGGATTACGTGTCAAAGTGGGTTGAAGCGATGGCATTGCCCACCAACGATGCGAAAGTGGTTACCAAATTCTTAAAGGATAATATATTCACAAGAATTGGTGTGCCAAGAGCTTTAATAAGTGATGGAGGAACTCATTTCCTAAATCACCTCATGGAGAGGCTTCTACAAAAGTATAACGTGAAACACCGGGTAGCCACTCCATACCATCCGCAAACAAGTGGCCAAGTAGAGGTATCAAATAGACAACTCAAAAAAATTCTGGAAAAGACAGTCAACACGTCTCGAAAGGATTGGTCTGTTAAGTTGGATGACGCTCTATGTGCATACCGAACGGCCTTTAAAACACCGATCGGTATGTCACCGTATCAGCTGGTTTATGGAAAGGCATGTCATTTACCGTTGGAACTTGAACACAAGGCTTTCTGGGCTACTAAGTATTTGAATATGGACCTAGCTAATGCCGGAAGATATCGCATACTCCAACTGCATGAATTGGAGGAATTCCGGAACCGGGCATATGAGAATGCTAAGATGTACAAAGATCAAACAAAGAAATGGCATGACAAGAGAATTCAAACGAAAGAATTTTTCGAAGGACAACTTGTCTTACTTTATAACTCAAGGCTGAAACTCTTTCCTGGGAAACTCAAATCTAAGTGGTCGGGACCGTTTGAGGTGCATCGAGTCTTCACGCATGGGGCAGCCGAGATAAAGAATTAAGCTAACGGAGACATCTTCAAAGTGAACGAGCAAAGGTTGAAGCCTTATTTTCAAGGACAACCTAGAGATCATGCCAATGTTATTCGTCTTATCCAGTAGGACGAATGATCGTCGAGCCATGTGACGTTAAACGCAGCACTGCGTGGGAGGCAACCCACGATGGTTTCAGTTAATCTTTATTTGTTCATCTTGTAGGTACGCCGAAGCAACGTCTCACTGAGTCGGTAGAGGAAAGAAAAGAATGAAAAATGGTCTGAATGGTGAAAAACAGGTTTTTTCGAAAAGTCAGGGTCCTGACACGGGTGCCTGTGTCACATGACACGGCCCGTGTCAGGATGAGATGAGGATTTGCAGCCAAGGCCATGTGGAATACACGGGTGCAACACGGGTGCTCGTGTTGTGCAACACGGCCCGTGTTGCAGAGTCTGAACCACCCCTTCCTTTTAATGTTGGTTTTTATGGATGCAGGGGCCTGACACGGGTGCCCGTGTTGCGCAACACGGCCCGTGTCAGGAGTGCGGGTCAATTTGTTTTCAATTTTTTTTACACTTTTAATGAGTGGGGCCCACGATTTTTTATCACTAAACCACTCATTTACCCTTAATTGTATTTTTCAGTTTTATTTTTCACAAAACATTGCTTTCTTCTCCACTCTCTCCTCTTCTAAAACCCTAGCCTCCATTGTCACCACACCAAAGAACCTTCCATTTCTCCAACACCCATTCACCAAAACTCGATACTCTCTTCACAAAAAGTGTTCCCCTCATCTCCCTTGTCACTCCTACGGTGACGTTTTCTCCTAATTCAAATTTCGAATTTTGTCTGTTCATTTATGCAGGTAGTCAAGAATACCTCCAAGAAGAGACACTGGAAAGGTCGTAGTGGAGCCATCTCGCCCCCGGAAGAGGGCACATCGTATGGAAAATACTCACGACATCTTGTTTGAGGAGCCGGAGCATCAACGGAAATACTCCGTATTGGTCAAGCATAAGTTAATTCCGGCAAGGTATATCTGTAATGACACACTTGATAATTTAGGAATGAGATTCGAAGTTCATAGGATGTTTCATACTTTAGGCATGCTTGAATTTATGCAATTTGAAGCGCCGACCTATGAGCGCATAACTTTCGAATTTTTGAGTTCTCTGGAGTTTCAGTTGAAGCACAGGTGGACGGGTTCCAATGAGGAATATTTTGGAACATTAAGGTTCCGTCTGTTTAATACTACTCACTCATTATCCTTAGCAGAACTGGGAGAAGTCCTGAAGCTGCCTAGCTTCGAACCTGGAGCTCCACCAACTACTTTTGCTGCAGGTGACTTCTGGAGAGCTATCACGGGAAGTCCCGAGTATGTCGCAAAGGCGGAAAAGGCATTGTGCATCCACAACCCATGCTTCAGGTATGCATAGAAAGGCTTGGCATACACCTTGTTTTGTAGAGGAGACAACACGGGTGTAGCAACTCAGAAAGAGTTATACCTGTTGTATGGCATGGCCAACAAAGAGTTGATCAATGTCGCGGCTTTTGCGACTGACCATCTGAAAAGAGTGGAAAATGCTAACTCGGGAGAGATATCAGTGGGAGGCATGATAACCCAAATTGCCGACCACTTTGGATATGGTGCTTTGCTGAGGGAAGAGACTATTGTTACAAGTAAAACAAAAATCGACCTGGCCACCCTCACAACACAAGGTATGATAAAGGTCTTTAATGATTATTACTCTTTGGTTAGCCGTAACCATTATTTGTTGGCATTACTTGCGCCTGATTCATAAGCATTAAAAATGAGGCTAATTGGATATACAAAAGTCCTGTACATGACGACGATGTTGTTTTTGATAATGTTGCAGGTACAGATGAAGAAGAAGGTATCAACCGGAGATGGTGCCTATGCCGCCAGTTGGTAAATCAACCAATGCCAATCAAGGAACAAGTTCGTCGTGGAGCATGGGTGAGAAGGATTGGGAATGGATGCAAAACGAAATGTGCTTCCTCCGAAGTGAGCAAACTCGACAAGGAGAAGAGCAAACCCGACAAGGGAAATAGCAAATCCGACAAGGCAAGCTTATCGGAGAAATACACGAATGGTTGAAGCAGATGCATCTGCGAGACCAACCACCTCAACCACCTCAGTAGGCTTCTGTGAGTCCCCTATTCGCACTAGTTCTCCTTCAGTGGGGACACTGATGAGTTCTGGTGTGGGAGGGTTTATTTATTTATTTTGTCGGTTTTTATTTAGTTATTTTGTGTTATGTTTTTACCGTTTCGTTTATTTTAATTGAGAGTCTGTACTGCTTGAATGAATAATTGGAATTATTTGTGAAATCGTCCCCGAGCTGAAAAATATGATGATATTTTGTCTTGCGAGTGAGGTGAGGAAAAAGTGTAGAGGGTTAAGTGAAAAAGAATCGGGTGAAGAAATAGAAAAATCTTGATGTGAAAGTATAATGCAAACACACTGAATCCGATGAGTAAGTAATGAGTCCGACATGTAGATTTGTGCCATGGTACTTAAATCTGAGAAGTACCCCTTATTAGTTTATCATGACAATCAGGCTTCATTTATACTAGTTGTTGTGCAAGGTTGATCGGAAAAAAAAGAAGAGAAAAGACACCGGAAAAAAAAGAGATAAATAAACAATCGATCCTTCTAAGTTGGGTAACCCTCACCCGGTTATTCAGCCTAACGGCGGTTGAACCCAAAAGTCGGTGTCTCAAAATAAATTGGTCAACCAACCTTGTGCATACAATGAAAAATCACAAAAAGCCTTAAAATGAGTGTCCGAATGAAAAAGGGGGAAAATTGATAGGAAGACCTAAGCCCAAAGCATAATCGGAGAGGTTACCGAAAAGAGGGTTGAGGTCCGTGGTGTGACCACGGTTCGGTGTTTGCAAGATATTTTCATTGAGAGAGAAGTACCAAAAGTATCCGCCCGATGATTTGAATCTTATCTGAAGCATGAGTATCCTCATTTCATCTCGAAAGATGCAAGCTTTATGCTTGAGGACAAGCAAAAATTCAAGTTCGGGGGAGTTTGATCAGTGATTTCCAGTTATTATTTCAAGACATGTTAGTTGTTGTTTTTCTATGTTTTTGTGTGTTTTCGAGTCTTATGTTTAGATTATTTTGTGTTATTTCGTTATGTGGCAAGGATGTTACATGTGATCTTTTATATCGTTGGTGCGTTTAATTTGGATGCTTTTAGTGTATTTTCAGGCAGATATCAAGTCGGTGATCAGATACGAAGGAAACGGCGATCCGAGTGCGAAGAAACGGAGAAAGAGGGGGTCCAGAAGCCTGACACGGGTGCCCGTGTCACTTGACACGGCCCGTGTCAGGATGGCAATGCAAAATGAGAATAATCCAGCATTATGACACGGGTGCCCATGTCACATGACACGGCCAGTGTCATAGGTCCCCATTTGAAGGCACGTGTGTAGAGTCCAGCAGCATGACACGGGTGCCCGTGTCCCACGACACGGCCCGTGTCATGACACCTGAATGCAAGATTTTTCTTTTGGTCTCTTGTGCTGAGGGCATTTTGGACGTTTCACATGAAATTTTGAAATATGATACATTAGGTTGATCTGAACCAGAAAAAAAACACTTTTGAATATTGGGAATTATCACGCAAGGGAAAACGAAGGATTTTAGAGGAGAAGTCGGATCGATCAAACGCGAAAGCAATTGACGATCAAATCAATCCTTTTTATATTATAATGTTTCTTTTCCTTATGTATGTGATTTTCATTGTTTGGATTATGAGTGGCTAAACCCCCCAATGCTAGGGGGTGTCCCTGAGTTATTTGTAATGACATTGAACTTAATTTTATGAATTTCACTGCTTCTATCTTCATTGTTTTGATTGATCGGTTTTATTGTAAGAAAAATCAATATTGGAAAATTGGATTTTTAATCATCGGTTAGCAGATTGTAGGAATGCACTGTTAACATTTTTCCATTAAAACTTTTTATCGTATATCACCAAGGAATTTTTATCGTATATCACCAAGGAATTGAGATATCATATTTAACCGTAAAAACTTTCGATATACAAATGCTTAGTATTCATTCTATACGATCAAGGAATTGGGGTATAGTAGGAATACCAAAGGGTTTTCTTTAAAAGAATTTTGGAAAACCATTGTAATAAGGCGGTAATGATTTAGTTGCAGTGATATTTTAACGATTGTAAGCAAATAGTCATTATAAGAATTTCTCGTACACCCTCCCTAGCATAATTCTCATATTTGTCATCCTTAATATTATTTTCCTAGATTTTATGTTTACAAGTCTTTTGAGAAAATATAAACAAACCCTTATAAACTTTTGTTCAACTTGAAATAGTAAGCAACTTAATTTGATACACAGTCCTTGAGATCGATATTCGGGGAATTTCCCTAAGATTACTAAAGTGGGCAAAAATAGTACACTTGCTATTTTCCCATCAGGTTCCCTATCTTAGAGTTCTCTCGGCTCTAAGGGTCAAACATAATAATTCCACGAATACGGAAGGTTCCTCTCAAGAGTAACTAAATCGAAACGGAACATTCAAGTAATACTTCGTATAACACTTCCCGTGGGACTCAATGAAACACCCACCTAAAGTTTGAACCACTAGACTTCTCGTGGGACTCAATGAAATACCCATCTCAAGCCAACACTCGCTTCCCGTGGGACTCAAGGTAATACCAACCTCAAGCTATCACTCGCTTCCCGTGGGACTCAATGTAATACCCACCTCAAGCTAAATCTCTCTTCCCGTGGGACTCGATGTAATACCCACCTCAAGCTATCACTCACTTCCCGTGGGACTCAATGTAATACCCACTTCAAGCTAAATCTCGCTTCCCATGGGACTCGATGTAATACCCACCTCAAGCTATCACTTGCTTCCCGTGGGACTCAATGTAATACCCACCTCAAGCTAAATCTCGCTTCCCGTGGGACTTAATGTAATACCCACCTCAAGCTGTCAAGGGAAAAAAATACGATCGAGCGTGATCCTCAATTCTTACTAGTCTACGGAATTCCTAGGTATCTCACAAGTCTCACAATTCCTTATCTTTAACTCGTAATTCCATAATTACGCATTGTTACTTTTTAATCGAAAAGTCTGGTAAAAGTCAGGTGGAAATAACATTTCTTGACCTCAAAAGATAGATTATGTCATTAGCTTCGAAATGATATGTAGAACGTTAAAAACGAATACCCGGATCAAAAGTTACGAATTAAATACCAAGGTTGGAACCTACAGTTCTCGCTGAGCGAGCTCTCATCTCACTGAGCGAAATATCTCCTGGAACTCTCGATGAGCGAGGACTGCTCGCTGAGCGAGCTACACCAGTTCAGGAAATTCCAGACTTACGGGAATTCACTTCTCCAACCCAAAATCACTCCCAAACATCAACCAATGCAGAAAAACATCGGTAAACATATTCATAAACATCATATGTGTATTTTAGTTAAGTTTTAATCGAGTTTTAACCGTTAAACTTTCGATTTTTCTTAGTTTTTCCAAATAAGCCCTAAACCACAAAATCTCTAAAACTCAACCAAAATCAAAGATAAAAGTTTCTAACTAAGAACCAACCTCGAGAGATGAAGATTGGCGGAAAGATTGAGTCGATTCGACGGACGTATGATCGAGAATGAGGAAATGAAGCTTTAGGGTTTTTCTCTCTTCTTCTTCTCTTCTCCTCTTCTTTCTTCTTTTCTATTTTTTTCTTTTTCCTTACTAACTTCTTCTTCCTCTCATATTCTTTATATATATAAATATATAAAAAATTTATATTTTTACCAATGGGTAAAAAATTAGAGAGTATCCAAAATGTCTCTTAATCCGATATTTTATAAAAATCTCTGAGTCAGCTGATATCAATTAATAAAATAATATCCTGTTGGTTACTCTATTTAGTTCTGTTAAAATTTCTTAGAGTAGTCCAGAATAATATTATTACCAATTAATATTATTCAGAGCTTTAAATAAAATACGGGGTATTACATCCTCCCCCTTAAATAAAATACGTCCACGAATTTAAAGGATTACTTGAACAAGTGAGGATACGATTCCCGCATCTCTGATTCCAACTCCCACATAGCATCACCCTGATGCGTCTCATCCCATTGCATTTTAACAAGTGGTATCTCTTTATTCTTTAACACCTTGGTTTCTCTCCCAACAATGCGACTCGGTTGGGGTTCAAAAGTCAAATCTGCTTCTATCACTATAGAATCCGGTAGAATAGGCTGAAGAGGATCAAGAATGAACCTACGAAGTTGGGATACATGAAAAACATCATGCATTTCAGATAAAGAGGGCGGCAAGGCTAAACGGTAAGTAACTTCACCAATTTTTTCTAGAATCTGATATGATCCTACGTATCTAGAGCTTAGCTTGCGCGACTTGAACGGTCCTTTCAATCTCACTCTCGGAGTAACTTTCAAGTATACATGGTCGCCTTCATTGAATTCCAAAGGTCTCATTCGATTGTCAGCATAACGCTTCTGACGATTTTGGGCTTGTTTAATCTTTTCTTGGATCATACAAATATTTTCCGTAGTCTCTTGAATAACTTCCGGTCCTAAAACCCTATCTTCATCCACTTTCGACCAACACAACAGTGTTCTACACTTTCTTCTATACAAAGCCTCATACGGAGCCATTCCGATCCTCGCATGCTAACTATTGTTGTATGAAAATTTGATTAACGGCAAAATTTCCTTCCAATTTCCTCTACTCTCTAAAACACATGCTCTCAACATATCTTCCATCGTTTGAATCGTACGTTTCGTCTGACCATCCTTTTGAGGATGATTAGAAGTACTCAAATGCAAATTCGTACCCATGGCTTGTTGGAAGACCTTCCAAAATCTCGAGGTGAACTTCGGATCTCTATCCGATACAATACTGGACGGGACACCATGCAATCTTACAATTTCAGCAATAAACAACCTTGCAAGCTGACTTGCCTTATATGTAGTCTTCACGGCTAAGAAATGCACAAATTTCGTTATTCGGTCCACAATTACCCAAACAGAGTCATAGCCACCTTGAGTACTTGGTAAACCTACTGCAAAGTCCATGGAGATACTATCCCATTTCCAAATTGGGATGTCCAACGGTTGTAACAATCCGTCTGGTCTTTGGTGCTCAATCTTCACTTGTTGACACACCGCACATTCTGACACAAATACCGCAATGTCCTTCATTCCGGACCACCAATACTCCCTCTTCAAGTCTTGATACATCTTCGAAGAACCTGAATGTATCGTAAAATAACCTTTATGTGCTTCTTCCAGAATCTTTCTCTTTAACACATCATCATTCGGAATGCAAATTCTTTGGTTGAAAAGGATGATCCCATCTAATGCTCTCACGAAACTCGGTTGGAGTAATAATCCTTGCAACTTCTCATCTAAAACTTGTGATTGTTGAATATCATTCCTCAAGGTAGAATTAATATTCAATTTTCCCATGATTACACCATTCGGAGTATAAACAAACTGAAGATTAAGATCTCGAAACTTTTCTAACAATGCATACTCCAACACCAACAATTCGGCACTATGAATCACTTTTCTACTTAAAGCATATTCCACTTTATTTGCTTTTCCTGGATGATACTTCAACTCAAGGTCATAATCTTTCAAATACTCCATCAATCTCCTATGTCTCATATTCAATTCCTTTTGATCAAAGAGGTACTTCAAACTCTTATGATTACTAAACATCTCAAAACTCACACCATACAAATAGTGTCGCCACACTTTCAAGGTAAACACCACGGCCGCTAACTCCAAATCATGCGTAGGGTAATTCTTCTCTTGGACTCTCAATTGTCTGGAAGCATACGCCTATACCTAACCTTCTTGCATGAGAACACCTCCTAAACCCATCTTCGAAGCATCGCTAAACACTTCATAATATTTGTTAGGATCGGGAATAATCAAGACTGGAGCAGTTGTCAATTTCTCCTTCAACCACACGAAACTTTTCTCACAACTGGAATCCAAATCATAAGCGAAGTCCTTCCTAGTGAGTTTAGTTAAAGGTAACACCATATGAGAAAAACCTTTAATAAATTTTCTGTAGTAACATGCCAAACCCATGAAGCTTCTCACTTCGGTAACATTCTTCGGTCTCTCCCAATTAATTACAGCCTCTATCTTTGACGGATCTACTGCTACACCTCCCCGTGATATAACATGTCCAAGGAACTTGACTTCTGACATCCAGAATTCACACTTACTAAACTTAGCAAAAAGTTGCTTTTCCTGCAGTATCGATAGGACAATCCTTAGATGCTCTCTGTGCTCTTGCGGAGTACGAGAATAAATAAGAATGTCGTCGATAAAGATCACAACAAATTGATCCAAATAATTCTGTAATATCTGATTCATGTAGTCCATAAAAACAGCTAGAGCATTCGTCACACTGAAAGGCATCACTAAGAATTTATAATGACCGTAACGGGTTCTGAACGCAGTCTTCGGAACTTCAGAACTCTTCACACGAATTTGGGATAGCCCGATCTCAGATCAATCTTCGAGAACACACAGGCTCCTTTCAATTGATCTAAAAGATCGTCTATCCTCGGTAAGGGGTATTTATTCTTGATTGTAACCTTGTTCAACTTACGATAATCGATGCACAAACGCATACCACCATCCTTCTTCTTTACCAATAACACCGGAGCTCCCCACGGTGAAACACTAGGCCTTACAAAATGTTTTGCCATCAAATCCTCCAATTGATACTTCAACTCTTTCAACTCGAGTGGCGCCATCCGATAAGGAGAAATGGATATAGGAGCCGTTCTTGGTATTAGGTTGACTGAGAACTCAACTTCCCTCACCGGAGGTAAGAAAGTGACATCTTCAGGAAAAACATCGGGGAATTCACAAACTATCGGAATGTTCAAAACTTGCTGGTCATTACTCTCCTCTTTAGTAAGGATAAACAAAACAAATTTCTCTTGTTTAAACAAAAAATTTACCATTCCAACCATACCTTCTAAGATCGTTGTCACAACATCTTTCGGAGGCACTTCAACGAAGGGAATGAGGATCAACTTTTCATCACATCCAATAAACACAAAATTAGCAGACAACCAGTCCATTCCCAGGATAACATCAATTTTCTTAAGGGGCAAACAAATGAGGTCAATCTGAAAGATTCTACCATCCACGGACAACATACAGTTCTCACACTTAAGCGGCGTCTCGACAATTTCATCCATAGCGGTAGTAACCACCATTGGAGGAGACAAAGGAAAAAGTCGTAACCCAAGTCGCTTTGCGTAACTAGTAGATATAAAAGAATTCATAGCTCCACAATCAAATAAAATAAGAAAAGGATGGTTGTTAACAAGACAATTACCCGCAATCAAGGAATTGTCGCCCTTCGCCTTCCTAGCATCCAAGTATAAAATCTCGCTTGCACTTGGCCCTTCTTCTGGGGACAATCTCGAGCAAAATGTCCTTCTCTCTGACAAAGGAAACAAACCATGACACCCGGATTGCATCTTCTAAAATGATTCTTATGGCATCGGGAGCAAGAAGGAGGAGCACTGGATCTAGGACTCGACACCTGTTTCCCCCTGAAGGGTTGAGGCCTCGGCCTAAAAGATTGACTGGATCTCCCCCTATCTCTTTGAACCACCCTTCCGACACTAGCTTCTGTTTGCACTTTCATCAAACTATGTTCTGGAACATAGCATTGTCTCAACATCTCGGAGTAGGTAGTGAACTCCCTTTGAGAGACACTATGCGCGATTTCGGCCCTTAATCCAAACAAGAACTTGTCAATTTCCACCTTTCATCAGGGGCATACATAGCTTGCCTAGAGTAGGCTGCCATGTTCTCAAAATTCTCAGCATAACTGGCCACGGTCATGCTCCCTTTCCTCAATTGTTGAAATTCGAACTCCTTTTGTGTCCTCAAGGAACTCGGGAAATACTTATCCATAAAAACTGTCTTAAATTGTTGCCATACCCTCGGAATCCCTTGCACCATCATCAAATTGGAAGCACTCCCCCACCACCTAGTAGCAGGACCCTTTAGTAAATGTGACGCGAAAGTCACCTTGTCTTCTTCACTACAAATCACAATCTGGAATATCCTCTCCATTCCAGTCATCCATTCATGAGCCTTAACCGTGTCCAATCCTCCATGAAACTCCTGAGGGTTCATGCGGAAGAAGTCTCTAAATGTTCCACCCACAGCCCCAGAAGCAACCACGAGAGGATGAAGGCCCCCACTCATCTGATGCATCATTTATTGCATGAATTGGTGCTGTTGTTGCTGTATCTGCTGCATAAATTGGAACATAGGAGTATTTCCGTCACTACCTGCTTGATCGCTACCGGGAGGAGTGACACTGGGTCGAGCACGAGTTCCATGTCTACTAGCCATATTCCTAAATGTCATCAAAATAGGATTAAGTTGATCAGGCTCAATACCTTAAACATATCATTTAGTCCTACCGCAAGTCAACATGTATGAATGGAAGGAAACACTTATAATATTTCAAGGCTAGGTCGAGGATATGACCTGCTCTGATACCAACTGTAATACCCATATACAAAAGACATACATAAAGCATATTTTTCATATATAATATTAGAAATTTGGTACTGAAATACAAATAAGTTCTTAGCAACACATTGTATAAGTATAGCCACTACATCATAAGGTACTAAACAAGGCTATAAAATAATACAAGATGTTCAAACTACAAAATGATCTAAGAACTAGATCAGAAGATCTCAAAATCCACAGCGGAAGACAAAGCCATCAACTAGTAGGGATAATCAAGTCGCCTTATCCTTACCCTTAACGAAACCTGAAGTACCTGAAATAACAACATCAACATGGGGTGAGATAAAACATCTCAGTGGGTTCCCTATCTTAGAGTTCTCTCGACTCTAAGGGTCAAACATAATAATTCAACGAATACGGAAGGTTCCTCTCAAGAGTAACTAAATCGAAATGGAACATTCAAGCAATACTTCGTATAACACTTCCTGTGGGACTCAGTGAAACACCCACCTCAATTATGAACCACTAGACTTCTCGTGGGAATCAATGAAATACCCATCTCAAGCCAACACTCGCTTCCCGTGGGACTTAATGTAATACCCACCTCAAGCTATCACTCGCTTCCCGTGGGACTCAATGTAATACCTACCTCAAGCTAAATCTCGTTTCCCGTGGGACTCGATGTAATACCCACCTCAAGCTATCACTCGCTTTCCGTTGGACTCAATGTAATACCCACTTCAAGCTAAATCTTGCTTCCCGTGGGACTCGATGTAATACCCACCTCAAGCTATCACTCGCTTCTTGTGAGGCTCAATGTAATACCCACCTCAAGGTAAATCTCGCTTCCCGTGGGACTCAATGCAATACCCACCTCAAGCTATAAAGGGAAAAAAATACGATCGAGCGCGATCCTCAATTCTTACTAGTCTACGAAATTCTTAGGTATCTCATAAGTCTCACTATTCCTTATATTTAACTCATAATTACATAATTACGCATTGTTACTTTTTAATCGAAAAGTCGGGTAAAAGTTGGGTAGAAATAACATTTCTTGACCTCAAAAGATAGGTAATGTCATTAGCTTCGAAACGATATGTAGAACGTTAGGTGAGCCCAAAATTTGCCCTCACCTAGACAAGAAATTGTGTACTAAGGTGTCCCAAGAGGTTCACAAGGTTCACAAGGTATCCTAAGAGGTTCACAAGGCTCACAAGGTTCACAATTAGTCAAAAAGTTTGACAATTCCCTCAGACAAAGAATCCTCCTAAGCAATGCATCCTAAACTAGGGTTTTGAGTTTCATCAGGCTAAATGGATTTCCAAGGCTTCAAGTGAGCTTCATAGCATCCTATATGTCTTCAAGAATCCCTATGTCAAGTTTCAAGGCTTTCCCAAAAGGCTTGCTCAGTCAGATGATCAGATAGGCTAAAATCAATCCAAGCAGTCAAAAAGTCAAACTGAGGTCAACTGTGGTCAAACCAAAGTCAAACTTCATGATTTTTTGCCAACATAAATTTTATGAAGTAAATTTCATCATTTGATCAAGGTTTGATCATGATTCATCAAGAAGATTTCAGATCATCAAGAATCAGGAGTTTCTAAATTAGGGTTTTCATAGGAAAAGTCAACTGAACTTTGACCAGCCATAACTTTCACATGCTTAATCAAATTTTTTCCATCCAAAGCTAATTTTGAAGGAAATTGAATTCTCTACAACTTTGTGTCTCACAAGCCAAGCTTAAAAATGCTTCATTTGAAAGGTATGAGCTAAGACATTATAGGTCATTTTAAAAGTCAACAAAAAGTCAACATCTTCCAAAGGGCATAACTTGAAAATGGTAAAATATATGGATATGAGACCAATGAGGTTGGTTATAGGACTCTCTAAGCTTTCCAAAATATCCAAGAACACCCTCATAGCATTAAAATTGAGGGATATATGCCTTTGCAAAGTTGGGAAATTTTTGGGAGGTTTATGAATCAAATGGGGCCTTAAAACCAAATTTCTCCAAATGGGCTTGCAATATTGTGATCCAATCCATACAAAGACCTCAAGCACGACCCAAAGCAACTAAGTTCTGATTTTTTATTATTTATTTATTATTTATTTTGATTTTATCCATTAAAAGTCAAATTAAATCTAAATAAAATATAAAAATCAATATTTGGACATGATTCTTCTTCTAGAAAATCTTAAAAATCATTTAAAGTTGATTGAAATCGTACAAATTCGTGCTAGCTTGATTTAGAAAGGTTTGATGAGATATTTTTCAATATTTGAAAAGATGAATCTTCACGATCAAGTAACCATTACAAAGCCCAAAAATCCAGCATATTTTGACCTAATTCTCTTCCATACAAATACACAAACTCAAGACAAGCACAAGGACATGAAATCCTGCCTCCAAGAACACTCTTCCAACATCAAATTTTCATCCAAAAAGTGATATTTGGTTTTTGACCTAGAGGCCATCTCTAAAGCTTTTGAAGGTTTTAAATCATTCCTGGAAGATCACTGAATGTTTTTGGATCATAAAATCATCCCCTCATGCATTGAAACATGCTAACCGAATCGTTTTTGATCTTCAATATGTTGTTTTTCGATTTCACATATCTAGCTAATATAAACTGATTTTGTTGTTTGATTTGTGTTAGTCATGATCTAGAGATGCTTTCTGGACAGTTTCTTGAAGAACCATGACCTAAACCGAAAGTTGCCATTGTTAGGGTTTTAGGTTTCAAATTAGGGTTTCCTGATTTAGCAAATATAAATGAATTATAAATGCCTAATTGAACTGGACTGGTTGTGGGGAGTACAATGGTACTCCCAATTTGTTAAAATTTTACAGGTTTGATGATCTTTGAACAAAGCTAGGAAATCCTACGAAACCAGGTTCGCAGATAAATTCGCAGGAAGCATCATAAGAAATTTCGCAGGAATTTTGAATGAAGAAGATGAAGTTTTGGCGCGGAAATTCAACTCTGAGATTAGTTTTATTTTATAATGATTTATTGATGGTTATTTGTTGAACGCGCCCCATGTGGCTCAGTTGGTTGGAGTGTTTCTGTGTTATTGCAATGATCCTGGGTTCGAATCTGCCGCAGGCCATTTTGTTTTGTATTTTATTTGTTTTTTGCAGGTTTAATATAAAACAATCAATACTCATCATATGCTCACCAGGCGCAGCTGGCCTAGTGGTGGTGATGCTGGACCAAGGGTGGAAAGCCTATGGCGTGGGTTCGAATCCCAGCCCCAGGTATTTTGCTTTTTCTTCAATTGTTTTTTGAATTTATTTGTTTATATATTATTCAATTCATTTAAATTCTTATAAAACTAATTTCTAAAGAATAATTCATAATATTTTCCTATAAAACTTTATATTTTCAAGAATCATAATTTATTTTCTTAAATTTAAATTGTTTCTATTTATTTTATAATATGTTTATATGTATAATTATCATGTATATATTTTTGTAAATAAATTAACTAATTAGGTTTAGATTAATTTTTTTTAACCCTAATTTTCTTAACCCTGGTTTTCTTAACCCTAATTTTTTATTAACCCTAATATTTAACCTAATTTTTATAAACCCTAATTAAATTATTAATCATTATTTTTAATATGTAAATAATATATTATTTGTTTATTATTAAACTTGTTTTTCTTTATTAATTTCTAAAACTTTTCTAAATATTGATTTCTCTTGCTAAATTCTTATTTTTTGTTTATTTATTTTTCTAACCCTTATTTTCATTTTATTATTACTAATATTTAATTATTGCTTATTTATTTTTATTATTATATTTATCATTATTATTATTTCTCGATTATATTGTAATTGTCCCAAAGCCTTGTAATATTTATAGGTTTATATTTCTGCTTTATTTATTGTAAATATATTTATTGTATGGTTAGTAATTTAGGGTGTGTATAACATGTTCGTAATTAAAATTAACTTAGAAAATTAATTTAAAAAAAGATAAATACTTGAAAATAAACACGCACACACGTAAATCGATCTTTGATCGCCATCTTGCACTTCCTAGGGTTGCCTCTCAGTTGCCTAATTCAAAAGGTCAAGTAGGGTGTCTTAAGCAAGTCCCTTCATAAATATCATCAAGTCCCTTCGAGGTTGCCTACGATAAATGATCTTGTCCCTTCGAATAAAAGATGATAAGTCCCTACGAATTGCTAAAGACACCCTACAGTTGCCTATATCCAGATGACCCTACACATGTCCCTTAATCACATCCAAGGTAATGACTACCTATTCCTTAATAATAGGGATAGTCTTACCATTGAAAGAACATAAGAACAAGAAAGACTTAATCTAGGGTAGGTACCTCATAGTTACTTGCTCACTCCTCAAAAATACTCTTTACACCACACTTTTCAAACAATTTTCAAAAACAAGACTTTGTATACATCTATACGAGGATCATTACAAAGTACTTAGAAAGTTTCTAATCACACACTACACCTTTTCAAAACAATTTAAAGTGAGCTAAGTAACTAAGAGCCCATGGATAACCATGGATATAAAGGGTGCTAACACCTTCCCTTTATATAACCTACCCCCCGAACCTAAGTCTTTTAAAAATAGGTCTTTCCTATTCTTTTATGTCCTTTCCTTTTGGATAAAATAAAAGTTGGTGGCGACTCTTGCTATCCGCAACATTTATAGAAAGTCAGTTCTCCCACCGTGTTACAGAACTGGCGACTCTGCTGGGGATTTAATAAAAGAGAGGTACCCTTAGGAATTAGATCACTCAAATTGTTTGCCTTGTTTGCTTTATATTATTTGCTGGGCTTTATGTGTGAAAGATCCTAACCCGGATCAAGTGTACCTTAGGTAAATGGCAATAGACCAAGGAAACTGTACGGCGTATACCAATATGGTTGATCTGGTGGCCATAGTTAGTGTGACATATTGGTTGGTGCTTATGTTCCTTAAGCAAGTTGAGGATAATATGAGGTTGCCATATGTTGTCAATACACTAACGGACTTTTAGAACCCTAGTCATCCCATCTTGGCCTTTAGAAAAGTAGTGAGATAACCGGCTTGGTGAAGACTGAAGTTGGTTGATACTCGATACTACGCTCACTGAGATCCTAAACTTGGAGGGTTTTGGTTGGGAAGTAAGTTGCCTACTGAACAACCACCCTTGGGAAGGATCAGTGATATTGAGATCCCTTAGAGCCCGGTTACTTTTGTAGGACAGGATGAACCAACTAAACTTCAGGGGAGGGTACTTACCTTTAAACCTCATGCAAGCCTCTAAACCTAGGGCTATGGCGTGACTTGTTTGTGTGTGCCACATGTTTGTGATTGAGCATAACATCATGCATCATAAGCATAGAATTTTCACTAACCATTTCAAGGACCAAAGGATTTATCTTTGTTCTTTGTTGCAGATCATGGCTTCTGCTCATAGGAATACTATCCGGATCAACTTTGTAGGAATACCTCCTAAGCTTAAGGAATTGGTCTCTCAGGTTTCTGAAAACTCCCAGTTCATCAAGAAGCATGGTCACCTACTGGATCTAGTCACTTCAGGGTTCAATGAAGACACAATGAGTGTCCTATTTCAGTTCTTTGATCCTAAACACCATTGTTTCACATTCCCCGATTATCAGCTGGTTCCTACAATGGAGGAGTTCTCCAAATTACTGGGTATACCTATCCTTGATCAGAGACCCTTCACAGGCTTAGAGAAAGAGCCTAAACCTAAATTCATTGCTGCAGCCTTACATTTGAAGAAATCAGACATTGTCCTAGAAACAAGAAGTGGAGTTAAGGGTATCCTTGCCAAGGTATTGATGGAGAAAGCTCAAGTATTCCTGAAGGCTATGAGTTATGATGCTTTTGAGGAGATCTTGGCCTTACTAATCTATGGCCTAGTGTTGTTCCCTAATCCAGACCAGTTCATAGACATACACGCCATCAACATATTTCTGACTCGCAATCCAGTGCCTACATTACTTGGAGACATCTTACACTCTCTCCATACCCGTACTGCGAAGGCACGAGGAACTCTGATGTGCTGCATACCTCTATTGTCTAAGTGGTTTATTTCTCACTTTCCTCGATCGGTGATGAAGAATGAACAAGGGTTCAGGTGGTCTAAAAGGATCATGTCACTTTCTCATTCAGATATTCATTGGTGCTCTCGATCTATGGAGAATGTTACTATCATTGACCATTGTGGGGAGGTCCCTAATGTGCCACTCCTTGGAATAAGAGGGGGAATTACCTACAACTCTTCTTTAGCTCTACATCAGTTTGGTTATGCTCGGAGTGATGGTCCTCATGACATGCTTATTCAGGGTATTATGTTCGACTACGACAACGATCTGCAAGGTTACCGTCAAAGGTTCATACGAGCTTAGGGCAAGGTGAACAAGGTTGACAACAAGACTCTAGAACCAAAGTACTCCATTCCTATGGAACCTTATCTCAGATGGGTACGAGCACGTGCTCAGACTCTTATGATGCCGTATCCTTCTATCCTTCCAGTTACCATGGAACCTGTTGCTGAATGAGATACTCCTTATATCATCCTTCATCCAGACATGCCCACAGACATGAAAGAGTTACAGAGGTCCTGGATCCAGTTGAAGGAGCAAAGGGATACTTTTGAGACTCATTTCAAAGCTAGTCAAGAAAGAATCTTAGAGCTGACAAAACAACTTCACGAGGAGCGTAATCTCAACTCATACCTCAACACAAAGAGGAAACGTCCATGGGAGACTTAAAACCCCATATTTGTATTCATTTCATTTTTGTTGTAAGCCCAAGAGGCAAACAAGTTTATTGATTACTAATAAAAATTTACTTTCTGGTTGTTTAAACAAATTTGAATCCTGCTGTCCTTGAAAACATTGCATATTCATTTACATACCATGTCATTGCATCACAGGTTTCTTATGAACATGTATCTTATCTTCTCGCTGTTTATTTCAGCAGAAATGGCTCTTGAACAAACTGTCAAGGATCTCCAGGCTCAGAATGCACAATTTCAAGAGCTGATCCTGAACTTGTCCAAGGGACAAGATGAGCTGAAGGCATTGCTGGCTAAGAAGAAGAAGAAGACTAGAAAATCAGGAGGCCTTATCAACCTGGGAAGAAGATTCAGAGGTCCTATCAAGACAAAGGAAGAGGTTGAGGATTCTGAGTCTGAGAATTCTGAGAAAGAGGGAGGTAGTCTTCATGATACTGTGGAAGATTCGGATTCTGAGGCAAACTATTATCATGATCCTGCTAGTGAGAAGAAGTACAAGATGCTGGTAGACAGAATGAACGCTATGGAGCTACAAAAATCTTCTGGGCTTGATTTTGAAGATTTGAGTTTGGTTTCTGGAGTAGTTATACCAATTGGCTTCAAGGTTCCTGTTTTTGTGGTGTATGATGGTGTTTCATGTCCTAAACTACATTTGAGATCCTATGTCCGGAGGATTCAACCATATACTACTGATAAGAAACTGTGGATTCATTTCTTCCAAGAGAGTTTATCTGGAGCTCAATTGGAATGGTACTATCAACTTGAAAGTGTTAATATTTGTGATTGGAATGATCTTGCTGAGGCCTTCTATAGGCAATACCAATATAATGCTGATTTAGCCCTAACTCGCATGCAGCTCCAAGGCATGTCTATGGGTGTTAAGGAGAGTTTCAAAGAGTATGCCCAGAAATGGAGAGACCTGGCTGGCAGAGTTCAACCTCCTCTGACTGACATAGAGCTGGTGGATATGTTTATGAGTACGTTGAATGGTCCTTTTTATAGTCACCTCATTGGAAGCTCATCATCTGGTTTCACCGAGCTGATAATGACTGGAGAACATGTGGAAAGTGGTATAAGGAGTGGTATGATACATGTGGGTGCTTCTTCATCAAACACTGCTAAAAAAAACCCTAGTGGAAAGAAGGAGTCTAATGTTGTGTATGGTCAACATAGTCGTAATAGGAGTCACCAATCTGTGGGAGCAGTTCACATCTCCAATCTTGCTCCTACAGCACCAGAGCAACAACAAAACAATCAACAGAAGCCTAGAAGACAATTCACCAAAATCAATATGTCATTGGCCCAAGACTTGCAACACATGTTGAAAGGGGAACTAATTACTTTGAGGGATCCTCCTCATAATCCTAATACATCCTCTCCTCGATACAATCCTAATGCAAGATGTGCATATCATTCTAATAGTCCGGGACATGACACCAACAACTGTTGGGTATTGAAAAACAAGATTCAAGACATGATTGAAGCTGGGGAAATTGAATTTGATCCTCCTGGGACCCCAAATGTGATCACTTCTCCTATGCCCAATCATGAGAAGACTGTTAACGCTGTTGATGAGGTTTCCTATGTTTCCTCAGTAGCAGAAGTGACTACTCCTCTGTCCATTATCAAGAAGAAGCTGGTGCAGGCTGGATTCTTTCCAGGTTGCAATGAAGACTGTTTTTACCGTGCCTATAAACCTGATAGTTGCTGGAAGTTGAAGGATGGTATTCAGCGCCTCATGAACAATTACACTATATTGTTTGAGAGAACTCCTTCTGTGGAAAGTATGTGTGAGCATCTGACTCGAAGCACGAAGCTTGAAGATGTAGCTATGGTTGATAAAATACCAGTGAAGATTACCTCCAAAGGCCCTGTCAGGATCACCTCTAAAGGTCCTGTCAGGATTACTGCTGAAGGCCTTGTGAAGACTGTTGCTGAAGTTAGAGTGGCTCCCATGATCATTACCACTTCTGGCCCTGTTCCTTTTACTTCTGATAAAGCTATACCCTGGAATTATGGTTCTGATGTTTATATCCATGGTGTCAAACAAGAACCTTTGATTGATGCACCTGTTACTGATGTTGGCCTTGATGTTGACAACATTGCTGGATCTAGTAAGATCACCAGAAGTGGAAGAATATTCTCTCCTCAAGATACTTCTAAAAGTGCAGTTACTCCAACTACTACCTCCAATTCTGGGCCAAGTACTGATGCCCGGGGCAAGGGTCCTGTGATTGAACACGTGCAAGCTGAGGCACCGACTGCTGAAAATCTTTCTAAACAGATGGAAGAAGTATTGAAGATCATTCGCAAGAGTGATTATGATATTATTGACCAGTTGGGGCATACTCCCTCCAAAATCTCCATGTTATCTTTGTTGCTATGTTCTGAGGCTCATGCTAAAGCCTTAATCAAATTCCTAAAGACTGCTCATGTGCCAAATGAAATTTCTGTGGATCAATTTGAGAATTGTGTTGCACATCTGACTAGTGATAATGGTTTGGGCTTTTCTGATGTTGATTTGACTCATGCCAAGAGGAATCATAATAGAGCTCTGTATATTTCCATTGAATGTAGGGGCACTACCTTGTCTCATGTGCTGGTGGACAATGGTTCTTCATTAAATGTGCTCCCTAAAGAGGTTCTGGACAAACTCAATCCTTAAGACATTGTGTTAAGACCAAGTGATGTAGTGGTGAGAGCCTTTGATGGTTCAAGAAGAGTGGTACATGGAGAAGTAGATCTCCCAATCAAAGTAGGCTCTCAAGTCTTCAATTCTACTCTCTATGTGATGGATATTCGTCCTGCGTATTCTTGTTTGCTTGGGCGCCCCTAGATCCATGGGGCAGGTGTTGTGACTTCCACCTTGCATCAGAAGTTGAAATATCCGGTGAAAAACAAAATTGTCACTGTCTATGGTGAAGAAGAGTACATGGTGAGCCATGTGAATACTTTCAAATATGTAGAAATGGAGGGTGAAATGGTTGAAACTCCGTGTCAAACATTTGAAGTTGTTCCTTGCTCTGCTCATGTTCCTCAGTCTGTCCCTGCTTCTGAAAGAGTTCCTGTGGTTACTAGAATACCTCCTGCAATGGCCTCCCTCAAAGATGCTAAGGCTGTGGTTGCAAAAGAATCTCAGAAGACTGTTCGTCGTGCTGTTCGTATCACTAATCAAGGGGTCATAAGAGATCAAATCAATGCTGTGGGTGATTGTAATGAAGACTACAACCTGGATGATTGGATCTTTCCTATCATGGGTGATGGGCTCAACAATGGGAAGACTGAAGACATTATTCCTATCTCCTTTAGTCAGGAGTAAATACTATTACTATGTTTTGTTTTAAGTTTGTAATTTCGAACAATTAGACTTTTAAGCCTTGTGTCTTGCCCAGGGCACAATGGTATGCTTGTTTCGGGATGTCATTTCATTTGCATACTTCATTCAATAAAATCAATGGACGTTTCGTTTTCGTAAATATTGTGCTCTTTGTCTTTCTTTTATTTTTTATTTCTGTTTTATCAGCTATGTGTTCTTACACCCACCCACATCACTAAATGCAGATCCTCATCCACTCTGGATCCTGTTGATAACAGTTCTACTATTGCCAATTATAACTTTGAGAATCCGATCTATCAAGTTGAAGATGGAAAGGAGGAAGATTGTGAAGTACCTGTAGAGCTTGCCATATTGTTACAACAAGAAGAGAAAGCTATACAGCCACATGAAGATCCAATCGAAGTTGTGAACCTGGGAACGGAAGAAAACATGAAAGAGGTCAAGATAGGAGCTGAGTTAGAGGATGGTCTTAAGAACATATTGATCCAGATGTTACGTGATTATGTGGAGATCTTTTCTTGGTCTTATGAAGATATGGCAGGGTTGGATACATACATTGTGGTTCACCGTTTGTCGGTAAAAGAGGATTGTCGTCCAAAGAAGCAAAAGGTTCGTCGCATGCGTCCTGAAATGTCAGAAAATATTAAAGCAGAAGTGATGAAACAATTTGATGCAGGATTCTTAGCTGTGACTTCTTATCCTCAGTGGGTTGCAAATGTGGTACCAGTACCTAAGAAGGATGGTAAGGTACGTATGTGTGTAGATTACATGGATTTGAATAAGGCCAGACCTAAAGATGACTTTCCACTTCCACATATTGATGTTTTGGTAGACAACACTACTCAGCATAAGGTATTCTCTTTCATGGATGGTTTCTCTGGTTACAATCAAATCAAGATGGAACCTGAAGATATGAAGAAGACTACATTTGTTACACAGTGAGGCACTTTTTGTTATAAGGTGATGCCATTTGGTTTGAAGAATGCCGGGGCAACATATCAACGGGCTATGGTAACACTACGCCAAAAATGTTTTTTAACAGCGCATCTTAGACAACGCTTTTAAATGAAAGCGCTGTCTAAGGTTAAAATTAAAATAAAACACGGAAAATGTTCCAAAAAAATAATGAAAGTGCTGTCTAAGGGGGGGTCTTAGACAGCGCTTTCTAAAAGCGCTGTCTAAGACCCCCCTTAGACAGCGCTTTTAGAAAGCACTTTTAAATATATACCTTAGTCAGCGCTTTTGATAAAGCGCTGTTTAAAGTTTTTAAATTAAAAAATAAATAAAACCAAAAGCGCTTTCTAATGGGGGGGGGGGGGGTTAGAAAGCGCTTTTGGAAAGCGCTGTCTAAGGCATACCTTAGAAAGCGCTTTCCCCAAAAGCGCTGTCTAAGGTCTAATTAAAATAAAATTTCAGACTTCTATTTTCGCTCTCTGTTCTTTTGTTTTCCCTCCTGCGAAAGAAACCCTAACAGCGAAACACAGTAGAAGCGAACTTGAACGTGTTTGAAGAATCAGTGAACGTGTTTGAAGAATCAGTGACTTCGTTTGATCATTTCTTGATTTTGTTCTTCGTTTGACTTCGTTCTTCATTCTTGCGGTATGTTTGGTCATTTCTTGATTTTTCGTTTCTTGAACACAGTAACTTCGTTCCAATTAGTGTATTATTCTTGTTTAAGTTGTTTTGATTCATAAAAATTGATTTTAGAAGGTACATTGTTGTTTTGATTCATAAAAACTGAGTTTAGTGTATTATCCTTTGTTTTAGTTGTTTTGATTCATAAAATCTGAGTTTAGTGTATTATTGTTGTTTAAGTTGTTTTGATTCATAAAAATTGAGTTTAGAAGGTACATTGTTGTTTTGATTCATAAAAACTGAGTTTAGTGTATTATCCTTTGTTTTAGTTGCTTTGATTCATAAGGTACATTGACTTTAGAAGGTACATTGTTGTTTTGATTCATAAAAAGTGAGTTTAGTGTATTATCCTTTGTTTAAGTTGTTTTGATTCATAAGGTACATTGTTGTAGTTATGTTTGATAAGTAATAATGTTGATAATAGAAAAATGTTTATAATAGAATAATGTTTATAAGAGAAAAGTAATGGAAGAAAAAGTTTGATTCTTGTAATAGAAAAAATGAAAGTGATGAGGTAATTAAAGTTGTTATGTTTGATAAGTAATAATGTTGTAATAGAAAAATGTTCTTCCTTGAAAAATGTTGTAATACAAAAATGTTTGTAATAGAAAATGTTTATAAGTATAGTTATAGGTATAGTTATAGGTATATTCTAATAGAAAATTAAAGTTAGTTATAGAAAAATTAACGTGTTATAGGTATAGTTATAGGTATATTGTAATAGAAAAAGTTTGATTCTTGTAATATAAAAAATGAAAGTGATAAGGTAATTAAAGTTGGTATATTGGCGTATCGGATACGTTATTGAAGTTTATACTAACATTGGTTATGTATACGTTTTTGAAGTTTAAAATGAATTGAACTTTAAAATTGTTAGGATATTTAAAGATACCACCTTAGTTATGTATTTTCGTCTGGATTGATTGTTTACTTTAATAAGTAGGAAAACCATGGATAAAACATGGATCTGTGCCGATCGAATGACCAAAGAGTACGAGAGTGGGGTTGCGGAATTCGTTAAGTATGCTGTTCAACACGCTGAAAACCCCAGACGAATGCATTGTCCTTGCTTGCGTTGTTGTTATATTGGTAAGGTTGACGCACATGGAATGAAATCGCATTTGCTGAGGCATGGAATTGATCAAAGTTATCAGTGTTGGATATTTCATGGTGAGAATATTAACGAGAATGTTGAATCGAGTGGAAAAAGTAATACGACCTATGCTTCATACGACAAAGACACGGAAACATACGATTGTGATCGAGTTGAAGAGATTGTAGAAGCACTGGAAGAAGATCTTCATGATTGTCCTGAAATGTTTGAGAGGATGGTAAGCGATGCAGAGAAACCGTTGTACAAAGGTTGCACTAAATTCTCAAGACTTTCTGCGGTATTAAAGTTGTACAACTTAAAGGCGGGCAATGGATGGTCGGATAAAAGTTTCACAGAGTTGTTGGCCCTTATGAGAGAAATGCTACCGGATGATAATGTTCTTCCTAATCGAACCTATGAGGAAAAAAATATGTTGTGCTCTATTGGCATGAGCTATGATAAGATACATACTTGTCCTAACGATTGCATTTTGTTTCGTAACGAATATGCAACGTTAACTGAGTGCCCTAAATGCAGTTTGTCTCGATATAAGAAAAGATTATCTCCCGCAAAAGTCTTATGGTATTTTCCGATAATTCCGAGATTTAGGTGCATGTTTCGTAGTGAAACCGATGCAAGACATCTTACTTGGCATGCAGATGAAAGAATTATTGATGGAAAGTATCGGCATCCGGCTGATTCACCATAGTGGTCGAAGATTGATAATGATTATCCTGAGTTTGGATCAGAAGCAAGAAACCTTCGATTGGCATTATCTACTGATGGAATGAACCCACATGGTCTTCAAAGTATCTCACATACCACATGGCCTGTGATTCTTATGATTTATAACCTACCTCCGTGGCTATGTATGAAGCGTAAGTACATGATGTTATCTATGTTAATCTCTGGGCCTAAACAACCAGGGAATGACATAGACGTATACTTGACACCTCTGATCGAAGATTTAAAGATTTTGTGGGAGAACGGTGTGGAGGTTTATGATGGATATAGGAAAGAAAGTTTCAATTTGAGGGCGATGTTGTTTGGCACAATTAATGATTTTCCAGCATACAGGAATCTATCTGGGTATAGCATTAAAGGTCAACGTGCGTGTCTTGTTTGTGAAGACGGAACCGATACGATTCGATTGGAACTTTGCCAGAAGAATGTGTTTCTCGGTCATCGTAGATTCTTACATTCTAAACATCACTACTGTGGGTGGAGAAAAGCATTCAATGGAGACACCGAACATCGTAGAGCTCCACCCGCATTGTCAGGTGAACAAGTTTTTGAAAAGGTGAAAGATGTGCGTACTGAGTTTGGCAAGCCTTTTGCACATAAGATTGTGAAAGGTGGGTGGAAGAAAAGGTCGATATTTTTTGAATTGCCATATTGGAAGTCTTTGTACGTGATACATTTTCTCGATGTTATTCATATTGAAAAAAACGTATTTGAAAGTGTTATCAGTACATTACTCAATATAAAAGGCAAGTCTAAGGATGGCCTTAAAGAAAGGGAGGACATGTTAAAAATGGGAATGATAACTGAATTAGCACCCGTGAAGAAAGGAAGACGAACATATCTACCACCTGCTGCTTTTACTTTATCTAGAAAGGAGAAAAAAAATTTGTGTAAGTCTCTGAGTGAAGTTAAGGTTCCAGAAGGATACTCATCTGATATCAGAAGACTTGTTTCTATGAAAGACCTCAAGTTGAAGAATTTGAAGACACATGATTGCCATGTTATAATGGAACATTTTCTACCGATAGGTATACGTTCTATTTTGCCAGAAAAAGTAAGAAGTGCCATAACTAAATTGTGTTTTTTCTTTAGGTCAATTTGTAGTAAGGTGATCGATCCCGAGATCTTACCAACACTACAAAAAGAGATTGTAATTACCTTGTGTGAGCTTGAAATGTATTTTCCTCCGTCTTTTTTTGACATAATGGTTCATTTAGTTGTTCATCTTGTGAAAGAGACACAGTTGTGTGGACCAGCTTATATGAGATGGATGTACCCTGCTGAACGGTATATGAAAATATTAAAAGGGTACGTGAAATCCCGAAGTCGACCAGAGGGTTGTATTGTTGAACGATACATTGTTGAAGAAGCTGTTGAGTTTTGTACTGAATATTTGTCTAACGTTCAATCGATTGGACTCCCCAGAGCTCAGATTTTCGACAAAATGGAAGGTAAAAAATTAATTGGGAATAAAATTGTGACAATATTAAGGGATGAACGGGATCAAGTTCATTTGTATGTTCTGCACAATAATAATGAGGTTGAGCCATATGTTGAAATACACAAGGATGTACTCCGAAGGTTAAATCCGAACAGAAATGAAAATTGGATAGTTATAGAGCACAATCAAAGTTTCATACAATGGTTGAAGGATCATATTTATTTGAAGCGCTCTTCAGATCCTTCTTCGGTAACAGAAAGGTTGAGATGTTTGGCATATGGTCCAAGTTTGCATGTGTTTTCTCATAGCGCATATTCAATTAATGGATACACATTTTATACCAAAGAACAAGATGATAAGAGTATTATGCAAAATAGTGGTGTCACCGTGCTAGCTGAAGCAATGCATATATCAAGTATAAAGGACTTAAACCCCAAATATGCAAATTTGTCATATTTTGGAGTTATTGAGCACATTTGGGTGTTTGATTACGAGAAGTTTCAGATTCCCATCTTTGGTTGCAAGTGGGTGAATAGTAGTGGCATACGAATGGATAAGTCTGAATTTTTGCAAGTTGATCTTACTAGGGTGGGGTACAAAGATGAACCTTTTATTCTAGCATCTCAAGCTAAACAAGTGTTCTATGTGAATGACCCGAAGAGTACAAAATGGTCTATAGTGCTTTTCTCTAACAAAGTGACTGATGATAGCGGTGTCGATCAATGTGATATTGATGTTGAGAATGAGTCATGCATTAGACGGAATGAGTTGAATAGAAATGATGAAGTTGAGGATCTTATACCGGATGAGTCATATATAAGAAACGATCATAATGAGGGAATTTGGATCAATTCATCCGTACGCATTGCTAAGAAACAAGTGATTAATATTCCAACAAAGAAAAGAAAGAGATGTTAGTGACTTAGGTAAATTATGCATGGTTTCTTTATTTTTTTTTTCAATTGCTTTGATTATAAGTTATATCTGATAATGCATGATTTCATTATATTTTTGTTTTCAATTGCTTTGATTATAAGTTATATCTGATAATGCATGATTTCTTTATTTTTTTGTTTTCAATTGCTTTGATTATAAGTTATATCTGATAATGCATGATTTCGTTATATTTTTGTTTTCAATTGCTTTGATTATAAGTTATATCTGATAATGCATGATTTCTTTATTTTTTTTTTCAATTGCTTTGATTATAAGTTATATTTGATATTTGATGGTTTCCTTGGTTTATTACAGGTTAGACATGGCTGATGACCAACATGAGGAAGTTAGTAAAAAAGTATCCGCGGAAGAAGAAATTCGAAGAGGCATCACAGTAATGAGAAGGGTGGTCCAAGGAAGATCTCGAGGCATCATACTAGATGTCTATTGGAGCAACCAGGGACAGCTTATAGAACCTAATGGGCATACCTTAACTAGTTTTATCGGTGCACTAGTAAGGAATGAAATTCCCATTACATGTGATGATTGGAGAAACAAAGAGCTGAATGAGTCCAAAGAAAAAATTTGGAGTGAGATAAAGGTACAATCATTTGGCCCTTAATTATACGGTATCAATTATGTTTTTTCAATTACCGATACTAACTATCAATCTGTATGTTTTTCTTAGCGATGTTTTAACATCGAAGAAGAAAGAAGAGGTTTTTGTATGAAATTGGCCGGAAAGCTTCTAAGAGGGTTTAGAACATTTTTATCATCCAAGTTCCTTAGGGATGCGGATGGTAATTATGTGGATGCGGAGCTTCCTAAAAAATATGAAAGTTTGATATCGGCTGAAGAATGGGAAGCTTTCAAATCCAAAAGACAAGACCCGGTTTTTCAAAGAATAAGTGCTACAAATCGGGAAAGAGTATCAAGTCCCGCAAATCCGTACCGAAAAGGACGTGTCGGATATGGACACTTAGAACAATCCATGGTAAGTATTTATAAATTGCGATAACAAATTTGTTCATCATATATTAGTTTTATCTGATCAAATTGTATGACTTAATGTGTAGCTGCAGAAGGAGGAAAGTTCAGAAACATCTCTTCCTGCACATGTTTTGTGGAAGGAAGCCCGTGAGGGCAAATCTGGAGTTCCTCAAGAAGAAGTTTTACACGTATACCAGAAATGTGTAAGTATAACATTTTTTCATTAATTGAATAAAATTTTTATACACAAATATTTGACAAGTATACGGTATTCATCTGATTTTTCAGGAGGAGATATCTCAGTCTTTATCTCCCGATGATACTAGGAGCATACTTAGTCGGGCATTAGATGTCCCTGAGTATTCTGGTCGGGTGAGGGGTAAGGGATTTGGAGTCACTCCGACCTCCCTGAGTATTAAAAAAGGAAAGGCTCCTAGTAATCGGGAGCTTCATGCAAGATTGGAAGCCATGCAAGCTGAGCTTGATGCATTGAGGAGAGAAAGAGAGGCTAGCGCCTCAACAATATACAGAGATGCTTCGGACAAAGACAGTATCAACTGTACCTTTCAGCCGAACATTCCAGAGGTAATTACATATAATTGTCTTAAATTGAACTATTTGCTTAAATTATGTATTTGACATATATACACATTAACGATTTCTTGTTATTATTGGTTTTAGGGCATTTCCCATTGTCAGCTGTATTTGTCGTCACCATACTATCAGATGGTTGGCAAGGGAAAAGTGCATAACGTTAGCGGAGTATTACTCCACACTAGAGAGCTCCCTGCTGGATGTTTGAAGGTATTAGTTGATATTGCAGTTGAGCCGAATGCAGCATTACCATATCCTAGCGATGATTCAGATGCAACAACGGTGCACGAAGCAGTAGGTTCGTTTGTTGCATGGCCGACAAACCTCATATGCGTAGGATATGAGGTATGCTTAAAACTTATGTTAACTTTAATGTGTATATTCAAAGTTTAAAATTTATGCTTAAAATTTTACGTACATATTTTCCTTGGTTATGTTAAATAGACTCCCACAAAATCCAAATCAAAAGATAATGTGATTCCACGGCATACCGAGTCCACGGTTTCAAGAAAAGAGGTAATATACAATTATATGACATATATTCATGGAAGTTGTTACATTCTTAATTTGATCTAACTATTTATATGACATGTAGCTTCAAGAAAATGAGGTTAGCAATGCCTCCGCACAACAAAAAAAGGAGGTTAGCAACGCCTCCGCACGGGTAAAAAGTGCTGGTGCTAAGAAGACCGTAGCTAGGAAAAAACCTACCACCAAGTATAGGTCGTGCCTCAGGACATTTCTAGAGATGACCGATATACCGACCGGAAGTTTTCGGACTGTACATATGGAGGTAGGGATTTTCGGCTTTGATTACGACCAAATGATTGGTAATGAGGACTTCATGCAAGTTTTTGGTCGTGAAGAAATCGGCGTCACCGTTGTCAATACATATGTTAGGTAAATCCGGTCTACTTTGTTTTATTAATTAAACAACTTATGTTAATGATGTTTACTTTATGTTTCACAAGAGGTGTGTAATGTTAATGATGTTTTTATATTAGGTTTTTGTATGACAAATTGATGCGCCCCAATGGTTTGGACGTGCCATTCGGATTCTTAGCACCCGCGACCGTCAACTTAGGTTTAATCTTAAGTAGACTGGATACCGTGACGGAGTACGTTCTTCGGATCCTCATGGACAATAAAGATGCGGAGAAGTTGTTTTTTATACCGTTTAATACCGGGTTAGAATTTCATTCTAAATTCATCTATTATAATTATTTTCCAAGTTACCATCTAACATTTGCCTAATCATTACAGTGGACATTGGTTGTTGCTCGCAATCAATCCTATCCGAGAAATTGTGTATTATCTTGACTCGTTAGGAAATGATTGGACAACATACCCGGATATGAAGGTCCTAATTGACACGTAAGTGAGAATGTTCAAAAATTTTCTTAGTTTATGTGAATTGTTCTAATTGCTTCATTTTTATTTTATTAGCATCCTACAAGCTTTTCGGGCCCAACAAGATATACAAACCTCAAGGAGGGGCGCCAACTCCATTACATGGATTAAAGTGGTGGTATATTTTTAATTACCACATTTTTTATTATATTAGTGATGACACTTGATAAAACTTAGGATTTATAATCCATATTTTTTTTTCATATGTAGTGTCCTCAACAACGGAATCAAATAGATTGCGGGTATTTCATGTTGAGGTTTATGCGAGATACTCTTGTTTTGGGCCGATTAGAAATTCCCACCGATGTATGTATTTCTAACTTATGAGTTATTTTTATATTTAAACAAATCTCATATAATTAAATAGTTGAAATTAATTCAAACTATGTTATATTATTATGTAGTACTTTGATGAATTCAAGTGTGCATTTTATACAAAGGATCAAGTGGACGAAATCAAAGAGGAGTGGTGTCAATTCATGATAGAGCTCAATGTTTGTTCATAAATTTGTGTAATTATATTGTACATTTGTAGTATATGTAATAACTTGTAAATGTGTACATAAATTTGTATATATTTTGATACATTTAAGGCAAAATTGGTTTGAATTGGTATATATATATATTTGTTAGCCAAAAATTGGTAGAAAAAAGGCCAAAATGGTTTGAAATGGCATATATAAAATGTGATAATTGTCTGCCAAAATCTGGTTGAAAACAGGTAGAAATTCTGGTTTATAAACCTGGAAAAAATGTGGTTTAAAACAAAAGCTGCAAAAAATTTCATATACCTTAGACAGCGCTTTTGTAAAAAGCGTTGTCTAAGGGGGGCTTAGAAAGCGCTTTTGGCAAAAGCGCTGTCTAAGGGGGGGGCTTAGACAACGCTTTTGAAAAGCGCTGTCTAAGGTATACCTAAAAAAATTAAAATGGAGGGGCTTAGAAAGCGCTTTTGGCCAAAGCGCTGTCTAAGGGGGGGGGGGGGGCTTAGACAGCGCTTTTCAAAAGCGCTGTCTAAGGTATACCTAAAAAATTTAAAATAAGAGGGGCTTATAAAGCGCTTTTGGCCAAAGCGCTATCTAAGGTGGGGGGCTTAGACAGCGCTTTTAAGATTTAAAAAAGCGCTATCTAAACCTTTAGCAGCGGAGGTTTAGACAACGCTTTAAAGCGCTGTCTAAGGGTAAAAAAAGCGTTGTCTAAGGTCTTGTTTGTTGTAGTGTAACTTTATTTCACGATATGATTCATCATGAGATAGAGGTATATGTGGATGATATGATAGCCAGGTCCCAGAATGAGGAACAACACCTTGATCACTTGCATAAGCTGTTTGAGAGGTTGAAAAAATACAAGTTAAGATTGAACCCAAACAAGTGTACTTTTGGAGTTAGGTCTGGTAAACTCCTGGGTTTCATTGTCAGTGGAAAAGGTATTGAAGTGGATCCTGCAAAAGTAAAAGCTATACAAGAGATGCCGGCTCCCCGTACTAAAAAGGAAGTTAGAGGTTTTTTGGGACGACTGAATTATATTGCAAGATTTATTTCTCAGCTAACTGCTACCTGTGAGCCAATCTTCAAGTTGTTGAAGAAAGATCAGGTAATGGAATGGAATGACGAGTGCCAGACAGCCTTTGATGAAATCAAAAGATATCTCCTAGAACCTCCAATCTTGATGCCACCAGTAGATGGAAGACCCTTGATTATGTACTTAAAAGTACTAGACAACTCAATGGGGTGTGTGTTGGGGCAACATGACGAGTCTGGTCGAAAAGAGCAGGCAATATACTACCTTAGCAAAAAGTTTACTGACTGTGAAACAAGATACTCACTGCTCGAGAAAACTTGCTGCGCTTTGGCATGGGCTGCTCGTCGACTAAGACAATATATGTTGACTCATACTACCTTGTTGATTTCAAAGATGGATCCAATCAAGTACATATTCGAGAAACCTGCTCTCTCCGGACGAATAGCGAAATGGCAAATGATTTTAACAGAATATGATATACAGTACACCACTCAGAAGGCAATTAAAGGCAGTGTGGTAGCTGATCATTTAGCTCATCAGGCAGTGGATGATTATTAGTCAATGAATTTTGAGTTCCCGGATGAAGACATTATGATTATTACTAAAGAACCTAGACAATATGACGGACTTGAACAGGGATCCCGATGGACTATGGTTTTTGATGGAGCTTCTAATGCGCTTGGTAATGGTGTTGGTGTTGTGATCATTTCCCCTGAAGGTTGTCATACCCCAATTACTGCAAGACTTTGTTTCTATTGTACCAATAACATGGCTAAATATGAGGCATGTATCATGGGTATCAAAGCTGCCATTGAGATGAAGATTCAGTTCCTGGATGTATATGGAGATTCAGCCCTGGTAGTTAGTCAGATTAAAGGAGATTGGGATACCAAGCATGAAAATCTCATTCCTTACAGAGAGCATGTGTTGTCCTTGATCCCATATTTTGAAGAGATTACCTTTGGACATATTCCCCGAGGAGAGAATCAATTGGAAGACGCATTAGCCACCATGGCATCTATGTTTGAGATTAGTTGGGATGTTGAAGCTCCCAAGATCACTATTGACAGATTTGAGAAGCCTGCATACTGCAATGAGATTGACACTGAAGGAGGAGAAGGAAAGCATTGGTTCTATGAAGTGAAAATATATCTTGAAGCTCAGGAATTCCCTGAAGGGGAATCTGTCAAAGATAAGAAGTTTTTGAGGAGGTTTTCTGCTAAGTTCTTCTTGAGTAATGGAATTTTGTACAAGCGCAATCATGATTCAACTTTGCTTCGTTGTATGGATAAGAAGGAAGCAACAGAGATTATGGAAGACATGCATGATGGGATATTTGGCACTCACTCTAGTGGTCATACTATGGCAAAGAAGATATTGAGAGCAGGTTACTATTGGTCTACCATGGAAGCTGACTGCTATCAACATTCCAAAACATGTCACAAGTGTCAGATTTATGCTGATAAGGTGCATATACCTCCAGTTCCATTGAATGTGTTGACTGCTCCTTGGCCTTTTGCCATGTGGGGCATTGATATGATTGGTGAGATCAAGCCTACTGCTTCTAATGGACATCGTTTCATCCTTGTTGCCATTGATTACTTTACAAAGTGGGTGGAGGCAGCCTCATTTGCATTTGTTACTAAGAATGTTGTGGCTCGATTCATTAAGAATAATCTCATATGTAGGTATGGCATCCCTGAAAGGATTATCACAGATAATGGCTCTAATCTAAACAACACCATGATTACTGATCTCTGCACGCAGTCCAAGATTAATCATCACAATTCTTCTCCGTATCGTCCAAAGATGAATGGGGCAGTAGAAGCTGCTAATAAGAATATCAAGAAGATTATACAGAAAATGACTGTTACTTATAAGGATTGGCATGAGATGTTACCATTTGCTCTTCATGGTTATCGTACTACAATACGCACTTCAACAGGGGCAACCCCATTCTCCTTAGTCTATGGTATGGAAGCAGTTCTACCTATTGAAGTTCAGATCCCCTCCTTAAGAATCATGAAGGATGCAGGCTTGGATGAAGATGAGTGGATTTAGACTCGACTTGACCAGATAAATTTGATTGATGAGAAAAGGCTGGCAGCTGTTTGTCACGGTCAGATGTACCAGAAACGGATGATCAAAGCTTTTAATAAGAAGGTTAAGCAAAAGGTATATCATGCTGGTGACTTGTTAATCAAGCGTATCATATTACCACAGGGTGATCCTAGGGGCAAATGGACTCCTACATATGAAGGACCATTTGTAGTCAAAAGGGTATTTTCAGGAGGTACCATGATGCTTACTACTATGGATGGTGAAGATTTCCCACAATCTGTAAACGCAGACATAGTTAAAAAATACTACGCATAAAAATAGACCCGCTAGGTTGACTGGCCTAGGCAAAAATAAGGGCATCCCGGCGAACCAAAAGGGTTCGGGCAAAAAATAGGGATATATATATATATATATAAAAAAAAAAATATACACCCGACAAGTCAAAACCTGAAAAGGCAGCTTGGGCAAAAAAGGGTATCCCGGTGGATTGAAAACCTGAAAAGGCAATACAGACAAAAGTTAGGGATTAAAGCGTATGATTATGTCTCGTTGGATCACTCATGTAACTCCAACTATTGGTGCTACCTAAATCAAGTCAAACAGATAAAGCTCAATCCAATCGTTTCCATCTCAACAACAAAGGATGAGATACTTGAAGATAATGGCAATAGTGGAATTGAAACTCAATAGGATTATTTCTCACATAGCTGTTTTTCTTTGTTTTTGTAAAACTTTTACGACGAATTCCTCTTACTAGGATTTCTGTCTCCTTGTACAAACTTGCCTGTGTATAGGCCACTTTCTAAAATAAATAAAATCTCGTCTTTGAATTCAAATTTACTTTGTTTACTTAAACGAAAACATCCATTGGTTATGTTTGAATGTATGTATGCTTTTGAATATGATTGATGTTTACCAGAAATGCATAAAATGCAGTAATAGTATTTACTAAGGACGAACGAAGGTAGGAATTCAACGAAGCTTCGCCGGTTCATCCCCACAGAGTAATCTTTTCAGATACTTCAAGTAACATCTCCTCTCGGATTTATGTCCATCTCTTTTATCCTCAGTAAGGATATTCAGGAACTTATTCCTTCAATAAAAGCACGACGAACGAAGAAGGGAGGTTATAAGTACCATACTATCAAACAAGACGGGAACGAAGTCCTCATATTCCTCAGCAACGAACCGGGATTTATTTTCCCTAGCCAGCAGTTGTTATACAGAGATATTCAGACGCTTCAGGCTACATGATTCATACATACATCATTTACATCATATCATAGCATACACATCCATAATGCATAAAACATTTACTTAGATACATCATGCCATACATGCATACATGTTGCATAAACTAACCTTTTCTTTTCAGGATAGTTGCAGGCAGATAAACACTATCAACAATTTGAAACAGTTCAGAGACGATCTATACGAAGATCTAGTACTGATACTTAATTCAGAGATAATCGCTACGAAGATTCATTTTTGATGATCAATACTCAAGTTGTCCTTGGAAGGGTACGTAAATGATCTATATGAAGATCTAGTGCTTAATTCAGGATATTTCCAGAGGATATAATCGTTACGAAGATTTATTTCTGATGGTCAATTATCTTTGGATGGTGTGTAAATGATCTATATGAAGATCTGGCACTTAATCCAAGAGATTCTTTCAGAAGAAGTTCAGGAGTAATCGTCACGAAGATTTAATCCTGATATTCTTTCTATCCTTGGGATGGTATATAAATGGTCTATACGAAGATCTATTACCTAATCCGAGATATTTCCAGAAGAGATAATCGCTACGAAGATTTATTTCTAATGGTTTATACAAAGTTTATCTGTGGGATGGTACATAAATGATCGATACGAAGATCTTGTACTTAGCCCAAGATATTACCAAAAGTAATTCAGAAACGATCGCCAAGAAGATTAATTCTGATGCTTAAATCAAAGTATGTTCCTAAAGATGGTTCAGAGCCGATCTACACGAAGATCTAAGTACTGACACCTAATGAAGGATATTCTTTTTCCCCAGAGATAATGCAGAGACGATCTATACGAAGATCTAATACTGACATTCAACTCAAACCATGTTACAGGAATAATTCAGAGACGGCCTATACGAAGACCTAGTACTGATATTCAGTGACAACATAAAGATACTATCACCTTCTGATATTATGGATGGCATCTATAAGCCCATCTCCAATTCCTCTGAGTGGCATCTATTAAGTCCATTCCAGCATATACAACCAATCAACAGTATTACTTTATGCACCGACGAGTGCAAATTTTTGGGCTTTTGTGTTCAATCCCCTTCAACCTTCCAAGTCACGAATGGCACACAGGCCAATCTAACTCCTCAGGTTTCAAAAAATTGAACAGGGGCAGCTGTTGCACCCAAAAATTTGCCCTCACCTAGACAAGACATTGTGTACTAAGGTGTCCCAAGAGGTTCACAAGGTTCACAAGGTATCCTAAGAGGTTCACAAGGTTCACAATTAGTCAAAAAGTTTGACAATTCCCTCAGACAAAGCATCCTCCTAAGCAATGCATCCTAAACTAGGGTTTTGAGTTTCATCAGGCTAAATGGATATCCAAGGCTTCAAGTTAGCTTCATAGCATCCTATATGTCTTCAAGAATCCCTATGTCAAGTTTCGAGGCTTTCCCAAAAGGCTTGCTCAGTCAGATGACCAGATAGGCTAAAATCAGTCAAAGCAGTCAAAAAGTCAAACTGAGGTCAACTGTGGTCAAACCAAAGTCAAACTTCATGATTTTTTGCCAACATCAAGTGTATGAAGTAAAATTCATCATTTTATCAAGGGTTGATCATGATTCATCAAGAATCAGGAGTTTCTAAATTAGGGTTTTCACAGGAAAAGTCAATTGAACTTTGACCAACAATAACTTTCACATGCTTCATAAATTTTTTTCCATCTAAAGCTCATTTTTAAGGAAATTGAATTCTCTACAACTTTGTGTCTCACAAGCCAATCCTAAAAATGCTTCATTTGAAAGGTATGAGCTAAGACATTATAGGTCATTTTAAAAGTCAACAAAAAGTCAACATCTTCCAAAGGGCATAACTTGAAAATGGTAAAATATATGGATATGAGACCAATGGGGTTGGTTATAGGACTCTCTAAGATTTCCAAAATGTCCAAGAACACCCTCATAGCATTAAAATTGAGGGAGATATGCCTTTGCAAAGTTGAGAAAATTTTGGGAGGTTTATGAAGCAAATGGGGCCTTAAAACCAAATTTCTCCAAATGGGTTTGCAATATTGTGATCCAATCCATACAAAGACCTCAAGCACGACCCAAAGAAACCAAGTTCTGATTTTTTATTATTTATTTATTATTTATTTTGATTTTATCCAACATCAAATTTTCATCCAAAAAGTGATATTCAGTTTTTGACCTAGAGGCCATCTCCAAAGTTTTGAAGGTTTCAAATCATTCCTGGAAGATCACTGAATGTTTTTGGATCATAAAATCATCCCCTCATGCATTGAAACATGCTAACCGAATCGTTTTTGTTCTTCAATATGTTGTTTTTCGATTTCACATATCTAGCTAATATAAACTGATTTTGTTATTTGATTTGTGTTAATCATGATCTAGAGATGCTTTCTGGACAGTTTCTTGAAGAACCATGACCTAAACCGAAAGTTGCCATTGTTAGGGTTTTAGGTTTCAAATTAGGGTTTCCTGATTTAACAAATATAAATGAATTATAAATGCATAATTGAACTGGACTGGTTGTGGGGAGTACAATGGTACTCCCAATTTGTTAAAATTTTACAGGTTTGATGATCTTTGAACAAAGCTAGGAAATCCTACGAAACCAGGTTCGCAGATAAATTCGCATGAAGCATCATAAGAAATTTCGCAGGAAATTTGAATGAAGAAGATGAAGTTTTGGCGCGGAAATTCAACTCTGAGATTTGTTTTATTTTATAATGATTTATTGATCGTTATTTGTTGAACGCGCCCCATGTGGCTCAGCTGGTTGGAGTGTTTGTGTGTTATTGCAATGGTCCTGGGTTCGAATCTGCCGCATGCCATTTTGTTTTGTATTTTATTTGTTTTTTGCAGGTTTAATATAAAACAATCAATACTCATCATATGCTCACCAGGCGCAGCTGGCCTAGTGGTGGTGATGCTGAACCAAGGGTGGAAAGCCTAGGGCGTGGGTTCGAATCTCATCCCCATGTATTTTGCTTTTTCTTCAATTTTTTTTTTGTATTTATTTGTTTATATATTATTCTATTCATTTAAATTCTTATAAAACTAATTTCTAAACAATAATTCATAATATTTTCCTATAAAACTTTATATTTTCAAGAATCATAATTTATTTTCTTAAATTTAAATTATTTCTATTTATTTTATAATATGTTTATATGTATAATTATCATGTATATATTTTTGTAAATAAATTAACTAATTAGATTTAGATTAATTTTTTTTAACCCTAATTTTCTTAACCCTGATTTCTTAACCCTAAATTTTTTTATTAACCCTAATATTTAACCTAATTTTTTATAAACCCTAATTAAATTATTAATCATTATTTTTAATATGTAAATAATATATTATTTGTTTATTATTAAACTTGTTTTTCTTTATTAATTTCTAAAACTTTTCTAAATATTGATTTCTCTTGCTAAATTCTATTTTTTTGTTTATTTATTTTTCTAACCCTTATTTTCATTTTATTATTACTAATATTTAATTATTGCTTATTTATTTTTATTATTATATTTATCATTATTATTATTTCTTGATTATATTGTAATTGTCCCAAAGCCTTGTAATATTTATAGGTTTATATTTCTGCTTTATTTATTGTAAATATATTTATTGTATGGTTAGTAATTTAGGGTGTGTATAACATGTTCGTAATTAAAATTAACTTAGAAAATTAATTTAAAAAAAGATAAATACTTGAAAATAAACACGCACACACGTAAGTCGATCTTTGATCGCCATCTTGCACTTCCTAGGGTTGCCTCTCAGTTGCCTAATTCAAAAGGTCAAGTAGGGTGTCTTATGCAAGTCCCATCATAAATATCATCAAGTCCCTTCGAGGTTTCCTACGATAAATGATCTTGTTCCTTCGAATAAAAGATGATAAGTCCATACGAATTGCTAAAGACACCCTACAGTTGCCTATATCCAGATGACCCTACACATGTCCCTTAATCACATCCAAGGTAATGACTACCTATTCCTTAATAATAGGGATAGTCTTACCATTGAAAGAACATAAGAACAAGAAAGACTTAATCTAGGGTAGGTACCTCATAGTTATTTGCTCACTCCTCAAAAATACTCTTTACACCACACTTTTCAAACAATTTTCAAAAACAAGGCTTTGTATAAATCCATACGAGGATCATTACAAAGTACTTAGAAAGTTTCTAATCACACATTACACCTTTTCAAAACAATTTAAAATGAGCTAAGTAACTAAGAGCCCATGGATAACCATGTATATAAAGGGTGCTAACACCTTCCATTTATATAACCTACCCCCCAAACCTAAGTCTTTTAAAAATAGGTTTTTCCTGTTCTTTTATGTCCTTTCCTTTTGGATAAAATAAAAGTCGGTGGCGACTCTTGCTATCCGCAACATTTATAGAAAGTCAGTTCTCCCACCGTGTTACAACGGGAATTCACTTCTCTAACCAAAAATCACTCCCAAACATCAACCAATGCAGAAAAACATAGGCAAACATATTCATAAACATCATATGAGTATTTTAGTTAAGTCTTAATCGAGTTTTAACCGTTAAACTTTCGATTTTTCTTAGTTTTTCCAAATAAGCCCTAAATCACAAAATCTCTAAAACTCAACCAAAATCAAAGATAAAAGTTTCTAACTAAGAACCCACCTCGAGATATGAAGATTGGCGGAAAGATTGAGTCGATTCGACGGATGTATGATCGAGAATGAGGAAATGAAGCTTTAAGGTTTTTCTCTCTTCTTCTTCTCTTCTCCTCTTCTTTCTTCTTTTCTATTTTTTTTATTTTTCCTTACTAACTTCTTCTTCCTCTCATATTCTTTCTATATATATAAATATATAAAAACTTATATTTTTACCAATGGGTCAAAAATTAGAGAGTATCCAAAATGTCTCTTAATCCGATATTTTATAAAAATCTCTGAGTCAGCTGATATCAATTAATAAAATAATATCCCATTGGTTACTCTATTTAGTTCCGTTAAAATTTCTTAGAGTAGTCCGAAATAATATTATTACCAATTAATATTATTCAGAGCTTTAAATAAAATATGGGGTATTACATATTTCATGTTTAGATTCTCTGGTAAATATCGACAGTAAATCTCCAACAAACTTTAACAGAAGATGTTTTCTTTCCAGGATCTCGGCAGTAGATTTCTAGTTCATTTTGATACCTCGACAGAAGGAATTTCCAAATGAGGTTCTAAATCTCGGCAGTAGATTCCTTCAAGTAGAATTTGTTCAAGGATTTAATTTAAGTTATCTTGTGATTGGCAAACAATTGTCATATGGCTTCACTCAAAAGGAAATTCTCGTGTGAATTTTATTCTCGTCGTGTGTGTCTAATCCTAGTAGTGTTATCTTCCTCCCAGTAGAGTTATAGCCTCTGTCATGCATCCATAACATTATATCATACCATTTCACCTACATTCAGTCAAAATTCTAGGTATTATGATATTTAATCCTCTTTCACCTCGAATGTCTGAAAGTCTTTTCCATTCATAACTTCAGGTCCAAGAATATTAAATAGGGACATCTATCATACCCTAAATTTTGACCAGACATTTTTTCAATATTTTCCTTCATGTGACTCATTTTTGTCGTAATGTCAAAAGTCAATTATTTTTGCATTTTTAGGTTAAACATATCATTAATCATTAATCATTGTATTTTTTATTCAATTTTATCATTCCATGTCATTTGCGTTTTCATTCTTAATTTCAAAATTTGCTTAGAGTGTTTGTCTCTTTCTTTTAAATCATTTTATTTTTGTTGCTTAGTTAAATAATTAACTTAATTTATTTAGAATTAATTAAGTTTAATTAATTTAGATTTAATTTAGAATTAGTTTAAGTCTAATCTTAATTGAATTTAATTTTTAGTTTAATTCCATTTTAATTTAGTTTAGTTTTTAATTAGTTAATTCTATTAGTTTAATTTTTAATTCAAGATTAATTTTTTAATTCAAGCTTAATTTTTAATGTTTAATTTTATTTAAACTTAAATTTGGTTTGATTTGAGAATTTAACTTTTCTTTTGTTTTTTTTCTTTTAATAATTTAATTAGTTTTATTATTATTATAGCCCAATTAAGTCCACAAAATACCAAACCAAGTCCTTCCAAATAAAACTCTACTATACTTTTCCTTCGTGCAACATAACATAACCAGACACATTACTTTGACCATCAAGCTAAGCGACATACACCATTATGCCTAAGTAGCAATGACAAAAACCTGCATTCCATAAAGCCTCCAAAGACCATTCCATGTTTCACAACAAGCCAAATAGACTGCTACCAACATGACAACAATAACACAATATAATTGCAAAATGAAAGGGACTACTCAACATAACAGGACCAGAAGGAAACTTAGCCAACAAGGGTCATTGGCTTTTTAAAAGAGAGAAAGCTACAACCATAAGGAAAAAACAAAATCTGAATGCATAGAACATTATTTTCAGAAAGAAAAAATGAAACTTCATAAGATGGCTTCCACCTTCACCCTTTAGGAGGCTCTTCGTTTGAACCCTCTGATCTTAAACAAAAAAACGGTTTCACTAGCCATCCTTCGTGCTCACAACAACATTTCATCCCCAATCAAACGTCTTCTCCACAAAACACCATCTTCAACCCCTTCGACCCAAAATGACCTTAAATCTATATTCACCACTCACAAACCAACACTGATAACCTGTAACAACCCTATTTTTAAAATGATTATTTATTTGATTAATTAAGTCTATTATTGGTTTTAATTGAATTTTGGTGAGAACAATTGAATTTGGTGACGTGTCGGAGAAATATATTTGATGAAATGTCGGTCTTAGTGGACTTCCCAATTTTATTTGGAGAAAAATAGAATTAGTTATAATTAGATCGATTAAAGAAAACAAGATAATAAGAATTATGAAACTAGAGGACATGGTCATTAAGAGAAGTAATAAGGGTATTTTCGGACATTCATAATTAGGGACATAAGGGTTTCATAACTGAGTTAGAGGAAGGAAAGGAATTATGTATTATTACCAAGGAAGAGAAACCGAGAGACAAACCAAGAACATGGATTTGAGGAGAAACGGAGGAATTGAAAGAACGAGAATATAATTCGATCGGAAAGCGATAATCAAAAGGTAAGGGGTGTTTAATTATGATTCTTATATTTGATTAGGGAATTGATAATTAGTAAGTGTCTGAGTTTTGAATTGGGGTAAACAATTGTTGAATGTTTGATGAAGGATCAGAACTTGAATCGAAAACGTAATCGTTAAAATTGTTATGATTTAGGGAAAATTGATGATGAATGAAAAATCTGAGATTATAATGTGGCGAGCGTCAGTGAGAAAAACCAGAGAAAACATAATTTTGTGTGCCTATGGCCACATCAGGTGTGACCTACTGATCGGTGACTTCAAGCTATTATTTCAAGACATGTTAGTTATTGTTTTACTATGTTTATTGTGCGTTTTCGAGTCTTATGTTTCGATTATTGTGTGTTATTTCGTTTCTTGGCAAGGATGTTGCATGTGATATTTTATATCGTTGGTGCGTTTAATTTGGTGGTTTTTAGTGTATTTTCAGGCAGATATCAAGTCGGTGATCGGATACGAAGGAAACGGCGATTCGCGTGCGAAGAAACGGAGAAACAGGGGGTCCAGAAGACTGACACGGGTGCCCGTGTCACCTGACACGGCCCGTGTCAGGAAGACTATGCAAAGTGTGATAATTCCAGCATCATGACATGGGTGCCCGTGTCACATGACACGGCCCGTGTCATAGGCCCCCCACCACTTGTCAGCATGTTTGAAGGAATCCAGCAGCATGACACGGGTGCCCGTGTCATAGGTCCTGAACGCAATATTTTTATTTGGTCTTTTGGCACTGAGGGCATTTTTGACGTTTCGCTTGTAATTTTGTAATCTGATACATTAGGGTGATCTGAACGTGAAAAAAACACTTTTTGAAATTGGGAAATTTGCACGCAAAGGAAAACGAAGAATTTTAGGGGGAAGTCGGATCGATCAAACGCGGAAGCAATTGACGATCCAATCAATCCTTTTTGCATTGTAATGTTTCTTTTCCCTATGTATGTGATTTTCATTGTTTGGATTATGAGTGGCTATACCCCCCAATGCTAGGGGGTGTCCCTGAGTTATTTGTAATGACATTGACCGTAATTTTATGAATTTCACTGTTTCTTTCTTCATTGTTTTGATTGATTAATTTTATTGTAAGAAAATCAATATTGGAAAATTGAATTTTTATCATCGGTTAACAGATTGTAGGAATGCACTGTTAACGTGTTTTCAATTAAAACTTTTTATCGGATATCAACAAGGAATTGGGATATCATAATTAACCGTGAAAACTTTTGATATGCAATTGCTTGGTATTCATTCTATATGATCAAGGAATTGTAGTATAGTAGGAATACCAAAGGGTTTTCTTTAAAGGAATTTTGGAAAACTATTGTAATAAGACGGTAATGAGTTAGTTACAGTGATATTTTAACAATTATAAACAAATGATCATTATAAGAATATCTCATACACCCTCCCTAGCATAATTCTCATATTTGTCATCCTTAGTATTATTTTTCTAATTTTATGTTTACAAGTCTTTTGAAGAAAATCTAAACAAACCCTTATGAATTTTTGTTCAACTTGAAATAGTAAACAACTCAATTTGACACGCAGTCCTTGAGATCGATATTCGGAGAATTTCCCTAAGATTACTACAGTGGGCAAAAATAGTACACTTGCTATTTTCCCATCAAGTTTTTGGCGTCGTTGCCGGGGACTGTAAAAAAAATTAAGTTAATTTTCTTATTTCAATTGAAATTTTATTGCTCTGCGACTAAAATTTTATTGTTTTCTCTGTTTATTATTCTAGTGTTATTGAAATTTTGTTATCTAACTTGTGTCTAACTGTTTATGCGAGGTCAGACCTCAGCTAAGTTTTCCTTTGACGCAGAACCAGAAAGAGCTTTGCGCGAGAGACGCCGCAAGGCAAGAATTGATAGACTGGCTGATACTGGTTCAAGTGTCCCGATTCAGGAAATGGAGGACGACATATCTGTGCACTCTGAGTATAGTGACTCTGACTCAGACAGAGAGACTAATCCAGGATTTGATAACATGGCAGGAAACCAACCTCCTGTAGAAAGGCTTTTAGGAGATTATGGAGGGGCTAATGCCCAACCTAACCGGATGACTATTGTTAACCAACCGGTGAATGTTGCTCACTTCCAGTTACATCCGTCAACTATTCGCCAGTTGGAAAGCAAACCGTTCGCTGGAAGAATCAATGAGGATGCCAACAAGCATCTTCAGAGATTCTTGACTACCACTACATATTTGAAGATTGAAGGTCATTCTGAGGAAGCAAAAAGACTTGTGATGTTTCCTTTTACACTTACTGATGATGCAGAAGAATGGTTCTACTCACTACCAGCTGCTAGTATCACAACTTGGTTAGAGATGGAAACATCATTCCTCAACGAATATTTTCCTGCATCAGTTTTCATCCGGAAGAGATATGATATTGTCAATTTTAAACAAAAAGAGGGTGAATCACTTGGATATGCATATAAAAGATTCAAAAGGTGTTTGACCGCGTGTCCTACTCATAATATGGACGCGACCGAGCAGATGCAAAACTTTGTGAATGGGTTGCGACTCAAGACAAAACAGCTTATAGATACTGCTGCAGGTGGCTCAACAAACTTTTCAACAACCACTGGTATCAAAAGAATCATAGAAGCTATTGCTGCTAATGAACACCTTGAATTATATGATCGCACAGTGAGTCAACCAGATGGTAAGATTGATTTAAAGCTCACAAAGCAAGTTGTGAAAATGGAAGATCAAATTGCTGCAGAAGTTGAAAGAAGGCTGAAGAAGATGAATCTTGGCACACAGACAGTAGCTTAGGTGGAACCTGTTCAAGCTGTGATTTGTGAGATTTGTTGTGGACCACACTTTGCCATGCATTGTTTGGAAACTCAAGAACAGGTTGAACAGATTAATATGTTGAGGCAGAATAATCCGTATGCCAACACGTATAATCCGGGGTGGAAAAATCACCCCAATTTCTCTTGGAAAGATCAACAAGGGAACATCCAAAAATCGGTTCAAGGCCAGCAACAATATCAGCCCCAACAACAACAATATTAGCCACCAGTTCCAAGAAAAGCTGATTGGGAAATTGCCATTGAAAAGATGGCGGCTCACAATTCTTAATTCCAAGAAGAAACGAGGAGTAACTTCAAGAATATTGGAGCCTCTATCAAGAACCTTGAAGTGCAAATGAGCCAAATTGCCCAACACCTAGCTATTCCCCAAACTCCAGGGGCTCTTCCAAGTGCAACTGTAACAAATCCAAGAGATAATCACAAAGTCAATGCAGTCACAACACGAAGAGGTAAAGAAACTGAAGAGGTGAAAGATAATTCGGAAAGTGAAAATCAAATGATTGAAGTGGTACTGGAAATAAAAGAGAATGAAGTTGTTGAAGAAGAGGAAGAAGTAACCCCAACACCGGAAATAAAAAAAAACGGTAGAACCGAAACCGGTGATCAAACTTCCTTATCCAACAAGAAACAAAAAGCAAGGACAGCAAGAGAAGAATTTTGAGAAATTCCTAGAGTTGGTCAAGAAGCTGGAGCTGAATATTCCATTACTTGAAGCACTTGAGCAAATGCCCACCTATGCCAAATTCATGAAAGATATCATTGCTAAAAAGAGGACCATGGGAGCTGAACCTATTATTCTAACCGAAACTTGTAGTGCTATTTTGCAGGGACTAAAGATTCCGGTGAAGAAAAAAGATAGAGGAGTTGTCACCATTCCATGCACCATCGGTGACCGGTCATTCAAGAGAGCTCTCATTGATTTGGGAGCGAGAATTAGTTTAATGCCTCTATCCATCTACAAAAAGTTGGGTATTGGTGTTGTTCAAGATACTCGGATGACTCTCCAGTTTGCAGACTATTCTGTGAGGCGGCCATATGGAGTAGTCCATGATGTCCTGGTTAGAGTGGACAAGTTTGTGTTTCCAGTTGATTTTGTGATTCTTGAAATGCCTGAAGATGAAGAAATTCCTTTAATTTTGGGAAGACCATTCTTAGAAACCGGGAGAGTCTTGATAGATATGGAAGGGGGAACACTCACTTTGAAAGTGTACGATGAAGAGTTTAAAATTGATGTTAGGAACACTTTGAAGTATAAAGATGATGTGGGCACTAGTAGTAACATACAAGTGTTAGAACAAGTGGAAGCTAGTGAACATTTAGAGAGTGTATCCCAATTGCCTCTAGAAAGGGTACTGAGTATGTCTATTTTTGAAGATGATAAGGAAGTCGAAAGTAGTGATATGGAAGTGGTAGCTATGCTTGAAACTCAACCTATCCTAAAAAGAGTTAGAATGCATCAGTGGGAAGAGTTAAGACAACCTATAATGGTTGATGAAGGTGAAGACAAGCCAAAGATATCAGAATTGAAACAACTACCTGAGAATCTCAAATATGTCTTTCTCGACACTGAAGAAAAATGTCCCGCTATTATTAGCGCTCATTTGAAAAGTGTGCAAGAGGACAAGTTAATTGGAGTTCTTAAGAAATTTAAGGGAGAAATTGGGTGGAAAATTGAAGACCTTAAAGGTATAAGTCCTACGGTGTGCATGCACAAAATACTCATGGAAGAAGATCACAAACCAGTTGTGCAGCCCAAAGGAGATTGAACCCTGTGACGAAGGAGGTAGTGCGAAAGGAAGTTATTAAGCTATTAGATGCGGGATTGATCTATCCTATATCAGATAGTGCTTGGGTGAGTCCAGTCCACGTGGTGCCCAAAAAGGGAGGAACAACAGTAATAACTAATGAAAAAAATGAGTTGATTCCTACTAGAACGGTTACTAGATGGAGAGTTTTCATTGATTATAGAAGATTGAACTTGGCTACAAGAAAAGACCATTTTACGTTGCCATTCATTGACCAAATGTTGGAGAGACTAGTGGGACATGATTACTATTGTTTTTTGGATGGTTACTCCGGATACAATCAAATTGCAGTTGCACCGGAGGATCAAGAGAAGATGGCGTTTACATGTCCCTATGGTATTTTTTCTTATAGAAGGATGCCATTCGGGCTATGTAATGCCCCCGCTACATTCCAAAGATGCATGACATCCATTTTTGCTGATATGTTAGAAAAGCACATGGAAGTGTTCATGGATGATTACTCCGTGTTCGTATCTTCATTTGATCACTGTTTATCTAACCTTTCACTTGTTTTGCAGCGATGTCAGGAAAGTAATTTAATCCTGAACTGGGAAAAATGTCATTTCATGGTGCGAGAAGGCATTGTTCTTGGTCACAAGATCTCACAAAAAGGGATCGAAGTTGATCAAGCGAAAGTGGAAGTAATCTCAAAGCTACCACCACCGATTAACGAGAAAGGTATAAGAAGCTTCTTAGGACATGCAGGTTTTTACCGCTGGTTCATAAGAGACTTCTCGAAGATAGCCAAACCTTTAACTACTCTGTTGGTTAAAGATAAGGCTTTTGTGTTTGATAAGAAGTGCACCGATGCTTTTGAGACACTTAAAAAAGAATTAGTGTCGGCACCTATTGTTATTGCTCCCGATTGGTCCCTACCCTTTGAAATTATGTGCGATGCTAGTGATATTGCGGTGGGAGCTATATTGGGACAACGAAGGAATAAGTTGTTGCATGTTATTTATTATGCTAGTCACGTTTTGAACCCTGCACAGATTAATTACGCGACCACCGAAAAGGAGTTGTTAGCTGTGGTTTATGCCTTTGATAAATTCAGGAAATATCTGTTGGGTTCAAAAGTGATTGTTTATACTGACCATGCTGCTTTGAAGTACCTTTTTGCCAAACAGTATTCAAAACCTAGGCTTTTGAGGTGGATTCTACTCCTTCAAGAATTTGATGTTGAGATTCGTGATAAAAAAGGTTGTGAGAACACTGTAGCAGATCACCTGTCGCGAATGTCACAGATCGAAGAAAATGAGGATAAGCATCCTATAAAGGATGAGTTCACAGACGAACACATCCTATCTGTGATTGGTGTTCCATGGTTTGCGGATTATGCGAACTATCTGGTCGGTGGTATTATACCCGACAATTTTGATACTAACAGAAGAAAAACGTTTGTTCATGATTGCAGGTTTTATCTGTGGGATGATCCTTATCTGTATAAAAGAGGAGTGGATGGTTTGGTCAGAAGGTGTGTACTTGAAGGAGATCATAAAGATGTATTAAAAGCATGTCATGATTCCGAGTACGGAGGGCATTTTAGTGGTGACGGGACAACTGGTAAAGTCCTTCAATCAAGGCTATATTGGCCTACATTATTCAAAGATGCTCAACAATTGGTAAAGGAGTGTGACAGATGTCAGAGGACCGGAAACATATCAAGAAGGAACCAAATGCCCCAAAATTCTATTCTTGAAGTAGAGTTATTTGATGTGTGGGGGATAGACTTCATGGGACCATTTCCTCAGTCATTCGGAAAAACATACATCTTGGTTGCGGTGGATTACGTGTCAAAGTGGGTTGAAGCAGTGGCATTGCCCACCAACGATGCGAAAGTGGTTACCAAATTCTTAAAAGATAATATATTCGCAAGATTTGGTGTACCAAGAGCTTTAATAAGTGATGGAGGAACTCATTTCCTAAATCACCTCATGGAGAGGCTTCTACAAAAATATAACGTGAAACACCGGGTGGCCACTCCATACCATCCGCAAACAAGTGGCCAAGTAGAGGTATCCAATAGAAAGCTCAAACAAATTCTGGAAAAGACAGTTAACACGTCTCGAAAGGATTGGTCTGTTAAGTTGGATGACGCTCTATGGGCGTACCGAACGACGTTCAAAACACCGATCGGAATGTCACTGTATCAGTTGGTCTATGGAAAGGCATGTCATTTACCGTTGGAACTTGAACACAAGGCTTTCTGGGCTACTAAGTATTTGAATATGGACCTAGCTAATGCCGGAAGATCTCACATACTCCAACTGCATGAACTGGAGGAATTTCGGAACCGGGCATATGAGAATGCTAAGATGTACAAAGATCAAACAAAGAAATGGCATGACAAGAGAATTCAAAAGAAAGAATTTTTCGAAGGACAACTTGTCCTACTCTATAACTCAAGGTTGAAACTCTTTCCCGGGAAACTCAAATCTAAGTGGTCGGGACCATTTGAGGTGCATCGAGTCTTCACGCATGGGGCAGTCGAGATAAAGAATCAAGATAACAGAGACATTTTCAAAGTGAACGGGTAAAGGTTGAAGCCTTATTTTCAAGGACAACCTAGAGATCAAGCAAATGTCATTCGTCTTGTCCAATAGGACGAATGACCGTCGAGCCATGCGACATTAAACGCAGCGTTGCGTGGGAGGCAACCCACGATGATTTCATTTAACTTTTATTTGTTCATTTTGTAGGTAGGTTGAAGCAACATCTCACAGAGTCAGTAAAGAAAAGAAAAATGGTCTGAATGGTGGAAAAACATGTTTTTTTCGAAAAGTCAGGGCCCTGACACGGGTGCCCGTGTCCCATGACACGGTCCGTGTCAGGAGGATGGAGCTTGTCTGAGATTTTGAGGAATACAGGGGTGCAACACGGGTGCCCGTGTTGTGTAACACGACTCGTGTTGCAAAGTCTAAACAACCCCTGATTTTTGTGTGATTTTGTGGCAATGCAGGGGCCTGACACGGGTGCCCGTGTTGCGCAACATGGCCCGTGTCAGGAGTGCAGGGCAGTTTTTTTTTAAAATTTTAGACACTTTTTATGAGTGGGGCCCACGATTTTATATCACTTAACCACTCATTTACCCTTAATTGCATTTTTCAGTTTTAATTTTCTCATAACTTTGCTTTCTTCTCCACTTTCTCTTCTTCTAAAACCTTAGCCTCCATTGTTACCTCACCAAAAAACCTTCCATTTCTCCCATGAGGAGTATTTTGGAACATTAAGGTTCCGTTTGTTTAATACTACTCACTCATTATCCTTAGCGGAACTGGGAGAAGTCTTGAAGCTGCCTAGCTTCGGACCTGGAGCTCCCCCAACTAACTTTGCTGCAGGTGACTTCTGGAGAGCTATCACGGGAAATCCCGAGTATGTTTCTAAGGCGGCAAAGGCTTCGTGCATCCACAACCCTTGCTTCAGGTATGCACAGAAAGGCTTGGCATACACTCTGTTTAGTAGAGGAGACAACACGGGTGTAGTGACTCAGAAAGAATTATACCTGTTGTATGGCATGGCCAACAAAGAGTTGATCAATGTCGCGGCTTTCGCGGCTGACCATCTGAAACGAGTGGCAAATGCCACCTCAGGAGAGATATCAGTGGGAGGCATGATAACCCAAATTGCCGACCACTTTGGTTATGGTGCTTTGCTGAGGGAAGTGCCTATTGTGACAAGTAAGACAAAAATCGACCTGTCCACCCTCACAACGCAAGGTATGATAAAGGTCTTTAATGATTACTACTCTTTGGTTAGCCGTAACCAGCATTTGTTGGCATTACCTGCGCCTGATTTCATAAGCATTGAAAATGAGGTTAATTGGATATACGAGAGTACTGTACAGGACGACGATGTTGTTTTTGATGATGTTGCAGGTACAGATGAAGAAGAAGGTTATCAACCGGAGATGGCGCCTATGCCGCCAGTTGGTAACTCCGCCAATCAAGGAAGATGTTCATCGTGGAGCATTTGTGAGAAGGATTGGGAATGGATGCAAAACAAAATGTGCTACCTCCGAAGTGAGCAAACTCGACAAGGAGAAGAGCAAACCCGACAGGGGAAAGAGCAAATCCGACAAGGCAAGCTTATCGGAGAAATGCACAAATGGTTGAAGCTGATGCATCTGCGAGACCAACCACCTCAACCCCCTCAGCAGGCTTCTGTGAGTCCCCTATTCGCATTAGTTCTACATCAGTGGGGACACTGATGAGTTCTGGTGTGGGAGGGTTTATTTATGTTGTCGTTTTTTTAGTTATTGTGTGTTATTTCTTTACCGTTTCGTTTATTTTAATTGAGAGTCTGTTTTGCTTGAATGAATAATTGGAATCACTTGTGAAATCATCCCCGAGCTGAAAAATATGATTATATTTGGTCTTGCGAGTGAGAGAAGGAAAAAGTGCAGAGGGTTAAGTGAAAAAGAATCGGGTGAAGAAAGAGATAAATCTTGATGTGAAAGTATAATGCAAACACACTTAATCCGATGCATAAGTAGCGAGTCTGACATGTAGATTTGTGCCATGGTACTTAAATCTGAGAAGTACCCCTTATTAGTTTATCATGACAATCAGGCTTCATTTTTACTAGTTGTTGTGCAAGGTTGATCGGAAAAAAAAAGAGAAAAGACACCGAAAAAAAAGAGATAAATAAACAATCGATCCTTCTAAGTTGGGTAACCCTCACCCGGTTATTCAGCCTAACGGCGGTTGAACCCAAAAGTTGGTGTCTCAAAAAAAAAAAAAATTTGTCAACCAACCTTGTGCATACAATGAAAAATCACAAAAAGCCTTAAAATGAGTGTCCGAATGAAAAGGGGGAAAGTTGATAGGAAGACCTAAGCCCAAAGCATAGTCGGAGAGGTTACCGAAAAGAGGGTTGAGGTCCGTGGTGTGACCACGGTTAGGTGTTTGTAAGATATTTTCATTGAGCGAGAAGTACCAAAAGTATCCGCCCGATGATTTGGATCTTATCTGAAGCACGAGTATCCTCATTTCATCTCGAAAGATGAAAGCTTTATGCTTGAGGACAAGCAAAAATTCAAGTTCGGGGGAGTTTGATCGGTGATTTCCAGCTATTATTTCAAGACATGTTAGTTATTGTTTTTCTATGTTTATTGTGCGTTTTCGAGTCTTATGTTTCGATTATTGTGTGTTATTTCGTTTCTTGGCAAGGATGTTGCATGCGATCTTTTATATCATTGGTGCGTTTAATTTGGTGGATTTTAGTGAATTTTCAGGCAGATATCAAGTCGGTGATCGGATACGAAGGAAACGACGATTCGCGTGCGAAGAAACAGAGAAAGAGGGGGTCCAGAAGCCTGACACGGGTGCCCGTGTCACCTAACACGGCCCGTGTCAGGAAGCCTATGCAAAGTGTGAGAATTCCAGCATCATGACACGGGTGCCCGTGTCACATGACACGACCCGTGTCATAGCCCCCCCCACTTATCAGCATGTTTGAAGGAATCCAGCAGCATGACTCGGCCCTTGTCATAGGTCCTGAACGCAAGATTTTTATTTGGTATTTTGGCGCTGAGGGCATTTTTGAAGTTTCGCTTGTAATTTTGTAATCTGGTACATTAGGGTGATCTGAACGTGAAAAAAAAAACACTTTTTGAAATTGGGAAATTTGCACGCAAAGGAAAACGAAGAATTTTAGGGGGAAGTCAGATAGATCAAACGCGGAAGCAATTGACGATCCAATCAATCCTTTTTGCATTGTAATGTTTCTTTTCCTTATGTATGTGATTTTCATTGTTTGGATTATGAGTGGCTAAACCCCCCAATGCTAGGGGGTGTCCCTAAGTTATTTGTATTGACATTGACCTTAATTTTATGAATTTCATTGTTTCTTTCTTCATTGTTTTGATTGATTGATTTTATTGTAAGAAAATCAATATTGGAAAATTGGATTTTTATCATCGGTTAACAGATTGTAGGAATGCACTGTTAACGTGTTTTCAATTAAAATTTTTTATCGGATATTAACAAGGAATTGGGATATCATAATTAACCGTGAAAACTTTTGATATGCAATTGCTTGGTATTCATTCTATATGATCAAGGAATTGTAGTATAGTAGGAATACCAAAGGGTTTTCTTTAAAGGAATTTTGGAAAACTATTGTAATAAGACGGTAATGAGTTAGTTACAGTGATATTTTAACAATTATAAACAAATGGTCATTATAAGAATATCTCATACACCCTCCCTAGCATAATTCTCATATTTGTCATCCTTAGTATTATATTTCTAATTTTATGTTTACAAGTCTTTTGAAGAAAATCTAAACAAACCCTTATGAATTTTTGTTCAACTTGAAATAGTAAACAACTTAATTTGACACGCAGTCCTTGAGATCGATATTCGGGGAATTTCCCTAAGATTACTACAGTGGGCAAAAATAGTACACTTGCTATATTCCCATCACCTACGCCACCATCCCCTTATACATAGGTGGCTTGCGCCACCTGGGTATTATAAGAGGTGGCTTGCGCCATCTTGAAAGGATAAAGGGTGGCCTGCGCCATTTGTACTTTGGGGGTGGTCAGTACCACTTCCTTGTGGCCTGCGCCACCCAGTGAAATACAAATGTCCTGTTTTATATTATGTGCATAATTACGCTTCTGCAACTTTTCTGTGTATGCAAATTTTAACCTCTGGAACCTGGATCTTTATAAAATCATAAGCTAACAAAGGATAATAGAAAATATTACATTTTGTTAATAAATCAGTGGGATTTCAGAGTAGTTTTAGTGGGAATTTTTGTAAATGATTTTTCTGTCGAAATAGATGAGATATGTTCCAATGTCTGAAAACTATGTATATGTGCTAATGATGTTTGTTTAATTGTGTGTTGCTGTGTGATTTGTGAAGTATGTGCTGTATAATTTTGTAATAGTATGCGAAGGTAAACTGAAGTATATGAATGAATGATGATGCGTTTTGACTATCCATGGTCGTGTTTAATTTTTTTACGCATCATACATTCATAATATTGTTTAGGATGAATGGTCTAGTGACATTTTTGCAGGATGATGATAAAATGATGAATTTTAGGACGATAATGTCCAATGACGGCCTTAATCCCATTGTGCGGATTAAGTTCAAAAAGTGATATGCTCTGGATCCAAGCAGAAACCAATCCTATAGGTGGGGATCTTTGGAGATAACAATGACTAAGTCATTAGTGATGTTTCGCTACCACATGCATGAGTCTATTGAGTTGCATATCATTATGATTAGAATTTTTATGACGATACGTTAAATGATGTTTGATGATTATGGTGAGTTATATGATGAATATTTGGGTATTATTGATGTTATTTGAATGACTTTACTTTTGTCAAATTCCTGCACTTTTTATAATAATTATGATTACTCACCCTTTCTGCTTGGAATTGTTGCCTCTTTCGTGGGTAACTTGTAGGTAACTCGGAATAGTGCAGGAATCTTAGGAGTTGCTTCAGAGTATGTCATTTTACTTCATAGAAGTAAAGGGAGTCTTGCTCTGATACGTAACACCGGGGCTGTGATTTATCTGCTTAAGAATATTTCATGTTTTGTTGTTTTGAAGATTATGAGATGTTTTGGTGATTTTCTTTTATTTGGAGTTTTGAATTATAAACATTGAGATACTTTTGAACTATGTGATTTTCGGAGGAATACCTTAGGGTATTAATTTGATTTTAAAGAAATTTAGAACTTGAATCTACTGCGAGAATATTTTAAATGATTTTGGTTATGTTTTTATTTATTTGATTAAAAACATTGAAACCCGTGTTACAGAGTATGTTCTTTTAGTGAGTGAAGTTATTATGAAGATGTGATATCCATGATATTTTGATGAAGAGTTTATTTATCTTAAATAAAATTGTATTTTTATTTGGGGATTAGACGGGTGTTACATTAGTGGTATGAGAGTAGGTCGGTTTGTCCAGCCAGGTTGTTTAGAGTCAGTATTTGTCAGTCAATGAGTGTGTATACACTATCGATGCTTTGTTCTATCTAACATTTATTATTGGTTTGCATAATGGTTGGAAGAAACAATGCTGCCATGGCTTCCGCTTTGCAAGCTGTTACTCAAGTTGTTCAACAGATACCCAATGTTGGAGGGAATGATGGTACTCGTGTGTTAGAGGCGTTCCATAGTAACATCCGCCTACCTTTGAAGGCTGGTATGATCCCGATAGGGTACAAGTTTGGCTCAAAGAGATTGAGAGGATCTTTAGAGTCATGGATTGCTCAGAATAATAGAAGGTGCATTTTGGTACACATATGCTGAAGAAGGAAGCTGATGACTGGTGGGCTGGGTTCAACTGAGAGTTTTTGAGGAAGTACTTTCCTGAAGATGTATGGGGTAAGAAAGAGGTTGAGTTTCTCGAATTGAAACAAGGGAATATGACTATTACTGAGTATGCTTCCAAGTTTGTGGAATTGGCTGAATATTATCCACATTACAGTGTTAAGTTCGAGAATGGGTTACGTTCGAAGATCAAACATGAAATTAGTTATAAGCAAATCCTCAGGGTTGAAGAGTTGGTGAACATCTGTAGAATTTATGAGGAGGATAGCAAATCCCATTCCGCTCATTACAAAAACTTAAGTGATAAGAGGGGAAGACAACATCAGAGTCATGGGAACCCTTATGATGCTCCAACTAACAAAGGGAGACATAAAACTGAAGATGAGAAGAAGTATAGTGGGGAAGGAGTTTCTGCTCCTATCAAATGCTTCAGATGTGGTGAACCTGGTCATTGCTCTATTGAGTATGAGAATAAGGTTTTGAGAGGCTATAAGTGCGGGAAGACAGGTCCCCGTGCTTCTGAGTGCAAGAACGCTAGTCCAACTTGTTTCAATTATGGAGATTAGGGTCACATATGTACTTAATGTCAGAAACCAAAGAAGAATGCTGTTGCTGCCCAGACTAATGGTAGAGTGTTTGCTTTGAGTGGTATTGAGAGTCCCGCAAAGGATAACTTGATTCGAGATACTTGTTTTATTAATGATGTTGAAATAGTTGCTATTATTGATATTGGAGCTACGCATTAGTTTATTTCGTTTGATTGTGCGGCTAAATCGAGTTTAAAATTGTCGGATATGAATAGTAGTATGATAATAGATACTCCGGCTAGAGGTTCTGTTACTACTACTTATGTTTTTCTGAAATGTCCTCTGACTATTTTTGGTAAGAGTTTTGCTATGGATTTAGTGTGTTTTTTGTTACATATAATTGATGTTATTCTTGGTATGAATTGGCTGGAATTCAATTATGTCCATATCAACTGTTTTGCTAAGACTGTGAGGTTTCTTGAGTTGGGTGACAACGGAGAGTTGATGTTCTTATCTGCTAGGAAAGTATAACAACTTGTAGGGGATGAAGCCTTGATGTTGTCAATATTTTCATCCTTGTAAGTCGATCGAGAAGCTACCACTTTCGAGTTACCTGTTGTTTGTGAGTTTATGGATATGTTTTTGAATGACGTAAGTAATCTACCACCAGAGCGTGAAATTGAGTTTACAGTGGATTTAGTACCAGGTACAAGTTCAGTGTCTATGGCTCCTTATCGAATGTCTGCTTCAGAACTGAGTGAATTGAAGAAGCAATTAGAAGACTTATTGGAAAAGAAGTTTGTTTGACCTAGTGTTTCATTGTGGGATGCTCATGGGTTGCTAGTTAAGAAGAAACATGGTAGTATGAGATTGTGTGTAGATTACCGACAATTGAACAAGGTGACTATCAAGAATAAATATACGCTTCTGAGAATCGAAGATTTGATGGATAAACTAGTAGGTGCTTTCATGTTCAATAAGATTGATTTAAGGTCTGGCCATCATCAAATTTGGGTTAAAGCAGATGGTACTCTGAAGACAACTTTTAGAACAAGGTATGGTCGCTATGAGTAAACCGTGATGCCATTTGGAGTGTCTAATGCACCTGGTGTGTTCATGGAATATATGAACCAAATATTTCATGAGTATCTGGATAGGTTTGTGGTAGTTTTTATTGATGACATTCTGATAGATTCTAAATCAGAAGAAGAGCATGCAGAGCATTTGAGAATCGTACTGCAGGTTTTGAGAGAAAGGAAGTTATATGCTAAGTGTTCGAAATGCAAGTTTTGGTTGAAAGAAGTAAGCTTTTTAGGACACATAATTTCAAGTGGTGGAATTTCTATGGACCCTTTGAAAATTGATGCGGTGTTGCAATGGGAGACTACGAAATCTGCTACATAAATCCGAATTTTTCTTGGATAAGCATGTTACTATCGTAAGTTTATAGAAGGATTTTCTATGTTGGCATTGCCTTTGACTCAATTGACTCGAAAAGGGCAAGCTTATGTGTGGGACGTTGCATGTGAAGAGAGTTTTGTAGAATTGAAGAAGAAGTTGACGACTGCTCCGATGTTGATTTTGCAAACCCGAGTGAATCTTTTATGGTTTATTACGATGCGTCAAAGATGGGTCTTGGGGGAGCACTAATGCAGAATAGTAAGTTTTTCGCTTATGCTTCTAGAAAACTGAGAGTTCACGAAAGAAATTATCTGACACATGATTTGGAATTGGCAACCGTAGTGATCAAACAATTTAGCGATATGAGTTTGGTATGTGAGGAAACGACTATGAAATTGGGAATGTTGAAATTGACAAGTAGCATTATGGATGGAATCCGAGAGGATCAGAAATATGATTTAAATATGGTTGATCTGTTGACTTTAGTTAACCAAGGTAACAAAGGTGAATTCCAAATTGATGAGAATGACATGTTGAGGTTCAGAGACAGAGTATATATTTCGGAGATGAAAAAAAGAATTCTTGAGGAAGGACATCGAAGTGGACTGAATATCCATCCCGGTTCTACAAAGATGTATTAGGAATTACGAAAGTCGTTTTGGCGGCTGGGTATGAAGAAAGACATTGCTGAATTTGTGTATGCTTGTTTGACTCTTCAGAAGTCAAAGATTGAGCATCAGAAGCCTTCGGGTATGATGCAACCGTTGAATATTCCAGAATGGAAGTGGTATAGTATTTCCATGGATTTCGTTTCAGGATTTCCGAGGATGGTGAAAGGGAACAATTCAATTTGGGTGATTGTGGATAAATTAACTAGGTCGGCTCACTTCTTACCGATGAAGATTAATCACTCCATACAGAAGTTGGCTGAATTGTACATTGAGGAAATTGTAAGATTACATGGGATACCTTCGAGCATAGTGTCAGATAGAGTTCTGAGGTTTACATCAAGATTCTAGAAAAGTTTGCAAGATGCTTTGGGTACTAAGTTAATTATGAGTTCTGCATATCATCCGCAAACAGATGGTTAAACAGAGAGGGCTATCAAATATTTGGAGGATTGTTTGAGAGCATATATGTTGGACCATGGAGGATCGTGGGACAGTCATTTACCATTGATTGAGTTTACCTACAACAACAACTTTCACGCTAGTATTGGAATGGCACAATATGAAGTGTTGTATGGAAGGAGGTGTAGGACTCCATTGTGTTGGTATGAATCATGAGAAAGTTTTGTACTCGAACCTGTGATTGTGCAAGAGACGACTGCAAAGATCAAAGTGATACAAGAAAGGATGAAAACTTCACAGAGTCGTCAAAAGAGTTATCACGATAAAAGAAGGAAACCACTAGAATTTCAAGAAGGAGATCATGTGTTTTTGAGAGTTACTCCAATAATAGGTGTCAGACGAGCTTTGAAATTGAGAAAGCTTATTCCGTGTTTTGTGGGACCGTATCAGATTTCACAGATAATCGGGAATATGGCTTATCGCATTGCATTACCATAATCGCTTGCGAATCTGGATGATGTGTTTCATGTGTCATAGCTGAGAAAGTATATATCGGATCCGTCGCTTGTCATTCAGATGGATGATGTATAGGTAAGAGACAACCTATCACCATTCCCACTCCAGCACCTCAATAACAGTATCCTCAGCAATAACAGTTTCCTCTGCAATAGAGATCTTACAAACAACAACACTCAACAACAACGTCCGTTCCAACAAAGGACTTCACAAATCAACAGGGTTATCGATCCTATCCTGATGCCCTATGCAGCTCTACTTCCACATTTACTGAAGCTCAATCTGATCGAATTGAGGACTCTGGCTCCACCAGATCCCCATAATCTCCCAAGGAACTATGATGTCAACACCAGAGGTGCCTTCCATTCCAATGCACCTGGCCATACAACAGTGAAATGCAAGGCCTTACACATGAAGGTTCAAGATTTGATTGATTCTAAGGCAGTCAACTTTGCACCCCCTCCAAGTGTTACCAAGAATCCTATGCCTAGACATGGTGAGCCTAGGATAAATGCCATTGAGGAGGATCAACCAGTAAGCCTAATTGACAATGTTGCAAGTATTCAAACACCTCTGGCCGAGGTTAAAGCCCAGCTTTTGAAATGCCAAGTGTTTCCAGGTTGTGAGGCCCATTGCGAAGCTTGCAAGATATCTACCAATGGTTGTGCAAATTTGAAGACCGGTATCAACAGTCTTATCAGAGAAGGCATTTTACAGATCTCCTCAACAGTTCTAGCTCCTACAACATCAACAACCATTCCTCCTACAACACCAGCAAACATCACTTCATCAGATATAACAGATATCACTCCTACAACTTCAACAACAATCATTCCAACAGATTCTTCTACAACATCAACAACCATCCTTTCTTCAACTTCAACAGACATTAGTTCAACACATCCTTCTACAACAACAACAACCATCAATGAAGACATTTTAACAGTCACCATCTATTATGACCCAGCAACAATCCATGTTCCAGATTCTTTCAACAACTCACATCAACACCCCCATCAACATCAACAAATCCTTGCACCTGCACCATCTCCAATCAGATCTCCTGTCACCATCTACTACGATCCTCAAACTGTCACAACTCCTTCTTCCGCAGCAATCAGTCTGGTTACTATTATGGTTCCTGGACCAGTTCCATATGATAGTAGTAGTGTCGTGCCTTGGCATTACGGCTCAGATCTTTACTGCAATGGAAAGAAAGTTACTATTGATTCTCCCACTTCTACACCACAAATTGATAATGTCGGGGGAGGCAAAGGCTTCACTCGAAGTGGACGTCTCTTCGCGTCACACTTCCCAAGAGTTAATGCTGAAGTAGAAGCTTCTGTCAAAGCAAAAGGCAAGAGTGTGGTGCATGAAGAACCAATTTCCAAGGAAACTCAGAAGACATCCTTTGATCAGGATGTGGACGAGTTCATGAGAATTATCAAGAAGAGTGACTACAAGGTTGTGGACCAACTCCATCAGACACCCTCCAAAATCTCTATACTATCATTGCTCATGTGTTTCGAAGCTGACAGGAATGCACTTCTCAAAGTCCTGCATGCAGGCTATGTGCCTAAGGAGATCACAATTAATCAGCTAGAGACGGTGGTTTCAAATGTCAATACTAGTCATGGACTAGGGTTCACCGATGCTGATCTAACTACAGAGGGCCGTAACCACAATAAGGCTTTACATATTACCTTAGAGTGTAAAGGGGTTGTACTTTCTCATGTCTTGGTTGACATTAGGTCATCTCTCAATGTCCTTCCAAAGAAAGCCTTAGTTAAGATGGAATATGATGGTCTTTCACTTTGTCCGAGTAACCTCGTTGTGAGAGCCTTCGACGGCTCTAAGAGATCGGTTCTTGGAGAAATTGAGCTGTATATGGTGATTGGCCCACAGATTTTCAAAATTATCTTCTACGTGATGGACATTCAGCCTGCCTACAGCTGTTTGTTGGGTCGACCCTGGATTCATGCCGCTGGCGCTGTAACATCGACCCTTCACCAAAAGTTAAAATACGAGTGGGAAGGCCAAATTATCACAATTTGTGGGGAGGAGGACATCTTTGTCAGCCATCTAGCTACCTACAAATACATTGAGATGGATGGGGAGATCCATGAAATAATGAGTCAGGGTTTTGAGGCCCTCAATGTCAATGAAGCAACAACTGAAGTGTCTGGTACTTCAATTGCTTCTTACAAACAGGCTCAGAAGGTTGTTGAAGACGGGAATGCCCAAGGCTGGGGAAAGCTGTTGCAAGTTCAGATCAAGGAAGACAAGTTCGGTTTGGGTTACAAACCATCTCGACAAGTCCAAGAGGAGGTTGCTGAAGCTCCCAAGTTCATAAGTGGGGGAATGCTGACCCTGGATGCAATCAACAATGTGGAAGACGAGGCTGAAAGCGACTACAACCTGAAAAGCTGGATTCGTCCAAGGGTCCCAGGCTAGCAAGTCCTCAACTGGTCTTCCCAGGAAATTATAAGGATTACTGCTGCAGAGTAATTATTATTTCCTTTTTAAGCATGCATCAAGTCCTGCATCTTGCTCAAGGTGTCAGGACTCATTTTGTAATAGGGCCATATATGTATTTTGTGCAAATGAATGATTAATGAACAATGGATATCTTTTGCAAACAATCTTTTCGGTCACTATCATTCATTTTTGTTATTTTCGCACAAAACAATAAATGGCAATGTTTTTCTTAAATAAATTTCATCCACTTTCTTTTAAAATAAGATAAAATCAATCACTAAAATGAACAAATCTCAACCCTTGCAGAGATAATCCTCCAGATTGCACCGACAACGACACTGCTATGACCTCATATGACTTTGACAATCCGATTAACCAAGCAAATGAAGGGTTTGATGAAGACTATGATTTGCCTGAAGAGTTGGCAAGGTTGTTGAGACAAGAGGAAAAAATGATTGCTCATCATCAGGAGGAAGTTGAAACTGTCAATCTTGGTACCGAGAAAGATGTGAAAGAAGTAAAGATCGGGGCTAGTCTGTAAGCTCCAGTGAAAGAACAACTCATAAATATGCTTCGAGAGTATGTCGACGTCTTTGCTTGGTCTTATCAAGATATGCCGGGTCTAGATACACACATTGTCATGCACAGGTTGCCATTGAAAGAAGATTATCCGCTAGTTAAACAGAAGTTGCGCCGTACTCGCCCTGATATGGCCATGAAAATCAAAGAAGAAGTGCAAAAGCAGTGGGACGCTGGTTTTCTTGCTGTAACTAGTTACCCACCGTGGGTTGCTAACATTGTACCCGTACCTAAGAAGGATGTCAAGGTGCATATGTGTGTGGATTACCGGGATCTGAACAGAGCTAGCCCGAAGGATGACTTCCCATTACCTCACATTGATGTATTGGTAGACAACTCAGCTCAGTTCTCGGTATTCTCTTTCATGGATGGGTTTTCTGGATACAATTAGATCAAGATATCACCTGAAGACATGGAGAAGACAACTTTCATCACACCTTGGGGCACGTTCTGTTACAAGGTAATGCCGTTTGGTCTTAAGAACGCCGGTGCGACTTATCAACAGGATATGGTAACAATTTTCCACGATATGATCCATAAAGAAATCGAGTGCTATGTGGTTGATATGATTGCCAAGTCCCTTACAGAGGAAGATCATTTGGTAAATCTGCTGAAGTTGTTCAAGCGTCTGAGAATGTATCAGTTAAGGTTGAACCCCAACAAATGCACATTCGGGGTATGTTCTGGTAAGCTGCTGGGTTTTATTGTAAGTGAAAAGGGAATCGAGGTTGATCCCGACAAAGTCAAAGCAATTCAGGAAATGCCTACACCTAAGACTGAGAAAGAAATTCGAGGGTTCTTAGGTAGATTGAACTACATCTCGAGGTTCATATCTCATCTCACTGCAACCTGCGAACCATTGTTCAAGCTGTTAAGAAAAGAGCAAACAGTCAGGTGGAATGATGATTGTCAGAGAGCTTTTGACAAGATCAAAGAATATATGCAAGAACCTCCAATTCTCATGCCTCCAGTCGAAGGTAGACCTCTAATCATGTACCTGACAGTATTAGAAGAGTCAATGGGGTGTGTGTTAGGCCAGCATGACGAGTCTGGTCGAAAAGAGTATGCAATATACTACCTAAGCAAAACGTTTACCGACTGTGAACAACTTTATTCACTGCTCGAGAAAACTTGTTGTGCTTTAGCGTGGGCTGCTCGCCGACTAAGACAATATATGTTGACTCATACTACCTTATTGATCTCAAAGATGGATCCAGTCAAGTACATATTTGAGAAGCCAGCACTTACTGGAAGGGTTGCTAGGTGGCAAATGATTCTAACAGAGTATGACATTCAGTACACATCTCAGAAAGCCATCAAAGGCAGTGTATTGTATGCCTATCTGGATGAGCAACCCATTGATGATTACCAGCCTATGAGATTTGACTTCCCTGATGAAGACATCATGTTCTTGAAAGCAATAGATTGTGAAGAGCCTATTCACACTGAAGGGCCTGACCCAGAAGAAGCATGGACTATGATGTTTGATGGGGCAGTTAATTGCAACGGTCGTGGGGTTGGTGCAATGCTTATTACACCTAAAGGAGTTCATATGCCTTTCTCAGCAAGGCTCACCTTTGCCTGCACTAATAATGAAGCGGAATACGAAGCTTGTATCATGGGTCTTGAGGAAGCCATTGACCTCAAGATCAAAACCTTGAATGTATTTGGAGATTCAACTTTGGTAATCAACCAGACCAACGTCAAGTGGTACACTCATCAGGAGCATCTAATTTCCTATTGTGACTATACGAGGAGATTGTTGGCCTTCTTCACAACAGTTAAGCTTGAATACATCCCTCGAGATGAGAATCAGTTTGCAGACGCTTTGGCTACCATTTCATCCATGATCAAAGTACAGGTCGCCAATTATGTACCTCGGATTTTGGTATCTAGACTGGACAGACCGACATATGTATTCTCTGTGGACACTGTCACTGATAACAAGCCTTGGTACCATGACATCAAATGCTTCTTGGAAACTAAGACATGTCTACCTAGGGCATCATCAAATGATAAGAGGACATTAAGAAGGCTAGCCGACAGTTTCTTCCTCAATACTGATGGTTCTTTGTACAAGCGAAACTTTGACATGGTCTTACTCATATGTGTTGACAAGAAGGAAGCAAACCTACTGATGCATGAAGTACATGAAGGTTCTTTCGGTACCCATGCCGGAGGACATGCAATGGCAAAGAAGTTATTAAGATCAGGTTACTACTGGATCACAATAGATGCAGACTGTTGTGCTTATGCCAGAAAATGCCACAAATGCCAGATCTACGCAGATAAAGTTCATGTGCCTCCAAATCCTTTAAATGTAATGTTTTCACCTTGGCCCTTTGCCATGTGGGGCATCGATATGATTGGAAATATTGAACCAACTACTTCAAATAGTCACAGATTCATCCTGGTAGCCATTGATTACTTCACCAAATGGGTTAAAGCAGCTTCGTATGCAAATGTTACCAGGAAATTGGTAGCTTGATTTATGAAAAGGGATATCATCTGTCGGGACTTCAAAATCCAACATCACAACTCTTCTCCTTACAGGCCTAAGATGAATGGCACTGTTGAGGCCGCTAACAAGAATATCAAGAAGATTGTGCAAAATATGGTAGTCACCTATAAAGATTGGCACGAAATGCTACCATTTGACTTGCATGGGTACCTAACCTCTATCAGGACATCTACTAGGGCAACACCTTATCAGCTTGTGTATGGTATGGAAGCTGTCCTACCTGTTGAAGTTAAACTACCCTCCTTACGGGTAATGATGGATGTGAAACTGGATGAAGCAGAATGGGTCCGATCCCGATATAATCAACTGAGTTTGATTGAAGAAAAGAGATTAGCAGCCATCTGTCATAGGCAGTTGTATCAAAAGCGAATGAAGAAAGCCTTCGATCAGAAAGTCAGAGCTCGGGAATACCAAGTGGGAGAGCTTGTTCTGAAATGACTTCTTCCTCCTCATACAAACCACAGAGGAAAATGGATGCCAAACTACGAAGGTCCATTCATAGTAAAGAAAGTTTTCTCCGGTGGAGCACTGATGCTCACTACTTTGGATGGCGAGGACTTCTTATCACCTGTGAATTCAGATGCAGTTAAAAAATACTTCGCATAAAAGACCCGCTGGACATAAAAACAGAATGTAAGTCCAGACAAAAATGTGCATCCTGGCGAGTCAAAAACAGAATAAAAAGACTCGGGAAAAAATAAGGGAAAAATTGAAAAAAAATGTACACCCGCTGAGTTGAAAAGCCACATCGGACAGCTCAGGCAAAAATGGGTATCCTGGTGGATTGAAAACCCGAAAGGGCGATCCATGCAAAATCAGGAAAAAAGCGAACAACTGCATTCCGAATTCGTCTGTATCATTCACAACATGGCAAGCTTTGAAAGGATAAAGCGTCGGTCAGAATCAACCTTCTTTAGAAAGAAAGATAAAAAGAACGCCAGGGTCATACAGGTCATAACAAAGGAAGCTCACTGGAGCATCAACTTCAAACATTCCCAACACTTTTATTTTCTCAATTTTATAGCAATCTCCTCATTTCAGGGATACGCTTCTTCATTGTACTTGCCTATTCAGGGCACACAAATCAATAAAATCAGAATATTCAGTCACACTTTATTTTTGTACATTTTTGTTTCGTTTGAAAAATGTCCAAAGTTCATAATACAATACTTGCATGAAAACATATGAGCCATTTTAATAAATGCTTGCAGGAAATATGTTGCTCTCAGACAAATCTAACTCCTATGACGGAATCCGATTAAGGATACCTCGGGACACTTGTGCGTTTCCTTTGTTTAACAGGTTGCAGGTACTCAAGGCAGACAATCTCACAACATGGGGCATATCAGGCATTATATCCCCAGCCAAGTCAGCAATCACCTCATCAGCAGGTTTACTTGACAGAAGTATTCCCCCACGAAGTTGTCATCCCCTCAGAGGATCCTTCAAGAAACTCATTAAATCCCCAGCATGTCACTCGGACGAAGGAGTTACAACATATTACTTCCCAGAAGTGCTCTTCTCCCCAAGCAGAATCTCCCGAGCAATGCTTAAACTCCTATTCCCCATCAGAGTTGCCAAGATTTTCTCATCCTCAGCAGATTCGGCAGAATCGCTTTCCCGCAGAGTTTCCATTTTCTCCCCAGTAGAGCAATGCCTGAAATATTGTTCCCCAATGGAGTTGCCGAAGCCTCCTCATCCCCAGCATGAGTCTCTTCAACAGAAGCTTACCCGGCCGGGATCCCCACATATTTCTTCCCCCAGAGCGCCACAGAGTTCCCTAGGAAGATCATTCGGTGATCCTCTCTCCTCACAGATTGGCCAAATGATCCCTTTCCCCAAGGGAGTTCTCCCTCCAGACAGATCGCCCAGATATCTTTCTCCCCGTAGGATCCAGATCTCAGATCGGTTCTCTCATTTGCATAATCATAGCATTCACATCAGTTTTCCCCCAAAATAAGCGTAACATTCCGTCTAACACGGAGCATCACGGTAAAAATTAAACATTTGCATGATCATAAGCCAGGTTCGAGCCAATCACCTACGAACAAAAGAATCACTTCACCAACAATATACAAAACTTATCCCCCGCAGGCAAAGCCAGAATACCTTTTTCACTCTCAATACAGACACTTGTTCATAACTTATACATATTCTTTTTGACATTCGCCCGTATCATACTTCCCTAGTAAGTCAAACATTCACCCGTGTCCCTTGCTCAATCTTTTTGACACTCTTCTGTGTCTTGCGCATATTTTCCAGCAGGTTAAACACTTGTACATATTTATACAAAATCCTTTTGATACTCGTCCGTATCTTGTATATATCACCTCCCCGGCAGATCAAACACTCGTCCATGTTTCTTTCTAAACTGATTGATACTCGTCCGTATCATCATCCTTAAATACGTGTTAGCGTTTGTTTCAATCGATACTCGTCCGTATCGTGGTCCTAAGGATGCTCGTCCGCATCTTTGGTCTATACACGCCGTCAAACACTTATACCTTTTATTTCAAAGCGTAAGCACTCGTCCGTGTTTACCATTCCCCAGAAGTCGCCAATAAAAACACAAATTTTCTATCCGACATTCGTCCTATGTCGTGATATTTTCGGCAACCGTCCCCTGCCAGTTGATCGTCCTTCACCTTATGATGACCGTCCCTCATCATTTTATTCGATGGCCGTCCCCATCGTTGATCCTCTTATCCGACATTCGTCCTATGTTGTGATCTTTTCGGCAGCCGTCCCCTGCCAGGTGATCGTCCTTCACCTTTGGATGACTGTCCCTCATCCTTTCCCCAGTGGAATCCCCATTGTTGGAACTTTCTATCCGACATTCATCCTATGTCGTGATATTTTCAGCAGCCATCCCCTGCTAGGTGATCTTCCTTCACCTTTTGATGACCGTCCCTCATCATTTATCTGATGGCCGTCCCCATCATTGATCTTTGTTATCCGACATTCGTCCTATGTCGAGATAATCCCCAAGAGCAGCCGTCCCCTGCTAGGTGATCGTCCTTCACCTCTTGATGATCGTCCTTCATCATGCTTATTCGATGGCTGTCCCCATCATTGATCTTTTCTATCCGACATTCGTCTTATGTCGTGATATTTTCAGTAGCCGTCCCCTGCTAGGTGATCGTCCTTCACCTTTTGATGACCATCCTTCATCATTATTTTATTTATTCTTTTACCCGATGGTCGTCCCCGTCGCGGTTTATTTACCCTTTAACCTGATGGATGTCCCCGTCAGTGCTTTCCTCATTTCTTTGATCCCCAGACAGTTTTATTTCTTTACCCGATGGCCGTCCCCGTCGTAGTCTTTTTTATTGCCCAGCATGATGGTCGTCCCCATAATTGCTTTATTACCGTTTTTATCCCTAGTAGTCGTCCTCTGTTCGATGGTCTCCTCCATCGCTTTCATTTGATACTCATACTATACTACCTATTACAATTTATATCCCTTTTCTTCTTCTTCCACAGTGAGTGCAAATTTCGGATTGTCTTCGGTATTCAACCACAAGTTATCTTGTTTGTCTGTTAAGCCATGCACTTACATCCTGCACAACTAACTCATGCTTGAATAGGGGCAGCTGTAAACACCCCAAATTTGCCCTCACTTTTTTCTCACACCATGGCTTGTGATCCTTTCATTATGCACTGCATAAGCATATCATCTCACTGCATAGTTCATTTTATCTGCATAAGCTGCATCTAGGGTTTGTGATCAGATGAATCCAAGAAGTGATCTGAGCCATCTCAAAGGCCTTAAAGCTTTCCAAGAGGGTTCATGTGTGTTCCATGATCATTATATGCTCCCCAAAGTTCATAAAAGTCAAGAGATCACAAAGCATGGCAAAGGCATAGAGGCAGACTGAAGATTTCCTGCACAGATGACCTAAAATTAGGGTTTTGGGTTTGAGACCCTTAATCTCAATTTTTTTGGTCATTCTTGTTTCTAATGGTCTCAATATGTTATAAGGAGCATGTTTACCAAATTTGATGAAGAAATTCATTGTGGAAGTCATCTGATCAACTGGTAACTTGTTGTGCAAGAAAAGTCAGAATCAGGGCATTTGAGGCCCCCAACAATGGAACCAAAGGATCATTTTCATCAAATTAAGGTTCTATGATCTTTATTTGATCTTAGAAGTGGTTAGAAGTTCACAATATTGAAGAAGTTTCAAGCCATTTGCAAACTTTCCATTTTTGGACATGACTTGTAATGGAAACTTTCCATTTTGGGAAAGATTTTCAACCTCCTCTTTCTTGATCAAAAATGCTTCAAATGAAAAATCCTTAAACATGAAAGTTGTAGATTGGATCTTCCCATTTTCAAAAAGTATAAGAACTCCTCTTGATTCATCCTAGAACTCAAGATACAATCTTTCAAAGTTGGGAAAAATCCTATAATTTTCAAGTTCATGCCAAAAAGGGATTTTTGCAATATCAAGTTTCAAGACTTCTAATGACCTCTAATTGACCTCTAATTGACCTCTAAGCTTCATTACATGATAATGCAACACATTTAGATCAGATTTGAGCCTTGCATCACAAGTTTTCATGGCCAATTTCTCAAGAATGTACAAAGTTGTAAATGTGCAAAACCATTGCAATCTCACCACTCATTCACTTCTGATCACTCTAAACCATCCCATGGCCCTCCTTGAAGCTGGCTGAGACAAGATACCCCTTTAGATCACCTCTGACCCGAGCCCATACCTCATAGTATACAATCTCGACTTTTTGCAAAACCTCACATACCAATCAGCCCGTGCCACACCAACTCCTCTGGCCAATCAATACATCACATACAAACCTCAAGCAACTCATTTCATAACACACACAAGCCTGAATCAAGCCCTAAGCTCAGATTGCCCAAAAATCCCAAAAATCTTCATTTCTTCGAAACTCCACACACAACCAACAAAAATCACTGATTCTTTCACCATTCATCTCAAAATCAATCATAAAACACAAAGCACCCATTGCCATGGCATGAAAGCTTCTCAAACAAGACCATGATTTATGAGTTATCAGAACTAAAACATTAAAACCAGCCATCATAAACTTGTTCTAAGCCTTCCAGAAGCATCAAGGGATCAAGCGGAGTGTTTTTGCACAAAGGAGGGGGGTCAGAAAGCTCCAAACTGAAAAGCTTCAACTCAGGTAATCATCAAGAACAATTTTTCCAAAACTTGTTTTTTAAGTTATAAATTGATTCTACATGATGTGATGATCATTGTGATATGTTTACTTTTGAAAATGATTGAGTATTAAGCATGTATTGATCTTCTGAAACTTTGCCCGTGAAAAATATTTTTGTTTGATTCTCTTGTTTGATGCAAAATAAATTGTTCTTGTTGCTTGATTCTTGTCCTATGATGTTTAATGAGTGATTCTGGAGATTTGGGGAGTTTGGAGTGGCCTAGGGAGTGAGATGGAGTGAAGAGCTGGCCGGAGAAGAAGACCGGAACACTGTTCCGGTCGCCTGAAAAAGATTAGGGCTTAATCCATAATTAATGCCAGTTTGAATGTCGACAGTAGGATGGGTGTTTCCCGCGTGTGTTGGATGTCTCAGATTTCCTCATTAACACCCTAATCCACTTAATTAACTTAATATTTAATTAATTAATCAGAATGGATCCTGATCTTTCATTTGCGCGCCAGTCAACCCCAGTTCAAATCTCAACCTTAGATCCTGATTACTTTGCATTTTCTTTATTTTTATTTGCATTTCTTTTGTTCTATTTATTTAAAATATCAAAACATTTTCTAAAATCATGAAACTTTGCATTTTCATTTCAAATTTTTTCTTAACTCAAAAACATTTTTTATATTAATTTTTGCATTAAAAAAGTATTTTTAAGACAATTAAATGTTTTATTTAATTAATTAATTAATTTTAATTAATTAAAAATACATTTAGGTTTCTAAAAATCACAAAAATATTCATGAAGCATTCTCATGCATTTAGAAACATTTACAAACTCATCATACAAATTTCTTTTTAGGTTTGATCATGTTTTCACAATTATCTTTGAATTAGGGTTCTTAAAAATCACATTTTCTAACCCTAACTTGGAAAAATCACTTCTGGTCAACCATGATGAGTTTTAACTTGATTCATTTTGTATTGTTTCACATATTGTATATAATATCTAGGTTATTTATCGCATGATTTTGCATTGCATTTTCAATTTGATTTGCATATTTTCCTCTAGAACCCCCAAAAAACCCTAGTTAACTTAGGAAATTCATAACTTTCACTAGGTTTAACTTCTGACCTATCCTTTGGGTAGTAATCTTGTGTCTGATTAGGGTTTGTTTGAGTTCAATTTCAAATTTTTATCATGATATATGCTTCTGTTTTGGTCATATGCATCTCATGTTGTCTTAAAACCCTAATTTCTCATGTTCATTTGCATTCATCTTTGCATAGCTCAATCATATGAACTTACCATGACATTTCATTCATTTGTATAACATCTTAGACATCTTAATACATGCTTGAACATTTCTTGATCATTTCTTCATTCATTTGTTATGCTTTACATTCATTACATTTCATGAACATCCATGTGTTTTCATACTTCTAAACATGCTTCCATTGCATCCCATCCTTGTATGAACATTCATAAGCATTGTGTATGAATTTGCATAATATTATAACACATTTTCCTTGCATATAAACTTATGGTTTTGGTCTTTGCACCTTCATTTGCTTTATTTCTTTTTGCTTTGCATCTTATGCATCTCACACTAACATTTCAGGGGCTTATGGTAAGTTGTTTGGGATTTGGATTTGCCTTCACATCCCACCTCTTCTCATTTCTTCATATGCATTATTTCCTTTTCTTTGAAGTGAACTTGCTTCACTTATGCTCCTTCCCTCTTACTTTCTTTCTTTTAGGTTACTTATTGTCGCTCCCGAAAAAGACATTAGGTCCCACGGTGCAGACGCGAACGGTCGGCGTAAGAGAAAGGTTGAATAGAGTCGCAAGCTAGGCATTTTTATCCCGAAGGAAAGGTAATGCTGCATAAACCTGGAAGGGTATGGATAAGATGGTTGCGAACCAAAGAAACTGAGAAATGGGGTTGGTTACGACCTGGGAAGGTATTAGCACCCAGATCGTCCGTCGTACTCGACGGGATCCACGCTTACAAGATTATGTTTAAAAGGGATATTGTATATGCTATATGTGTGCAAAAGATAGGGAAAGAAAGTACAAGTGTTAGTGCAAAAGGTGTGAATTGCTCAGGAACTGAGGCTTAAAAAGAAAGTTGAAAGAGGGGGAAGACACAAAGACTTTTGTTCGATAACTGTTAAGTTATGCCTACGTATCCTCTCGTGCAATGAGGAAGTCAGAACACCGTAGTTCGACTCAAAGAGACTGGATGAATTCACTGTGAACTGCTTACTTGTCTATGCTCAAGTGTATGACTCGTATGGCTCGAGTGCTAATTGTCTTGCATTAGATGGAAGAAGCGAGTTCTCGTTTATAGAATGAGTGTGATGAGAAATGAATCTCGGATGAGACGTTTATTGTTTGTTTTTGGTGTTTTCAATTTTTTATTGTTTTTGGTGTTTTGCATAAGATAATGAGCTTAAGCCTAAATCAAAGGTTGTAAATTCATTATATCTTCCCTGATTAGGGATTATGAGCCTACTTAAGTGTGAGATAAGTAATGAGTTTAATCTCTAATCACAGACTAGTGAACTCATTACACCATCCTAAGAGAAGGATAATAGATGAGAACACTTAAGCTGAGGAAGGAACCTCAACTTAATCCATGTTTAGGGATTAAATTCATTATATAACAAACCTTTAGTAATTGGGTTTTACTTAAAGGGTGAGATTAAGAAGTGTATTTTAGGGTGTGTAAGACAAATTGAGGGGGACTTGTCCATTAAACACTAAGGTTAGTCCCTCTTAACCATAAGGAAGAGATAAAACCCTAATGTAAGGCCCAAGTTACAAGATAAAGTCTTAGTGATTATTAATTTGTTTTTATTAAGAGATGTAAACCAATTAAAGGTTTAACACTAAGGATTAAAGTTATACATTCCATCATAAGATAAGGATGCAGGCATAACCCTAATTCAAAGTCCTAAAACTTTAAGTGTTTAGTCTCTGATTATGAGATGAGAAAAGAGAGACTCAAGGAGACTCAAAGGTAAAAAAAATTATCATGCTTGGATATCCTATGGTTTGTGAGGCTTAAGAGAAAATATCTCAAGGCCACCAAGGAAGAAGAAGCAGATGAAAAGAGAAGGAGAGAAAGAATAAATTACTTACTTCATGAAGAAGATAAGTAACTTAAAAGGAAGAAAGTAAGAATGGGAGGGCATAAGTGAGTTAGATTCACTTCAAAGACAAGTAAATTATGCAAATGAAGAGAAAATAAAAGGTGGGAGGTGAAGGAAAATCCACCTCCCAAATAACTTACCAAAGGTTCCTAAAATGTTAGTAAAAGATGGATAAGACATAAATCACAAAGAAATGAGATGAATAAGGATGAAAAGTCCAAAACCATAAGTGATTATACAATGAAAATGTGTTATGAGATGATGCAAAATCATACAAGATGCATATGAATGATCATACAAGAATGATATGCAATGGAAGCGTGTTTAGGAGCATGAAAACACATGGATGTTCATGGAATGTAATGAATGCAAAACATAGCAAATGAATGAAGAAATGATCAAGCAATATTCAAGCATGTCTGAAGATGTCTAAGATTTCATACAAATGCTTGAAATGTCATGGCAAGTTCACAAGTTCATGATATGCAAAGAAGAATGCAAATGAAGATGCAAAATTAGGGTTTTAAGGCAACATGAGATGCATATGACCAAAACAGAAGCATACATCATGATAAAAAATTGAAATTGAACTCAAACAAACCCTAATCACATATAAGATCACACCCCAAAGGAGAAGGTCAGAAGCTAACCCTAGGAAAAGTTATGGAATTTCTAAGTTAACTAGGGTTTTTGGGTGATTCTTAAGGGAAAATGCAAATCAAATTGAAAATGCAAGATAAAAATATGAGATAAATAACCTAGAAACTATATGCAATGTGAAAAACAATACAATAAGAATCAAGTTCAAACTCATCATGGTTAGGCACAAATGAAATTTTCAAGTTAGGGTTAAAAATGTGAAATTTAAGAACCCTAATTCAAAGAAAATTGTGAAAATGTAATCAAACCTAAAAAGAAATTTGTATGGTGAGTTTGAAAATGTTTCTAAATGTTTAGGAATGCTTCATGATTTTTTTGGTGATATTTAGAAACCTAAATGCATTTTTAATTAATTAAAAATTAATTAATTAATTAAATAAAACATTTAAATATTTTAAAAATACTTTTTTAATGCAAAAATTAAAATAAAAAATGTTTTTAGGTAAAGAAAAATATTTGAAACAAAAATGCAGAAAATGAGATTTTTTTGGTTGTTTTTGCTATTTTTAAATATTATATGAAAGAAATGCAATAAAAATGAATTAAATGAGAAGTCAACTGATCCAATGGTTGAGATTTGAACCTGGGGGGACCTAGTTGACTGCGCACGTGAATGGAGGGCCTGGATTACTTCTGATTAAATTAAACTAATTAATCCTAATTAATTTAATTAAAAATGGATTAGGGTTAATGAATGAATCTGAGCCATTTGTATGCGCGGCAAACCTAAGATCTAAGGGTGGAGATTCAAAATGACACTAAACCCTAATTAAGACCCTAAACACTTTCAGGTGACCGGATCAAGCTCCGGTCATCTTCTCCGGCCAACCCCTCAACCCAACTTCCACCACAGGCCATGAAACCTCACCAAAATATCCATAAATGAAATATGAACATCACTAAACAAGAATCCAACACCAAAAATCATTTATTTTCAAAGACCAACATGAATCGAAGCAAACTTCTTTTAGGTAAAAAATTTCAGAGATACGGTTCATGCTCATTTCTTCACCGTTTTCAAAAACAACAAGTGCAATGTGATCAGGGGAACATGGGGAACATTTCTAAAACATAAAATGAAGCTTCTGGAAAAAAAGTTTGAGATGGTTACCTGAGTTGAAGCTTTCACTCCTTGAGCTTTCTGTCCTCTTTCTTTGTCCAATCCACCTCCAATGAACTCCCTGATGATGTTGCAATGCTTAGAACAAGTTTATGGGGCTTGGTTTGAGAGGTGCAGCACCCCTGCACCAGGAATCGTGTTTTTGTTTGGCTATGTTTCAAGGATTTTTAAAGGGTGCTTTGTGTTTTATAGACCATTTGGAGATGATTGGTGAAGTTTGTTTTGAGGTTTGTGGCTTGTGCAGTGAGAATCGAAGAAGGGAAGTGTTATGGAATTTTTGGCAATCTGAGCTTAGCCATGGATTCAGGCTTGTATGTCTTCTGAAATGAGGTCCTTAGGGTTAGTATAAGCCAATAGGATTGATCAGAAAGTGGGTGGTGGCATAGTGTGATTGGTATGGGCCAAGTGTCGCTCCCGAAGATTTGCATCCAGGTGCAGGCGCGAACGATCGGCGAAAGGAGAAAATGAAATGAATGTGAATAGAGTCGCCAGCTAGGCATTTTTATCCCGAAGGAAAGGTAATGTTGCATAAACCTAGAAAGAGATGGATAAGACGGCCGCGAACCAGAGAAACTGAGAAAGGGGGTTGGTTACAACCTGGGAAGGTATTTGCACCCAGATTGTCCTTCGTACTCGACGGGATCCACGCTTGAAAAATTGTGTTTAAAGGGGTAGTGTATGTGTTATCTGTGTGCAAAAGCTGGAAAATAAATATACAAGTGTCAGTGCAAAAGAGAGTGAAATGCTCAGGAACTGAGGCTTAGAAAGAATGTTGAAATAGGGGGAAGACAAAGAGACTTTTGTTCGATAACAGTTAAGTTATGCCTACGTATCCTCTCGTGCAATGAGGAAGTCAGAACACCGTAGTTCGGCCCAAAGAGACTGAAAATAAATTTGACTGATGAACTGCTTGCTTGCCTATGCTCAAGCGTATGACTCGTCTGGCTCGAGTGCTAACTGTCTTGCCTATTGTTTGTTTTTGTGTTTTCAGTTTTGTTATTGTTTTTGGTATTTTGCATAAGTTAATGAGCTTAAGCCTAAATCAAGGGCTTGTAAACTCATTATATCCTCCCTCGATTAGGGATAATGAGAATACTTAAGTATGAGATAAGCATCTCAAGTTAATTGCCATGATGATGTAGGATTAAGATCATTAACCTACTTGTGATTATTAAGATGTTTTGGGTTTTTTTTAGTGTTAAGTAATGAGTTTAATCTCTAATCACAGATTAGTGGACTCATTACACCATCCTAATAGAAGGATAATAGATGAGAACACTTAAGCTGAGGAAGATACCTCAACTTAATCCATGGTTAGGGATTAAATTCAATGTATAACAAAGCCTTTATTAAGTGGATTTTAATTAAGGGTGAGATTAAGAAATGAGTTTTATGATTTGTAAGACAACTTGAGGGGGACTTGTCCATTAAACACTAGGGTTAGTCATTCTTAACCATAAAGGAAGAATTAGAACCCTAGCCCAAGTTACAAGATGAAGTCTTAGTGATTATTAAGATGATTTGATTAAGAGGTCTAAACAAATTAAAGGTTTAACACTTAGGATTAAAGTTATACACTCCATCCTAAGAGAAGGATGCAGGTATAACCCTAATTCCAAAGTCCTAAAACTTTAAGAGTTTAGTCTCTGATTATTGAGATGAGATGAGAGACTCAAGGAAAAGCTAAGGGGGACTAATCACAAACCTAATTGTTATCATGATTGGATGTTCCTATGGTTTGTAAGGCTTAAGAAGGATCTTCAAGGAAGCCACCAATGGAAGAAGCAGATGAAAGGAGGAAGAAGTAGAAGAAATAAGTTACTTACTTCATTGAAGAAGATAAGTAACTTAAAGGAAGAAAGAGAAGCACAAATGAGGCAAGCCCACTCAAAGACAAACAAAAATGCAGTAAGAATGCACTATGAAGAGATGAGAAGAGGTGGGAGGTGAAGGAAAATCCGCCTCCCAAACAACTTACCATTAACCTGAAAAGTTAGCACAAGATGCATATGCAAGGGCAAAGACCAAGACCAGAAGCAAACACATGATGTAAATGATGCTATGATATGATGCAAAGACATACAAGATGCATATGTGTGATCATACAAGAGAATGAATGCAAATGAAGCATGTAAGAAGCATGAGAACATATGGATGTTCATGAGATGTAATGGATACAAAGCAAAGCAAATGTATGAATAAATGATCAAGAAATGTTCAAGAAATGTCTTAAGATGTCTAAGATGGCATACAAATGCTTGGAATGGCATGGCAAGTTCATATGTTCATGCAATGCAATGTAAGATACAAGTAAAGATGCAAAATTAGGGTTACATGGCAACATGAGATGCAAATGACCAAGATAGAAGAAAATGACATTATAAAAAATTTAAAGTGCACTCAAAGGGACTCTAATCCCATATGATATCACACCCCAAAGGAGAAGGTCTAACTCTTATCCTATTGAAAGTTATGATTTTTCTAAGTTTGCTAGGGTTTTTGGATGCTTCAAAAGGAAAAATGCAAATCAAATTTAAAATTCAAGATAAATTCATGCCAAAAATATCCTAGATACTAGATGATATTTGTAAAACAATGCAAAAAGAACCATCTTCAAACCCTTCATGGTTAGGCAGAAAAGATTTTTCAAAGGTTAGGGTTTAAAAATGTGATTTTATGAATCCTAAATTCAAAGAAAATTGTCAAGTGATGATCAAAACCAAAAAGAAATTTGTATGAAGGGTTTGAAAATGTTTTTAAATGTGTTGGGATGCAACATGATTTTTTTGGTAATTTTTAGAAACCTAAATTCTATTTTAATTAATTAATTTCCATTAATTAATTAAAATAAACATTAAAATATTTTAAAAATACTTTTTAAATGCAAAAAACAAAATAAAAATTATTTTTGGGTTGAGAAAAATAAAGATGCCCTTGCAAACTAGGAGGTCAATCTGATGAGGAGATTCCAATGTGTGGGCAGACCGTCTGGCATGAGGACCTTTGAGTCTATCAAATTTTGCACCTTGTGCTTGAACACATCACATTTGTCAATTGTATGCCTAAATGCCCCTGAGTGGTACTTGAATCTATCATTCACATCGTGGTTGCCATTATTGAGGAGGCATGACTCCGTCTGGACTTATTGCTCTCGGAGACCTTCAGTAGTCAGCAGTCAGCAGTCTGGATGTTTATTCTACTACTGATTTGGCGCCATATTCACACATCTTCCTGGCATGAACACAATAGTCTGGGAGTCGATCAAGTTCGGGACCTTGTCTTTATCTTTTCCTTTGAAAGACTTGAAATATTAAATTAAATGGCAAGGTGCCCCAGAATGGTAGTCATACTAGGCATTGAAACCCCAAAGGAAGCTTTGTCGGAGATGATCCTGATGTGACTGGCTCAACTAGCTTGAATCTGAGAAAATGAGGAAACCCGTTGCACGTACGACATCGGAATATGATCAAACTTCTTCGCAAGATGCTCTGGTCTTTACCCATATGCTCTGCCCCTAGGACTCTCTTGGGAAGCTGAGGTTGGATGCTGACAAACGACATCTGGAGGGAAGAGGTTGATAAATAAAGTTAATAAATAAGGTTGCTCGCAAAAATCTCACGCGATCTCCTGCCTACGTATCTCCATTGAATAATGGAGAATCAGAGTGACGTAGTTCCCCTTAATAGGGATAAAAATAGCTTGATTTCTTTAACATTGCATTCAGGATTTCATAACCAAGCTCATCTGAGTCTTCATCTGGTTGAATTCCTCTTTCAGCAGTTTCTAATTCTGAAATAAAGCTTGCATCTCTGCCCTGAATTATCCCAGCTAGGCCTTCATTTCAGTAACTTCCGCCCAAAGTTGTTCCAAATACATACCTTGATAATTGTGATTCAAGTTAGACATTCTGATGAGAAACCAAATCAGGATATTAATTTGTCTCTAGACACCTGTTATAAATGCAATGATGTATGAAAATGCCATGTTTGGTCATTTCTAAGGAATCTATCTGCTTTGATTCAAATTTTAATATAGAAGAAATCCAATGGCTTGAATCAGATATGCGATCCTCGAAAATAACTGAGCATGTTTGTTGGAATGCTATGATGAAATGTATGCAACATGCATGTGATCAATGGTCTGATGTTGGTGCTGAGAAGATAACCACGTGTCTGTGCAGGGTCACAATAGAATTATCTCTATGCAGAAATCCCCAAATTCGAAACCAAATGACTATATAGAACCGGACCATATCACAAAAACACTAGCAAAGCGGGTATGTTGAAAGTTTAGGGTTCCTGCAAACCTGTAAACACCTCCCATCTCATGGGTGTGCTCTGGGTCAAACATCACGAACTCTCAAAGCCAAATAGAAATAATACGTTCACCATCTCCGAGAAATGGCGCATGACCAAATCAGGGAATCGGTTTAGCCTTGTGTACTACTCAGGGAGGCATCGGCTGAGTCCGGGAAAAAACAAGCATCCCTCATAAGTTCCCAGCTTCAAGCACTAAATCGAAAAATAATAGTACTTTCAGCCCTTGGGATACAGTATTATCTTCATATGAACAATTTCCTTAATTGGGTTCCTATGAGAGAACCAAGACATCCTATGCGAGTTCCCAGTGGGCCCTCGAATGCGAGTGGGTTTCCCAACAAATGTGGTCTGCCATTATCATCACTGGAGAGGGATGTTTCCACAAAGGTCCTCAATGATCGGTCCCTAGATGCACATAAATATCGAGGTCGTGTAATGATCCAAGAAAGATTCATGTATCAAAACACTTCCAAGACGGTCGCAAGTCTGGGTGTGGAACTCACTAATACCAACATAGCAAAATGCCATGAAGCCAAAGTGATTGTCCATGCTAAGTCCTAGGTGCACTCAAGTTGGGTACTTGGCTTATCGCAAAGTAACAATCCCCATTCCACACAAAAAATCCAAACCAGACAGTCCAGTATATATGATGCATGTAAAATAAATATTGAAAGCGGTAAATAAATGTTGTAAAGTAAAGTTGTAAATGAAAACAGTAAAGTTAAACTAAAGCACACAACAACAAACATAAAACACCCAAAGAAACAAAAACAAAAAAACTCTAGGATTGACTCTCAAAGGGGAAACCATAGATTATGGGTTCAATCCCCAACAGAGTCGCCAGTTGTCGCTCCCAGGATTTTCATACTAGTACAAACGCGAAAGTGGCGCGGAAAAGGTAGAGTAGTCAGCCAGGCATTTTTATCTTGAATGAATGGGAAAGGTAATGTTTTGCACAAACTAAAGAGAAAAGGAAAGGACAAGGTCCTGCGAACCAAATATCTGGGTTCGGGAGTCGGTTACGACCTGGGAAGGTGTTAGCACCCCAGACCGTCTGCCGTACTTAATGGGATCCAGGCTTGATAGTCTGTTTCAAAGGGTAAGGAATAAAATTGCTGCTAAATAAAAGAGTTGTTGGAACTGGAAAAAGATAACAAAAAGAAAAGTGGAAAATGTAGGGAAAATAAAGAGTGTGCACGAATGGGCCCTACCCCACTGCCTACGTATCTCATGGGAAATGAGAATCAGAGTCGACGTAGTTCGCCTAACTAAGGAAGGAACTTGTTTGTGTTTTTTATGAATTAAACTGCTTATGCCTATGCTCAAGTGTTGCAAGCTCGTTTGGTGCGAGTGCATTTATCGTCATACAAAGAGACACGTCGAAACGAGTTCATTCGTTATGAGTGAGTGAGATGAGAAGAGAGTTCCCGCAGGAAAAGACATTTATTGTTTGTTTGTGGTATTTTAGAAGAAGTGTTTTTGTTGTTTTTTGTTTGTGAAAATAGTCTCATGACCAGACTTGTGCATCATGCTCGACAAGCTTGTACTATCCCAATATGGGATGAATAAGTGTGCCCCATGGATTAAGTCTCTGCATCTAAGACTACTTCAATCTTTATTAAAGTGTTTTTTAGTTTTTATTTGAGATGAGAAAGAAAGCAAAGAGAACCCAAGGTAAAGGTATAAAGGGACACTAGTAATCCTAAGTGTTGTCATGCATGGATGAACCTAGGTTAGTGTGGTTTTCTATCCCTAATGAGAGAAAGAAAAGAAGAAGAAACTAGAAAGCAACTGACTTCTATAAAGAAGCTAAGTTATTTCTAAAGAGGGATTAACATGATGTTGTACAAGGCAAAGCCTAAAGGGATAAAACAAACACAATTTGAAAGCATAAAGAGATGAGAAAAGGACTTGTATAAACAAGCTTACCTCAACCTCCCTATAAAAAAAAGGTTAGCTTTACAGTGAATATTGAAAGCATAAACACAAGTAAAGCTCAAACTAGCTAAGGAAAAGCACCAAAGTTCTCCTAGGGTTAAGACCTAAATCTAAAGGATGCTAAATGATAACAAGCTTCTAAATTTAGTAGCCAACCCCTATTAAAGTGTTCTAAGGTTATAAGATCAAACATCTACAATATATTCCCTAATGAGGTATTAAACCCTAAAGGAATTCAATATGAAGTTAGATGAAGAAGTTTGAATGAAAACACAAAGTAAACTTGAATTAAACCAAAGTTAAATGTTAAAGTCAGAACCTAACATTAATTATAAGTGTCTTATAAAGCAAATGAAAGTGTGAACTACACAAAAGAAGAATTACTCAAGTGCAAGAGATTGAATGGAGAAGGAATGAGGAGAAGAGAAACATGAGAAAGTTACTTGAGAAAAAAGGCACCTAACACATAGCAATGGTCATGAAAAAATGTGAAATTAATTCCATAAAGTCACCAACCAGAATACAACAATGTGTTAAAATATCTCTCAAAAAATCACAACTTAACTCCACCAAATGGTCACTCAAAGTTACCTAATGAGGACTTGCAAACTTGCACAAACAAGTCTTCCAAAACAATGGACAAAATGAGTTCAAAAATATAACAAAAATAGTTTTAGGTTTCTTTCTGAGTCTTCTAAAAAATGTAAAAATAATGGTGTGAAAATGTTACTTGAGGTGGAAGAAATAAATTGGACAAATTGAGGTGTTAATGTGGAAATCCAATGAAAAAGAAATCCAATGAAAAATCAAAATAAAAATGAAAAATCAAAGAAATTAGGAAATAAAAACACACAAAAAATTTGGAATAAGTTAAGATGCTTGTGTAATTTTTTTAGAATTTTATTAAGATTTTTAATATTTTCTATGAATTAAAAGTAAAACTACGTGAAAACAGAAATTAAAACTGAAATTCTGGGATCAGACATGTGATGTCGAAACAGATGTTTAGACACTGATATCCTAAGCAATAAATTGATGAGCTAGTAAATTAATTAACACAGGAAATTTTTAACCCAGTTCAGTGTATCTCCACACATACATCTAGGGGCTACCAAGCCAGGAAGGAAATTCAATATAAGTAATATTAATTAGGGAGTTAAACCAATCAGTTTAATCATTCACTTAATATCTACCCAAGGCAATTTCTATCTAAGACTCTACTTAGATATGAGTGTAAACACCCCAAATTTGCCCTCACCCATTCACACCATGGCTTGTGATCTTTTCATATGCATAAACACAATCATACCATCTCATACCACATTTTTGAACCACTGCATTGCTTCTAAGTCATCTGCATCTAGGGTTTGTGATCTGAGCAATCCAAGAGCTTCTTGAGCCACTCCAAAGGCCATCAATCACTTCAAAGGGGTCCATGTATGTTCAAGCATCATATTATATCCCCTCAAAGTCAAGAATGCCAAAGAATCACAAGAACTGGGAATGGTATGGAAGCAGAGCCAGGCTTGACTGCACAGATGACCTAAAATTAGGGTTTTGGTTTCAGAGGCCATAGCTTCAAATTTTTTGGCCATTATTGTTTCTATTGGTCTCTATATGGTATAGGGAGTATGCATATCAATTTTCATGAAGAAATTCCATGGGGAAGTCATCTGATCAAGAGTTGACTTTCTGAACAAGTCAGTGCAAAATCAGGGCATCTGAGGCCCCCAATGACCCAACCAAGGGGTGATCTTCATCATTTTGAGTGTGTTTGATCTTTATTTGATCTTGGAAGAAGGTTGAAGTTCACAAAATTCAAGAATTACAAGTTTTTGCAAAGTTGACTTTTTGGGGCAAGTTTGACTTTTAAGGAATTTGTCATTTTAGGCAACTTTTCGATCCTTACTTTTTGATCCAAAAATGCTTCAAATGGAAAAACTTTGGTCATGAAAGTTGTAGAATAGATCTTTCCCTTTTCAAAAATTACAATAACATGACCTAATTCATTTTGGATCAAAAGTTATGGTGTGTCAAAGTTGGCAAAAATCACTAAATTTCAAGCTATGCACAAAATGGAAAACTTGCAAAATCTTGTACCAAGGCAATTTGTGACTTCTAATTGATGTCAAACCATTACACAAACATCACATGTGACCTAAAAATCAGAATGGGCCAAGAGTTTCTCATTTGTTTGGCCTTTGGAGCAAGATATTTTCATGGAAAGCAAAAGCAAAGTCAAGTTGCAAAAGCTCATGATCACTTCACATCCACTTGCTGCCTTGGATGCTGAACCACCCTAGCCTTTCCCCTCACCATGCTGCGTAGCCCACAGCCCTTGTACTTGGCTAGAACAAGACCCATGCCTTCTCTTACACAAAGTTGACATTTTGCAAAAGCCACCATACCAATCAATAAAGCACATGTCATGTCATCTGACCAATGGGATTTGTTTATGTGGATCAAATGCAAGCTAAACATCACAAGAGGCAAGCCTGAAACATACTAGAACTCAGCATCCACAAACTCCCTCCAACTTGCATTTTCTTTCGAAACTCATGCTACAAGCCATAAACACTCAAACAAACTTCACCAATCATCTCACCATGCATTACTGAACACAAACCAACACTCAAAACAGCCTGGAAGCCATTGAATCAAAAACACGATTCCTTCACTCCACTGAACAGAACTTGTTCAAACTCCCAAACCAGCCATTCTAAACTCCAACTAAGCACTGCAAGCTTCTCAGGAAGTCCATTAGAGGCATTTTGGATCAAAGGGCCAGCCAGAAAGTGTCAGAAATCAAAGCTCCAGTTCAGGTGAGCTCAAGAACATTTTTTCCAGAAACTTGTTTTTAAGTTCTTAAATGATTCTCTATGTTCCACTGGTCATGGTGATATGTTTTGTTTCGAAAATAATTGAGTATTGAGCATGTATGTTGTTCCTGAAATTTTTTGACCTAAACCCCTTTTGATTCGATTCAGCCTGGTTATGAAAAATAAATGCATTTTGTTTGATGATCCATGTTGTATGATGTCTAGGGATGGATTCTGGGCAAAAAGATTGTGTTTTAGATACCTAGGGAGTGAGATTGAGATTCTCAGGGGAGAGTGTGGCCGGAGAAGATGACCGGAGGTCATTTCCGGCCACCTGAAAGTCATTAGTCACTTAATTAGGGTTAGGGCAAACTTTGAACGTGGACCCTTGGATCTGTCTTCCCGCGCGCGTTTGTGTGGTCTGGATCATGTCATTAGTTGATAATTAGGATTAATTTATTTAATTAATTGAAATTAGGAAGTTTGAACTTGGGCCGTCCAGATGCGCGCCCAGTCAAACATTTTAAACCCAGTTTCAATCTGAGCCTTCCATCCTGCATACTTCCCATTTATTTTATTTTCTTTTCTTTTTATTCCATTTAATTTGTCCATTTAATTTAAAATAGCAAAAATACTTTAAAAATTCTGAAATTTTTTATACAAGTTATTATTTAATTTCAGAACACAAAAATATTTTTATTTTTATTTTTAGCATTAAAAAAGTATTTTTAAATATTTAAAAGTTTCTTTTTAATTAATTAATGAGAATTAATTAATTAAAAATACTTTTTGGTATTTAAAAATCACCAAAAAATTCATGAAACATTTAAAAACATTTAGAAACATTGTCCAACCTTCAAACCAAATTTCTTTTTTGATCTTGATGCATTTTGAGAATTTTTCATGGAATTAAAACCATTTTAATGCATTATTTTGATCCAAACTTCCAAAAATCATTTCTGCCTAACCCAAGAGAGTTGGACTTTGATTCTTTTTGCATTGCATTGTGTTTAGCATGTAGTTTGTGAGATTAAATGGCCATGATTTGATCTTTCATTTTCCATTTGTTTGGTGATTTTCTTGTTAAGGAACCCTAAAACCCTAGAAAACTTAGAAAAATCATATCTTGAATTTGGTTAAGAGTTGAAACTTCTCCTTTGGGCAGTGAGTTAGTATAGGATTAGGGATCCTTTGAGTGCATTTTCAATTTTTTGTATTGATGTTTGCTTCTGATTTTGGTTTTTGTTTGATGCTTTGATCATAAACCCTAATTTGGGCTTCCATATGCACTCATCTTGCATTTGCATTCATACCTTGACTTGCCATGACATTTTATGCCTCCATGTGATTCATTTAACATTATAAGACATATTGAAAGCATGTTTGATCATTGCATCTTGCATTTGCCATGTTGTATGCCCTTTGCATGTCATAACTTTTCATGTATGTTCTTGTGTCTTAACTTGTTTCATTTGCATCCATGAGCTTGTATGATCATCCCCATGTGTTGTCTCATGTTTGCATCATCTCATAGCATCATTATCATCCCATATATGCTTCTGGTTTTGTCTCTCATCATGCCATTCCATCCCATTTTGCATTGCATTGCATTTCTTTTCTAACTTTTCAGGTGGTAAGTGGATTTGAGAAGTGAATTTGCCTTCACTTCTCATAACTTTCTCTTCATCTCTTTCATGCATCCTTCTTGCATTTTGATATGTGTTTGAGTTTGAGCTTGCTCATTCTTCTTCTTCTTACTTTCTTTCTTCAAGTGACTTGTCTTCTTCAATGAAGCAAGTTACTTTGCTTCTCCTGATCCTTTCATCTGCTTCCTGGTGGGTCCACTGAAGTTTCCTCTTGTTAACCTCACAAACCTTAGGAACAACCAAGCATGACAATGATTAGGGTTTTGATTAGTCCCCCCACTTAGTTTTACCTTTGTGTCTCATTGAGTCTTCTCTTCTCATCTCATAATCAGGGACTAAATCCTAAAGGTTTTAAGGCTTTGTGATTAAGCTTATGCCTGCATCCTTCTATTAGGATGGAGTGTATAACTTTAATCCTAAGTGTTAAACCCTTAATGTGTTTAAATCTCTTAATCAATTCACTTAATAATCATCAAGACATCAAGCTTGTAACTTGGGCCTTGCATTAGGGTTCTAATTCTTCCTTAATTGGTTAAGAAGGACTAACCCTAGTGTTAATGGACAAGTCCCCCCCATGTTGTCTTACAAACCCTAAAAATCACTTCATCATCATATCATTAACTAAAATCCATTTAACCAAAGGCTTGTTTTGTCATGAGTTTAATCCCTAATCATGGATTAAGTTGAGGAGCTTTCCTCAGCTTAAACATTCTCATCTATCATCCTTCTATTAGGATGGTGTAATGAGTCTGTTTAATCCCTGATTATGGCTTAATCTCATTACTTAACACTAAACAAAAACAACAAAAACATCTAAATAATCACAAGTAGGTTAATGATCTTAATCCTACATCAAAGGTGATTAAGTGTGAGAATCTGACTTCACACTTAAGGTATTCTCATTACCCCTAATTAGAGAATGATGTGATGAGTTTACTAATCCATTGGTTTAGGCTTAAGCTCATTAATCTATGACAAACTTTCAAAAGCAATAAAAGACTGAAAACTCAAAAACAAACAATAATCGTCTCCTTCGGGATTCTTTTCTCATCTCATTCACTCACAAACGAGAACTTGTTTCTTCCGTCTAATGCAAGACAGTTTGCACCTGAGCCAGACAGGTCATACACTTGAGCATAGACAAGCAAGCAGTTCACAAGTCAATTCATCTTTCAGTCTCTTTGGGTCGAACTACGGTGTTCTGACTTCCTCATTGCACGAGAGGATACGTAGGCATAACTTAACAGTTATCGAACAAAAGTCTCTGTATATTCCCTCTCCTTCTAGCCTTATTCTTTAAGCCTCATAGTCTTGAGCATCTTATTCTTGTTCTTACACTGACACTTCATTTATACACTTCACATTTCTTTTACACTGACACCTGTACATCCTTTTCTAGCTCTTTTATACACAGATTGCACTGACACTACCCCTTTAAAACACAAATCTTTTAAGCGTGGATCCCGTCGAGTACGACGGACAATCTGGGTGCTAATACCTTCCCAGGTTGTAACCAACCCCCTTTCTCAGTCTCTCTGGTTCGCAACCGTCTTATCCATGTTCTTTCTAGGTTTATGCAGCATTACCTTTCCTCCGGGATAAAAATGCCTAGCTGGCGACTCTTTTCATTCCCAGTGAGTTCACTGCTGTGTGTTCTCATTGTTCCTTTCGCCGACCGTTCGCGTCTGTACCTTTATCTGGGGCCATTCCCATTTATCGGGAGCGACAATGAGTACCTACTCACTCCCCCTCAATCACACAGTGATCTCTAACCTAGAATGATTAATAAGTTTGAAGTCACACTTCAGACACACCAGCTTGATCTTACTTATCAGTTTCAATCAAGACACAATTCACTTTTTGCTTAAAAGCTTATAAAACGAATAACACACAGATAAAACCTGCTTAAGTAACTAGCTTCACAAAACACACTTGACACTCTGCTTAAAATCGTTGAATTTACTTGAGTGTATCAGTTTCTTAAATAGATGCTGAGTTTGTGGGCTTTTTGCAAATTATTCAGACTTTGATAAATCCCACAGTTATCTCCTTGAATAAAGGTGAGTTAGTTTTCTGTTTTAAATTCCACAGTTATCTCCTTGAATTAAGGTGAGTTATTTTTCTATTTCCTTTACACTGGAACCAGATAACTTAACTTCCTAAAGAGGCGCCTTGGAGTGCTCACCCTTTATGTTTACTTCCAGATATTTACTCCTGATTTTAAGCACTTCTGTTGCGTATCATTTAGGGAAGATATCAGGTTCGCGATGTCACAACATCTGGTGTGACATCCTGATGTCCTGAACTAAGTTCATAACTTTTACTTTGTTTGTCAAAAATTCTGCCAATTTCTAACATCTACAAACTCCCCCTTTGGCTAATTTTTGGCTAACATATTCTTCTGGTTTTGTCAGAGAGCAACGGAGTTCCTTTCTTTTGGATCATGTGAGAGCTAAGAATTTGCTCCCCCTCAAACATGTAGTTACCTGAGATGTACACTGCCATGACTTGGCCCAACAGACTTTGATAATTATCCATTACACCCAGTGCCATTGAAAATTCAACTTAGTTCAGCAGACAGACATTAACATCTTTGTTCAACACACACACAGATTTTCCCCCCTTGTTAGACATAAATTTTGGGGCCAAACAAAACATTAAAGAAACAGACATACAATTCATAACATACAATTCAGAACAGACAGACTCCAAACAAACATTTTCCACCAACAAACAACTTCACTCTTCATCCTCTGTATCCTCAGACTCATTATCCTCTGTATCCTCAGACTCATTACCAGCTCCATCATCATTCCCAGCAGCCTCTTCCAGCTCCAGTCTTTGAATTAGGTCCTCAAGCTTCTTCTTCCTTTCTTCCAGCTCCTTGCAGGTTGTCCTGAGCTCTGCAATTAGGGCTGCCTTTGATATAGGTGTCTTGATAGCAGATGTCCCACCTGGTGCTTCAACATCTGCAACATGACGACCTAGAAACAACTTGTAATGGAAAGACAGTGGACTTTCCCTTTTACAGACAGAGTCCTTGTCAGTAAGGATTCCTGGATACTGGTTGAGAATCACCCCACAAAGTAGTGATGGGAAGGCTATTGGAAGCTTGATGGCTGAGGTTCCTGCATGCTTGAGAGTCTGGTCAAAGATGTATGCTCCATAATCCAGCTTGGTTTGGGTTCCTACAGCACAAATAAACCTCCCAAGCCCAGTGGCTATGGTTGAGGTGTGGTTGGTTGGGACCCAATTGGTTGTCCCAATTTTGTGTAGCATGGCATATTTCCTGGTTAACAAGCTGACTGAGAGTTTGCCTTTTACTGGCCATGTCTTGACCTGGTTAGCTGTAATTATTCTGCACACTTGATTGTCAGTCTTGCCAAGCTCAGTTGGCCCATCTGCTTCTCTCCCCAGGTACTGATTGATCACCCTAGGAGAAAAGTCTACACACCTTCCCCTAACATACACTTTTCTGAAATCCTCAGATTTCCCATCAGCACATCCTTCTTGTAAGTTCACTATAAATTCTTTTACCAACAACTCATAACATGGAGAGAATTTAGAGACAGTCTTGAACAGTCCAGCATTGGAAATTAAATCAATTACCTCAGTACAATTCAAGGCATTACTACCCAGCTCTCGTTCCAGAGCCACCCTTCTCTGATAGACATATTTCCACATGCTTACGCTGGAGACATAGTGGAAGGACACATTATCCAGGGGTGCTTCAGGAACAGCAGTGGCAGTCCTAGGAGGTGCTGGCCTCTTTCTGGGTTGGGATGTTGGGAAATCCTCCTCAGCATCAGAATCAGATGGAGTTGTGACCTTCCTCTTTTGTGTGCTGACCTTACTCCATGGCTTTGTAGGTCCAAAAGCAGTTTTGACCTTGTCCTTCTTGGGGGTTGGCTGTCTTTTCTCAGGGGTTGCTTGAGCAGCTGGCCTCTTATCCTTCCTAGCCATAAGCCTCTTGGCTATGCTAGGATCAACAGCTGCTATGATCTCTGTATCAGAATCATCGTCCAGGTTCACAGCTGGTGGAGGTTGGGAAGCCTCATTTTTAGCAGCTTGATCATCAGTAGGACCTTCTACTCCTTCATCATCATTTGGGGCTTTGTCCTGGCCCTCAGTTGTCTCAACATTGCTTGGGACATCTTGTGGAGCAGGCATGTCTTCTTTAGCTTGGTTGCTGGGAGTTGAGGCAAGCATCCTGTTCAGGGGAACTGACACCCCAGGCACAACCTTTTTCTTCTGTCAGGATCCTTGTTACAAGATCTTTGATTGTGGAGTCCACGTAAGAAGAAGCTTTGGGAGCATTGGAAGTTGAAGAGGTTCCCTTACTTTTGCTGAAGACTGGCTCCTTGGGTCTTCTTGCATGGGGAGTCCTGGGCTTTTGGGCGATGGGAATGCTTCCTCTGACAACGTTTATGGGTGTCGCATCCATGGGTACTACAGACAATGGAGTGACGTCCACTACGTCTTCCTGAAGGAGTCCCTCATCAATGGAGTTACGGTTCTGATGTTGTGACATGTTTGCGATTGTAGTGGGAATGCAAAAAGGTTTGATGATAGACTTAGATGGGTTCAGAATCTCAGTTGTAGCATGCAAAGGGTTCAGAGGTGCTAATGAGAATGTGAGAAGCTGAAGGCACGTTTGTACATAAATAAAGCCCGCTTCTATTGGAATTTGTAAAACTGGAATACAAATGGTTATTGGCCAGACTAGTGCTGCCACCTGGTAGCCATGCCACACAATGTCATAAGACATGCTGGCACTTGTCCATAATTGCTATATGTCACACATGCAAATTCCCAATTTACCCCTTAGGTTTTCAAATTGGGTAGCATCCAAAGCCTTGGTGAATATGTCAGCTAATTGCAGCTCTGTGGCTACATGCTCCAATGTGATCACCTTCTCCTCCACAAGGTCTCTGATGAAATGATGTCTGATATCTATGTGTTTAGTCCTGCTGTGTTGGATAGGATTTTTGGAGATATTAATAGCACTTAAATTGTCACAGTACAATGTCATGACATCTTGTGTGACATTGTATTCTGTGAGCATTTGTTTCATCCATACCAGCTGTGAACAACTCCTACCAGCTGCAATGTATTCAGCTTCAGCAGTGGATAAGGACACACAATTTTGTTTCTTACTGAACCAAGAAATTAAATTGTTCCCTAGAAAGAAGCATCCTCCTGATGTACTCTTTCTATCATCAGCACTTCCAGCCCAGTCAGCATCACAAAACCCAGTGAGTATGGGTTCACAACCATGAGAGTACATTATGCCATAGTCACAGGTGCCATTTACATATTTCAAGATCCTCTTAACCTGGTTGAGATGGCTCACCTTTGGTTCAGCTTGATACCTTGCACACACACCTACTGCAAAAGCTATATCTGGTCTGCTAGCTGTAAGATATAGTAGACTTCCAATCATGCTCCTGTACAAGCTTTGGTCCACACTCTCACCTTTGTCATCCTTTGTCAGTTTTAGATGAGTGGGGGCAGGTGTTCTCTTGTGACTTGCATTGTCCATCCCAAACTTCTTGACAGTGTTCTTTGCATACTTGCTTTGGGATATGAACATGGAGTCTTCCATCTGTTTGATTTGCAGTCCAAGGAAGTAAGTTAATTCTCCCACTAGGCTCATTTCAAACTCAGACTCCATTTGAGTCACAAAATGTTTAACCATCCTGTCTGACATCCCACCAAACACTATGTCATCCACATATATCTGAGCAATCATAACCTTTCCCTCTTCATCCTTTACAAACAGGGTTTTGTCTATTCCTCCCTTCCTGTATCCATGCTTAATGAGAAAGGTGGTCAGTCTTTCATACCAAGCTCTGGGAGCTTGCTTTAGCCCATACAGAGCCTTCCTCAGCTTATATACATGGTCTGGACATCTTGGGTCAACAAATCCCTTTGGTTGCTCCACATATACTTCCTCATTAATGTACCCATTTAGGAAGGCACTTTTAACATCCATCTGAAATAATTTGAACTTTAGGATGCAAGCAATTCCTAGGAGTAGTCTGATGCATTCAAGTCTTGCTACTGGTGCAAAAGTTTCATCAACATCCACCCCCTCAATTTGAGTATATCCTTGAGCCACAAGCCTAGCCTTGTTTCTTGTAACTACTCCCTGCTCATTAGACTTGTTTTTGTACACCCACTTAGTGCCAATCACATTAATGCCATCGGGCCTAGGAACAAGATCCCATACTTCATTCCTTGTAAACTGGCCTAGTTCTTCCTGCATAGCAGAGATCCAGTACTCATCATTCAGAGCTTCCTTGATGTTCTTAGGTTCTACCTTTGAAACAAAGCAGGAGCCTGAGATCATCTCTCTTGATCTAGTGGTGACACCACTGTTGTGATCACCAATTATCAGTTCTTTAGGATGATCTTTCTGGATTCTGATGGAGGGAGATTTATTGGATTGCTTTGACTTTGCCTTAGTTAAAGTGAAGTCAAGATTATCACTTTCTATTTTAACTTCAGTTGGATTGTCAGCAGATGTTCCAACATCATCAGCAACATTTGTCTTTGCATAGGTATCATCAATAGTCACATTTATTGACTCCATCATAACATTGGTTCTGGAGTTAAATACTTTGTACACTCTTCTATTTATAGAGTATCCAAGAAATATCCCTTCATCACTCTTAGGGTCCATCTTCCTTCTTTGATCCCTATCAGCCAGGATGTAGCACTTACTTCCAAATACAGGAAAGTACTTGACTGCAGGTTTTCTACCCTTCCAGACTTCATAGATGGTGGATAGAGTTCCCTTTCTTAGTGTGACTCTATTGTGGATGTAGCATGTTGTGTTCATGGCTTCAGCCCAAAAGTACAGGGGTAACTTCTTGGCATGAATCATGGCTCTAGCTGACTCCTGAATAGTTCTGTTTTTCCTTTCTACAACCCCATTCTGTTGAGGGGTGATGGGAGAAGAGTACTCATGGTTGATCCCTTCTGATGAACAGAAGTCTGATAATTTTTTATTCTCAAACTCCTTTCCATGATCACTTCTTATTCTGACCACACAACTTGCCTTTTCTCTTTGGATCCTATGGCACAGATCTCTAAACACCTCAAACACATCTGACTTTTCTTTGATGAAGCTTATCCAGGTATATCTTGAGAAGTCATCAACAACCACATAGGCATATCTTTTTCCACCAAGACTCTCTACCTGCATTGGTCCCATAAGGTCCATGTGTAGTAATTCCAAGACTTTGGAGGTTGTCAGATGTTGAAGCTTTGGGTGTGACATCTTGGTTTTCTTACCTATTTGACACTCACCACACCTTTTCTTTCATCAATCTTAAGTCTTGGGATCCCTCTTACAGCCTCCATAGAGATGATCTTCTTCATTCCTCTGAGATGGAGATGACCCAATTTTTGATGCCATAGCTTCACTTCTTCTTCTTTGGCTATGGAGCAAGTAGATGTGAGGCTGGAATCTTGGGGTTCCCACATATAGCAGTTATCTTTTGATCCAGCTCCTCTCATGACCACTTTCTGTTCTTTATCAGAGACTATGCACTCAGCTTTGGTGAAGTTGACATTGTAACCTTGGTCACATAACTGACTTATGCTGATCAAGTTAGAAGTTAACCCTTTCACCAACAGCACACCATCTAGACTTGGTACACCTGAGCAGTCCAGGGTCCCAACTCCCTTGATTTCCCCCTTTGCTCCATCTCCAAAGGTTACATAGCTGGATGAGTGAGACTTTAAATCTACCAACAGATTCTTCAGTCCAGTCATGTGCCTTGAGTAGCCACTGTCAAAATACCAGTCTTCCTTAGCAGATACTCTTAGAGATGTGTGTGCTATAGAGGTAACAACCTGCTTGGACCACTTGTGCCTGTTGTGAGGTTTCCTTTGCCTAGAATGTGAGTTCAGATCAGGCTGTCTTCCTCTCTTAGGCTCCCACTGCTGGATATATGTGTGTCTCCTCTTATGCATCTGCCCTGGGTAGTGTCCATTTCTAGAGGTCCAAGGTTGCCTGGTGAACTTGTTCTTCTGCTTAGGCATGTACTGGTAGCTTTGATCAGTATAATGTCTAACTTTAGGTATCCAAGTTTTTCTGGTGACCTCTATCTTCTGCTTAGGAAGGTGCTGGGAACTCTGATTGGGGTATCCATGCAGTTTGTAGCAAAAAGGTTTGATGTGACCAAACCTTCCACAGTGATGGCATCTCCACCTTTGATATTTATTTTTCATCATGTTTTTCTCATGATGTTGAGACATCTGCTTGAACATCTTGTTTGACTTCATAGGATATGGAGTTGTTTGGCTGGTGCTAGACTCAGAGTTTTGAGCTTTATTAAATCCCAGCCCAGTCCTATCCCCTGAGTGCTTGTTGTTGTTGAGAATGGCATCCAGTGTGTTTGAGCCACTGTTCAGCATTCTGACAGATTTGGACATATGTTCCATTTTGGAGTTGAGTAGGCTGACTTCATTTTTCAAAGTGGCAATGATCTCCAGATGACTTGCCTTTTCAGCTTTTAATTCCTTAATCTGCTTCTTCTGCTGTTCAATTTCCTTACATACCTCAGTGCTCCTTTCACACAACATCCTGTAAGATGTTTCAAGCTCTTCAAATGTCAGATCCTCATCACTGGATTCCCCTTCAGTTTCACATACTCCAGCTAGAGCAGTGATGTTCTTTGTAGACTCTTCTTCTGACTCACTGCCTGAGTCTTCATCTGACCAGGACACAGAAAGGCCTTTCTTTTGCTTCTTTAGATAGGTTGGGCATTCACTTCTAATGTTTCCATAACCTTCACATCCATGACATTGGATCCCTTTTCCTTGGTTAGTCTTCTCATCATAGTTTGACCTTCTATTAGAGTCATAAGATCTTTTATTCTCAGAGGTTGAGTTTCTTCCACTTGATCTGAGCCTGTTGTCCATTCTTTTGATAATTTTGTTAAATTGCCTCCCAAGCATAGCAATTGCATCTGATAAGTTGTCCTTAGAGCCTGCTTCATGACTTTCTTCTTCCTTATCAGTGTTGGAGACAAGGGTTATGCTCTTGTTTTTCTTCACAATAGTCTCACTCATTCCCATCTCAAAGATTTGAAGGGAACCAATGAGCTCCTCAACTTTCATTGTGCAGATGTCCTGAGCTTCTTCTATGGCGGTGACCTTCATGTCAAACCTCTTGGGCAGTGATCTGAGAATCTTCCTTACCAACTTTTCATCACTCATCTTCTCTCCCAAGGCACCAGAAGTATTAGCAATCTCCAGGATGTTCATGTAGAACTCATGAATGGTCTCATCTTCCTTCATCCTCAAGTTCTCAAACTTGGTGGTGAGAAGTTGAAGTCTTGACATCTTCACCTTTGATGTTCCTTCATGAGTAGTTTTGAGGGTGTCCCAAACATCCTTGGCTAGCTCACAGTGGTGCACAAGCCTAAATATGTTCCTGTCAATGCCATTGAACAAGGCATTTAAGGCTTTGGAATTTCCAAGTGCTGAATCCTCTTCCTCCTTGCTCCACTCTTCTTTAGGCTTCATCACTTTTGCCCCATCCTTATTGTCTTTGACAGGGTGCTCCCATCCTTTGTTAGCTGCTTTCCAAGCCCTGCTATCAAGAGATTTCAAGAATGCTACCATTCTTGGCTTCCAGTAATCATAGTTGGAGCCATCCAAAATAGGTGGTCGATTCACAGATCCTACATCTCTGTCCATGTTCCCAAAATTTGCAGTCCCTAGATCTCACCCAGTTATACAGGCAGGGTGCCTGCTCTGATACCAATTGAAATTCTGGGATCAGATATGTGATGTCGAAACAGATGTTTAGACACTGATATCCTAAGCAATAAATTCATGAGCTAGTAAATTAATTAACACAGGAAATTGTTAACCCAGTTCAGTGTATCTCCACACTTACATCTGGGGGCTACCAAGCCAGGAAGGAAATTCAATATAAGTAATATTAATTAGGGAGTTAAACCAATCAGTTTAATCCTTCACTTAATATCTACCCAAGGCAATTTCTATCTAAGACTCTACTTAGATATGAGTACCTACTCACTCCCCCTCAATCACACAGTGATCTCTAACCTAGAATGATTAATAAGTTTGAAGTCACACTTCAGACACACCAGCTTGATCTTACTTATCAGTTTCAATCAAGACACAATTCACTTTTTGCTTAAAAGCTTATAAAGTGAATAACACACAGATAAAACCTGCTTAAGTAACTAGCTTCACAAAACACACTTGACACTCTGCTTAAAATCGTTGAATTTACTTGAGTGTATCAGTTTCTTAAATAGATGCTGAGTTTGTGGGCTTTTTGCAAATTATCCAGACTTTGATAAATCCCACAGTTATCTCCTTGAATAAAGGTGAGTTAGTTTTCTGTTTTAAATTCCACAGTTATCTCCTTGAATTAAGGTGAGTTAGTTTTCTGTTTCCTTTACACTGGAACCAGATAACTTAACTTCCTAAAGAGGCTCCTTGGAGTGCTCACCCTTTATGTTTACTTCCAGATATTTACTCCTGATTTTAAGCACTTCTGTTGCGTATCATTTAGGGCAGATATCAGGTTCGCGATGTCACAACATCGGGTGTGACATCCTAATGTCCTGAACTAAGTTCATAACTTTTACTTTGTTTGTCAAAAATTCTGCCAATTTCTAACATCTACAAAAACTAACTAGGAAATAAGGAAAGGGGTGCAGAAGTAGTAATTTTTTAGTTAAAATAAACATTGGGCTCTAATTGGTGGTGCCTATAGAAACGGGTAATAGGCCCAAAACGCGTAAGAGTTGAGGTGCAAGTGATGAGGTTGCAGTCAACGGTTGACTGCATCTGAACCGTATGATCAAAGGATTATCACGTTATTCTCATCTATCGGTCCACAAGCGAGGGAGTATCTAAGTTACAGTGAGCTAGCGCACAAGATATCCTAATGGGGAAACCTACCAGACTGTGACAAGTGTCATCGCCGGTATGGTGGAAATCCAAAAAAAAACTCTAATCCTTATTCGTTGGAATCCAAAACGGTGGAAATTAATGTTTTTTTATTGTTCTTTATGACCTATTTTCTTCATTATATTCTTAACACTTATTAAAATGAAACCACAAAAAATCATAAACCCTAGAACTCTCTCCTTCCCGCGGCGCCGCTCTCCTTCTTCTTCCTCATCACTGTAACACCCTAAAATTTGCCCTCTTATTTGCAACCTTTAACTGGTTTTTTGTTTCGCATTCACTTGCATTCTCCCATTAGGTCATAACATCATAATCATGCATTTCATTGGCTCTTAAGAAATGGGATCAAAGTATTTTCTTGTGATTGGAATTTTCCTATTTAGGGGTGATTTATCTGGCTATTACACTTGAGGTTAATGCAGAGGTTTGAGTTCCCAACGTTATGAGTGTCATCTTATCAAAGTTCATCGAGTATCAATGCCATATGCTTCAAGGTTTCTCAAGAGCATCAAGTGATCATGGTTTCATTACAAATTTACTGGAGATTGTCCTGAAGCTAGGGTTTTGTGGACCATCAACATCTTAATTTACTTTCTTCGTCAATGATCACCCAACATGAGTGGTTTGAGAGTTCTTATTAGGGTTGCATTTTTGTATATTCATCAACTGAGGTTCACTAAAGTAAGGTTCCCATGTCAGAGCTATCTTGGTCATTACATTCTTCCATATTTCTAAACTTATCATTATCAAAGGATTCATTATGATTAAGGTGCTTTATATGTTGCTTGCGAGTCGATTTGGACACATTCTATGGAGGTATTCATTCGAGTATGACATTTCCAAATAGTTCAAGGATATATTGTTCAAGGAATGATTATTCAAGTCATCAAGCATTATTCAAGGCACGAGTTCAATGTCAAATGCAAGATTCACTTTGGCAGAAGGATATGTTTAATAATTCATTAAAACAAACTCATGACCTCTTTGTGATAAAACTTCTCGTCCATAACCTTGATTTTAAGTCCAATTAACCATTCTTTTTATCAAATTCCCTTGTTAGCCTACTTGAACTCAAGTCCATCTTTATCACTTCCACATTTAATTCATGTTAACATCCAGACCATATATCCATTCCATAAGCCATTCTCCTCATACCAATTTAACTTACTTTATTATGATTAATTGTTTTAAGTCCAAGCCATCTTCATTCCCTTACAAAGCCCATTTAACATCAATTGAATTAATACAAAAAAAATATAGAATAAAGAGAACCAGTAAAAAAGGTACAAGTTACATAAAACCACCAAAGGAAGTCAGGTTGGTACACAGGGATTCACAACCACCGCCACACCAGAACTAAATATGAAGAGATAGCAGGGGAATTTTTAGAAAAATATATACAACAATTAATAACAATATATATATATATATATATATATATATATATATATATAAAATCGCAGGGGAGAATTAAAAAAAAGAACTCAGAAAGAAAAGTGAGAAGAAAATCACAATGGGAAATCAGTTGAGAAAAACAGTTACAGTCCTAGCAAGCCAACAGGAAATCAGCTATAACAAACTGATAAAGCAGTTGCAAAAATCAACTAAAGGAGATAATGGAAAAGGGAAAAAACTCAGAAAGAAAAAACTCTACACTAATCACTCTGCAACTTCTTCATCGGTAATCAATTCCAATTTGTCACTCTTGCCAATCTTAAGCTTCACTTTCTTCTGAACTCTCAAATTCATCTTCACCAAATCTCACTGAACCTTCATACATCAATCTTCAATCATCATCTTCGACGCAGAACTTCTTCAAACCGAATCTTCAATCATCATCATCGAGTCGCAAAACTGCACCATCACATTCTTCATCATTTGGCAGAAGCTCACTCTTCTTGAATTCTTCAACACATCACCATCACCTTCATTACTCTCTAATTATCTTCAATCAACAAACCGCACAATAATTCCATCACCATCATCAATTATAACAAACCTGCAAGAACACAATAACTCAGAACCGACTTAGATTTGCGCACCAGAAAGAGTAGAAGAAGAGGATCAAATCACACAACAATGCAAGAGTTCACAGATTCACAAACTAACCATATCAAAAACAATTCAAAACAACAAACATATTCTCATAATCAATGACCTTCAACCATAATAACCATAACAGAAAATGAGAGATCCAGTTACAAACTCTCAGCATCTTTGTCCTCCATCAACAAAATGATGCAAAGCACACACAACCGAGAACCTCTCTCTCTCTCTCTCTCCCTCTCTCTATCTCTCTCTCAATCTTAATAAATCTTCACATACCATAACAAGCTTTTGCATCAATCTTCAGCATTATTGTCTTCAACATCCTCATCAATCATCATCAATCATCATCAAAGCTTCTGTGAATTGATTCTGTAAATCTGCAAAATCAACGTGAACAACTTCAATAACTCGCACAACAATAATCCGCAATTCACATCAACACAACAAGAAGTCAACAAGTACTCCACAACGATTCAATCACACGCAAGAAACCAAAAGAAGAAGGATATCACGTCGAACAAGAAATGAGGGAAAGTCGATCGAGACGCCAATCGGAAATTGGAGCAGAAGAAGACGCATAATAGGACTTTATTGCACGAATCATATCGGGACGATTTGAAGTCCTAGTCATTGCAGATGTCATTTTGTTGATCGATTTGAGGTGGAGGAATCGCTGATGGAGGACGCGATGGCTACATAATGATGGTGAGGTTTTGTGGTCTTCGGCGACGGAACTTCTTTGGGAAAGGGAGATAACGGTGATTTTGTGAGGGAGATCGGAGAAGAGGTCAGAGTGTGTAAGACGAAAGCATATCAGAGAAGAAAGAGACAATGGTGGAGGTGATGTTGCTTTTTCGGAGGCGGAGAACTAAGGTGAGGAGAGATGGGATAAGCGAAGACTGAGGTTCTTTACATTCCATATTTTATTGTGCTTAGGGTTTCTCATGGCTTCGTGGATCGGGCCTTGTTATTCAGAATCCATGGAATGCTTATTCACACCTCTCTATGCTGCTAATACACCACCGCTGCGACTTATCATGAGATTTGGGCCTTGGGCCGGTTTTGTTGCCATTTGCAACATAATATTTCCTAACGGCACCCCCTCACGAACTCAGCATAAAGGCTTGGGCCTTAAGGCCATTGTTTTGCTATTTGTGCCATCCTGTTACTAAAACACCCCCTGGTTGTTTTATTTTTTTCTTAATTTGTTAATTAATAATCTTGTGAGAAAATATGGATTAATTTTTTGGTCAATTAATTTTTGTGGATTAATGTTTTAATCCATTTCTCATTAAATTTTTTTAATTAGAACTTTTGTCATAATTTTAATTATGGGTGAGTACTAATTTTGATGTAAGTGTTCATGAGCCTTTTTATCGATATTGGATCGATTTCGATCATGGTGGAGCTTCACAAAGAGATTATGGATGATAAGCATTTATTTTGCTTATGGGGAATTACAAGACCTTACATGAAGTTTTTGGGTTTCTTTTATATGAGAAATTGTCACTTCGATCAAGTAAGTAATCTCAATTTTAACACTTTAACGCAACATTCTAGTAGTATGCGGCTTAGGATCATATAACTTAAGGTGAATATTGAGCCCACCCACATGAGGCATTGAATTTATTTATGATTTATGATGTTATGTGTCGATATCGGAGCTTAGGTATTAGGTTACGGATTATAGAATTCGGTTCCTTTCACTTTCACTTTCCCTTAAATCACCGTTTTTTTCCCGTTTCATCGCAATTATTAAAAATAGTTTCGGGTGTGATAAAATTCTGGAAAACTTCATGAGTGATCTTCATCCTCTTAATTAATTTTGTATAATTTTTGTTTCCAGGTTTGGTTGCGTTTAGTAATTAATTTGGATTTTTCATTCCAAGCTGTCACAAAACAAATGGTTTTGACATAAGGAACCCAAAACCATTTTTTCCAATAGGTGTGAGACCTATTTTTTTATGTGTGATTAACCATTGGAATTTGTGGCATTATTATGCTACTTAGACCTTTTTTTCATGATTTTTGGTTCCATTTTGGATCCACTTTGTAGAGTTGTTTTTCGGCGATCATGCCTTGTTATCTTAATCGTTAAGTAATTGTTTTGGTACTTTGGTGCATAATTTTGTAAAATTCTTTTAGCCAATACAAGCTACTGACTTTATCATTCCAGGGATATAATTTCATAATATTTCAAGTCTTTTTTGCTATTTTTCATGTCACCTAGATTATAGGTCCGATTATGTGCTTATTTGCTCCATACCCTAGATGTTAGGAAGGCATTCATGCCATTTGCTTGAGACACTTTTTGGTAACTTTTAGGAGTTAATTATAGGTCACTTTTAGGTCCTTAATTCCAGTTAGAGGTCACTTTTTGAACCATATTCATTTGGTTTGTTTTGGTGTTTCAAAGTGCATACTTATGTGAACTAGTTTAACTTAAACTTGTTTCTCTTCTCCTCTAAATGTTAACATGAATTATGTGGGAATCATAAATACCAATTCATGCATTCTATACTGACTTTGATTCTCATTCAATACTGACTTTGATTCTCATTTCATGTATTAATTCATGCTTGTATGCCATATGCACTCATACTTCATCCTTGAACCCTACCTTCCATTTTGGTGAACTTACGTGAATGTTTTGTATATAGTTTGATCTTAAGATGTATCTTAACATACTTAGGGACCCATAGTATGTAGATACTGACTTTAGAAGTCATATAACCTTTAGGTACCTTCACCTTTAGACTTAGGTCTTATTTTGAACCCTAGTTCCATCCTAGGATATGTGTAGTACTTAATTACTTTTATGCTTTGTTTTGCTTTCAAAATACATTGTTAAGCTAACATTTGTTTTGTAGGGGAGTTGAGGTAAGTTTGTTCATATAACTTTTTTCCTCCTTTTCTTTATACTTTCAAGTTGCGTTTGCCTTAGATTGTATGCTTTGATATTGCTTTCAATATGCATTATAAAGCTAACATTTGTTTTGTAGGGAGGTTGAGGTAAGCCTTGTTCATACTACTTCTTCCTCATCTCGTTATGCCTTCTAATTGTGTTTGCCTTAGCACTTCACTTGTATAGGCTTCCCTCTCTTTATAACAACTTAACTTCCTTAGGAAGTAAGTTAAGTTCTAACTCTTTTTTTTCTTTTCCTTTTCCCATTAGGATTAGAAAACCTCACAAACCATTAAGATTTCCCTTTTGTAGACAATAAATGACTTAGGGTTGTTTCTTAGTCCCCCATAGTTTTTCCTTTTGCAAATTGAGTCTTCTTCTCTCATCTTCAAACAAAAATCCAAAAGACATTTAATAAAGGATTGAAATAGTCTCTTGTGCATAGCCTCATTCCGTGGGGCACTCATATTCATTCCATCTTGGAATAGTGTGAGCTTGTCTAGCATGATGTACAAGTCTGATCATGAGACTATCTTCACAAAGAAAACATAAAAGATATTTCTTCAAAAACCTACAAAAACATGTAATAAGTTCAACAAGCTAGTGAACTTAGACCCTAATCCTTGGAAACAAGTCTTGGATAAATTCTCCTTACTTTGTGTGCTTGTTCTATTATTCCATCTTGGAATGTAGTAGCAAGTACACATTCCATGGAAAAGAGTTTGAATTCACTTCTTTGTGTCAAATTCATAAAAAACTCTTAAAAAGCAAACAACAAACAATAAGCGTCTTTTCCTGCGGGAATTCTCTTCTCACCTCATTCATTCTCAACGCGAACTTGCGACGACTTGTCTCATTTGCAAGACAGTGAACGCACTTGTACCAGACGAGCCTGCAACACCTGAGCATAAACATAAGCAGTTCCAACGATAAAAAACACAAACAATGTTCCCGCCTGGTTAGGCGAACTACGTCGACTCTGATCCTCATTTTCCCGATGAGGTACGTAGGCAGCGGGGTAGGTCCCGTTCGAGCACATTCTTTATTTTCCCTACATTTCCCCCATTCTTTCCATTTTCCAGTTCCTTTTCTCATTTCCAGTTCCAGTTAGCAATTCTTTCGTTCAACAACATCTTATTTCTCACCCTTTGAAGCAGACAAACAAGTGTGGATCCCGTCGGGTACGGCGGACGGTCTGGGGTGCTAATACCTTCCCAGATCGTAATCGACTTTCGGACCCAGATCTTTGGTTCGCAGGACCTTGTCCTTTCCTTCTTCCTCAGGTTTGTGCAGCATTACCTTTCTCGTTCCTTTGGGATAAAAAATGTCTGGTTGGCGACTCTACCTTTTATGTGCCACTTTCGCGTTTGTACTAGGATGAAAATCCCGAGAGTGACAGCTGGCGACTCTGCTGGGGATCGAACCCAAAATCTATGATTTCCCTCATAGAGCCAATCCTAGCGCCTATTTTTTTTTTATTTCTTTGGGAGTTTATATGTGTGTTGTTGTGTGTATATTTACTGTTCTTATTTACAGTTTACTTTACAACATTTATTTACTACTTTCAATATTTATTTTCCATGCATCATATATACGGGATTGTCTAGCTGTGTTGGTTTTCATTTTTTCTGCGGGATGGGAGTTACTGTGAGATAAGCCAAATATCCGGCTTGAGTGCATCTAGGACTTAGAGTGGTTCCACTTTGGCTTCATGGCATCTTGCTATATTGGTATTAGTGAGTTCCACACCCAGACTTGCGACCTTCTTGGAAATGTATTGATACCGGAATCTTTCTGGGGCAATACACAACCTTGATAGTTATGTGCAGTCAGGGGACCAATCATTGAGAAACTTTGTGGAAACATCCCTCTCCAGTGATGACAGTGGCAGAACACATTTGTTGGAAAATCCACTCGCATCTGAGGGCCCACTAGGAACTCGTATAGGATGGCATGGTTCTCTCATAGGAATCCAGTTAAAGCAAATTGTTCGTATGACGATAGTACTGTATCCCAAGGGCAGAATGTACTATTGTTTCTCGATTCAGTGCTTGAAGCTGGGGACTTATGAGGGATGCTTGTTTCCTTGGACTCATATGAGACCTCCCTGAGTAGCACATAATGCCAAACCGATTCCCTGATTTGGTCATGAGCCATTTCTCGGAAATGGTGAACCTATTATTGCTATTCGGCTTTGAGAGTCTGTGATATTGACCCGAGTAGCACACCCGTGAGATTGGGAGGGTTTACAGGTTTGTAGGAACCCTAAACTTCAACATACCCGTTTTGCCAGTGTTGTTTTGTGATATGATCTGTGTAATACCCCGTATTTTATTTAAAGCTCTGGACAATATTATTAGTAATAATATTATTCCGGAATACTCTAAGAAATTTTAATGGAACCAAATAGAGTAATCAGCAGGATATTATTTTATTAATTGATATTAGCTGACTCTGAGGCTTTATAAAATATCGGATTAAGAGACATTTTCAGATATACTCTAATTTTGACCTATTGGTAAAAATATAAGCTTTTATATTTTATATATATATATATATATATATATATATATATATATATATATATATATATATATATATATATATAAAGATTATGAGAGGAAGAGAAAGTTGGTAAGAAAGAAGAAAAGAAAGAAAAGGAGAAGAGAAGAGAAGAAGAAGAGAGAAAAGCCCTAAAGCTCCAATTCCTCATTCCCAATCATTCGTCCGTCGAATTAACTCAATCTTTCCGCCAATCTTCATCTCTCGAGGTGGGTTCTTAGTTAGAAACTTTTATCTTTGATTTTGGTTGAGTTTTAGAGATTTTGTGGTTAGGGCTAGATTGGAAAATCTAAGAAAAATCGAAAGTTTAACGGTCAAAACTCGATTAAAACCTACCTAAAATACTCATATGATGATAATGGATATGTTTGATTATGTCATGTTGCATTGGTTGATGTTTGGGAGTGTTTGGGTGTGGAAAGAGTGTTTTCCCGTAAGGCTGGAACTTCCTGAACTGATGTAGCTCGCTCATCAAGCAGACCTCGCTCAGCGAAAGTTCCAGGGCGATTTTCGCTCAGCGAGACCTATAGGTTCCAACCTTAGTTTTTAATTCATAACTTATGATCCGGGTATCCGTTTTTAGCGTTCCACATATCGTTTCGAAGCTAATGATGAAATCTATATTTTGTGATCAAGAAATGTTGGTTCCACCCGACTTCTACCCGACTATTCGATTAAAAGGTAACGAAACATAATTATGGAATTGTGAGTTAAAGATAAGGAATTGGTGAGACTTGTGAGACACCTAGGAGTTCGTAGACTAATAAGAGTTGAGGATCGCGCTTGATTGTGTTCCCCTTTCTTAGCTTGAGGTGGGTATTACATTGAGTCCCACGGGAAGCGAGAGTTAGCTTGAGGTGGGTATTACATTGAGTCCCACGGAAAGTGAGAGTTAGCTTGAGGTGGGTATTACATTGAGTCCCACGGGAAGCGAGAGTTAGCTTGAGGTGTGTATTACATTGAGTCCCACAGGAAGCGAGAGTTAACTTGAGATGGGTATTTCCTTGAGTCCCATGAGAAGTCCAGTGGTTCATACTTGAGGTGGGTGTTCCACTGAGTCCCACGAGAAGTCGTGTATGATGTATTGTTAGGTTGTTCTGTTTCAACTTGTTTACTTTTGAGAGGAACATTGTACTCGTAGAATTTTTATGCTTGACCCTTAGAGCCGAGAGAACTCTAAGATAGGGAACCCACTGAGATGTTTTATCTCACCCCATGTTGATGTTGTTATTTCAGGTACTTCAGGTTCCGCTAAGAGTAAGGATAAGGCGACTTGATTATCCTTACTAGTTGATGGCTTAGTCTTCTGCTATGGATTTTTGAGATCTTCAGATCTAGTTTTTAGATATTTTTGTAGTTGAACATCTTGTACTATTTTATAGCCTTGTTTAGCACCTTATGTTGTAGTGGCTATATTTATACAATGTGTTGCTAAGAACTTATTTGTATTTCATTACCAAATTATTAATATTATATATGAATAATATGCTTCATGTATGTCTTTTGTATATGGGTATTACAATTGGTATCAGAGCAGGTCGTATCCTCGACCTAGCCTTGAAATATTATAAGTGTTTCCTTCCGTTCATACACGTTGACTTGCGATAGGACTAAATGTTATGTTTATTGTATTGAGCCTGATCAACTTAATCCTGTTTTGATGACATTTAGGAATTATGGCTGGTAGACGTGGAACTCGTGCTCGACCCAGTGTCACTCCTCCCGGTAGCGATCAAGCAGGTAGCGATGGGAATACTCCTATGTTCTAATTTATGCAGTAGATGCAGCAACAACAACACCAATTCATGCAAGAAATGATGCATCAGATGAGTGGGGGCCTTCACCCTCACGTGGTTGCTCCTGGAGCTGTGGGAGGAACATTTAGGGACTTCTTCCCCATGAACCCCCAAGAGTTTCATGGCGGATTGGATCCGGTTAAGGCTCACGAATGGGTGACTGGAGTAGAGAGGATATTACAGATTGTGATTTGTAGTGAAGAAGACAAGGTGACTTTTGTGTCACATTTACTAAAGGGTCCTGCTGCTAGGTGGTGGGAGAGTGCTTCCAATTTGATGATGGTGCAAGGGATTCTGAGGGTATGGAAGCAATTTAAGACAGTTTTTATGGATAAGTATTTCTCGAGTTCCTTAAGGACACAAAAGGAGTTCGAATTTCAACAATTGAGGCAAGGGAGCATGACTGTGGCCAATTATGCTGAGAAGTTTGAGAACATGGTGGCCTACTCTAGGCAGGCTATGTATGCTCCTGATGAAAGGTGGAAAATTGACCAGTTCTTGTTTGGGCTAAGGGCCGAACTCTCGCATAGTGTCTCTCAAAGGGAGTTCACTACCTACTCTGAGATGTTGAGACAATGCTATGTTGCAGAACATAGTTTGATTAAAGTGCAGACATAAGAAAGTGCGGGAAGGGCGGTTCAAGGAGATAGGGGAGAGGTAGTCAATCTTTTAGGCCGAGGCCTCAACCCTTCAAGGGGAAACAGGTGTCGAGTCCTAGATCCAGTGCTCCTCCTTCTTGCTTCTGATGCCATAAGAATCATTTTGGTAGATGCAATTCGGGTGTCGTAGTTTGTTTCATTTGTCAGAGAGAAGGACATTTTGCTTGAGATTGTCCCTAGAAGAAGGACCAAGTGCAAGCAAGAGTTTATATTATGGATGCTAGAAAGGCGAAGGGAGACAATTCCTTGATTGCGGGTAATTGTCTTGTTAACAATCATCCTTGTCTTGTTTTATTTGACTGTGGAGCTACGCATGCTTTTATATCTACTAGTTGTGCGAAGCGACTTGGGTTGCGACTATTTCCTTTGTCTCCTCCAATGGTGGTTACTACCATTATGGATGAAACTATCGAGACGTCGCTTAAGTATGAGAACTGTACGTTGTCCGTGGATGGTAGAATCTTTCAGATTGACCTCATTTGTTTGCCCCTTAAGAAAATTGATGTTATCCTGGGAATGGACTGGTTGTCTGCTAATTCTGTGTTTATTGGATGTGAAGAAAAGTTGATCCTCATTCCCTCCGTTGAAGCGCCTCCGAAAGATGTTTTTACAACGATCTTAGAAGGTACGGTTGGAATGGTAAATTTTCTGTTTGAACAAGAGAAATTTGTTTTACTTGTCCTTACTAATGAGGAGAGTAATGACCAGCAAGTTTTGAATATTCCGATAGTTTGTGAATTTCCCGATGTTTTTCCTGAAGATGTCACTTCCTTACCTCCGGTGAGGGAAGTTGAGTTCTCAGTCGACCTGATACCGGGAACGGCTCCTATATTCGTTTCCCCTTATCGGATGGCTCCACTTGAGTTGAAGGAGTTGAAGGATCAATTGGAAGATTTGATGGCAAAGCATTTTGTAAGACCTAGTGTCTCACCGTGGGGAGCTCCGGTGTTGTTGGTAAAGAAAAAGGATGGTGGTATGAGATTGTGCATCGATTATCGAAAGTTGAACAATGTTACAATCAAGAATACATACCCCTTACCAAGGATAGACGACCTTCTAGATCAATTGAAAGGAGCCTGTATGTTCTCGAAGATTGATCTGAGATCGGGCAATCACCAGATTCGTGTGAAGAGTTCTCATGTTCTGAAGACTGCGTTCAAAACCCGTTACGGTCATTACGAATTCTTAGTGATGCCCTTCGGTGTGACGAATTCTCCAACTGTTTTTATGGATTACATGAACCGGATATTTCAGAGTTATTTGGATAAATTTGTGGTGATCTTTATCGATGAAATTCTTATCTATTTTCGTACTCCGCAAGAGCACGGAGAACATCTAAGGATTGTCCTATCGATAATGCAGGAAAAGCAACTTTTTTCTAAATTTAGTAAGTGTGAGTTCTGGATGTCAGAAGTCAAGTTCCTTGGACATGTTATATCCCAGGGAGGTGTAGCTGTAGACCCGTCCAAGATAGAAGCTGTAATTAATTGGGAGAGACCGAAGAATGTTACCGAAGTGAGAAGTTTCCTAGGTTTGGCAGGTTACTACAGAAGGTTTATTAAAGGTTTTTCTCATATGGCATTACCGTTAACTAAGCTCACTAGGAAGGACTTTGCTTATGAATGGGATTCCAATTGTGAGCAAAGTTTTGTGGGGTTGAAGGAGAAATTGACGACTGCTCCAGTCTTGATTATTCTCGATCCTAACAAATATTATGAAGTGTTTTGCGATGCTTCAAAGATGGGTTTAGGAGGTGTTCTCATGCAAGAAGGTCAGGTGGTGGCGTATGCTTCCAGACAATTGAGAGTTCATGAGAAGAATTATCCTATGCATGATTTGGAATTAGCGGGCGTGGTGTTTACCTTGAAAGTGTGGCGGCACTATTTGTATGGTGTGCGTTTTGAGATGTTTAGTGATCGTAAGAGTTTGAAGTACCTCTTTGATCAAAAGGAACTGAATATGAGACAGAGGAGATGGATGGAGTATTTGAAGGATTATGAACTTGAGTTGAAGTATCACCCCGGAAAGCGAACAAAGTGGCAGATGCCTTAAGTAGAAAAGTGATTCATAGTGCCGAATTGATGGTATTGGAGTATGCATTGTTAGAAACATTTTGAGATCTTAATCTTCAGTTTGTTTGGACTCCGAGTGGTGTAATCATGGGAAACTTGAATATTAATTCTATCTTGAGGAATGATATTCAACAAGCGCAAGTTTTGGATGAGAAGTTGCAAGGACTGTTACTCCAACCGGGTTTCGTGAGAGAATTAGATGGGATCATCCTATTTAATCAAAGAATTTGCATTCCGGATGATGATGTGTTAAAGAGAAGGATTCTGGAAGAAGCACATAAAGTTTCTTTTACGATACATATGGGTTCTTCGAAGATGTATCAAGATTTGAAGAGGGAGTATTGGTGGTCTGGGATGAAAAAGGACATTGCGGTATTTATGTCAGAATGTGCGGTGTGTCAGCAAGTGAAGATTGAGCACCAAAGGCCAGGTGGATTGTTACAACCTTTGGACATCCTAATTTGGAAATGGGATAGTATCTCTATGGACTTTGCAGTAGGTTTACCGAGTACTTAGGGTGGCTATGACTTTGTTTGGGTGATTGTGGACCGACTAACGAAATCTGCGCATTTCTTAGCCGTGAAGACTGCATATAAGACAAGTGAGCTTGCAAGGTTGTTTATTGCTAAAATTGTAAGATTGCACGGTGTCCCGTCCAGTATTGTATCAGATAGAGATCCGAAGTTCACTTCGAGATTTTGGAAGGTGTTCCAACAAGCCATGGGTACGAATCTGCATTTGAGTACTTCTAATCATCCTCAAACGGATTGTCAGATGGAACGTACGATTCAAACGATGGAGGATATGTTGAGAGCATGTGTTTAGAGAGTAGAGGAAATTGGAAAGAACTTTTTCCGTTGATCGAATTTTCGTACAACAATAGTTACCATGCAAGCATCGGTATGGCTCCGTATGAGGCTTTGTACGGAAGAAGGTGTAGAACACCGCTATGTTGGTCAGAAGTGGGTGAAGATAGGATCTTAGGACTGTAAATTATTCAAGAGACTACGGAAAAGATTCGTATGATCCGAGAAAAGATTAAGCAAGCCCAAGATCGTCAGAAGAGCTATGCTGACAATCGAAGGAGACCCTTGGAATTTTTTGAAGGTGATCGTGTATACTTGAAAGTCACTCCGAGGTTGAGGTTGAAAGGACCGTTTAAGTCGCGTAAGTTAAGCCCGAGATACGTAGGACCGTATCAGATTCTAGAAAAGATTGGTGAAGTTGCTTACCGTTTAGGCTTGTTTCCATCTCTATCTGAAATGCATGATATTTTTCATGTATCTCAACTTCGTAGGTTTGTTCTTGATCCTCTTCAGCCTAATCTGCCGGATTCTATCGAGATAGAAGCGGATTTGACCTTCGAGCCCCAACCGAGCCGTATTGTTGGAAGAGAAACCAAAGTGTTGAGAAATAAAGAGATATCACTTGTTAAGGTGCAATGGGATGAGACGCATCCGGGAGATGCTACGTGGGAGTTGAAATCAGAAATGCGGGAATCATATCCTCACCTGTTCAGGTAATCCTTTAAATTCGTGGATGAATTTTATTTAAGGGGGGAAGGATGTAATACCCCATATTTTATTTAAAGCTCTGGACAATATTAATTAGTAATAATATTATTCCGGAGTACTCTAAGAAATTTTAATGCAACCAAATAGAGTAATCAGCGGGATATTATTTTATTAATTGATATTAGCTAACTCAGAGGTTTTATAAAATATCGGATTAAGAGACATTTTCGGATATTCTCTAATTTTGACCTATTGGTAAAAATATAAGCTTTTATTTTTTTATATATATATATAGAAAGATTATGAGAGGAAGAGAAAGTTGGTAAAAAAGAAGAAAAGATGGAAAAGGAGAAGAGAAGAGAAGAAGAAGAGAGAAAAGCCCTAAAGCTCCAATTCCTCATTCCCGATCATCCGTCCGTCGAATCAACTCAATCTTTCCGCCAATCTTCATCTCTCGAGGTGGGTTCTTAGTAGAAACTTTTATCTTTGATTTTGGTTGAGTTTTAGAGATTTTATGGTTAGGGATAGATTGGAAAATCTAAGAAAAATCGAAAGTTTAACGGTTAAAACTCGATTAAAACCTACCTAAAATACCCATATGATGATAATGGATATGTTTGATTAGGTCTTGTTGCATTGGTTGATGTTTAGGAGTGTTTGGGTGTGGAAAGAGTGTTTTCCCGTAAGTCTGGAACTTCCTGAACTGGTGTAGCTCGCTCATCGAAAGTTCCAAGGCGATTTTCGCTCAGCGAGACCTGTAGGTTCCAACCTTGGTTTTTAATCCGTAACTTATGATTCGGGTATCCGTTTTTAGCGTTCCACATATCGTTTCGAAGCTAATGATGAAATCTATATTTTGAGATCAAGAAATGTTGGTTCCACCCAACTTCTACCCGACTATTCAATTAAAAGGTAACGAAACATAATTATGGAATTGTGAGTTAAAGATAAGGAATTAGTGAGACTTGCGAGACACCTAGGAGTTCGTAGACTAATAAGAGTTGAGGATCGCGCTTGATTGTGTTCCCCTTTGTTAGCTTGAGGTGGGTATTACATTGAGTCCCACGGGAAGCGAGAGTTAGCTTGAGGTGGGTATTACATTGAGTCCCACGGGAAGCGAGAGTTAGCTTGAGGTGGGTATTACATTGAGTCCCACGGGAAGCGAGAGTTAACTTGAGATGAGTATTTCATTGAGTCCCATGAGAAGTCTAGTGGTTCATACTTGAGGTGGGTGTTCCACTGAGTCCCACGGGAAGTCTTGTATGATGTATTGTTATGTTGTTCCGTTTCGACTTGTTTATTTTTGAGAGGAACCTTGTACTCGTAGAATTTTTATCCTTGACCCTTAGAGCCGAGAGAACTCTAAGATAGGGAACCCATTGAGATGTTTTATCTCACCCCATGTTGATGTTGTTATTTCAGGTACTTCAGGTTCCGCTAAGAGTAAGGATAAGGCGACTTGATTTTCCTTACTAGTTGATGGCTTAGTCTTCCGCTGTGGATTTTTGAGATCTTCGGATCTAGTTCTTAGATCTTTTTGTAGTTGAACATCTTGTACTATTTTATAGCCTTGTTCAACACCTTATGTTACAGTGGCTATTATTATACAATGTGTTGCTAAGAACTTATTTGTATTTCAGTACCAAATTATTAATATTATATATGAAAAATATGCTTTATGTATGTCTTTTGTATATGGGTATTACAATCTGGTTCTACATGGTCCTTTGGTTATGAGATACGGGATTTCTGTTTCAGAGAAACTATTAAATTATTATTATGACTCTCCACGGACACTTGGCTCGTTGTTCAACTTCAACACCATCAGTGACAGTTCTATGATGCGATCCAATTTTACAGTTATTGGGCTCTCAGTTATTGGGTTTTATACAGAGATGGTATTGTTTTTGTGGTTCTATACATATAGTTGGTTCACTGCTCAACACCAACATCAGACTATTGATCACATGCTTGTTGCATACATGACATCATAACATTTATGCACATATGTTCAGTTATTTCCGAGGATCGCATATCTGAGTCAGGCCGTTGGATTGTTTTATGTCAAAACTTGAATAAAAGTAGATAGATATCTTGGAAATAACCGGACATGGTTTTTGCATACATCATTGCATTCATGACAGGTGTTCAGAGACAAATTATTGTCCTGACTTGGTTTCTCATCAAAATGGCCAACTTGAATCACGATCATCAAGGTATGGATTTGGAACAACTTCGGGCGGAGATAACCGAAATGAATACCCAGCTGGGGAAATTCAGGCAAAGGTGCAAGTTTTATTTCAAAGTCAGAAAATGCTGAAATAAGAAGTCAACCAGATGAAGACTCGTATGAGCTTGGTTATGGAAATTCTGAACGAAGCCATTTTCATCCCTAGTGAAGGGAACTACGTTGCTCTGATTCTTCATTAGTCAATGGAGATACGTAGGAAGGAGATCACATGAGATCCTTGCGAGCAACCTTATTTATTAACTTTATCAACCTCTTCCCTCCGGATGTCATTTTCACGGCATCCAATTTCAGCTTCCCAAGAGAATCCTAGGGGTAGAGCATATGGGTAAAGGCCAGAGAATTGAAAACTGATTGAGCTAGCCGCATCAGGATCATCTCCGACAAAGCCTCCTTTGGGATTTCAATGCCAAGTATGACTACCATTTTGGGGCACCCGGCCATCTAATTGAAGATTACAAGTCTTTCTGAGGCAAAGGCAAAAACAAGGTCGCGAATTTTTTTGACTCCAAGACTATTGTGTTCGCGCTAGGAAAAGGTGGGAATATGGCACCAAAATAGTAATGGAATGAACATCCAGACTGCTGACTGCTGAAAGTCTCCGAGAGATATAAGTCCTGACGAAGTCAGACCTCCTCAATAATGGCAACCACGATGTGAAGGCTAGATGCAAGTACCACTCAAGGGCATTTAGGCATACAATTGACAATTGCGACGTGTTCAAGCACGAGGCGCAAAATTCGGTTGACTCAAATGTCATCATGCAAGAAAGTATGCCTATATATTGAAGTCTCCTCATCAAATTGACATCCTAGTTTGCAAGGGAATTTTCGGAAGCAATAAGTCCAGACGGAGTCAAGTCTCTTTAATGACGGCAATGTTCAACTTCTTTACTACATTTTCATTTGTTGTTTCTCTTGTTTGTTTAAACATATATATGCATGCATGAAACTTATTTGTTTTTGAATATTAATCATAATATAACGCACATGTTTTTCTTGAAGTAATCTATTTGTATTCACTCAAGATGTTGTGTATGTGCATTGCAATACCAACTGCTGTGCTTAAACTCTGTGAGGGAGAATGATGAAATGAAAACACAAAAATATTTAACTAGGTTCTTTTGAGAAAGACCATGTTAACGATGTACAAGTATTGTTTTAAATCCTAAACACTGGAGATATAAGGGAGATAAATCCTCGCCAACCCATTTGAGCCTTGAATTAGGAGTTTCGTTTCGCATGAAAAACCCTTACATTTAACCCAGGGGCAGGGTAGGTATCAGTTAGTTTGACCGAGCATTCAAATTTCAAAAAGGGAGTTCACATCTGAGGATCCATTACATTTCATTGTACCAAATCAAGAGGTCTAAAGACCAAAAACCACAATGGTTATCCCAATCAAAAGGTCCAAAGATCGGAAACCACAATGGTTATCCCTCATCTACTGAGAAGTGAGACAGTCACGACCTTTTCAATGAAATCAAGACAAACAGTGTCACACGATTTGTTCAAAAAAACAGAGAAATAGAACAAAAAAAGATAAATGAGAAAGCCCGCTAAGTTGAAACTTGAAAACAAGAGACTTAGGCAAAAATTAGGGCATCCCGCTGGACTTCACAATCAAAGATTCAAAAGAATCAGTCCAGGCAAAATTTAGGGATAAGCAAAAGAATGCAAAAGTAAAAAACAAAAGGGATTACACAAGAAAGATCCTTAAACAAGAACAAAGTCATGTGGAACAAACATAAAAGACAATAGGGGTGACTGACTCCCAACAACAACTTGATTTGTGCTTAAATCGTTAGTGTAATTGGTTCCTTAACCATCACAAGACCCTTTTTAAGAGGTGAGCGCTTGTGAAAGCTTGCTGAACATAGGAATGGAGAACATCACGAAGATGGGTGGGCACAAATAAACTTCGAGCCTGTATCCTTTGTTTTTATAACCATGAACATGGCCACGATACAACCCTCAAAAGTCCTAACTGAAACAGGGTTATTTCGAGAGCGTACTACCACAAGACCACGTTCCTGACTCCTATGAGTTGTGCTAAAAGATATGGGTTGGTGTTGCATATGCATGCTTTCTTCTATCAAAAATCAATGTCGTATTTTAACTAGTGATTCACTCACAAAGGTTGGCGACATCTTTTTACAGTAAAACTTCAAGATTAACATGTGTTTTGCATTTAGAATTTTCATTCTCAGAATAAACATTTTCTGCTTGCATACATTTGTTTGACATCATAAGAAGTTCACATACGGAAACTCAGTCCAGAAGCTTAATCTTCCCAAAGTTGAGAAGTATGAAACTTCCGAAGGACGATCCTATCGAGATGCACTTTTCTGAGAAACCCCATTGAGTGGGGACTTTCCCAACCAGTTGTGGTAAGAGTCAGCTAAGTCGGGGCAATCATATCGAGTAATCTCTCCAAAGTTCAACCGACCAGGGCAATCATTTCGAGATCAAATCTCTCCAAGAAGCCATGAGTCTGAGGCATTCATTCAAATTTAGCCAAACTGGGGCAATCACTTCGAGATCAAATCTCTCAAAAGAGCCATAGTCTGAAGCATGCTTTTAAATTTCAGCAAAACTGAGGCAATCACTTCGAAATCAAATCTCTCAAAGAGCCAACCAATCTGGGACAATCACGTCGAGCAATATCTTCAAATTTCAACCAAAAAGGGGTAATCACTTCGAGATTCAAATCTCTCCAGGAGTATGTAGTATGGGCGTTTTCTTCAAAGCATAGTCAGTTAAAGGTGATCACTTCAAGGCTCACACTGGGGCAGACCACCCCAAGAGAATGAGAAGTACTCTCTCCCGAAGACGGTCAATCAGAAGCACCTACCCAAGGTTCAAAATACTGAGGCAGAATATCTCACAAAGATATGAGTTTCTCAAGAATCCTCGCGAGGCTATTTCTTTCATAAACCATGTAGTCTGGGGCAGTTATCTCGAGATCCGACGAATATCTCCAAGAGTTTGAAGACACTGAGGCATCTCGAGTACTAGGTTTTCAGTAAAACCCTCTTGAGACAATTTATTATAATAAACCCTAGTCTGAGGCGAGTTGAAAATTGAAAGGAACCATTGTTCACTCAGGATCGGTAGGCAGTCGATCAACCTAGAGGCTGGAAGCAAAGTCATCGGCATCACGAGATATTAAGAGATTTTTTCCTCAGCGGGCTTCATTGATCATGATTCCTCAGCAAATCCCATCAGACTATCTTTTCTCCAACATAGAAAAAAGAATATGGTCAATATTCCAATATCAAAGGGTACCATTATTAAGATATACACCTTACATTCTCTTCTCTCCAACACGAGACGCCTCGCTTCTCTCATCCCCAACATGAGACGCTTCATATCCATTATCCCAGCAATAAGTAGTCTAAAACTCTTATCTTCAGTAGGAAGCATTCACATTGATGCTCTCCATGATCCATAGTAGAGTCGGAAATTGAAAGCTTCCCCAACATAACAAAAGGCTGGTGTCCTCCCTAAGCAGAGAATTTTCCTTCAACAAAGAAGTATCCCCCACCAAAGTCTTTTTATATCCAGCAATACATGTAGGTGGCTCATCCCCTAGCAGAGGTGAAGATATGGAAGAACCTGAGGGTTTTCTTTCTCGCTCAGCATTGTTCGTAGTTTTCCCCAGTGAGGTTGTCAACCAAAGTCCAATCCTCATTGGCATCTCTCCCTAAGCAGAAGATTGTGTGTCTAAGGGATTCCCTAACAGATTTCTTCCTCAACAGAGCACTCACACATCTAGTTCCCCAGCCGAGTCAGAAAAGTATCACTTCCCCAATGAAGTTCAACGGGTAGCGTACCTCTCGAATCATGTTCATCCCCAATAGGGTCTTGGCTCTCTGATCTTAAAGTCCAATTTATTTTTGGCAATAATGGCAGTTCAGAGACGGTGTATCATTAACATTATCCCCCGCAAAGTTTTTTCCCCCACATGGATTCAGTACATCAATGCAGTGATCATTTCTCCTTAGTGAAGTCGCCAGGGATACCTTTTATCTCCTCATCGAGAACACCTTTTCATTTGCATTTTCATTTAGTAATCATCATTACATTTGCATCCTCAAAAGCGTAGCATTTCCATCATTATGGAGCATTATGCCATGGAAAAATTTAAACATATGCATACAAGCGTAAACTAGTTTTGGTACTCAGCACAAAAGCCTGAAACGTTACATCTCCAATCAGTCCGAAGTATTCCCCACAAAATGCCAAGTTCATTTCCCAGTGTGGTTATTTCTATCAAGTCTTGTTTTTTCCCCCAGTTGATTCTTGTTTCAGTACAACAGTCTCATTTTTCACGTCTCCGTTTAAGTACAACGGTCGCGTATCGGGCTCTCGTTTAAGTACAATGATCCCGTTCCTTTCGAGTCTCAATTTAAGTACAATGGTCTCGTCTTTGAGTCTCGTTTAAGTACAACAGTCTCTTTTTTTCGCGTCTCCGTTTAAGTACAATGGTCGCGTCTCGGGCTCTCGTTTAAGTACAATGATCTTGTTCCATTCGAGTCTCCATTTAAGTAAAATGGTCTCGTCTTTGAGTCTCGTTTAAGTACAATGGTCTCATTTTCTTCATGTCTCCGTTTAAATACAACGGTCGTGTCTCGGGCTCTCATTTAAGTACAATGATCTCGTTCTTTCGAGTTTCCATTTAAGTACAATGGTCTCGTCTTTGGGTCTTGTTTCAGTACAACAGTCTCATTTTTTTGCGTCCCCATTTTCAATACAACGATTTTGTGTCGGGTTATCATTTAAGTACAATGATCCCATTCCTTTTGATCTCGTCTCAGTATGATGGTTTCATAGCCTTGGTTATGGATCGCTCGATACCATTTCCATGTCCGATTGCTTGATCTTGTTTGAGTTGCAAATCGCTTGATGTTACTCCTCTTTGTTTGAGTCGTAAATCGCTTGATATTACGTTCCCGCCTCCTTGGTTATGGATCGCTTGATACCATTTCCATGTCAGATCTCTTGATTTTGTTTGAGTTGTAAATCGCTTGATGTTACTCCTCTTTGTTCGAGTCGTAAATTGCTTGATATTACATTCTCGCCTCCTTGGTTATGGATCACTCGATACCATTTCCCTATCAGATCGCTTGATCTTGCTTGAGTCTTCATCCAAGTTATGATGGTCTCTTTTTCAAGTTTTATCTCATTAAGTGGGATAAATTCTTGTCAAACGTCAAGTTCGTATCTTAGAGTCGTCATCCAAGTTATGATGGTATCTTTTTCAAGTTTTATCTCCTCAAGTGGGATAAATATGTTTTGAACGCCAAGTTCATTTTCCAAGTTATGATAGTTTATCTCCTCAAGTGGGATAAATACATTTTGAATGCCAAGTTCATTTTCCAAGTTATCATCCAAGTTATGATAGTTTATCTCCTCAAGTGGGATAAATACGTTTTGAACGCCAAGTTTGTTTTCCAAGTTATCATCCAAGTTATGATAGTTTATCTCCACAAGTGGGATAAATACGTCGTGATTTTGTCAAGTTCATTTTCGAACCCCAAGTTCGTCTTTCTTGTTGAACCCCAAGTTCAACCTTGAACCCCAAGTTCATTATCGAACCCCAAGTTCGTCTTTCTTGTTGAGCCCCAAGTTCACCCTTGAACCCCAAGTTCATTCTCGAACCCCAAGTTCGTCGTCCTTGTTGAACCCCAAGTTCAACCTTGAACCCCAAGTTCATTCTCAAACCCCATGTTCGTCCTTCTCGTTGAACCCCAAGTTTGACCCTCAAGTTATCATCCAAGTTATGATAGTTTATCTCCACAAGTGGGATAAATACGTCGTGATTTTGTCAAGTTCGATTTCGTGGCCTCAAGCCGTCATCCAAGTTATGTTGGTTTCTGGTTCACCCCTTACAAAAGAAAAAATAAATAAATAATGATAAAAAAAATATATCCATCACCTTTCACTCCCCACAGAGTTCAAATTTTCAGGTTTACTCGAGTATTCAATCACTCCATACCTTGAAAGTCTAAAAGAAATTGCTATTATTCATTCAGGTCTGCAGATGATTGAATAGGGGCAGCTGTAACACCCTAAAATTTGCCCTTTTATTTGCAACCTTTAACTGGCTTTAGTTAAATGGTGGGAGAACTGACTTTAGTTAAATGTTGAGGATAGCAAGAGTCGCCACCGAATTTTATTTTATCCAAAAGGAAAGGGCATAAAAGAACAGGAAAGACCTTAAAAGATTTTGGGTTCGGGGGGTAGGTTATACAAAGGAAAGGTGTTAGCACCCTTTATATCCATGGTTATCCATGGGCTCTTAGTTACTTAGCTCACTTTAAATTGTTTTGAGAAAGATGTAGTGTGTGATTAAAAATTTTCTAAGTACTTTATAATGATCCTCGTATGGATGTATATAAAGACTTTGTTTTGAAAATTTGTTTGAAATGTGAAGTGTAAAATGTATTTTGAAAAGGTGAGCAAGTACTTAAGAGGAACCTACCCTATATTAAGTCTTTACTGTTCTTATATGTTCTTTCAATGGTAAGACTATCCCTACTATTAAGGAATAGGTAGTCATTACCTTGGATGTGATAAGGGACATGTATAGGGACATCTGAATTTAGGCAACTACAAGGTGTCTTTAGCAATACGTAGGGACTTATCATCTTTTATTCGAAGGGACACAATCATTTATCGTAGGCAGCCTCGAAGGGACTTGATCTTATAAACTGAAGGGACTTGATGATATTTTATGAAGGGACTTTGCTTAAGACACCTTACTTGACCTTAAAAATAGGCAACATGAGAGGTAACCTTAGAAAGTGTAGGATGGCGATCAAAGATCGACTTACGTGTGTGAGTGTTTATTTTCAAGTAATTATCTTATTAAATTAGTTATTCTAAGTCAATTTTAATCACAAACATGTTATGCACACCCTATAGTTACTAACCAGTCAGTTAATATATTCACAATAAAAATAAAGAAAAAATATAAACCTAAACTATTACAAAGCTTTGGGATAGTTACAATGTAATCGAGAAATATAAATAATAGAAAATAAATAAGCAATAATTTAAAAGGTTAGTAATAATGAAATAATAATAATAATAATAAAAGGGTTAGTAAAAATAAAAATTAAGAGAAAATATTATTTTTAAGTTGAATAAACAATTTAGAAAAATTTTAGAAGAAAATTATAACAATTATAATAATAATAAACAAGTACTAATTATTTACATAAAAAGATGATTAAATATTTAATTATAGTTTATAACAAAATTAATTTAAATATTAAAGTTAATAAAAATTAGGGTTAATAACAAAATTAGGGTTAGAAAAAATTAGGGTTTATATTTTATTTAAGAAAAATTAGGGTTTTAATTATTAATTTACAAAAATCAATTTATTTATAAGATATGTACAACAATAATAATATAAATATACATGATGAAATAAAATATAAATAATTTGATTTTTTTTAGGAAAAATAAATTGTGAAATAAAAAGAATAAATTTGTTATAAAAATAATATGAACATTTTATTTTTAAGAATTTATTATTTAAGAAATTCATTAAATTAAATAAATATAAAATAAACAAAATAATGAAAAAATAAACATACCTGGGGCTGGGATTCGAACCCAGGCCCTAGGCTTCAATCTTTGAGTCCCTCAACCACAACCACCAGGCCAGGCGCATCCTTGTGTCATGATACAGGTAGTATTCCTTTTATTAAAACCCTGTAAAAATTAAATAAAATGCAGCAAAATAAAATGGCCTGGGGGGGATTCGAACCCAGAACCATTAACATTACACACACGCACACCAACCAACTGAGCCAACGCTGTTTTTGTGAAATATTATACAAACAATTCATAATAAAATAAACCCAAATTTCAAGTCAGATTTTTCGCGCCAAGCTTCGTCTTCTTCATTTGAATTACCTGCGAAATTTCATGTAATATTTCCTGCGAAATTTCCTGCGGGCAACATTAACCAGAAAACCCTAGGTTTTTGAAACATCATTCAAACTGTAAGAATACCAAAAATTCATAGCCCAGATTAGTTACCCAATGCTCATACATCATAGCCATGTTCTTATAATTCATTTATATGTCCTAAATCCTAAGATCCCAAATTCGAGCTTCAAACCCTAGTAATGGCATCTCATTGATTCTGCAACAAAAATTCAATTCAAGTATACAAAAACATTCCAGAGACATCAATAAACAAGAATCAATGCACAAAAATCATTTAAATTGTTTGAATCAATGAAATCGAAAAATTCAAAAACTCAAGAACATGATGATTCAGTTTCAATGAATTATGAGGTTTTGAATGATGGTAATGATTGGGATAGCTTCAGTGATGTTCCAAGAACCTATTACAACCTTTAAAATGTCTTGATATAACCTCTATTTCACAATCTGAATGTGACTTTTTCAACAATTTTTGAGAGTTTGGATGAGGTGTTCTTGGCTGCAAATTTCGTCCCTTTGTGTTTGTATGAGTTGTACATATATAGTAGAACATAATTAGGTCAAAAAATCAGACCATCCTTTGGATTTTTGGATCAATTGAGATTGAAAAAGATATGCTTCCAAATATTGAAAAATCTTGATATATCCTTACTATTTTTGTTTGATCTGATTTTGTATCATCTCAATCACTTCTAAATGACCTTCATGACTTTCTAGAACAAAAATCTTATCAAATATTGCAACTTTTATATTTTATTTTGATTTAAAATGATTTTTAATGTATAAAATCATAATAAATAAAATAAAATGAATAAAAATTTAAATAAATGATTTTTAATTCGTGCATGATGTCATGGAAGTGTTTGGGTCATAAAAAATGCAAGCCCATTTGGAGAAATTTGGTTCTAAAGTCCCATTTACTTCATAAACCTCTCAAAATTTTCCCAACTTTGCAAAGGCACAAATCCCTCAATTTTAAGGCTATGAAGGTGTTCTTGGACATTTTAGAAATCTTAGAGAGTCCTCTAACCAACCTCTTTGGTCTCATGTCCATATCTTTTACCATTCTCAAGTTATGCTCTTTGGAAGTTGTTGACTTTTTGTTGACTTTTAAAATGACTTATAATGTCTTAGCTCATACCTTCCAAATGAAGCATTTTTGGGATTGGCTTGTGAGACACAAAGTTGTAGAGAATTCAATTTCCTTCAAAATGAGCTTTGGATGGAAAAAATTTGATGAAGCATGTGAAAGTTATGGCTGGTCAAAGTTCAGTTGACTTTTCCTATGAAAACCCTAATTTAGAAACTCCTGATTCTTGATGATCTGAAATCTCCTTGATGAATCATGATCAACCCTTGATCAAATGATGAATTTTACTTCATATACTTGATGTTGGCAAACAATCATGAAGTTTGACTTTGGTTTGACCACAGTTGACCTCAGTTTGACTTTTAACCACTTTGACTGATTTTAACTATCTGATCATCTGGTTGAGCAAACCTTTTGGGAAAGTCTTGAAACTTGACATAGGGATTCTTAAAGACGTATAGGATGCTATGAAGCTCACTTGAAGCCTTGGAAGTCCATTTAGCCTGATGAAATCAAAAACCCTAGTTTAGGATGCATTGCTTAGGAGGATGCATTGTCTGAGGGAATTGTCAAACTTTCTGACTAATTGTGAACCTTGTGAACTTTGTGAACCTCTTGAGATACCTTGTGAATCTTGTGAACCTTGTGAACCTCTTGGGATACCTTAGTACACAATGTCTTGTCTTGGTGAGGGAAAATTTTGGGGTGCAACAGCTGCCCCTGTTCAATTTTCTGAAACCTGAGGGGTTAGATTGGTATATGTGCCATTCGTGACCTGGAAGGTTGAAGGGGATTGTACACAAAAGCCCAAAAATTTGCCCTCGCCGGTGCGTAAAGTAACACTGATGATTAGTTGTATATGCTTAAGTGGGCTTGAAGATGCCACTTGGAAGAATTGGAGATGGGCTTATAGATGTCATCCATACTATCAGGAGGTGATAATATCTTGATGTTGATACTGGATATCAGTACTAGGTCTTCGTATAGGCCGTCTCTGAATCGTTTATGCAACATGGTTTGAATTGAATGCTAGCACTAGATCTTCGTATAGATCGTCTCTGCATTATCTCTGGGGAAAAAGAATATCCTTCATTAAGTGTCAGGGCTTAGATCTTCGTATAGATCGTCTCTGAACCATATCTAAGAACATACTTTAATTTAAGTGTCAGAACCAAATCTTCGTGGCGATTTTTTTCCTGAATTAAGTATCAGCACTAGATCTTCGTATAGATCGTCTCTGAACCGTTTTGAATTGTTTTATAGACCAGTAGAAATAAATCTTCGTGACGATTATCTCTTCTGGAAATATCCTGGATTAGGGAATAGATCTTCGTATAGACAGTTTGCCTACTATCCAAGGACAACTTAAGTAATGATTATCAGCAATGAATTTTCGTGGCGATCATCCCTGAAGTAAGTATCAGCACTAGACCTTCGTATAGATTGTCTCTGACCTGTTGTGAATTGTTGATAGTGTTTTACCTGCATACAACTATCCTGCAAAGAAAAGGTTAGTTTATGCAATATGCATGCATGTATGGCATAATGTACTTAAGTAAATGTACTATGCATTTATGAATATGCTATGGTATGATGTAAATGATGTATGTATGAATCATGCAGCCTGAAGCGTCTGGATATCTTTGTATAACAACTGCTGGCTAGGGAAAATAAATCCCGCTTCGTTGCTGAAGAATATGAGGAACTCGTTCCCGTCTTGTTTGATAGTATAGTATTTATAACCTCCCGTCTTCGTTCGTCGTACTTCTATTGAAGGAATAAGTTCCTGAGTATCCTGACTGAGGATAAAAGAGATGGACATAAATTCAAGGAGAGATGTAACTCGAAGTATCTATGAAGATATATTTTCTCTGCTGGGGATTTGTAGTTATCTTGTGGGGATAAACCGGCGAAGCTTCGTTGAATTCCTACCTTCGTTCGTCCTTAGTAAATAGTATTACTGCATTTTATGCATTTCTGGTAAACATCAATCATATTCAAAAGCATACATACATTCAAACACAACCGATGGACGTTTTCGCTTAGGTAAATAGGGTAAAATTAAATCTGGATTCAAAGATGAAATTTTATTTATATTATAAAGTGACCTATACACAGGCAAGTTTGTACAAGGAGACGGAAATCCTAGTAAGAGGAATTCGTCGTAAAAGTTTTACAAAACAAAGAAAACAGCTATGTGAAAAATGATCCTAATGAGTTTCAATTCTACTATTGCCATTATCTTCAAGTATCTCATCTTCTGCTGTTGAGACGGAAACGATTGGATTGATCTTTATCTGTTCGAACTTGAGTAAAGTAACACAACTAGTTGGAGTTACATGGTGATCCAAACGAGACATGGTTATACGCTTTAATCCCTAACTTTTGCCTGGATTGCCTTTTCAGGTTTTCAATCCATCAGGATACCCTTTTTTTCCCAAGTCGCCCTTTCAGGTTTTCGACTTGCCGGGTGTACATTTATTTTTATATATATCCCTAATTTTTTCCCGAACCCTTTTGGTTCGTCGGGATGCCCTTATTTTTGCCTAGGCCAGTCAACCTAGCGGGTCTCTTTTTATGCGTAGTATTTTTTAACTATGTCTGCGTTTACAGGCTGTGGGAAGTCTTCACCATCCATAGTAGTAAGCATCATGGCACCTCCTGAGAATACCCTCTTGACTATAAATGGTCCTTCGTATGTAGGAGTCCACTTGCCCCTAGGATCACCCTGTGGTAGTATGATACGCTTGATTACCAAGTCACCAACCTAATATACCTTTTGCTTAACCTTCTTATTAAAAGCTTTGATCATTCGTTTCTGGTACATTTGGCCATGACAAACAGCTGCCAGCCTTTTCTCATCAATCAAATTTATCTGGTCAAGTCGAGTCTGAATCCACTCATCTTCATCCAAGCCTGCATCCTTCATGATTCTTAAGGAGGGGATCTGAACTTCAATGGGCAGAACTGCTTCCATACCATAGACTAAGGAGAATGGGGTTGCCCCTGTTGAAGTACGTATTGTAGTACGATAACCATGAAGAGCAAATGGTAACATCTCATGCCAATCCTTGTAAGTAACAGTCATCTTCTGTAGAATCTTCTTAATGTTCTTGTTAGCAGCTTCTATTGCCCCATTCATTTTCGGACGATACAGAGAAGAGTTGTGATGCTTAATCTTGAACTGCATGCAGAGATCAGTAATCATGGTGTTATTCAGATTAGAGCCATTGTCTGTGATAATCCTTTCAGGGATGCCATACCTACATATGAGATTATTCTTAATGAATCGAGCCACAACATTCTTTGTAACAGATGCAAATGAAGCTGCCTCCACCCATTTTGTAAAGTAATCAATAGCAAACAGGATGAAACGATGCACATTAGAAGCAGTAGGTTTGATCTCACCAATCATATCAATGCCCCACATGGCAAAAGGCCAAGGAGCAGTCAACATGTTCAATGGAGCTGGAGGTATATGTACTTTATCAGCATAGATTTGACACTTGTGACATGTTCTGGAATGTTGATAGCAGTCATCTTCCATAGTAGACCAATAATAACCTGCTCTCAATATTTTCTTTGCCATGGTATGACCACTAGAATGAGTGCCAAAGATCCCATCATGCATGTCTTCCATAACCTCTGTTGCTTCCTTCTTATCCACACAATGAAGCAAAGTTGAATCATGATTGCGCTTGTACAAAATTCCATTACTCAAAAAGAACTTAGCAGAAAACCTCCTCAGAAACTTCTTATCTTTGACAGATGCCCCTTCAGGGAACTCTTGAGTTTCAAGATATCTTTTCACCTCATAGAACCAAGGATTTTCCTCTCCTCCTTCAGTATCAATCTTATTGCAGTATGCAGGCTTCTCAAATCTGTCAATAGTGATCTTGGGAGCTTCATCATCCCAGCTAATCTCAAACATAGATGCCATGGTGGCTAATGCATCTGCCAACTGATTCTCTCCTCGTGGAATATGTCCAAAGGTAATCTCTTCAAAATATGGGATCAAAGACAACACATGCTCTCTGTAAGGAATGAGATTTTCATGCTTGGTATCCCAATCTCCTTTAATCTGACTAACTACCAGGGCTGAATCCCCATATACGTCCAGGAACTGAATATTCATCTCAATGGCAGTTTTGATACCCATGATACATGCCTCATACTCAGCCATGTTATTGGTACAATAGAAACAAAGTCTTGCAGTAATTGGGGTATGACAACCTTCAGGGGAAATAATCACAACACCAACACCATTGCCAAGCGCATTAGAAGCTCCATCAAAAACCATAGTCCATCGGGATCCTAGTTCAGGTCTGTCATATTGTCCATGTTCTTTGGTAATAATCATAATGTCTTCATCAGGGAACTCAAAACTCATTGACTGATAATCATCCACTGCTTGATGAGCCAAATGATCAGCTACAACACTTCCTTTAATGGATTTATGAGTGGTGTACTGTATATCATATTCTGTTAAGATCATTTTCCATCTTGCTATTCGTCCGGAGAGAGCAGGTTTCTCGAATATATACTTGATTGGATCCATCTTTGAAATCAACAAGGTAGTATGAGTCAACATATACTGTCTTAGTCGGCGAGCAGCCCATGCCAAAGCGCAACAAGTTTTCTCGAGCAGTGAGTATCTTGTTTCACAGTCGGTAAACTTTTTGCTAATGTAGTAGATTGCCTGCTCTTTTCGACAAGACTCGTCATGTTACCCCAACACACACCCCATTGAGTTGTCTAATACTGTTAAATACATAATCAAAGGTCTTCCATCAACTGGTGGCATCAAGATTGGAGGTTCTAGAAGATATCTCTTTATTTCATCAAAGGCTGTTTGGCACTCATCATTCCACTCCATTACCTGATCTTTCTTCAACAACTTAAATATTGGCTCACAGGTAGCAGTTAATTGGGAAATAAATCTTACAATGTAATTCAGTCGTCCCAAGAAACCTCTAACTTCCTTCTCAGTATGGGGAGTTGGCATCTCTTGTATAGCTTTCACTTTTGCAGGGTCTACTACAATACCTTTTCCACTAACAATGAAACCCAGAAGTTTACCAGATCTAACTCCAAAAGTACATTTGTTTGGGTTCAATCTCAACTTGTATTTCTTCAACCTTTAAAATAGTTTATGCAGATGATCAAAGTGTTGCTCTTCATTCTGGGACCTGGCTATCATATCATCCACATATACCTCTATCTCATGATGAATCATATCGTGAAACAAAGCCACCATAGCACGCTGATATGTTGCCCCGGCGTTCTTCAAACCAAATGGCATCACTTTATAACAAAAGGTGCCCCACTGTGTAACAAATGTAGTCTTCTCCATATCTTCAGGTGCCATCTTGATTTGATTGTAACCAGAGAAACCATCCATGAAAGAGAATACTTTGTGCTGAGCAGTGTTGTCTACCAGAACATTAATATGAGGAAGTGGAAAGTCATCTTTAGGGCTGGCCTTATTCAAATCTCTGTAATCCACACACATGCATACCTTACCATCTTTCTTAGGTACTGGTACCACATTTGCAACCCATTGAGGATAAGAAGTCACAGCTAAGAACCCTGCATCAAACTGTTTCATCACCTCTGCTTTAATCTTTTCTGACATTTCAGGATGCATGCGACGAACCTTCTGTTTCTTCGGACGACAATCTTCTTTTACCGGTAAACGGTGAACCACAATGTCTGTATCCAGCCCTGGCATATCTTCATAGGACCAAGCAAAGATCTCCACATAATCACGTAACATCTGAACTAGTCTGCTCTTAACACCATCTTCTAGTTCAGCCCCTATCTTGACCTCTTTCCTGTTTTCTTCAGTTCCCAGATTCACAACTTCGATTGTCTCTTCATGCGGCTGTATAGCTTTCTCTTCTTGTTGTAATAACCTATCAAGCTCTACAGGCACTTCACAATCTTCCTCCTTTCCATCTTCAACTTGATAGATCGGATTCTCGAAATTATAATTGGCAATAGTAGAACAGTTATCAACAGGATCCAGAGTGGATGAGGATCTACATTTTAGTGACGTGGTGTGTGTAAGAACACATAGCTGATAAACAAAAATAAAAATAAAAGAAAGACAAGGAGCACAATATTTACGAAAACGAAACGCCCATTGATTTTTATTGAATGAAGTATGCGAATGAAATGACATCCCGAAACAAGCATACCATTATGCCCCGGGTAAGGCACAAGGCTTAAAAGTTTAATTATTTAAAATTACAAACTTAAAAATAAAAGCACAGTAATAGTATTTACTCCTGACTAAAGGAGATAGGAATAACGTCTTCAGTCTTCCAGTTGTTGAGCCCATCACCCATGGTAGGAAAGATCCAATCATCCAAGTTGTAGTCTTCATTATAGTCACCCACAATATTGATTTGATCCCTCATGACCCCTTGATTGGTAATACGAACAGCACGAGCACGACGAACAACCTTCTGGGATTCTGCAGTGAAACCCAAACCAAACTTGTCAGATTTATAAGGGATGTCAGGAAGCTGACCCCAAATAGTATAACCACCTTCTTCGACCACAGCTCTAGCATCTTTGAGGGAGGCCATTGTAGGAGGTACTTTGGTAACCACATGAACTCTTTTAACAACAGGGGGAGCTTCAGTAGCAGGAACGACCCAAGGAACTACCTCAAATGTTTGGCAATGAGTCTCAACATATTCACCCTCCACCTCAACATATTTAAAGGTATTCACATGACCGACCATGTATTCTTCTTCACCATAAACAGTGACAATCTTTCCTTTCACCGGATATTTCAACTTCTGATGTAAAGTGGAAGTCACAGCACCTGCCCCATGGATCCAGGGGCGCCCAAGCAAACAGGAGTACGTAGGACGAATATCCATTAAATAGAAAGTAGAGTCGAAGACTTGAGAGCCTACTTTGATTGGCAAATCTACTTCTCCATGTACCACTCTACTTGAGCCATCAAAGGCCCTCACCACTACATCACTTGGTCTTAACACAACCTCTTCAGGACTGAGCTTGTCCAGAACCTCTTTGGGGAGTACATTTAATGAAGAACCATTGTCCACCAGCACATGAGACAAGGTAGTGCCCCTACATTCAATGGAGATATGCAAAGCTCTGTTATGGTTTCTCTTGGCAGGAGTCAAGTCAGCATCAGAAAAGCCTAACCATTATCATAAGTCAGATGTGCAACACAATTCTCAAATTGATCCACAGAAATCTCATTTGGCACATGAGCAGTCTTCAAGAACTTGATTAAGGCCTTAACATGAGCCTCAGAACACAACAACAAAGATAACATGGTGATTTTGGAGGGAGTATGCCCCAACTGGTCAACAATATCATAATCACTCTTGCGAATGATCTTCAGCACTTCTTCCATCTGTTTAGAAAGATTTTCAGCAATCGGTGCCTCAGCTTGCACAGGTTCAACCACAGGACCTTTGCCCCGAGCATCAACCCTTGGCCCAGAATTGGAGGTAGTAGTTTGAGTAACTGCATCTTTGGAGGTAGCCTGAGGAGAGAAAATTCTTCCACTTCTGGTGATCTTACTAGATCCAGCAATATTATCAACATCAAGATTATCATCAGTAACAAGTGCATCAATCAGAGGTTCTTGCTTAACACCATGGATGTAAACATCAGAACCATAATTCCAGGGTATAGCTTTATCAGAAGTATAAGGAACAGGGCTAGGAGTGGTAATAGTCATGGGAGCCACTCTTGCTTCAGCAACAGTCTTCACAGGGCCTTCAGCAGTAATCCTGACAGGACCCTTAGAGGTGATCCTGACAGAGCCTTTGGAGGTAATCTTCACTGGCACTTTATCAACCATAGCTACATCTTCAAGCTTCGTACCTCGAGTTAGATGTTCACACATACTTTCCACAGAAGGTGTCCTCTCAAACAATATAGTGTAATTGTCCATGAGGTGTTGAATACCATCTTTCAACTTCCAGCAGCTATCAGGTTTGTAGGCACAATAAAAACAGTCTTCATTGCAACCTGGAAAGAATCCAGCCTGCACCAACTTCTTCTTGATAATGGATAAGGGAGTAGTCACATCTGCTACTGAGGAAACATATGAAACTTCATCAACAACATTGTCAGTCTTCTCATGATTGGGCATGGGAGCAATGATCACATTTGGAGTCCCAGGAGGGTCAAATTCAATCTCCCCAGCTTCAATCATGTCTTGAATCTTGTTTATCAACACCCAGCAGTTGCTGGTGTCATGCCCCGGACTATTAGAATGATAGGCACATCGTGCATTAGGATTGTATCGAGGAGAGGAAGTATTAGGATTCTGTGGAGGGTCCTTCAAAGTAATGAGTTCCCCTTTCAGCATGTGCTGCAAGGCTTGGGCCAGTGACATGTTGATCTTGGAGAATTGTATTCTAGGCTTCTGTTGATTGTTTTGTGGTAGCTCTGGTGCTGCAGGAGTAGGATTGGAAATGTGAACTGCTCCCACAGATTGGTGACTCCTGTTACGACTATGTTGACCATACACAGCATTAGACTCCTTATTTCCACTAGGGGGCTTCTTAGCAGTGCTTGATGAAGAGACACCCACCTGTATCTTACCACTTCTTATACCACTCTCCACACGTTCTCCAGTCATTATCAGCTCGGTGAAACCAGATGATGAGCTTCCAATGAGGTGACTATAGAAAGGACCATTCAGTGTACTCATAAACATATCCACTAGCTCTCTGTCAGTCAGAGGAGGTTGAACTCTGCCAACCAGGTCTCTCTATTTCTGGGCATACTCCTTAAAACTCTATTTAGCACCCATAGGCATGCTTTGGAGCTGCATACGAGTAGGTGCTAAATCAGCATTATATTGGTATTGCGTATAGAAGGCCTCAACAAGATCATTCCAATCACGAATATTGACACTTTCCAATTGATAGTACTATAGAAGCATGCCTTCAACCTCGAAGATTTTGATGAAGACAACACGGCACATGCTTTTCAGATCTGCAAAAAGTCAAGAGCTCCAACTGATCAAGCTACAAGCAACCGACTTTGCGATCAAGCTTCTTATGCATCATCGATCTACTTCAAGCTTGGACATTTTTGTTTAGGTATATCAATCCCTCTTTTAAATTGATGTACAAGTGTTCACTCATTCAATCATATGTTAGCATATTGCATAAAATACTTTGATTAATTTTTCAAACCGTTTAACACTTTTTGAAAACATTTTGTTTCTGTTTTTAACAGTGTTAACCGGTTAACCATTTGGTTAACCGGTTAACGGGTTCAAAATTTCAGAAAACCAGTTAACGTTTATAGGTGTTAACTGGTTAACCATTTGGTTAACCGGTTAACACTGTAAGATTTTTGAAAAATATTTTCTTTGAATTTCAAATTACACCTTTTGATTATATCTCTTCATAAATTATTTTGTTTCATAATTTTCATACCTTTTCAAAAGGGTGTCTTGATTATTATAAAATCTGCATTTTTTCAAATTCAAAAAACACCTCCTACAATTTTTATGAAAATCACTTAAATCAAATTCACCAATATTCAAATACTTTTATTCTTCTAAAAGTGTTCATAAGATCTTCATCTTTCATATTGCATGTTTGAACACTTGTATTGATATTTGAAAAGTGATTTGTGTACATAGGAGAAGATCATTATTGATATCCAATCTTTGTATTACTCACTAAATATTACAAAAGTATAGAAAAGTATTTCTATTTGTGACTTGTGTTCCAAGGATTGTTTGGACATAAGGGTAAGTGTGGCAAGAGGATTGTTCTTGCACACTTGTGTATATAGTTTGTTAGAAAGTAGGCCTCACCATTGAAGGTGTGATAGGTTGTACTTTTTCTAAAAACTAGTGGAAATCTCTTTCAAATTGAAAGGGGACTGGATGTACCTTCGTACTGTGAAGGGAACCAGGATAATTCTCCATGTCACTTTTATTTTCTGTCTTACTGCTTTCCTTTCATACACACTTAAAAGAAAAATTCTATCCATCAAAGAAAAAGAATCGAGAAAAATTATAACACCTAATTCACCCCCCCCCCCTCTTAGGCGCATTCTGATCCTACAATTGGTATCAGAGCAGGTTTAGGTAACCTGTTCCTATAAGATCCTTATGGCTTCTGCAAACTCAAATCCTGTTTTCAAAGATGGTGGAAGTAGCAACAAGCCTCCGCTCTTCTCCGGCGAATACTTCGATTTCTGGAAAATCAGAATGAGGGCACATCTTGAAGCCCAAGGAGAAGGCATATGGGAAGCAATCGAAGAAGGTCCGCATAATCCCGTCAATGTGATCAACGGCGTTGGAACCGCGAAGTTGAAGAATATGTATGATGAAGATGATAAAAGGAAGATCCTAAATGAGAAGAAAGCAATCAACATACTTCAAAGCACTCTTAGTATGGACGAATTTTTTCGTGTATCACAATGCAAATCGGCGAAGGAGATTTGGGATACTTTGGTAGAAACACATGAAGGAACAATAAAAGTTAAAAGATCAAGGCTTAACACGTTGAGTCAAGAATATGAAATGTTCCACATGCAGCCCGGAGAATCTATTGTGGCTTTACAAAAAAGATTTGTTCATCTAACCAACCATTTGATTGCACTCGGAAAGACCTTCACCAACGATGATATTAATTTGAAAGTTCTAAGGTCTTTGACAAGGGAATGGCAACCGAAAGTGACCGCAATCTCGTTGAAGAAGAGTCTCTCAATAATGACATCCGCATCTCTATTCGGCAAACTTCAAGAGCACGAATTGGAACTTGGAAGGCTCGAGAAGCATGAAAGTCAAGAGAAAAAGTCCAAAGGAATTGCTTTGAAGATTGACACGAAGGATGACAAAGATGACGAGATCTCCGAAGATGAGAACTTCATGCTTCTTGTTAAGAAGCTTGGTAAGTTTTTTAACAAAAATAATAATTCTTCTTTTCCTAAAAAGAATAAACATTTCAGGAAGAAGGATGCATCCACATCGAATCAAGAAGTTACATGCTATGAATGTGGAAAGCAAGGTCACATAAAACCGGATTGTCCAAGGCTTGCGAAGAAAGGAGGATTCAAAGGCAAGAAGGACTTCAAAAATAAAAAGGCTTATGTCGCATGGGATGACAATGAAGTTAGTTCCTCATCAGAATCGGAAAGCGACGAATGTGCAAATATGGCATTAATGGCGTCACATCACTCCGATGAAGAAAATGACGAGGTTAGTAGTAACTTTTCAATTTATGAAAATGATGCACAAGAAGTCATAGATGAACTTCTAAAGGAATGTAAGACTTTGTACAAAACTATTTCATCCCAAAAGAAGAAAATATTATCTTTAGAAGAACAAAATGCATCTTTTGAAAAATACATTGAAAATGAAAAACAAAAGATAAAGGATGAAAAACAAAGCCTTACATGTAAAAATTGTGAGTCATTGTCCTTTCAAATTGTTCAACTCAAAAGAGTTTTAGAAAGATATGCAAAAGGTCAAATTGGCTTGGAGGAAATTCTTAGGCACCAAAGATATCCAAATGATAAAAGTGGCTTAGGATATTCTAAGTTTTCCAAACCAAGCACAAGTGAAACCGTTTTCGTAAAAGCTAGTGAACAAATTGTTAAGGAAAAGACTAACAATTCTAAAACTATGCATCAAAGTCATAAAAGGAAAAGGATCATTAAGAAACAAAAATATGTTCCTAGATTTAAAAGTCAATTTCAACCTATTTGTTTTTATCGTGGAATCAAAGGCCATACACCTAATGCTTGCTATGTGCGCAACATTGGTGTTGCTAAAGGGCATTATGTGTGGGTTGAAAAGGGTACTAACTATCAAGGACCCAAAGAAATTTGGGTACCTAACAATACTTGACTTTGTTTTGTAGGTATGCTTGAAAACAACTTCTACGCAATGGTATCTCGATAGCGGTTGTTCAAAGCATATGACGGGCGATATCAACAAATTTTCAAGTCTAACACTTAAGGCCAAAGGATACGTTACTTACGGTGATGATAATAAAGGAAGAATTCTTGGAGTTGGAACCATTGGTGCATCTCCTCATACAATCATCGAAGACGTCCTTTATGTGGAAGGCCTTAAACACAACCTTCTTAGCATAAGTCAATTGTGTGACAAAGGGTTCCGAATCAACTTCACAAAGGAGGAATGATTGATAGAACACGAAGTCACTCATGAGCTCTTGCTAAAAGGTAATCGATTTAATAACATTTTTATGATTTCTTTTGATGACTCTCTCTTGAAGGTGAAGTGTTTAATGGCAAACAACAACGATGCATGGCTTTGGCATAAGAGGATTGCTCACATTCACATGGAGAATTTGAATAAATTATTAAAGCATGATCTAGTTGTTGGTCTTCCAAAGATGAAGTTTATCAAGGATAAGCTTTGTGACGCATGTCAAAAGGGGAAGCAAACCAAAACATCCTTCAAGACCAAGAAAGTGATATCTACTACAAGACCACTACAATTGTTACATATGGATCTTTTCGGTCCATCAAGAACAAAAAGCTTCGGAGGTAACGTTTTTGCACTAGTTATTGTTGATGATTTCTCTAGATACACTTGGACTTTGTTTTTAGTGCAGAAAAGTGATGCCTTCAAAGCATTCAAGAAGTATGCCAAGCAAATTCAAAATGAGAAGTCACTCTCAATTGTTTCCATAAGAAGCGACCATGGTGGCGAATTTCAAAATTCATCATTTGAAGATTTTTGTGAAGAGCATGGAATCTCTCACAACTCTTCCGCACCAAGGACTCCTCAACAAAACGGTGTCGTAGAAAGGAAGAATAGGACACTAGTGGAACTTGCAAGGACAATGCTTAGCGACTCAAATCTTTCTAAATATTTTTGGGCGGATGCGGTTAGCACGACTTGTTTTGTAAGTAACCGTGTCAATATTCGACCTATTCTCAAGAAGACCCCATATGAGTTGTTCAAGGGAAGGAAACCCAACATATCTTTCTTCCACATATTCGGATGCAAATGCTTCGTTCTCAACAACGGTAAGGACAACCTTGGTAAGTTTGATGAGAAATCCAATGAAGGTATTTTTCTTGGATATTCTCTATCAAGTAAAGCTTTTAGAATTTTCAATAAACGTACTCTTACTATTGAAGAATCCATACATGTTTCGTTTGATGAGACTAACCCCTCGAAAGAGGATAATATTATTGTGGATGATGATGATGATGTAGTAGATCTATCACAACAACAAAAGGAGATATCAAAAGAACAAGCAATATCACAAGAAGATAAGTCACCAACCATTGAAGAACATCAAGATCTTCCAAAAGAATGGAGAACTCATAGAGATCACCCGATAGATAAAGTGATTGGTAATATTAGCCAAGGAATTGCAACTCGACTCAATCTCAAGGATGCTTGCCTCAACATGGCGTTCGTGTCTCAAATTGAACCAACAAAAATCGATGAAGCCTTAGGAGACGATCAATGGATAATAGCTATGCAAGAAGAACTCAACCAATTCGAAAGGAACCAAGTTTGGACTCTTGTACCAAGACCGAACAATAAACATATCATAGGCACAAGATGGGTGTTCAAGAACAAACTTGACGAGAATGGGATCATAGTTCGTAACAAAGCAAGATTGGTCGCACAAGGCTACAACCAAGAAGAAGGAATCGACTTTGATGAAACATTCGCTCCGGTAGCAAGGTTAGAAGCAATTAGATTATTACTTGCTTACGCTTGCTCTATGAATTTTCAGTTGTACCAGATGGATGTCAAAAGCGCCTTCCTAAACGGTTACATCAATGAAGAAGTCTACGTCAAACTGATGGGCTAAAGACGTGTCTAATTATGTGTCTAGCGGTATCTTAACTGCAAGTGCACAGCCTATCGAAGTAATATTTAAGATTATCGATCCACAGGGACTCTATGGTTACTTAGTGCTAGATGAACTTCTAGTTTAGCTAAGGCGAAGGGTTGTCACGATTTTTTTTTGTTGTTTTTAAGGATTAAAAGCGGAAATTAAATTTAAGTTTTAATAAAATGATACTAAGGCGGTCGGTATGTAATTATGCTAACTTAGGCGGGTCAATCTAACCTAGGCTTATAAAGGTGTTCACTTAATTTATTCTGTAGAGGTTACCAGTTTAAATACCCTTAACTCACACTCTCGTGGTCTTATCTCAGATCTTATCCCTAAAGCCCTATGCCTGCTCTCGCTAGCCCATAAGTGTTTAGAGATAATTTTTGGAAACTTAGTAATCCTAATTTATTTTAAAGCGCTCTCGCTGTGTTTAATTTAAATGCCTAACTTTAGCTATCTGGTTAAAATCTCACACTCTCGTGGTCTTGACCTAACCTATTACTCTTTCCTTACTCTCGTAACGAAAAGGTCGATTTTAAATAAAAAGTATCAGCCAGAATGTTAAGCTATTAATTATTTTAAGCCTATAGTTGATTTTACCGATTTAGTTTGTTTTAATTACATACCGCCCTAAGGTAATTAGCTACTCATTCTTGTTGAACCAGACAGAGGCAGAGAAACAATAAACAAAATATTCATGGCAGAAAAATAAATAAATAACATAAATATAAAATTGCAAATTAAAATAAACCTGGTTAACAATAAAATGGCAGACTCCTTCTTCCACAGACCGGAAAGCTCGGAGTAATTGGCGGAAATCGAAAATAAAACAGAAATTCTGAAGGTTTGGAAACAAGTAAATTTTATAACAATTTCCTGATGTTGGAAATTGTTATAGGTTGGGTTTGGATACAATAAAAATGAAATACTGAAAATAATGCTGAAACAAAAAGGTTGTAAAATAAATCGGCAGAGCTTCCGCAGGAAATTGATAAAATAATGCTCTGTAAATTGTTCAATTGAATTATGCTATTTATAGAAGAATTAATGGGCTTGTGGCTGAATTTGTTGCATGGGCCTCGTAGAGCATTTGAGAGAATCTAGGAACGTGGATACAGGGTCAGCTGGAAAGTAGCAGTTTCACATGCACGTAGCCTTGTGACCAAGTCTGGGTCAAATAACCTATTTTTCCCTTGTCACGGTCGTGACAAGGTCATCACGTTCGTGTCCCTTGAATTTTAAGTGTCACGGTCGTGACAAGGTCATCACGGTCGTGATTGCTTCTTTTGGGGTGTCATGGTCGTGACACCTAGGTGACGACCGTGAGTGCAACAAAATATGCAGGTTTTTGCAGGTTTCTTCATTTCTTCATCTTTTTATGGTTGTTTTGGTTCCTTTTGCTCTTGGCTCATGATTTAGCTCCGTATACGATGTACCTGCAAAATGGTAAGGAAAACTCGAGGAATCGGGTGTTAAAACGATGATTATGCGATAAAACGTTAATGAAACATAGCAATATAATCGATACATTTTATCGTTATCACAAACAACCTCGCGGTTTTGAAGACTTCAAGAACCAGTCTCATGTCTACAAGTTGAAGAAGGCTCTTTATGGCTTAAAGCAAGCACCAAGGGCTTGGTATGATCGCCTTAGCAACTTCCTATGTGAGAAAGGTTTTACGAAAGGAAAGGTTGACAAGACTTTGTTCATCAAGAATCTTAAGGGCAACATCTTACTTGTTCAAGTCTATGTCAACGACATCATCTTCGGTTCAACAAACAAAGATCTTTGCGAAGAATTCTCTTATGATGCAAGGCGAATTCGAGATGTCCATGATGGGAAAGATGAACTACTTCCTTGGTTTACAAATCAAGCAAACAAAGGATGGCATCTTCATCAACCAATCCAAGTATTGCAAGGAGTTATTGAAAAGATTTGATATGGACAATTGCAAAGAAATGTCTACTCCAATGGGATCCGGAACGTATGTTGATCAAGATCTTTCCGGCACTTCAATAGATATTACAAAGTATCGAGGTATGATCGGTTCACTCTTATATTTGACGGCGAGCCGTCCTGACATTATGTTTAGTGTTTGTTTGTGTGCCCGCTTTCAAGCTAATCCGAAGGAATCGCATCTCACTGCCATGAAGAGGATCATGAAGTATCTCAAAGGAACGACGCACGTTGGACTATGGTATCCTAAAGGTAGTATATGTTCTTTAATTGGTTATTCTGACGCTGATTATGCAGGATGTAAGACCGATAGAAAGAGTACAAGTGGTACTTGTCACATTCTCGGGAATGCACTAGTGTCGTGGGCATGCAAGAAGCAAGCATGCATTTCACTTAGCACGGCCGAAGCGGAGTACATTGCAGCAGGAAGTTGTTGTGCTCAAATCTTGTGGCTTAAACAACAACTTCTCGATTTCGGTATAGTTCTCGGTTGTATCCCTCTCCGGTGTGACAACACAAGTGCCATCAATATCACAAAGAACCTGGTCATGCATTCAAGAACAAATCACATAGATATCCGACATCACTTCCTTCGAGATCATGTTTTAAACGGAGATGTAGATGTTACGTTCGTGGATACACACAATCAACTCGCCGACATATTCACAAAACCGTTGGCTAAGAAGCAATTCTTCAAGATTCAACGAGAACTTGGTATTCTCAATGAAGGTGACATCTAATCTTAACCTAAAAATTGATTGCTATATGTTTTTATTGCATTATATGTGTTTATATGTGTTTTTGCTCACTTTTATGTCATAAAATGCTAGCACTCACATTTCACCGTTTTCGGTTTTTCTCACTTTCGTATACCCAAAATCAATCGGTTTCAAAATATTTTTTGATCGAAAGTTGCGGAATGACAAGTGCTAACACTTTATGGAAAAAAATTGAAAATTTCCCTCCATTTTTCCCCTATAAAGCTGCTGGACCTTTAAAATTTTTTGTCCGTTAACCGGTTAACGGATCGGTTAACCGGTTAACACCTTCAAAACAGCAGTCTCTGCCTGCGTGACAGTCTCTGTTTCTTTTAAAAAATTTGTTTTTCTTTTTTCTTCTTTTATGTTGCTTTATCTTTTAATCATGTTATGTTTTGTACTCTCAAACTCAAGTCCTAAGTTTTTAGGCATTTTTGGTTTACTTGCATTATGTTTTAGTTCTATATGTGTTTGCTTGCATGAATGCTTGTGTGATGCTATACTTTTCATTTCTATGCTTGCTTGTTGGTCCCTTCCTTTTTGCTAATGCCAAAGGGGGAGAAGACCTTGTTTCTCTAATGCCTCTCGATGCAGAATTCTTTTGCTACTACCGCTATCATTTAGGGGGAGTTGTTGTCCATAGGGGGAGGATTCGCTTAGAGAAACATTGATCAAAGCTCTCGCAAAATTTTCGGTTGTCATCATCAAAAAGGGGGAGAATGTAGAAGCACGCCTTCAACCTCGAAGATTTTGATGAAGACAACACGACACATGCTTTTCAGATCTGCAAAAAGTCAAGAGCTCCAACTGATCAAGCTACAAGCAACCGGCTTTGCGATCAAGCTTCTTATGCATCATCGATCTACTTCAAGCTTGGACATTTTTGTTTAGGTATATCAATCCCTCTTTTAAATTGATGTGCAAGTGTTCACTCATTCAATCATATGTTAGCATATTGCATAAAATACTTTGATTAATTTTTCAAACCGTTTAACACTTTTTGAAAACATTATGTTTATGTTTTTAATAGTGTTAACCGGTTAACCATTTGGTTAACCGGTTAACGGGTTCAAAATTTCAGAAAACCAGTTAACGTTTATAGGCGTTAACCGGTTAACCATTTGGTTAACCGGTTAACACTATAAGATTTTTGAAAAATATTTTCTTTGAATTTCAAATTACACCTTTTGATTATATCTCTTCATAAATTATTTTGTTTCATAATTTTCATACCTTTTCAAAAGGGTGTCTTGATTATTATAAAATCTGAATTTTTTCAAATTCAAAAAACACCTCCTACAATTTTTATGAAAATCACTTAAATCAAATTCACCAATATTCAAATATTTTTATTCTTCTAAAAGTGTTCATAAGAACTTCATCTTTCATATTGCATGTTTGAACACTTGTATTGATATTTGAAAAGTGATTTGTGTACATAGGAGAAGATCATTATTGATATCCAATCTTTGTATTACTCACTCAATATTACAAAAGTATAGAAAAGTATTTCTATTTGTGACTTGTGTTCCAAGGATTGTTTGGACATAAGGGTAAGTGTGGCAAGAGGATTGTTCTTGCACACTTGTGTATATAGTTTGTTAGAAAGTAGGCCTCACCATTGAAGGTGTGATAGGTTGTACTTTTTCTAAAAACTAGTGGAAATCTCTTTCAAATTGAAAGGGGACTGGATGTACCTTCGGACTGTGAAGGGAACCAGGATAGTTCTTCGTGTCAGTTTTATTTTCTGTCTTACTGCTTTCCTTTCATACACACTTAAAAGAAAAATTCTATCCATCAAAGAAAAAGAATCGAGAAAAATTATAACACCTAATTCACCCCCCCCTCTTAGGCGCATTCTGATCCTACAAGTACCATTCTAATTGAGCTCCAGACAAGCTCTCTTGGAAGAAATGAATTCATAACTTCTTGTCAGCAGTATGTGGTTGAATCCTCCGGACATAGGATCTTAAATGCAGCTTAGGACATGAAACCCCATCATACACCACAAAAGCAGGAACCTTGAAACCAATAGGTATAACCACTCCAGAAACTAAACTCAGGTCTTCAAAATCAAGCCCATAAGATTTTTGTAGTTCCATAGCATTCATTCTATCCACCAACATCTTGTACTTATCTTCACTAGCAGGATCATGATAATAGTTTGCTTCAGAATCAGAATCTGCCATAGTATCATAGAGACTACCTCCCTCTTTCTCAGAATTTTCAGACTCAGAATCCTCAATCTGTTCCTTTGCCTTGATAGGAACTCTGAATCTTCTTCCCAGATTGATAAGGCCTCCTGACCTTCTAGTCTTCTTCTTCTTCTTAGCCAGCAGTGTCTTCAACTCATCTTGTCCCTTGGAAAAGTTCAGAATCAACTCTTGGAATTGTGCATTCTGAGCCTGGAGATCTTTGACAGTCTGTTCAAGAGCCATTTCTGCTGAAATAAATAGCGAGAAGATAAGATACCTGTTTATAAGAAACCTGTGATGCAATGATATGGTATGCAAATGCATATGCAATGTTTTCAAGGACCGCAGGATTTAAATTTGTTTAAATAAACAGAAAGTAAACTTTTATTAGTAATAAACTTGTTTGCCTCTTAGGCTTACAATAAAAATGAAATGAATACAAAAATGGGGTTTTAAGTCTCCCATGGACGTTTCCTCTTTGTGTTGAGGTATGAATTGAGATTCCGCTCCTCGTGAAGTTGTTTTGTTAGCTCAAGGATTCTTTCTTGACTTGCTTTGTAATGAGTCTCAAGAGTTTCCCTTTGCTCCTTCAACTGGATCCAGGATCTCTGTAACTCCTCCATGTCAATGGGCATGTCTGGATGAATAATGATATAAGGAGTATCTCCTTCAGCAACAGGCTCCATGGTAACTGGCAGGATAGCAGGGTATGGCATCATAAGAGTCTGAGCATGAGATCGCACCCATCTGAGATAAGGTTCCATAGGAATGGTGTACTTGGGTTCCAGAGTCTTGTTGTCAACCTTGTTCACTTTACCCCATGCTCGTATAAACCTTTGACGGTAACTTTGCAGATCATTGTCGTAGTCGAACACAATACCCTGAATAAGCATGTCATGAGGACCATCACTCCGGGCGTAACCAAATTGTCGTAGAGCTAAAGAAGGATTCTAGGTAATGCCCCCTCTTATGCCAAGGAGTGGCACATTAGGGAACTCCCCACAACGGTCAATGATAGAAACATTCTCCATAGATCGAGAGCACCAATGAATATCTGAATGTGAAAGTGACATAATTCTCTTAGATCACTTGAACCCTTGTTCATTCTTCATCACTGATTGAGGAAGGTGAGAAATAAACCACCTAGCCAATAAAGGTATGCAGCACATCAGAGTTCCTCGTGCCTTCGTAGTACGGGTATGAAGAGAGTGTAAGATGTCTCCAAGTAATGTAGGCACTGAATTATGGGTCAGAAATATGTTGATGGCGTGTACGTCTATGAACTGGTCTGGATTGGGGAACAATACTAAGCCATAGATCAATAGGGCTAAAATCTCCTTAAAAGCATCACAACTCATAGCCTTCAGGAACACTTGAGCTTTCTCCATTAATACCTTAGCAAGAATACCCTTAAATCCACTCCTTGTTTCTAGGACAATGTCTGATTTCTTCAGATGTAGGGATGCAGCAATGACTTCAGGTTTAGGCTCTTTCTCTAGGCCTGTGAAGGGTTTCTGATCAAGGATAGGTATACCCAAAAGCTTGGAGAACTCTTCATTGTAGGAACCAGCTGATAGTCGGGGAATGTGAAGCAATGATGTTTAGGATCAAAGAACTGAAACAGAACACTCGTCATGTCTTCATCAAATCCTGAGGTAATCAAGTCAAGTAGGTGACCATGTTTCTTGATGAACTGGGAGTTTTCAGAAACTTGAGAGACCAATTCCATAAGCTTAGGAGGTATTCCTACAAAGTTGATCTATATAGTATTCCTACGAGCAGAAACCATGACCTGTAACAAAGAACAAAGATAAATCCTTTGGTCCTTGAAATGGTTAGTGAAAATGCTATGCTTATTGTCGCTCCCACCAAATGACACCGGGCCAAGAGGGGTACAGACGCGAACGGTCGGCGAAAAGGAGAGAGAACACACAAGGGTGAACTCAAGAGAAAAGAGTCGCCAGCTAGGCATTTTTATCCCGAAGGAAAGGTAATGCTGCATAGACCTAGAAAGATATGGATAAGACGGTTGCGAACCAGAGAAACTGAGAAAGGGGGTTGGTTACAACCTGGGAAGGTATTAGCACCCAGATTGTCCGTCGTACTTGACGGGATCCACGCTTGAAAGATTTGTGTTTTAAAGGGGTAGTGTCAGTGCAATCTGTGCATCAAAGCTGGAAAGAATGCAAGTGTCAGTGCAAAAGGAAATGTGAAGTGGATAAGAGAAGTGTCAGTGTAAGAACAAGAATGAAATGCTCAAGACTATGAGGCTTAAAGAATGATGCTAGAAGGAGGGGGAATATACAGAGACTTTTGTTCGATAACTGTTAAGTTATGCCTACGTATCCTCTCGTGCAATGAGGAAGTATGAACACCGTAGTTCGACTCAAAGAGACTGAAAGATTTTGACTGATGAACTGCTTACTTGTCCTTGCTCAAGTGTATGACCTGTCTGGCTCAGGTGCAAACTGTCTTGCATTAGACGGAAGAAGCGAGTTCTCGTTTATGAGTGAATGAGATGAGAAAAGAATCCCGGAGGAGACGATTATCGTTTGTTTTTGTGTTTTCAATCTTTTATTGCCTTTGAAAGTTTGTCATAAGTTAATGAGCTTAAGCCCTAACCAAGTGTTAGTAAACTCATCACATCCTCCCTCTGATTAGGGGTAATGAGAATACCTTAAGTATGAAGTAAGCACCTCACACTTAATCACCATGATGTAGGATTAAGATCATTAACCTATTTGTGGTTATTTAGATGTTTTTGTTGTTTTTGTTTAGTGTTAAGTAATGAGATTAAGCCATAATCAAGGATTTAATAGACTCATTACACCATCCTAATAGAAGGATAATAGATGAGAACATTTAAGCTGAGGAATGCTCCTCAACTTAATCCATGATTAGGGATTAACCTCATGACAAAACAAAGCCTTTATTAGATGGTTTTTAGTTAATGATGAGATGAAGAAATGGATTTTATGGTTTGTAAGACAACTTGAGGGGGACTTGTCCATTAACACTAGGGTTAGTCCTTCTTAACCAATTAAGGAAGAATTAGAAACCTAATGCAAGGCCCAAGTTACAAGCTTGATGTCTTAGTGATTATTAGGTGAATTGATTAAAGGATTTAAACACATTAAGGGTTTAACACTTAGGATTAAAGTTATACACTCCATCCTAATAGAAGGATGCAGGCATAAGCTTAATCACAAAGCCTTAAAACCTTTAGGGTTTAGTCCTTGATTATGAGATGAGAGGAGAAGAATCAAAGAAGACACAAAGGTAAAAGCTAAATGGGGGACTAATCAAACCCTAATTATGATCATGCTTGGTTGTTCCTAGGGTTTATGAGGCTTGCAAGAAGATCTTCAGAGAAACCACCAGGAAAGAAGCAGATGAAAGGAGGAGGAAACAAAGAGAAGCAAAACAACTTGCTTCACTTAAGAAGACAAGTTGCTTGAAGAAAGAAAGTGAGGAGAGAACATGAATGAGCAAGCTCACTCAAATACAAAGATAAAATGCAGCAATGATGCATAAGAGAGATGAAGAGAGATTGTGAGAAGTGAAGGCAAATTCACTTCCCAAAACAACTTACCACCTGAAAAGTTAGCAAAAGAAATGAAATGCAATGCAAATGAGATGAAATGTCATGATGCAAACCAAAGTCAGAAGCATAAACATGATATTAATGATGCTAAGAAATGATGCAAATACATGTCAAGAGTTGTGGATGATCCTACAAGGATGAGGATGCAAATGAAGCAAGCTTGAACCATAAAAGTTCAAGAAAGTTTATGAAATGCAATGAAGGTATGACATGTCAAATGGATGATGCAATGATCAAACATGATTCTAATATCTCCTAAGATGTATTATATGTCATGTTGATGCACAAAATGTCATGGCAAGCTCTTAAATACAAGCAAATGAAAGATGGATGCAAAGGAAGGCACAAATTAGGGTTTACATTCAACATGCAATGCAAAAATTCAAAACCAGAAGCAAATGACATGAAAAAAATTGAAAATGGGATCAAAGGAACCCTAACCCTACACAAGTTCACTGCCCAAAGGAGGGGACCTAACTCTTAATCTAGTGCAAGTTATGAATTTCTCAAGTCAATTAGGGTTTCAAGGTTCCTCACAATGAAAAATGCTAAACAAATTGAAAATGAAATATGAATTCAAACCAATTTTATCCTATAAACTACATTCTATGAAGGATGCAATGCAAGAAGAATCATCATCAAACTCTCAATGGTTAGGCAGAATGGATTTTTCTAAGTTTGAACAAAAATATTGCCTTTAAAAGAATTTAATTCCCATGAAAATTGTCAAAATGCATCAAGAACCAAAAAGAAATTTGTTTTGGGGGTTTGATAATGTTTATAAATGTTTTAAAATGCAATGTGATTTTTTGTGATTTTTTAAATACCTAAATGCATTTTTAATTAATTAATTTTCATTAACTAATTAAAAATAAACATTTAAATGATTTAAAAATAATTTTTAATGCAAAAAATAAAAATAAAAATATTTTTGGGTTCTGAAAATTAATGAAATGTTTGACAAAAATTTTCAGAATTTTTAAATGTTTTTTACTATTTTAAATAATTCGTAGAAGTTAAATACAAAATAAATGAATTAAAAATGAAATTATGAGAAGTATGCAAGATCCATGGCTGAGATTCAAATGGTTTTGGAGGGAATTGACTGGCGCCGGATCCAATGGCTGTAATTCAAACTGACCAAATTAAATCTAAAACCCAATTAATTATGTTAATGACGTGGATTAGGGCTTAATGGGGTGATCTGAGCCACACAAACGCGCGGGAGTCAACACTCGTCAACAGAATCCATGGTTCACATTCAAACTGAACCCTAAACGCAATTAATACACTAATGACTTTCAGGTGGCCGGAAATGACTTCCGGTCATCTTCTCCGGCCACACCCCTCCCTGAAAATTGCTATCTTCTTCCCTAGGCTTCTAAAATCCAATCTTTCTGCCCAGAAATGATCCCCATACATCATACATCAAGAATCAACAAACAAACAACATTTAAAACACATCAAAAGTGAGAATCGAATCAAAATAGTTTTAGGTCAAAAAATTTCAGAACATGAATACATACTCATTTCTCAACCATTTTCAAAACAAAACACATCAACATGATCAGTGAAGCATAAAGAATCATTTAGTAACTTAAAAACAAGAATCATTTGGAAAAATTGTTCTTGAGCTCACCTGAACTGGAGCTTTGATCTTTGGAACTTTCTGGCTGCTTCTTTGATCCAAAACGCCTCTAATGAACCTCCTGAGAAGCTTGCAATGCTTGTTTGGAATTTCTTATGGCTGGTTTAAGAGTTTGAAGAAGTTCTGTTCAAGGGGAGTGAAAAATCGTGTTTCTGTTTGGTAGGGTTTTAGGATCAAATGATGGTTGGGAAATGATCAGAGGATCATGGTGAGTGGTTCTATGAAATTTGTTTTGAGGTTTATGGCTTGTATGGAGAGATTTGAATGAAAATGCATAAGAGGTGAGTTTTGAGGATGCTGACTTGTGGGAGAGATTAGGCCGTGTTGTGTTATGTGTTGAGTTCCATTTTGTCCATGTATCAAGTTTGGATAGGTCAGAGAGTTGTTGTTGGCCTAGCTGGATTGGTATGGGCCATTTTGCATAAAGTCAACTTTTGTGTAAGAGGAGGTATGGGTTGGTTCAGTCATGGTACAAGGGCATGGCTTGGCTCAGCTGTGATCAAGGAGAACCATGGAAATGAATTTGAGGCAATGCAGCAAGTGGATTAGGGTTTATGTGTGGTTTTACAATTTTGTGATCTTTTGGCCCTTTTGAAGTTCCTTGATGCACAAGTCATGAAATTTGGAGATTCTTTGGTGCATTCTGATATTTAGGTCATGATTCATGTTTTTGTAATGCATAGAAGTCCATTGGAAGTCACATTTTGCCTTGGCATGAGGTTTTGCAACTTTGCCTCTTTGGTGTAAAACATGAAATTATGTGATTTTTGCCAACTTTGACAAGCCATAACTTTTGATCCAAAATGAATTAGAATGAGTTCTTGTACTTTTTGAAAATTGGAGGATCCATTCTACAACTTTCATGACCAAAGTTTTCCCATTTGAAGCATTTTTGAATCAAAAAGAGAAGGTTGAAGAACTTTCCCAAAATGGCAAGTTTTCATTACAAGTCACTTTCCCAAAAAGGCAACTTTGCAAATGGCTTGAAATTCTTCAATTTTGTGAACTTCTAACATCTTCTATGATCAAATAAAGATCATACACATTCAAAATGATGGAGAATGCCCTTTGGTTGGGTCATTGGGGGCCTCAGATGCCCTGATTTTGCACTGACTTGCTCAAGAAGTCATCCTTTGATCAGATGCCTTCCCCATTGAATTTCTTCATGAAAATTGATATGAATGATCCTTATAACATATAGAGACCAATAGAAACAAGAATGACCAAAAAATTTGGAGTTATGGCCTTTGAAACAAAAACCCTAATTTCAGGTCATCTGTGCAGTTAAGCCTGGCTCTGCTTCCATGCCTTTCTCAGTTCTTGTGATTCTTTGACTTCCTTGACTTTGTGAGGATATAATATGATGCTTGAACATACATGGACCCCTTTGAAGTGATTGATGACCTTTGGAGTGGCTCAAATGGCTCAGGGATGGCTCAGATCACAAACCCTAGATGCAGATGACTTAGAAACAATGCAGTGAAGCAAAAGTGCAATATGAGATGCTATGATTGAACTTATGCATATGAAAAGATCAAAAGCCATGGTGAAATGGGTGAGGGCAAATTTGGGGTGTTTACAGCTGCCCCTATTCAAACATGAGTTAGCTGTGCAGGATGTAAGCAACGGCTTAACAGGCAAACAAGATAACTTGTGGTTGAATATCAAAGACAGACCAAAATTTGCACTCACATAATGAAGAAGAAAAGGGATATAGATTGTAAAAGAAAATAAAGTATAATTATAAAGTGCGGGCGACGGAGGACGATCGTCAAGCAGAGGACGACTGCTGGGGATACAACACTGACGGGGACGACCGACATGCTGGGGAAATGCGGGAGATAAAGCAATGACGGGGACGGCCGACAAGCTGGGGATATAAGAGACTATGATGGGGACGGCCATCAGGTAAAGCTATAAGACTCTCCGGGGATTATTGGTAAGACATGAATGAAATAAACGATGAGGTATGGTCATCAAAGGTGAAGGACGATCACCTAGCAGGGGACGGCTGCTCTGTTGGGGATAAGATGAGGGACGGTCATCTATAGGGGAAGGACGATCACCTGGCAAGGTATGGTTACCAAAAGTATCACGACGAATGTCGGATGAAAAGGTCGACGATGGGGACGGCCATCGGATAAGCATGATGAAGGATGATCATCAAGAGGTGAAGGATGATCACCTAGCAGGGTACGGCTGCTCTCAGGGTTTATCATGACATAGGACGAATGCCAGATAACAAGATCAACGATGGGGACGACCATCAGATAGAATGATGAAGGACGATCATCAGGAGGTGAAGGACGATCACCTAGCAGGGGATGGCTGATAAACATATCACGACATAGGACGAATGTCGGATAAGAAGGGGTTCTAATGAATAGAGACTCTACTGGGGGTGATGAAGGACGATCATCAAAAAGGTGAAGGACGATCACCTGGCAGGGTACAGCTGCCGAAGGGTATCATGACATAGGACGAATGTCAGATAGACGGGAAATAGATCAACAAGATTTGTTGGGGGTTCTTCAGGGGAAGGGTAGACACAGACGAGTGTCTAAATTCATGAAGACATAAGTGTTTGACACGGTGTATAGATTAAAAATGCGGACGAGCATCCTTAAGACTATGATACGGATGAGTATCAGTAGAAACAAACGCTGACGCATGTTCAGAGATGATGATATGGACGAGTACCAACTAGTTAACAAAGAACACGGACGAGTGCCGAATCTGAGGGGATATAAGTGGCATATACAAGATACAGACGAGTATCCGTATAAGTAAAGAGTATGAGTAACAAGTATGAGTAAGACACCGACGAGTGTTTAACTTGCTGGGGAGATGTGCGACACGGACGGGTGTCGGAAAAAGTGTATTATAAACAAGTATACGGTTCCCGAAGTGTTTGGGCAACTACGCTGGGGAAGGTGGCACGGACGAGTGTCAAGGAATTGTGTATATATGTATCTGTGAGTGCAAAGGGGACGCTTTGGCTTTCTACTGGGGATATGACACGGACGGGTGTCAAGAAGTATCTGTACTGTATAGGTATCTGTTTGCTCGGGCAATTTACTAGGGAATGTTGACACAGACGAGTGCCAAAAGGAGCGTGTATCTGTATCTGTGAGTGTGCGAGTAAATACTTTGGCTCTCTGGTGGAGAATTAGGCAATGTTCTGTACATTGTTTATGGATTGTCAGTATTTACAAGTGTTTGATTCAGAACGTGGCTTATGATTATGCAATATGCTTGATTTTTGCCGTAAAGTTCCGTATTAGACGGAATGCTACGCTCTGTGGGGGAAATATGATGTGCATGCTATGTTTATGCAAAGATATCGATCCGGGATTCGGATCCCGTGGCTGCGGAGATCTCTGGCTGATCTGCTTGAAGTGGATATCCCAGCTGGGGATGAGATCATTGGTAGATCTGACATGTATGATTCTTCTTGGGGAAATAGATCACTGATAGACCTATCTCAGTAATGAGGGACCCAGCTGGGGTCTGCAGAAGCTTTCTTTACTTTGTTGTGAGATCTTTAGGCGCTGCTCTTCTGGATAGAGGCTGAAACTCTGTGGGGAGATAGTTCCCTGTCTAGCACTTGGCTGGGGAAGAAGGAAGATCACTGAAAGATCTTCCTAGAGATTTCTGTGGGGATCCTGCTGAGGACGATACTTGACAACTCAGCTGGGGACATGAACACCTTCTAGTGCTGCCCTTTGAAGGAAATGTTGGAGAAGTGATGCCTGGCAACTCTGGTGGGGAGAAAGCATCTCTGGTGCTGTTTGGAAGGTGTGCTGGGGAAATAATGACTTGGCAGCCTACTGGGGAGAAGCTTTCATGCTCCATGTTGCGCTTTGGATACCTGCAATCCTGTAAAGACAAAGAAAAGCACAAGTATCCCAAGGTATCCCTTACTGGATTCCATCACAGGAGTTTAGACACTCACGGGAGTAAATATATTTCCTGCGAGCACGTATTTTTTAGAAGGGAAGCATCTGTATTTATGCAATCAATATCTTAAGGACATCGGACATTTTTGCAAACGAAAATAAAATGTACGAGATGAAACATGACTGAAAATCTGATTTTATTAATTCGTGTGCCCTGAATTGGCAAGATACAGTCAAAGAGACGGATCCCCTGAAATGAGGAAATCGTTACAAATTGAGAAACAAAAAGATGCTGGCAATGCTGATGACGCTTCAAGGAGCTTCCCTTTTGCTATGACTCGTATGACTTTTGACGTTCTTCTCAACTTGCTTTCTGAAGAAGGCTGATTCTGACCGATGCTCAAACCTTTCGAAGCTTATCATGTTATAATGTATACAGACGAATTCAGAATGCAGTTGTTCGCTTATTCCCTTATTTTGCGTGGATCGCCCTTTCGGGTTTTCAATCCACCGGGATACCCATTTTTGCCTGAGCCTGAGTTGTCCAATGCGGCTTTTCAACTCAGCGGGTGTACATTTTTTTATTCATTTTCCCTTATTTTTTCCCGAGTCTTTTATTCTATTTTTGACTCGCCGGGATGCCCTATTTTTGCCTGGACTTACATTCTATTTTTATGTCCAGCGGGTCATTTTTATGCGAAATATTTTTTAACTGCATCTGAATTCACAGGGGACAGGAAGTCTTCACCATCCATAGTGCTGAGCATCAGTGCTCCACCGGAGAAAAATTTCTTTACTACGAATGGCCCTTCATAGTTCGGAGTACACTTGCCCCTGTGGTCTGTATGAGGAGGGAGGAGTCTTTTCAGCACAAGATCTCCTACTTGGTACTCTCGGAGCCTGACTTTCTGATCAAAGGCTTTCTTCATTCTTTTCTGATACAACTGCCCATGACAGATTGCAGCCAATCTCTTCTCTTCAATCAGATTTAGTTGTTTGTATCGGGACCGGACCCATTCTGCTTCGTTCAACTTAACATCCATCAGTACCCGCAGGGAGGGTAATTCAACTTCAACAGGTAGGACTGCCTCCATACCATACACAAGCTGATACGGTGTTGCCCCAGTGGATGTTCTGATTGACGTACGGTACCCATGCAAGGCAAATGGTAGCATTTCATGCCAGTCTTTATAGGTAACCACCATCTTTTGCACAATCTTCTTGATATTCTTATTAGCTGCCTCAACAGCGCCATTCATCTTTGGCCTATAAGGAGAAGAATTGTGGTGTTGGATCTTGAAGTCCCGGCATAGTTCTGCCATCATTTTATTATTTAAGTTGGAACCATTATCAGTAATGATTCGCTCGGGAAATCCATACCGACAGATGATGTCTCTCTTCAGAAATCGGGCTACCACTTGTCTTGTAACATTTACATATGAAGCTGCTTCAACCCACTTGGTAAAATAATCAATGGCAACCAGGATGAATCTGTGGCCATTTGAAGCAGTCAGTTCAATCTTGCCAATCATATCAATGTCCCACATGGAAAAGGGCCAGGGTGAAGACATCACATTCAGAGGATTGGGAGGCACATGCACTTTATCCGCATAAATTTGGCATTTATGACATTTTCTGGCATAGGCACAACAGTCTGCATCCATTGTGATCCAGTAATATCCTGATCTTAACAACTTTTTAGCCATGGCATGCCCTCCAGCATGGGTACCAAAGGATCCTTCGTGCACTTCGTGCATTAACAAGCCTGCTTCTGTCTTATCAACGCATCTGAGAAGTACCATATCAAAGTTTCTCTTGTACAGGGAACCGTCAGTATTCAGGAAGAAACTACCAGCTAGCCTTCTTAATGTCTTCTTGTCATTGGAAGATGCCCCAGGTGGGTATGTTTGATCCTCCAAGAAGCACTTAATGTCATGGAACCAAGGCTTATCATCTTTAACAACATCTGCTAAGAACACATATGCTGGTCTGTCAAATCTGGATACTGAAATCCGAGGCACAAAGTTGGCAGCTTGAACTTTGATCATGGATGAGATGGTAGCCAGAGCATCTGCAAATTGATTTTCATCTCGAGGGATATGCTCAAGCTTGACCGTTGTGAAGAAAGTTAATAACCTCCTTGTATAATCCCGGTAAGGTATCAGATGATCTTGGTGGGTGTACCATTTGCCATTGGTTTGATTAATTACCAGAGATGAATCTCCGAATACAGTTAAAGTCTTGATTCTAAGGTCAATGGCTTCCTCAAGACCCATAATGCAAGCTTCGTATTCAGCTTCGTTGTTAGTGCAGTTGAAGGTGAGCTTTGCTGAGAAAGGCATGTGAACTCCCTTAGGTGTAATGAGTACTGCACCAACACCATGACCATTCATATTAACAGCCCCATCAAACATCATAGTCCATTCTTCTTCTGGGTCAGGCCCTTCAGTGTGAACAGGCTCTTCACGATCTTTTGCTTTTATGAACATGATGTCTTCATCAGGGAAGTCAAATCTCATTGGCTGGTAATCATCAATGGGTTGCTCAGTAAGATAATCAGACAATACACTGCCTTTGATGGCCTTCTGAGATGTGTACTGAATGTCATATTCTGTGAGGATCATTTGCCATCTTGCAACCCGTCCGGTAAGTGCTGGCTTCTCAAAGATATACTTGACTGGGTCCATCTTTGAGATCAATAAGGTAGTGTGGGTCAACATATACTGTCTCAGTCGGCGAGCAGCCCACGCTAAAGCACAGCAAGTTTTCTCGAGCAGTGAATAACGTTGTTCACAGTCGGTAAACTTTTTGCTTAGGTAGTATATTGCATACTCTTTTCGACCAGACTCGTCATGCTGGCCCAGCACACACCCCATTGATTCTTCTAATACTGTCAAGTACATTATTAGAGGTCTTCCTTCAACTGGAGGCATAAGGATTGGAGGCTCTTGTAAGTATTCCTTGATTTTGTCAAAAGCCCTCTGGCAGTCTTCGTTCCACCTGACTGTTTGTTCTTTTCTCAATTGCTTGAACAAAGGCTCACAGGTTGCTGTAAGGTGAGATATGAACCTTGAAATGTAGTTCAATCTACCTAGAAACCCCCGAACTTCTTTCTCAGTCTTCGGTGCAGGCATTTCTTGAATGGCTTTGACTTTATGAGGGTCAACTTCAATCCCTTTCTCACTTACAATAAATCCCAGCAGCTTACCGGATCGCACCCCGAATGTGCATTTGTTGGGGTTTAACTTCAGTTGGTATTTCCTCAGACGCTTGAATAACTTCAACAGATTCACCAGGTGGTCTTCTTCTGTGAGGGACTTGGCAATCATGTCATCCACACAACATTCAATTTCTTTATAGATCATGTCGTGGAATAATGTTACCATAGCCCGTTGATACGTTGCACCAGCATTCTTCAGTCCGAATGGCATTACCTTATAACAGAATGTGCCCCAGGGTGTGATGAAAGTTGTCTTCTCCATGTCTTCAGGTGACATCTTGATCTGATTGTATCCTGAAAATCCGTCCATGAAGGAGAACACCGAGAACTGAGCCGTATTGTCGACCAATACATTAATGTAAGGTAATGGGAAGTCATCTTTCGGGCTGGCTCTGTTCAGATCCCGGTAATCTACACACATCCTCACTTTGCCGTCTTTCTTAGGCACAGGTACAATATTAGCAACCCACAGCGGATAGCTAGTTACAGCAAGGAAACCGGCGTCCCACTGCTTTTGTACCTCTTCTTTAATCTTCATTGCCATATCTGGGCGAGTACGGCGCAACTTCTGTTTTACTGGCGGGCAGTCTTCTTTCAAAGGTAGCTTGTGCATGACAATATCGGTGTCCAACCCTGGCATATCCTGACAAGACCAAGCAAAAACATCCACATATTCACGAAGCATATTAATCAGTTGTTCTTTTACTGAATCTTGTAGGCAGGCCCCAATCTTGACTTCTTTCACATCTTCTTCCGTACCAAGATTAACTGTTTCAATCTCCTCCTGATGAGGAGTGATAACCTTCTCCTCTTGCCTTAACAACCTGGCTAGCTCTTCAGGTAGCTCATAATCTTCTTCAACCCCTTCGTCATCTTGATTGATTGGATTGTCAAAGTCATACGAAGTCATAGCAGTGTTGTTGTCGGTGCAATCTGGAGGGCACTTTCTACAAAGTTTTAGATTGGTTTATTTTAGTGATCAATTTTAATCTTATTTAGAAAAAGTGAAATGAAGTTATCCTTTTGGAAAACATTGCCATGTTATTTTTGTACAAAAAGAGAAATGAAAAACAGTGAGCGGGAAAGGAAAAGACTCATTTGCAAAAGATGTCTGACATTCATTGATTAACCCATTTGCACAAAATTACAAGATGGCCCGATTACAAAATGAGTCTTGACATCTTGGGCAAGATGCAAGACTTGATGCATGCTTAAAAAATACAGGAAATAATAATTATTCTGCAGGAGTAACCCTTATAATTTCTTGGGAAGACTAGTTAAGGACTTGGCTCCCCGGGATCCTTGGACGTATCCAACTCTCCAGGTTGCGGTCGCTTTCCTCCTCGTCTTCCAAGTTGTTTACTGCATCCGGGGTGAGCATTCCCCCGCTGACAAAATTGGGCTCTTTCGCAGCCTCTGATTGATCTTGTTGAGTTGGTCTGTAACCCAACCCAAATTTGTCTTCTTTCTTCTCCACGGGCAACAGCTTGCCCCAGCCTTGGGCAGTACCCTCTTCAATAACCCTTCGGGCTTACTGATATGATGTTATGGAGGTTCCCAGTATAGCAGATGCTTCATTAATGTTCAGGGCCTCAAACCCCTGGCTCATGGTTTCATGGATTTCTCCATCCATCTCTATATACTTATACGTATCCAGATGGCTAACAAAGATGTCTTCCTCCCCACAGATGGTGATGATCTGGCCTTCCCACTCGAATTTCAGCTTCTGGTGAAGGGTAGACGTAACAAACAGTTGTAGGCCGGCTGAATGTCCATCACATAGAAGGTAGTTTTGAAGGTTTGCGGGCCAATCATCACAGGCAGATTAATCTCTCTAAGCACTGATCTTTTAGAGCCATCAAATGCTCTCACCACCAAATTACTCGGACGCAGTGCCAAGCCATCATACTCTAGCTTCACTAAGGCTTTCTTTGGTAGAACATTGAGTGATGACCCAGTGTCCACCAGTACATGAGATAGAACAACACCCTTGCATTCCAAGGTGATATGTAAAGCCTTGTTGTGGTTACATCCCTCAGTTGTTAAGTCAGCATTGGTAAAGCCCAGTCCATGACTGGTGTTGACATTTGCCACCACAGTTTCTAGCTGATTAACAGTGATCTCCTCTGGCCCGTATGCTGCGTGCAGGACTTTCAATAATGCATTCCTGTGAGCTTTAGAACACATCAACAGGGATAATATGGAGATTTTTGAGGGAGTTTGGTGAAGCTGATCCACCACTTTGTAATCACTTCTCTTTATGATTCTCATGAACTCGTCTACATCTTGCTCAAAAGATGTCTTCTGAGTTTCTTTGACAGCTAGTTCTTCAGATACCACACTCTTTCATTTTGCTTTGGCAGCAGCTTCTGCTTCGGCATTAGGTCTTTGTGTTTGTGAGGCAAAGAGGCGTCCGCTTCTGGTGAAGCCTCCGCCTCCCCCAACATTATCAATTTGTGGAGAAGAGGTTGAAGAATCCAAAGTGATTTTCTCCCCGTTACAGTAGAGATCGGAGCCATAATGCCAAGGTATGGCATTACTGCTTTCATAGGGAACCGGTCCAGGCACCGTGATAGTAACTGGACTGACTGCTGCAGAGGAGGGAACTGTAATGGTGTGCGGATCGTAGTAAATTGTAACTGGTGATCTGGCAGGAGGTGCCACTGCTTGTTGCTGAAAGTTGTTATTTGGAGGAACATTTGATGGGTCATAGTAGATGGTGATTGCTGAGACATCTTCATTAATTTCTGTTGGCGTTGTAGAAGATTCTGCTGATAAAAAGGATGCTGATGTTGTAGAAGAAATGGTTGTTGACATTTGATTTGTTGAAGTGATGGATGGAGCCATTGCTGATGATATTGACGAATCGGTAGGAATGATTGTTGCTGCTGTTGTAGAAGAATCAGGAATTGTTGTCAAAGGAATTGCTGGATTTGTAGGCGCCGTTGTTGAGATCTGAAGGATACCATCCTTGATAAGACCATCTATGCCGCTTCTCAAATTATCACACCCGTTGACTGCAATGTTGCAATACCCGCAACCGAGCTCACACTCGGGGAACACCTGGCACTCTAGAAGCTGAGCTTTAATTTCGACCAGAGGTGTTCGAATTTGTGCAACACTGGTGATCAAAGTAGATGGTTTGTCTTCCTCAATGGCATTAATCCTCGGCCCACCATGATTAGGCATAGGATTTCTGTTGACATTCGGAGGAGGTGCAAAGTTGAGGGCTTTAGAGTCCACCAGATCTTGAACTTTCATTTGCAGGGCCCTGCACTTTTCAGTATCGTGGCCTGGTGCATTGGAATGGAAAGCACACCTGGAGTTGACATCATAATTCTTCGGGAGATTGGAGGGATCTGGAGGTGCCAATGTCCTTAACTCAACCAAATTAAGCTTCAGGAGTTGTGGCAATAAGGCAGCATAAGGCATAGGGATAGGGTCGATCACCCTGTTTGCCTGTGATGGTCTTTGTTGAAAGGGTCGTTGTTGTTGATTGCTGTTATTGTTGTTGTAGGTTCTCTGTGGCGGATACTGAACTTGTTGCTGATAATGTGGTTGTTGTGGTTGTTGATATGCTGATTGCTGAGGAATCGGAGCTGGAATAGTGACAGCTGCTACTGATCTGTGGACATACTGAGGTCTGCCCCTGTTGGTATGAATGGCATTTGTCTCACCGGCTCTTTGAGGTCCCACAAAAGGCTTCCTGGGATTACTGGACGAACTTACACCATTATCAGAAATTTTGCCCATTTTTAGCAGACTTTCAATTCTTTCACCGGCTATAACCACGTCTGCGAAGCTGGTAGAAGAAAAGGCAGCCAATCTATCAATGTATGTTCCTTGCAAAGTATTCATGAACATGTCAGCCATTTCTCTTTCCGACATGGGTGGTTGGACAGCAGCAGCAAGCTATCTCCACCTCTGGGCATATTCCCTGAAGCTTTCTCTGGAGGATTGAGACATTCCCATTAGGAGGGTCCTGTTAGGAGCCATGTCCAGATTGTATTGGTACTGCCTGATGAAGGCTTCAGCTAAGTCCTTCCAGCATCTGATGGTAGCCCTGGTCAAGTGTGAATACCATTCTCTTGAAGCCCCAGTCAAACTGTCTTCAAAATAGAACATCCACAGCTTTTCATCCATGGTATATGCTTTAAGTCTCCCCAAAAAGGACTGCAGGTGAGTTCGTGGACAAGAGGTTCCATTGTATTTCTCAAAGCAAGGGGGTTTGAACTTGTGGGGAATTCTCACCCCATCCACTAACCCCATATCCATTACATCGAAGCCCAAGGAGTTTTGAGACTCCAGAGATCTCAACTTCTCAGCAATTTCATCAAACCTCCTATCATAGACTTCATCTCCAGCTCCCATGACAGTAGATTGCTCCTCTTGGGGGTCGTCTTGCAAGATCCTCCCCTAGTAGTATTTCCTTGCACATTAGCCGGGATGTTGACTTCCGGATCTAGATGAGGTCCAAATACAGGTTGATTAACATGAGGCTGACCCCTTTCATTATTACTTGTTCCCCCAGTTCCAGGATGAGGTTCCTCGGGAGTTTGTCTTTCTACCAATGCCCTTAACCTTTCCTGGCTCTGGGCCAAGCCAGTCATCACAGTCATGAATTGGGCCATTTGGTTTCTCATCTCCACTCTTTCATTAGCCATCTGTGTTCTGACCTCAGTCAGGTCTTGCTGTACTTGCTCCATTAGAATACCCGGAAGGTTGTTGCGAGTAGGATACCGGTGTGCATGGTTGACAGGGAACACTCTTCTGCGAGCAATATTTCCTGAACCACAACAGAGTTAAAAACAAACAAAATAATAACAAAACCTACAAAACAAAACAAAAGTTAGTATGCAATGCAATATGCTTATTTGTTTTCCAAGATATCCGGCTTGGTTCTTGGTTTTGACCTTTCCAGACCTCGAGGAAGATGCTTTGATGTTGTTGAGAAAAGAAAACCCAAATGGAAACAAACTAAAAATATATTACAAATGAAGAATAATACATAGTTTGTTTTACATCACATGCCCCTGAAGGGTCAAAATACAACTCAAAAGAAAAGTACATCGAATGAAAACAACAACAATCAAAAAGTCAGACATCTAGTCCAAACTCATCCTCCTTAACCTCCTTCAGAAGTGCCTCAGTCACTGGACCAGCTGGGTGCTCTGTAATAGTCCTGATGAGGAGGTTTCTGGTGGCAATGGCAGTGGTCAGCTTCTTATGCCTGTCCTGATCCTTTGATCTTTTCAAACCAGCCCTAAGCTTCAACTCTAAAATCTCCTTTTGGGCTGTCAGCAAAGCTTCCTGCTGTTTCTTTTCATTGGCCTCTAACTGTTCAATCCTGGCTTGAATTCTCTGATCTTCTTGTGTCCGGGCTTCAATGATCCTGACCCACCTAGCCTGACTTTCTTGTAGATAGAGTTCAGTCCTAGCCTTCTGAAGCTTGGCCTCTTTACATGAATTCTTCAATATTTGCTCCCCAGCTCTTGATTTCTTGATGTAGTCCTCTATTTTCTCAATCTTGGCCAGATGCTCCACCCTAAGCTTCTCCAACCTCTCAATGTCTAGACGACCATCACTCCTTTCCCAAAGAGTTTTCTTCAAAGCTTGAGACAGATTCTCATTCCTCTCCTTCAGTTTCTCAAATTCCTCCAGGCTGACAGTTGCTGTAGGCTGTACTGTAGAGGGTCCAGGTGTGTCCTCCAAGGTGAAGGGTATTCCAGTAATCTGAGCTCTAGCATGGGACCACTCATAGTACTGGGCTGAAGCAACATTATTACACCTCCCGAGAATAGCCATCCCCTTTGTCTGGATGTTGTCCCAAGCCCAGGATGCTTGTCTGACAACAGCTGAATTTGGCTTTACCTCACAATACAGGATCTCAGCTAAATCTTGTACCCTAGGAGGGTGGACCAAAGCATAGCCCAGTTGTCTCTTAAACAACAAAGGATTGTAGTTGATGCAACCCTTTACTCCTACCAGAGGTACATTTGGGTATTGCCCATAACTGGTGATGATGTCCTTGCCTTTGGTGCTCTGGGTGCACCATCTGATATCATCTGAAGTCAAAGCAATGAGCCTCTTGGCCCAATTCTTTTGTTGGTGAGGGTTCAGGAAGGCATCTGATTTAGGTAGGTGTTTGAGCAGCCAAGTGTGAAACAAAGGAGCACAACATCTCACCAACTTCCCTCTTTCTTTCTCATTCCTCTGATGAATGGAGTAGTAAAAATCTCCCAACAATGTGGGCACTGGGTTCCTCAAAAGGAGAATATGAATAGCATTCTTGCTGACAAATTTGGGCTCGTCTGCAAACAGTATAACCCCATATATGCTGAGGGCTAACAGTGCACAGACTGCCCTCCATTCTCCCAAAGAGGCCTTCGGGGTGGCCTGAGAAATCAAGAAATCCAAGTGCAAACCAGGGATCCCAGCCTTTGTTGTCATATTCTGCTCAATCAAAGTAGGCTCCAGGTACAGTGCCTTTGCTACTTCTCCATTGCTGGGAGAAGTCATCTCTGGGTTGAAAGGGACACCACCCCTGACAGGTACTCCAATCAATGATGAAAACTCCTCCAGCAGAGGTCCCAGCTGAAAGTTTTGGAATGTGAAGCATCTCAAAGGAGGGTCATAAAACTGTAGGCAGGTGTGGATCATACTCCTCTGAGAAGGGTTTAGGTCCATAACCATATCTAGGATGCCTCCATAATGCTCTCTGAATAAAGGGATATGGTCAGGGGTGATAAGTGACTGGACCTGCCTGATACCAGTCAACACAGGCTCAAAGAAATGGTATGATATATTGCTCTTCCTGGGTGTAGCCATGAATGCTGCTGAAGATGATGGAGATAGTTGCTGATGAAGATCAAGACTGATACTGGAGATGAGCCACTGATTGGCTGATGCTGGTGATGATGAAGATAGCTGAAGAAGATGCCTGATGAAGCAGAGGTCTATGTAGAAGAAGGGGTCAAAACCAAACCAGATATAAGGTGGATACCCTGAAAAACAAATAAACAAATGTTAAATGATGCAATGATGATGAGTATGCAAATGATATGCAAGGGTTTGTGATCAAGCTGGATCTGATTATCTGTCTTGATATGAAGTCCATGTATGTTCAAGAAGTCCGGATGGAGGTTCAGAAATCCAGTAACTAGGGTGGGGGACTCAAATAAAGAGTCACATATCCAAGGTTAAATCACAAGAACTGTCCAAAATGAGGTACTCTTAATCAAACAGGGTATGATGTGGCCAGTGGTACCTGCAAACCTGTAAACAGCCCAACCCCCTCACAGGTAGTGTTCTAAAACAAGGACCCTCAGACTTGGATCAGTTATGAGAAGTGTAAACACTTCTAACCCGGAGGTACAGTGTTTACAATAACCATAAAAAATCCTCCTCTAATTCACCTCAGTTTCTGAAGGTCATAGTAAAGGTCATCCAGACTTAGCAGGCTTCCCAGATAGCCCTAGCACTACAGGAAATCTGTAGCACAGAGTTCTCAAGAAGAAACCCATATCTGAACCGTGTTTCATATTCCCGCACCAGATCGAAATGGAATGGGAAAGAACATGAACCACTCTAGCCTAGGTGTCACTCAGGTCCCAGGTATAGGACCTTAAACTCTCAATGGAACCCCACCCACCAAGACAGAAGAACAGATCCAGCAATGATAATGACAGTATGAAATATGAAAAACTGTAAAGAAAGCAATAAATAAAGCTGTACATAAAGCAATAAATAAAGCAACTATATAAACACAATTAGCACATAGCACCCCAGTAAACACAAATCAAACAAGCGCTAGGAGGAACCCACAAAAAGAACCAAAAGCCCTGGTTACAGTATAAGGGTCCCCAGCAGAGTCGCCAAGCTGTCGCTCCCACCAAATGACACCTGGTCAGAAGGGGTACAGACGCGAACGATCGGCGAAAGGAGAGAGAACACACAAGGGTGAACTCAAGAGAAAAGAGTCGCCAGCTAGGCATTTTTATCCCGAAGGAAAGGTAATGCTGCATAGACCTAGAAAGATATGGATAAGACGGTTGCGAACCAGAGAAACTGAGAAAGGGGGTTGGTTACAACCTGGGAAGGTATTAGCACCCAGATTGTCCGTCGTACTCGATGGGATCCACGCTTGAAAGATTTGTGTTTTAAAGGGGTAGTGTCAGTGCAATCTGTGTATCAAAGCTGGAAAGAATGCAAGTGTCAGTGCAAAAGGAAATGTGAAGTGGATAAGAGAGGTGTCAGTGTAAGAACAAGAATGAAATGCTAAAGACTATGAGGCTTAAAGAATGATGCTAGAAGGAGGGGGAATATACAGAGACTTTTGTTCGATAACTGTTAAGTTATGCCTACGTATCCTCTCGTGCAATGAGGAAGTTAGAACACCGTAGTTCGACTCAAAGAGACTAAAAGATTTTGACTGATGAACTGCTTACTTGTCTATGCTCAAGTGTATAACCTGTCTGGCTCAGGTGCAAACTGTCTTGCATTAGACGGAAGAAGCGAGTTCTCGTTTATGAGTGAATGAGATGAGAAAAGAATCCTGGAGGAGACGATTATCGTTTGTTTTTGTGTTTTCAATCTTTTATTGCCTTTGAAAGTTTGTCATAAGTTAATGAGCTTAAGCCCTAACCAAGTGTTAGTAAACTCATCACATCCTCCCTCTGATTAGGGGTAATGAGAATACCTTAAGTATGAAGTAAGCACCTCACACTTAATCACCATGATGTAGGATTAAGATCATTAACCTATTTGTGGTTATTTAGATGTTTTTGTTGTTTTTGTTTAGTGTTAAGTAATGAGATTAAGCCATAATCAAGGATTTAATAGACTCATTACACCATCCTAATAGAAGGATAATAGATGAGAACATTTAAGCTGAGGAATGCTCCTCAACTTAATCCATGATTAGGGATTAACCTCATGACAAAACAAAGCCTTTATTAGATGGTTTTTAGTTAATGATGAGATGAAGAAATGGATTTTATGGTTTGTAAGACAACTTGAGGGGGACTTGTCCATTAACACTAGGGTTAGTCCTTCTTAACCAATTAAGGAAGAATTAGAAACCTAATGCAAGGCCCAAGTTATAAGCTTGATATCTTAGTGATTATTAGGTGAATTGATTAAAGGATTTAAACACATTAAGGGTTTAACACTTAGGATTAAAGTTATACACTCCATCCTAATAGAAGGATGCAGGCATAAGCTTAATCACAAAGCCTTAAAACCTTTAGGGTTTAGTCCTTGATTATGAGATGAGAGGAGAAGACTCAAAGAAGACACAAAGGTAAAATATAAATGGGGGACTAATCAAACCCTAATTATGATCATGCTTGGTTGTTCCTAGGGTTTATGAGGCTTGCAAGAAGATCTTCAGAGAAACCACCAGGAAAGAAGCAGATGAAAGGAGGAGGAAACAAAGAGAAGCAAAACAACTTGCTTCACTTAAGAAGACAAGTTGCTTGAAGAAAGAAAGTGGGGAGAGAACATGAATGAGCAAGCTCACTCAAATACAAAGATAAAATTCAGCAATGATGCATAAGAGAGATGAAGAGAGATTGTGAGAAGTGAAAGCAAATTCACTTCCCAAAACAACTTACCACCTGAAAAGTTAGCAAAAGGAATGAAATGCAATGCAAATGAGATGAAATGTCATGATGCAAACCAAAGTTAGAAGCATAAACATGATGTTAATGATGCTAAGAGATGATGCAAACACATGTCAAGAGTTGTGGATGATCCTACAAGGATGAGGATGCAAATGAAGCAAGCTTGAACCATAAAAGTTCAAGAAAGTTTATGAAATGCAATGAAGGTATGACATGTCAAATGGATGATGCAATGATCAAACATGATTCTAATATGTCCTAAGATGTATTATATGTCATGTTGATGCACAAAATGTCATGGCAAGCTCTTAAATACAAGCAAATGAAAGATGGATGCAAAGGAAGGCACAAATTAGGGTTTACATTCAACATGCAATGCAAAAATTCAAAACCAGAAGCAAATGACATGAAATAAATTGAAAATGGGATCAAAGGAACCCTAACCCAACACAAGTTCACTGCCCAAAGGAGGGGACCTAACTCTTAACCTAGTGCAAGTTATGAATTTCTCAAGTCAATTAGGGTTTCAAGGTTCCTCACAATGAAAAATGCTAAACAAATTGAAAATGAAATATGAATTCAAAACAATTTTATCCTATAAACTACATGCTATGAAGGATGCAATGCAAGAAGAATCATCATCAAACTCTCAATGGTTAGGCAGAATGGATTTTTCTAAGTTTGAACAAAAATATTGCCTTTAAAAGAATTTAATTCCCATGAAAATTGTCAAAATGCATCAAGAACCAAAAAGAAATTTGTTTTGGGGGTTTGATAATGTTTCTAAATGTTTTAAAATGCAATGTGAATTTTTTGTGATTTTTTAAATACCTAAATGCATTTTTAATTAATTAATTTTCATTAACTAATTAAAAATAAACATTTAAATGATTTAAAAATAATTTTTAATGCAAAAAATAAAAATAAAAATATTTTTGGGTTCTGAAAATTAATGAAATGTTTGACAAATATTTTCAGAATTTTTAAATATTTTTTACTATTTTAAATAATTCGTAGAAGTTAAATACAAAATAAATGAATTAAAAATGAAATTATAAGAAGTATGCAAGATCCATGGCTGAGATTCAAATGGTTTTGGAGGGAATTGACTGGCGCCAGATCCAATGGCTGTAATTCAAACTGACCAAATTAAATCTAAAACCCAATTAATTATGTTAATGACGTGGATTAGGGCTTAATGGGGTGATCTGAGCCACACAAACGCGCGGGAGTCAACACTGGTCAATAGAATCCATGGTTCACATTCAAACTGAACCCTAAACGCAATTAATACACTAATGACTTTCAGGTGGCCGGAAATGACTTCCGGTCATCTTCTCCGGCCACACCCCTCCCTGAAAATTGCTATCTTCTTCCCTAGGCTTCTAAAATCCAATCTTTCTGCCCAGAAATGATCCCCATACATCATACATCAAGAATCAACAAACAAACAACATTTAAAACACATCAAAAGTGAGAATCGAATCAAAATAGTTTTAGGTCAAAAAATTTCAGAACATGAATACATACTCATTTCTCAACCATTTTCAAAACAAAACACATCAACATGATCAGTGAAGCATAAAGAATCATTTAGTAACTTAAAAACAAGTTTCTGGAAAAATTGTTCTTGAGCTCACCTGAACTGGAGCTTTGATCTTTGGAAATTTCTGGCTGCTTCTTTGATCCAAAACGCCTCTAATGAACCTCCTGAGAAGCTTGCAATGCTTGTTTGGAATTTCTTATGGCTGGTTTAAGAGTTTGAAGAAGTTCTGTTCAAGGGGAGTGAAAAATCGTGTTTTTGTTTGGGAGGGTTTTAGGATCAAATGATGGTTGGGAAATGATCAGAGGATCATGGTGAGTGGTTCTATGAAATTTATTTTGAGGTTTGTGGCTTGTATGGAGTGATTCGAATGAAAATGCATAAGAGGTGAGTTTTGAGGATGCTGACTTGTGGGAGAGATTAGGCTGTGTTGTGTTATGTGTTGAGTTCCATTTTGTCCATGTATCAAGTTTGGATAGGTCAGAGAGTTGTTGCTGGCCTAGCTTGATTGGTATGGGCCATTTTGCATAAAGTCAACTTTTGTGTAAGAGGAGGTATGGGCTGGTTCAGTCATGGTACAAGGGCATGGCTTGGCTCAGCTTTGATAAAGGAGAACCATGGAAATAAATTTGAGGAAATGCAGCAAGTGGATTAGGGTTTATGTGTGGTTTTGCAATTTTGTGATCTTTTGGCCCTTTTGAAGTTCCTTGATGCACAAGTCATGAAATTTGGAGATTCTTTGGTGCATTCTAATTTTTAGGTCATGGTTCATGTTTGTGTAATGCATAGAAGTCCATTGGAAGTCACATTTTGCCTTGGCATGAGGTTTTGCAACTTTGCCTCTTTGGTGTAAAACATGAAATTATGTGATTTTTGCCAACTTTGACAAGCCATAACTTTTGGTCCAAAATGAATTAGAATGAGTTCTTGTACTTTTTGAAAATGGGAGGATCCATTATACAACTTTCATGACCAAAGTTTTCCCATTTGAAGCATTTTTGAATCAAAAAGAGAAGGTTGAAGAACTTTCCCAAAATGGCAAGTTTTCATTACAAGTCACTTTCCCAAAAAGGCAACTTTGCAAATGGCTTGAAATTCTTCAATTTTGTGAACTTCTAACATCTTCTATGATCAAATAAAGATCATACACATTCAAAATGATGGAGAATGCCCTTTGATTGGGTCATTGGGGGCCTCAGATGCCCTGATTTTGCACTGACTTGCTCAAGAAGTCATCCTTTGATCAGATGCCTTCCCCATTGAATTTCTTCATGAAAATTGAAATGCATGATCATTATAACATATAGAGACCAATAGAAACAAGAATGACCAAAAAATTTGGAGTTATGGCCTTTGAAACAAAAACCCTAATTTCAGGTCATTTGTGTAGTTAAGCCTGGCTCTGCTTCCATGCCTTTCTCAGTTCTTGTGATTCTTTGACTTCCTTGACTTTGTGAGGATATAATATGATGCTTGAACATACATGGACCCCTTTGAAGTGATTGATGACCTTTGGAGTGGCTCAAATGGCTCAGGGATGGCTCAGATCACAAACCCTAGATGCAGATGACTTAGAAACAATGCAGTGAAGCAAAAGTGCAATATGAGATGCTATGATTGAACTTATGCATATGAAAAGATCACAAGCCATGGTGAAATGGGTGAGGGAAAATTTGGGGTGTTTACACTTATGATGCATGATGATGCTATGATGTTATGCTCAATCACAAACATGTGGCACACACAAACAAGTCACACAATAGCCCTAGGTTTGAAGGCTTGCATGAGGTTTAAAGGTAAGTACCCTCCCCTGAAGTTTAGTTGGTTCATCCTGTCCTACAAAAGTAACCAGGTTCTAAGGGATCTCAATATCATTGATCCTTCACAAGGGTGGTTGTTCAGTAGGCAACTTACTTGCCAACCAAAACCCTCCAAGTTTAGGATCTCAATAAGCGTAGTATCGAGTATCAACCAACTTTAGACTTCTCTAAAGCCGGATATCTCACTACTTTCTAAAGGCCAAGATGGGATAACTAGGGTTCTAAAAGTTAGTTAGTGTATTGACAACATATGGCAGCCCCATATTATCCTCAACTTGCTTAAGGAACATAAGCACCAACCAAGAAGTCACACTAACTATGGCCACCAGATCAACCATATCGGTATACGCCGTACAATTTCCTTGGTCTATTGCCATTTACCTAAGGTACACTAGATCCGGGTTAGGATCTTTCACACATAAGAGCCCAAAAGATAAGTATAAAGCAAACAGGGCAAACAAATTTAAAGTGATCTAATTCCTAAGGGTACCCCTCTTTTATTAAATCCCCAGCAGAGTCGCCAGTTCTGTAACACGGTGGGAGAACTGACTTTAGTTAAATGTTGCGGATAGCAAGAGTCGCCACCGACTTTTATTTTATCCAAAAGGAAAGGGCATAAAAGAACAGCAAAGACCTTAAAAGATTTTGGGTTCGGGGGGTAGGTTATACAAAGGGAAGGTGTTAGCACCCTTTATATACATGGTTATGCATGGGCTCTTAGTTACTTAGCTCACTTTAAATTGTTTTGAGAAAGATGTAGTGTGTGATTAAAAATTTTCTAAGTACTTTATAATGATCTTCGTATGGATGTATATAAAGACTTTGTTTTGAAAATTTGTTTGAAATGTGAAGTGTAAAATGTATTTTGAAAAGGTGAGCAAGTACTTAAGAGGAACCTACCCTATATTAACTCTTTATTGTTCTTATATGTTCTTTCAATGGTAAGACTATCCCTACTATTAAGGAATAGGTAGTCATTACCTTGGATGTGATAAGGGACATGTATAGGGACATCTGAATTTAGGCAACTGCAAGGTGTCTTTAGCAATACGTAGGGACTTATCATCTTTTATTCGAAGGGACACAATCATTTATCGTAGGCAACCTCGAAGGAACTTGATCTTATAAACTGAAGGGACTTGATGATATTTTATGAAGGGACTTTGCTTAAGACACCTTACTTGACCTTAAAAATAGGCAACATGAGAGGTAACCTTAGAAAGTGTAGGATGGCGATCAAAGATCGACTTACGTGTGTGAGTGTTTATTTTCAAGTAATTATCTTACGTGTGTGAAAATTTGTTTGAAATGTGAAGTGTAAAATGTATTTTGAAAAGGTGAGCAAGTACTTAAGAGGAACCTACCCTATATTAACTCTTTATTGTTCTTATATGTTCTTTCAATGGTAAGACTATCCCTACTATTAAGGAATAGGTAGTCATTACCTTGGATGTGATAAGGGACATGTATAGGGACATCTGAATTTAGGCAACTGCAAGGTGTCTTTAGCAATACGTAGGGACTTATCATCTTTTATTCGAAGGGACACAATCATTTATCGTAGGCAACCTCGAAGGAACTTGATCTTATAAACTGAAGGGACTTGATGATATTTTATGAAGGGACTTTGCTTAAGACACCTTACTTGACCTTAAAAATAGGCAACATGAGAGGTAACCTTAGAAAGTGTAGGATGGCGATCAAAGATCGACTTACGTGTGTGAGTGTTTATTTTCAAGTAATTATCTTATTAAATTAGTTATTCTAAGTCAATTTTAATCGCAAACATGTTATGCACACCCTATAGTTACTAACCACACAGTTAATATATTCACAATAAAAATAAAGCAAAAATATAAACCTAAACTATTACAAAGCTTTGGGATAGTTACAATGTAATCGAGAAATATAAATAATAGAAAATAAATAAGCAATAATTTAAAAGGTTAGTAATAATGAAATAATAATAATAATAATAAAAGGGTTAGTAAAAATAAAAATTAAGAGAAAATATTATTTTTAAGTTGAATAAACAATTTAGAAAAATTTTAGAAGAAAATTATAACAATTATAATAATAATAAACAAGTACTAATTATTTACATAAAAAGATGATTAAATATTTAATTATAGTTTATAACAAAATTAATTTAAATATTAAAGTTAATAAAAATTAGGGTTAATAACAAAATTAGGGTTAGAAAAAATTAGGGTTTATATTTTATTTAAGAAAAATTAGGGTTTTAATTATTAATTTACAAAAATCAATTTATTTATAAGATATGTACAACAATAATAATATAAATATACATGATGAAATAAAATATAAATAATTTGATTTTTTTTAGGAAAAATAAATTGTGAAATAAAAAGAATAAATTTGTTATAAAAATAATATGAACATTTTATTTTTAAGAATTTATTATTTAAGAAATTCATTAAATTAAATAAATATAAAATAAACAAAATAATGAAAAAATAAACATACCTGGGGTTGGGATTCGAACCCAGGCCCTAGGCTTCAATCTTTGAGTCCCTCAACCACAACCACCAGGCCAGGCGCATCCTTGTGTCATGATACAGGTAGTATTCCTTTTATTAAAACCCTGTAAAAATTAAATAAAATGCAGCAAAACAAAATGGCCTATGGGGGATTCGAACCCAGGACCATTAACATTACACACACGCACACCAACCAACTGAGCCAACGCTGTTTTTGTGAAATATTATACAAACAATTCATAATAAATAAACCCAAATTTCAAGTCAGATTTTTCGCGCCAAGCTTCGTCTTCTTCATTTGAATTACATGCGAAATTTCATGTAATATTTCCTGCGAAATTTCCTGCGGGCAACATTAACCAGAAAACCCTAGGTTTTTGAAACATCATTCAAACTGTAAGAATACCAAAAATTCATAGCCCAGATTAGTTACCCAATGCTCCTACATCATAGCCATGTTCTTATAATTCATTTATATGTCCTAAATCCTAAGATCCCAAATTCGAGCTTCAAACCCTAGTAATGGCATCTCATTGATTCTGCAACAAAAATTCAATTCAAGTATACAAAAACATTCCAGAGACATCAATAAACAAGAATCAATGCACAAAAATCATTTAAATTGTTTGAATCAATGAAATCGAAAAATTCAAAAACTCAAGAACATGATGATTCGGTTTCAATGAATTATGAGGTTTTGAATGATGGTAATGATTGTGATAGCTTCAGTGATGTTCCAGGAACCTATTACAACCTTTAAAATGTCTTGATATAGCCTCTATTTCACAATCTGAATGTGACTTTTTCAACAATTTTTGAGAGTTTGGATGAGGTGTTCTTGGCTGCAAATTTCGTCCCTTTGTGTTTGTATGAGTTGTACATATATAGTAGAACATAATTAGGTCAAAAAATCAGACCATCCTTTGGATTTTTGGATCAATTGAGATTGAAAAAGATATGCTTACAAATATTGAAAAATCTTGATATATCCTTACTATTTTTGGTTGATCTGATTTTGTATAATCTCAATCACTTCTAAATGACCTTCATGACTTTCTAGAACAAAAATCTTATCAAATATTGCAACTTTTATATTTTATTTTGATTTAAAATGATTTTTAATGTATAAAATCATAATAAATAAAATAAAATTAATAAAAATTTAAATAAATGATTTTTAATTCGTTCATGATGTCATGGAAGTGTTTGGGTCATAAAAATGCAAGCCCATTTGGAGAAATTTGGTTCTAAAGTCTCATTTGCTTCATAAACCTCTCAAACATTTCCCAAATTTGCAAAGGCATAAATCCCTCAATTTTAAGGCTATGAAGGTGTTCTTGGACATTTTAGAAAGCTTAGAGAGTCCTCTAACCAACCTCTTTGGTCTCATGTCCATATATTTTACCATTCTCAAGTTATGCTCTTTGGAAGTTGTTGACTTTTTGTTGACTTTTAAAATGACCTATAATGTCTTAGCTCATACCTTCCAAATGAAGCATTTTTGGGCTTGGCTTGTGAGACACAAAGTTGTAGAGAATTCAATTTCCTTCAAAATGAGCTTTGGATGGAAAAATTTTGATGAAGCAAGCGAAAGTTATGGCTGGTCAAAGTTCAGTTGACTTTTCCTTTGAAAACCCTAATTTAGAAACTCCTGATTCTTGATGATCTGAAATCTCCTTGATGAATCATAATCAACCCTTGATCAAATGATGAATTTTAATTCATATACTTGATGTTGGAAAACAATCATGAAGTTTGACTTTGGTTTGACCACAGTTGACCTCAGTTTGACTTTTTAACCACTTTGACTGATTTTAACCTATCTGATCATCTGGCTGAGCAAACCTTTTGGGAAAGTCTTGAAACTTGACATAGGGATTCTTAAAGACATATAGGATTCTATGAAGCTCACTTGAAGCCTTGGAAGTCCATTTAGCCTGATGAAATCCAAAACCCTAGTTTAGGATGCATTGCTTAGGAGGATGCATTGTCAGAGGGAATTGTCAAACTTTCTGACTAATTGTGAACCTTGTGAACTTTGTGAACCTCTTGAGATAACTTGTGAATCTTGTGAACCTTTTGAACCTCTTGGGATACCTTAGTACACAATGTCTTGTCTTGGTGAGGGCAAATTTTGGGGTGCAACACTATTACACTTGAGGTTAATGCAGAGGTTTGAGTTCCCAACGTTATGAGTGTCATGTTATCAAAGTTCATCGAGTATCAATGTCATATGCTTCAAGGTTTCTCGAGAGCATTAAGTGATCATGTTTTCATTATAGATTTACTGGAGACTATCCATAATCTAGGGTTTTGTGGACCATCAACATCTTAATTTACTTTCTTTGTCAATGATCACCCAACATGAGTGATTCGAGAGTTCTTATTAGGGTTGAGTTATTGCATATTCATCAACTGAGGTTCACTAGAGTAAGGTTCCCATGTCAGAGCTATCTTGGTCATTACATACTTCCATATTTCTAAACTTATCATTATCAAAGGATTCATTGTGATTAAGGTGCTTTATATGTTGCTTGCGAGTCGATTTGGACTCATTCTATGGAGGTATTCATTCGAGCATGACATTTCCAAATAGTTCAAGGATATATTGTTCAAGGCATGATTATTCAAGTCATCAAGCATTATTCAAGGCGTGAGTTCAATGTCAAATGCAAGATTCACTTTGGCAGAAGGATATGTTTAATAATTCATTAAAACAAATTCATGACCTCTTTGTGATAAAACTTCTCGTCCATAACCTTGATTTTAAGTCCAATTAACCATTCTTTTTTATCAAATTAACTTGTTAGACTACTTGAACTCAAGTCCATTTTTATCTCTTCCACATTTAATTCATGTTAACTTCCAGGCTATATATCCATTCCATAAGCCATTTTCCTCATACCAATTTAACTTACTTTATTGTGATTAATTGTTTTAAGTCCAAGCCATCTTCATTCCCTTACAAAGCCCATTTCATATCAATTGAATTAATACAAAAAAATATAGAATAAAGAAAACCAATAAAGAAGGTACAAGTTACATAAAACCACCAAAGGAAGTCAGGTTGGTACATAGGGATTCACAAAAACCACCACACTAGAACTAAACATGAAGAGATATTAGGGGACTTTTTAGAAAAAGATATACAACAATTAATATATATATATATATAATCACATGGGAGAATAAAAAAAGGAGAACTCAGAAAGAAAACTGAGAAGAAAAACACAATAGGAAATTAGTTGAGAAAAACGGTTACAGTCCTAACAAGCTAACAAGAAATCAGTTATAACAAACTGATAAAGCAGTTGAAAAAATCAACTGAAGGAGATAACGGAAAGGGGAAAAACTTAGAAAGAAAAAACTCATCACTAATCACTCTGCAACTTCTTCATCGGTAATCAATTCCAATTCGTCACTCTCACCAATCTTCATCTTCACTTTCTTCTGAACTCTCAAATTCATCTTCACCAAATATCTCTAAACCTTCAAACATCAATCTTCAATCATCATCTTCGACTCAGAACTTCTCCAAACCGAATCTTCAATAATCATCACCGAGTCACAAAGTTGCACCATCACCTTCTTCATCATTTGGCAGAAGCTCACTCTTCTTGAATTCTTCAACACTTCGCCATCACTTTCATTACTCTCTAATTATCTTCAATCAACAAACCGCATCAACAATTCCATCACCATCATCAATTATAACAAACCTGCAAGAACATAATAACTTAGAACCAACTCAGATGTGCGCACCAGAAAGAGTAGAAGAAGAGGATCGAATCACACAACAATGCAAGAGTTCATAGATTTACAAACTCACCATATCAAAAACAATTCAGAACAACGAACATATTCTTGTCAATCTCTCGATTTTAACCTGCATCATCAATAATCAATGACCTTCAACCATAACAACCATAACAGAAAATCAGAGATCCAATTACAAACTCTCAGCATCTTCGTCCTCCATCAACAAAATGTTGCAAAGCACACACAACCGAGAACCTCCCTCTCTCACTCTCTCTCTCTATCTCTCTCTCTCTCTCTCTCTCTCTCTCTCTCTCTCTTAATATTCATCAATCTTCACATACCATATCAAGCTTCTGCATCAATCTTCAGCATCATCGTCTTCAACATCCTCATCAATCATCATCAAAGCTTCCGTGAATTGATTTTGTAAATCTGCAAAATCAATGTGAACAACTTCAAGAACTCACACAACAATAATCTGTAATTCACATTAACACAACAAGAAGTCAGCAAGTACTCCACAATGATTCAATCACACGCAAGAAACCAAAAGAAGAAGGATATCCCGTCGAACAAGAAATGAGGGAAAGTCAATCGAGACGCTAATCGAAAAACGGAGTAGAAGAAGACGCATAATAGGACTTTATTGCACGAATCATATCGGGACGATCTGAAGTCTTCATCATTGCAGATGTCGTTTTGTTGATCGATTTGAGGTGGAAGAATTGCTGATGGCGGACGCCATGGCTACATAACGATGGCGAGGTTTAGTTGTCTTCGACGGTGGAACTTCTTTGGGAAAAGGAGATAACGGTGATTTTGTGAGGGAGATCAGAGAAGAGGTCAGAGTGTGTAAGACAAAAGCATGTCGGAGAAGAAAGAGACGATGGAGGAGGTGATGTTTCTTTTTTGGCGGCGGCGAACTAAGGTGAGGAGAGATAGAAGAGGCAAAGACTGAGGTTCCTTACATTCCATATTTTATTGTACTTAGGGTTTCTCATGGCTTCATGGATCGGGCCTTGTTATTCAGAATCCATGGAATACTTATTCACACCTCTCTATGTTGCTAATACACCACCGCTGCGACTTATCATGAGTTTTGGGCCTTGGGCCGGTTTTGTTGCTATTTGTAACATAATATTTCCTAATGGCACCCCCTCACGAACTCAGCATAAAGGACTGGAGGCCATTATTTTGTTATTTGTACCATCCTGTTACTGAAACACCCCCTGGTTCTTTTATTTTTTTCTTAATTTGTTAATTAATAATCTTGTGAGAAAATATGGATTAATTTTCTTGTTAATTAATTTTTGTGGATTAATGTCTTAATCCATTTCTCATTAAATTTTTTTAATTAGAACTTTTGTCATAATTTTAATTATGGGTGAGTACTAATTTTGATGTAAGTGTTCATGAGCCTTTTTATCGATATTGGATCGATTTCAATCATGGTGGAGCTTCATAAAGATATTATGGATGATAAGAATTTATTTTTCTTATGGAGAATTACAAGACCTTGCATGAAGTTTTTGGGTTTCTTTTATATGAGGAATCATCACTTCGATCAAGTAAGTAATCTCGATTTTAACACTTTAACGCAACATTCTAGTAGTATGCAACTTAGGATCATATAACTTAAGGTGCATATTGAGCCTTCCCACCTGAGGCACTGGATTTATTTATGATTTATGATGTTATGTGTCGATATCGGAGCTTAGGGATTAGGTTACGGATTATAGAATTCGGTTCCTTTCACTTTCCCTTAAATCACCGTTTTTTGCCTGTTTCGTTGCAATTATTAAAAACAGTTTAGGGTGTGATACAATTCTGGAAAACTTCATGAGTGATCCTCATCCTCTTAATTAATTTTTTATAATTTGTTTTTCCAGGTTTGGTTGGGTTTAGTAATTAATTTGGATTTTTCATTCTAAGCTGTCCCAAAATGAATGATTTTGACATAAGGAACCCAAAACCATTTTTTCCAATAGGTTTGAGACATATTTTTTGTGTGTGATTAACCACTGGAATTTGTGACATTATGATGCTACTTAGGCCTTTTTTCATAATTTTTGGTTCCATTTTTTATCCACTTTGTGGAGTTGTTTTTCGGCGATCATGCTTTGTTATCTTAATCGTTAAGTAATTGTTTTGGCACTTTGGTGCATAATTTTGTGAAATTCTTTTAGCCAATACAATCTACTGACTTTATCATTCCAGGGATTTAATTTCATAATTTTTTAAGTCTTTTTTTCTATTTATCATGTCACCTAGATTATAGGTTTGATTATGTGCTTATTTGCATCATACCCTAGATGTTAGGAAGGCATTCATGCCATTTTCTTGAGACACTTTTTGGTAACTTTTAGGAGTTAATTATAGGTCACTTTTAGGTACTTAATTCCAGTTAGAGGTCACTTTTTGAACCATATTCATTTGGTTTGTTTTGGTGTTTCAAAGTGCATACTTATGTGAACTAGTTTAACTTAAACTTGTTTCTCTTCTCCTCTAAATGTTAACATGAATTATCTGGGAATCATAAATGTCAATTCATGTATTCTAATTGCATCTCATATCTTGTATGCTACTGACCTATAATCATCTCATGTATATTCATATGTCATTCATCCTTAACTTGCATCTGTTGCGACCTTATGCGATGTTTGCTCCATTTCTTCTCACATCTTCTTCTCCTTACTCCATAGGACTAAACCATTGCATCCATGATGGTATGTTTATTCATATACATTCATAAGCATTCACTACTGACTTTGGTTCTCATTTCATGTATTAATTTATGTTTGTATGCCATATGCACTCATACTTCATCCTTGAACCCTAACTTGCATTTAGGTGAACTTACGTGAATTTGTTTAACATAGTTTGACATAGTTTGGTCTTAAGAGGTATCTTAGCATACTTAGGGACCCATAGCATGTAGCTACTAACTTTAGAAGTCATATAATCTTTAGGTACCTTCACCTTTAGACTTAGGTCTTATTTTGAATCCTAGTTCCATCCTAGGATGTGTGTAGTACTTAATTGCTTTTATACTTTGTTTTTGCTTTAAAAATACATTTTAAGCTAACATTTGTTTTGTAGGGGGTTGTGTCGCTCCCTTGAAAAGACACCAAGGTCCCACGGTGCAGACGCGAATGGTCGGCAAAAAGAGAAATGAGGTTGAATGAACTGAATAGAGTCGCCAGCTAGGCATTTTTATCCCGAAGGAAAGATAATGTTGCATAAACCTAGAAAAAAGATGGATAAGACTGTTGCGAACCAAAGAAACTGAAAAAGGGGGTTGGTTACAACCTGGGAAGGTATTAGCACCCAGATTGTTCGTCGTACTCGACGGGATCCACGCTTACAAGATTGTGTTTAAAAGGGGTAAGTGTATGTGCTATCTGTGTGTAAAAGCTAAGAATAAATGTACAGGTGTCAATGCAAAAGGGTGAATGCTCAGGACTGAGGCTTAGAAAAAAATGCTGAAAGAGGGGGAAGACATAGAGACTTTTGTTCGATAATCGTTAAGTGTTGCCTATGTATCCTCTCGTGCAATGAGGAAGTCAGAACACCGTAGTTCGACTCAAAGGGACTGAAAATGAATTTGACTGTGAACTGCTTACTTGTCTATGCTCAAGTGTATGACTCATCAGGCTCGAGTGCTAACTGTCTTGCATTAGACGGAAGAAGCAAGTTCTCGTTTGTGAATGAGTGTGATGAGAAAAGAATCCCGAAGGAGACGATTATTATTTGTTTTTGATGTTTTCAGTTTTGTTATTGTTTTTGGTGTTTTGCATAAGTTAATGATCTTAAGCCTAAATCAAAGGCTTGCAAACTAATTATATCCTCCCTGATTAGGGATAATGAGCCTACTTAAGTATGAGATAAGCATCTCAACTTAATTGCCATGATGATGTAGGATTAAGATCATTAACCTACTTGTGATTAATTAGATGTTTTTGTTTTCTTGTTTATTGTTAAGTAATGAGTTTAATCTCTAATCATAGATTAATGAACTCATTACACCATCCTAATAGAAGGATAATAGATGAGAACATTTAAGCTGAGGAAGGTACCTCAACTTAATCCATGGTTAGGGATTAAATTCATTATATAACAAACCTTTATTAAGTAGATTTTAATTAAGGGATGAGATTAAGAAGTGAATTTTATGTTTGTAAGACAACTTGAAGGGGACTTGTCCATTAAACACTAGGGTTAGTCCCTCTTAACCATAAGGAAGAGATAGAACCCTAATGTAAGGCCCAAGTTACAAGATAAAGTCTTAGTGATTATTAGTGTGATTTGATTAATAGGTTTAAACAAATTAAAGGTTTAACACTTAGTATTAAAGTTATACACTCCATCCTAAGAGAAGGATGCAGGCATAACCCTAATTCGAAAGTCCTAAAACTTTAAGAGTTTAGTCTCTGATTATTGAGATGAGAAGAGAGACTCAAGGAGACTCAAAGGTAAAAAGCTAACGGGGACTAAACACAACCCTACATATTATCATGCTTGGATATCCTATGGTTTGTTAGGCTTAGGAGAAAAGAATCTTCAAAGAAACCACCAATGGAAGAAGCCGATGAAAAGAGGAGAAGGCAGAAGAATAAGTTACTTACTTCCTAAGAAGATAAGTAACTTAAAGGAAGAAAGTGAGAGATATGGAACATAAGTGAATTAGATTCACTTCAAAGATATGTAAAATGCATATGAATGAGATAAGAAGAAGTGAGAGGTGAAGGCAAATCCACCTCCCAAAATTACTTACGAAAAGCTCCTGAAAAGTTAGTATGAATGCATAAGACATAAAGCATGAAGAAATGAGTTGAAATGAGATGAAAAGACCAAAGTCAGAAGTGTTTATATAATTCAAATGGCATATGAGATGATGAAATGTCATACAATATGCATATGAATGATCATACAAAGATGAGATGTCATGAAAGCATACTTAGAAGTTTGAAAACACATGGATGTTTATGAAATGAAATGAAAGCAACATATGGAAAATGAATGAAGAAATGATCAGGCAAGGTTCTAACATGTCCTAAGATGTCTAAGATGACATGTGAATGCTTGAAATGTCATGGCAAGTTCATGTGATGATTCTATGCAAAGGAGAATGCAAATGAACATGAGAAATTAGGGTTTTATGAACACATGAGATGCAAATGGACAATACAGAAGCATACAACATGATAAAAAATTGAAACCAAGCTCAATCCAACCCTAAACCCACACAAAGTCACACCCCAAAGGAGAAGGTCAGAAGCCTAACCTATTGAAAGTTATGAGTTTTCTAAGTTTGCTAGGGTTTTTGGGTGATTCAAAAGGAAAAATTCAAATCAATTTGAAAATGCAAGATAAATTCATGAGTAAAATATCCTAGAAACTACATGCAATATGTGAAACAATGCAAAAATAATCAAGTTCAACTCTTCTTGGTTAGGCAGAAATGATTTTTCAAAGTTAGGGTTAAAAAATATGATTTTTAAGAACCCTAATTCAAAGAAAATTGTGGAATTATGATCAAACCTAAAAAGAAATTTGTATGAAGAGTTTGAAAATGTTTCTAAATGTATTGGAATAATTCATGATTTTTTTGGTGATTTTTAGAAACCTAAATGTATTTTAATTAATTAAAATACTTTAATTAATTAAAAATAACACTTAAATATTTTAAAAATACTTTTTATATGCAAAAAATAAAATAAAAATCATTTTCAGGTTGGGAAAAATTTTTAAAACTGAAATGCAAAGTTTCATATTTTTGTGATGAGTTTTGGTATTTTAAAATAAATATGCAAAAGAAATGAAAATAAAATAAAATAAAATGAAATAAAGGAAGAGTATGCGCATCCAAAGGCCCAGATTCAAACAAAATTGGAGGGAGTTGATTGGCGCGTGTTTGGGGGGTCAGGATTCAATCTGGCATTTTTAAAATTAATCCTAATTAATTAAATTAATTAATCTGATTAGGGTTTTAATGAACTCATCTTGGCCCTTCATTCACGCGTTAATCCTAATCCTACGACCCACATTCAAACTGGCCCTTAAACCCTAATTAAGAACCCTAACCACTTTCAGGTGACCGGAGCTAGCTCCGGTCATCTTCTCCGACAGGCCACTCACCCTAACTTCTTCCCTTGGTCAAATTAAACCCTCTAACTCTCCAGAAATGATCCTCTAACAACCCTAAGAAAGAATCCAGCATCAAACAACATTTATCACTCACGAAAATCATGATTCGAAGCAAAAGGGAAAAACATTCAAAAGTTTCAAAAGTTCAATACATGCTTGATTCTCAACCATTTTCAAAAATAAACATATCAGGATGATCAGCTAAACATGTAGAAGCATTTAAGAACTTAAAATAAGAGTTCTGGAAAAAATGTTCTTCATGGTTACTTGAGATGAAGCTTTCGATTCCTGAGCTTTCTGGCCTCTTTCTTGGTTCAAAACATCTCCACTGAACCTCCTGATGATGTTGCAATGCTTAGAACAAGTTTGTATGTCTTGGTTTGTGAGTTTTAGTTCCTCTGCACCATGAATCGTGTTTTGGTTTGGCTATGTTTTAGGTCTTTTCAGTGGGTGGTTTATTTTCTATGAGTGATTTGAAGATGATTGGTGAAGTTTGTTTTGAAGTTTGATGGTTGGTTTTTGAGATTTGAAGAGAGGAAGGTTTTGATGGATTTTTTGAATTCTGAGTTGTTGGATGATTTAGGCTCCAAGATGTTATGAAATGGGGTCTATGAGGCATGTATGTGAAGTCTTGATTGGTCAGAAGAGTGGTTGTGGCTCAGCTTGATTGGTATGGGAGGTTTTGCCAAAAAGTCAAATTTGTGTACTTGGAGGTATGGGCCATGGCAGGAGCTGTTCAATGGGGTGTCTGGCCTCAGCAAGATTCATGGAGAGCCATAGAATCAAAGTTATGCAGCTGGCACAAGTGGATGAAGCCTTTCCAAGCATTTTGCAACTTTTCCCTCTTTGAACTTTCTTGAGATGCAAGGCATGAAAACTATGAATTCTTGGTGAAATTATGATTTAGTAAAGGTGTACATACATATTATGTCACATTTGGGCACATTAGAAGTCATTAGAATGTTTGGAAACCAAAAATGCACATTTGCCTCTTTGACATGAAACTTGAAATTATGTGATTTTTTCCAACTTTGAAAGGTCATATCTTGAGTTCTAGGATGAATCAAGACATGTTATTGTACTTTTTGAAAAGGGAAAGACCTAATCTACAACTTTCATGCCCAATAATTTTTCATTTGAAGCATTTTTGGTCATGAAAGAGGAGGTTGGAAACCTTTCCCAAAATGGAAAGTTTGCATTTCAAGTCATTTCCAAAAATGGCAAGTTTGTAATTGGCTCAAAATTCTTCAATCTTTTGAACTTCTAACCACTTCTAAGATCAAATAAAGTTCATATAACTTCAATTTGATGAAACTTATCCTTTGGTACCCTTGTTGGGGGCCTCAGATGCCCTGATTTTGACTTAACTTGCTCAAGAAGTTATCCAATGATCAGATGACTTCCATAATGAGTTTCTTCATAAAACTTGGTACACATGATCCTTATAACATATTAAGAACATTATAAACAAGAATGACCAAAAAAAATGGAGTTAAGGCCTCTGAAACCAAAACCCTAATTTTGGTCATCTGTGTAGTGAAAACCCTAACTCTGCTTCCATGCCTTTGCCAATCTTTGTGATCCCTTGACTTTCATGAACTTTGGGGAGAATAATATGATCATAGAATACATATGGACCCTCTTGGAAAGCTTCAATACCATTGGGATGGCTCAGATGGATTCTTGGATTGCTCAGATCACAAACCCTAGATGCAGATGAAATTGAACTATGCAGTGAAGCAAACATGCAATATGAGATGTAATGCTTATGTTAAAAAAAAATGAAAGATCACAAGCCATGATGTGATAAAAAGTGAGGGAACATTTGGGGTGTTTACAGCTTCCCCTATTCAAACATGAGTTAGCTGTGCAGGATGTAAGCGCCTGGCTTAGCAGACAGACAAGATAACTTGTGGTTGAATACCAAAGACAGTATGAAATTTTCACTTGCTGGATAGAAGATGAAAAGGGATATAAATTGTAAAAGGTAGCATAATAAGATTATCAAATGAAAGCGATGGAGGACGACCATTGAGCAGAGGACGACTGCTGGGGATAAAGTAGTAAGTAAATCAATGACGGGGGCAGCCGACAAGCTGGGAAAATAAAGAGATCATGGTGGGGACGGCCATCGGGTAAAGAAATAAGATTCTCTGGTGGTTAAAGTAACGAGAAAAACAATGATGAGGACGACCACCAGGCTTTGGAAAGTAAAGTAAGCAACGATGGGGACGACCATCGGTTTAAAGAATAAATGAAATAATGATGAGGGACGGCCATCAAAGGTGAAGGACGATCACTTAGCAGGGGACGGCTGCTCTTTATCACGACATATGACGAATGTCGGATAGAAAAGGTCAACGATGGGGACGGCCATCGGATAAATGATGAAGGACGATCATCAAGAGGTCAAGGACGATCACCTAGCAGGGTACGGCTGCTCTCGGGGATTATCACGACATAGGACGAATGTCGGATAACAAGATCAACGACGGGGACGACCATCGGATAAATGATGAGGGACGGTCATCAAAAGGTGAAGGACGATCACCTAGCAGGGGACGGCTGCTAAAAAAAATCATGACATAGGACGAATGTCGGATAAAAGGTTTCTACAATGGAGATTCCACTGGGGAAAAGGATGAGGGACGGTCCTCCAAAGGTGAAGGACGATCACCTGGCAGGGACGGCTGCCGAAAGTATCATGACATAGGACGAATGTCGGATAGAAGAAAGTTGTTTTATTGACGACTTACTGGGTAATGGTAAACATGGACGAGTGCTTACGCTTTCAAAAATAAAAGATATAAGTGTTTGACGATGTGTATAGATTAAAGATGTGGACGAGCATCCTTAGGACCATGATACGGACGGGTATCGATAGAAACAAACGCTGACACGTGTTTAAAGATTATGATACAGAAGAGTATCAATCGGTTAAGCAAGGAACACGGACGAGTGTTGAATCTGTTGAGGAGTGATATATACAAAATACGGACGAGTATCAAAAGACTTATGTATAGGTACAAGTTTTGATATGTTGGTGAAGTATGTGTAAGACACAGACGAGTGTCGGAAGATTGGGCAAGGGACACGGACGAGTGTTTGACTTGTTGGGGAAGTATGACACAGACGAGTGTCAAATATGTATAAATATAAACAGGCATCTGTGTTTTGAGAGTGCAAAGGGGATGCTTTGGCTTTTATCTGCAAGGGATATGAGTTTTTATATATTGTTGATGGAGTGATGCTGGTATTTGCAGGTGATTGGCTCGAACCTGGCTTATGATCATGCAGATGTTTGATTTTTGCCGTAATGCTCCATATTAGATGGAATGCTATGCTTATTTGGTGAATATGATGCGAATGCTATGATTATGCAAAAGAGAAACCGATCCGAAGTTCGGATCCTGTGGGGATAAAGATCTCTGGCTGATCTGTTTGGATGGATAACCTGGCTGGGGGAAGAGATCTGTCCGGGGGAAGAAATCTGCTTGGGGAAATAGACCATTGGTAGATCTATCTAGAGAGAGAATTCCTTAGTGAGGAAGTCCTAGAAACTTAGCTGGGGATGTGCTTCAGGTATTGCTCTTCCGGGGAGGCAACTCTCTGGGGAATCAATTCCACCAACTCTGCTGAGAGTGAGAGAAATCTGGCATCTCTGGTGGGGAATAGGAAGTTCTTGACCACCTTGTTGTGGAAGAGGCTGTTAGGTATTTCTCGGGAGACCCTGCTCGGGGAGGAGATAACTTCTGGGAAGTAGAATGTTGGGGATTCACTACTTGACATGCCCCATGTTGCGAAATATTGTTTGTCTTGAGTACCTGCAACTTGTTAAGACAAAGGAAAACGCACAAGTGTCCCGAGGTATCCTTAACCGGATTCCATCATAGGAGTTAGATTTACCTAAAAGAAATACATTTCCAGCAAGCATTTTATTAAAATGGCTCATATGTTTTATGCGAGTGTTGTATTATGAACATTTGGACATTTTGCAAACGACACAAAAATGTACAAAAACCAAAGTGTGACTGAAACTCTGATTTTATTAATTTTTGTGTGCCCTGAATTGGCAAGTACAGTCAAAGAAGCAAATCCCCTGGAAGGAGGAGATTGCTGTAAAATTGAGAAAATAAAAGTGTTGGCAATGTTGACGACGACGCTTCAGTGAGCTTCCTTTGCTATGACCTGTATGACCTTGACGCTCTTCTAATCTTGCTTTCTGAAGAAGGCTGATTCTGACCAACGTTTTTTCCTTTCGAAGCCTGCCATGTTGTGAATGATACAAATGAATTTAGAATGCAGTTGTTCGCTTATTCCCTAATTTTGCGTAGATCGCCCTTTCGGGTTTTCAATCCACCGGGATACCCATTTTTGCCTGAGCTGTCCAATATGGCTTTTCAACTTAGCGGGTGTACATTTTTTTCCCTTATTTTTACCCGAGTCTTTTATTCTGTTTTTGACTCGCCGGGATGCCCTATTTTTTCCTAGACTTACATTCTGTTTTTATGTCTATCGGGTCATTTTATGCGAAGTATTTTTTAACTGCATCTGAATTCACAGGAGACGGGAAGTCTTCACCATCCATGGTTGCGAGCATCAGTGCTCTACCTGAGAAGACTTTGGTTATGACATAGGGACCTTCATAATTTGGTGTCCACTTGCCCTTGTGGTCTGTATGAGGAGGAAGGATTCTCTTCAGAACAAGCTCTCCCACTTGGTATTCCCGAGATCTGACTTTCTGATCAAAGGCTTTCTTCATTCTCTTTTGATATAATTGCCCATGACAGATGGCAGCTAGCCTTTTCTCTTCAATCAGATTCAGTTGATTGTATCGAGACCGGACCCATTCTACTTCATCTAGTTTTACATCCATCATTACCCGTAAGGAGGGTAGCTCAACTTCAACATGTAGGAAAGCTTCCATATTGTAGACAAGCTGATAAGGCGTTTCCCCATTAGATGTTCTGATAGAGGTTCGATACCCATGGAAAGCAAATGGTAGCATCTCATGCCAGTCTTTATAAGTAACCACCATCTTATGTACAATCTTCTTGATGTTTTTGTTGGCTGCCTCAACAGCGCCGTTCATCTTTGGCCTGTAAGGAGAAGAGTTGTGATGTTGGATTTTGAAGTCCCGGCACAGATCTGCCATCATTTTGTTGTTCAAATTGGAACCATTATCAGTAATGATTCGCTCGGGAACTCCATATCGACAGATAATGTCTCTTTTCAGAAATCTGGCTACCACTTATCTGGTGACGTTTGCATACGAAGCTGCTTCAACCCATTTGGTGAAGTAATCAATGGCCTCCAGGATGAATCTGTGCCCATTTGAAGAAATCGGTTCAATCTTTCCAATCATGTCAATGCCCCATATGGCAAAGGGCCAAGGTGAAGACATCACGTTCAAAGGATTTCGAGGCACATGCACTTTATCTGCGTAGATCTGGCATTTGTGGCATTTTCTGGCGTAGGCACAACAATCTGCATCTATTGTGATCCAGTAGTAACCCGATCTGAACAACTTCTTTGCCATTGCATGTCCTCCGGCATGGGTGCCAAAAGAACCTTCATGCACCTCGTGCGTCAGCATGTCTGCTTCTTTCTTATCAACACATCTGAGCAGGACCATGTCGAAGTTTCATTTGTATAATGAACCATCATCATTGAGGAAGAAACTACCGGCCAATCTTCTCAATGTCTTCTTATCATTAGATGATATCCCAAGTGGGTATGTATGATTTTCTAAGAAGCATTTGATGTCATGGAACCAAGGCTTATCATCACTAGCAATGTCCACGGAGAATACATATGTCGGTCTGTCTAGTCTGGATACCAAAATCCGAGGCACATAATTGGAAGTTTGAACTTTGATCATGGAGGAAATGGTAGCTAAAGCATCTGCAAACTAATTTTCGTCTCGTTGGATGTATTCAAGTTTGACTATGGTGAAGAAAGTCAATAATCTCCTCGTATAGTCACGGTATGGAATCAGATGCTCTTGATAAGTGTACCATTTGCCGTTGGTTTGGTTGATTACCAAAGTTGAATCTCCGAATACATTCAATGTTTTGATCCTGAGGTCAATGGCTTCCTCAAGACCCATGATACATGCTTCGTATTCTGTTTCATTATTGGTGCAGGCAAAGGGGAGTTTTACCGAGAAAGGCATATGAACTCCTTTAGGTGTTATGAGCACCGCACCAACCCCACGACCATTCATATTGACAGCCCCGTCAAACATCATAGTCCATTCTTCTTCTGGGTCAGGCCCTTCAGTGTGAACTGGCTCTTCACAATCCTTTGCTTTTAAGTACATGATGTCTTCATCAGGGAAGTCAAATCGCATGGGCTGGTAATCATCAATGAGTTGCTCAGCCAGATAGTCAGACAGTACACTACCCTTGATGGCTTTTTGAGATGTGTATTGAATGTCATACTCTGTCAGAATCATTTGCCATCTTGCAACCCTTCCGGTAAGTGCTGGCTTCTCAAATATGTACTTGACGGGGTCCATTTTTTAGATTAACAAGGTAGTGTGAGTCAGCATATACTATCTTAGTCAGGGAGTAGCCCACGCTAAAGCACAACAAGTTTTCTCGAGCAGTGAATAACGTTGTTCACAGTCGGTAAACGTTTTGCTCAGGTAGTATATTGCATACTCGTTTCGACCAGACTCGTCATGCTGGCCCAACACACACCCCATTGACCCTTCTAGTACTGTCAGGTACATTATCAGAGGTCTTCCTTCAATTGGAGGCATGAGAATTGGTGGTTCTTGTAGGTACTCTTTGATTTTGTCAAAAGCTTTCTGGCAATCTTCGTTCCACCTGAATGTTTGTTCCTTTCTTAACAGCTTGAACAGGGGTTCACAGGTTGCAGTGAGGTGAGATATGAACCTTGAGATGTAGTTCAATCTACCCAAGAATCCTCGAACTTCTTTTTCAGTCCTAAGTGCAGGCATTTCTTGAATGGCCTTGACTTTGTCGGGATTAACCTCAATTCCCTTTTCACTTACAATAAATCCCAACAACTTACCAGAACGTACCCCGAATGTGCATTTGTTGGGGTTCAACTTCAGCTGATATTTTCTCAGATGCTTGAACAACTTCAGCAGATTTACCAGATGACCTTCTTCAGTAAGGGACTTGGCAATTATATCATCCACGTAGCATTCAATTTCTTTGTGGATGATATCGTGGAATAAAGTTACCATAGCCCGTTGATAAGTTGCACCGGCATTCTTCAGTCCAAATGACATTACCTTGTAACAAAATGTGCCCCACGGTGTGATGAAGGTTGTTTTCTCCATGTCTTCGGGTGACATCTTGATCTGATTGTATCCAGAAAATCCATCCATGAAAGAAAACACTGAGAACTGAGTTGTGTTGTCGACCAATACATCAATGTGAGGTAATGGGAAATCGTCCTTCGGGCTAGCTCTGTTCAGTTCTCGGTAATCCACGCACATACGCACCTTGCCATCCTTCTTAGGCACGGGTACAATGTTAGCAACCCACGGTGGGTAACTAGTTACAGCAAGAAAGCCGGCATCCCACTGTTTTTGTACTTCTTCCTTAATCTTCATGGCTATATCCGGGCGAGTGCGGCGCAACTTCTGTTTAACCGGCGGGCAATATTCTTTCAATGGTAGCATGTGCATGACTATATCCATATCCAGACCTGGCATATCTTGATAGGACCAAGCGAAGACGTCGGCGTATTCCCGAAGCATGCTGATAAGTTGTTCCTTTACTGGAGCTTGCAGACTGGCCCCAATCTTCACTTCTTTCAAATCTTCCTCGGTACCAAGATTAACAGTTTCAATTTCCTCCTGATGAGGAGTAATCACTTTCTCTTCTTGCCTCAACAACCTTGCTAACTCTTCAGGCAACTCATAGTCTTCATCAACCCCTTCATCTGCTTGATTAATTGGATTGTCGAAGTCATACAAGGTCATAACATTGTTGTTCTCGGTGCAATCTGGAGGATAATCTCTGCAAGGGTTGAGATTTGTTCTTTTTAGTGATTAATTTTAATCTTGTTTAGAAAAAGTGTAAATGAAGTTATTATTTTGAAAACTTTGCCATTTATTGTTTTGTGCGAAAAAATAACAAAAATGAAAAGACAGTGAGCGAAAGAGAAAATTGTTTACAGAAGATGTCCATTGTTCATTGATATTCCATTTGCACAAAATAAAAATATGGCCCCATTAAAAAATGAGTCCTGACACCTTGGGCAAGATGCAGGACTTGATGCATGCTTAAGTAGGAAATAATAATTACTCTGCAGGAGTAACCCTTATAATTTCCTGGGAAGACCAGTTAAGGACTTATTGACCCGGGATCCTTGGACGAATCCAGCTCTCCAGGTTGAGGTTGCTTTCAGCCTCGTCTTCCACGTTATTGACAGCATCTAGGGTTAGCATTCCCCCACTTATGAACTTGGGCTCCTTAGCAGCCTCTACTTGATCTTGTCGGAATGGTTTGTAACCCAAACTGAATCTGTCCTCCTTCTTCTCCACATGTAGCAGCTTGCCCCAGCCTTGGGCGCTTCCATCTTCAACAACCTTCCGAGCTTGTTGGTAGGAGACAATTGAAGTACCCATCCTATCCTCCTGGGATGCAGTAAATACTTCAGTTGTCGCCTCGTTGACATTCAGTGCTTCGAACCTTGGCTCATGGTCTCGTGGATTTCACCATCCATCTCAATGTATTTGTAGGTAGCCATATGACTAACAAAAATGTCCTTTTCACCACAGATTGTGATAATTTTCCCTTCCCATTCATATTTCAATTTCTGGTGAAGGGTCAACATAACTGCACTAGTGGCGTGAATCCATGGTCGACCCAACAAACAGTTGTAGGCCGACTGAATGTCCATCACGTAGAAAGTAGTTTGAAAGACTTGGGGGCCAATTATCACAGGAAGCTCCACCTCTCCAAGAACAGACCCTTGGAACCATCAAAAGCTCTAACCACTAGGTTGCTTGGTCGGAGAGCTATACCATCATATTCAAGCTTGACAAGGGCGTTTTTTGGCAAGACATTGAGTGAAGACCCAGTGTCAACTAGAACATGTGAGAGTACAGCCCCTTTACACTCCAGAGTATTGTGTAAAGCTTTGTTATGCTGACGACCTTCCGTAGTCAAATCAGCATTGGTGAAGCCTAGCCCATGGCTAGTATTAACATTGGAAACCATTGTCTCTAGCTGATTCACCGTGATCTCCTCAGGCACATATACTGCGTGCAAGACTTTAAGTAATGCATCCCGATGAGCTTCGAAACACAATAGCAGGGATAAGATGGAGATCTTGGAAGGAGTCTGGTGGAGCTGATCCACAACCTTGTAGTCGCTTCTCTTGATTATCCTCATAAATTCATCCACATCTTGATCAAAGGATGTTTTATGGGCTTTTTTCAAAACTGGTTCCTCATGCACCACATTTTTTCCTTTGGCTTTGGCAGCAGCCTCTGCCTCAGTATTAACTCTTGGAACTTGTGACGCAAAGAGGCGTCCGCTTCGGGTGAAGCCTCCGCCTCCCCCGACATTATCGATCTGTGGTGTGTAATCTGAAGAATCAAGAAAGACTCTTTCTCCGTTGCAGTAAAGGTCTGAACCATAGTGCCATGGTACAACATTATCTTTTTCATATGGAATGGGTCCAGGTACCGTGATGGTGACTGGACTAACTGCAACGGAGGTAGGAACTGTGATTGTCTATGGATCGTAATATATGGTGATAGGACTTCTGACTGGTGGTGGTGGTGAATGACTAAAGTTGGGTTGTTGCTGAAAATTGTTGGAATCGGGGACCATTGATGGGTCGTAGTATATGGTGATTGTGGAGACGTCATTGTTAATGGTTGTTGTAGCTGTAGAAGCGGATGCAGTTGAACTAGTGCTTATTGAAGTGGTGGAAGAGATGATTGTTGATTTTATAGACGAGTCTGTCGGAACAATTGTCTCTGAAGTTGTAGGAGGAGTGCTTGTTGGTATTGTAAGGGGAATTGCTGATGTTGTAGAAACCGTTGATGTTATCTTAGGATACCTTCTCTGATAAGGCCATTGATGCCACTTCTTAAGCTTTCACACCCATTGATAGAAACTTTGCAAGATTCACAGCAGGCCTCACAACCTGGGAACACCTGGCATTTTAAAAGTTGAGCTTTAACCTCTGCCAAAGGTGTTTGAATGCTTGCAGTATCTTCAATTAAATTCTTGGGTTGATCCTCCTCAATTGCATTTATCCTTGGCCCACCATGGTTGGGCATAGGATTCTTTGTGACATTAGGAGGTGGTGCCAAATTTAAAGCCTTTGAATCAACTATATCCTAGACCTTCATGTGCAAAGCTCTATACTTTTTTGTGGTGTGGCCAGGTGCATTAGAATGGAAGGCACATCTGGCATTGACGTCGTAATTCCGTGGAAGGTTCTGAGGATCTGGTGGAGCCAGAGTCCTTAATTCAACAAGATTAAGCTACAGAAGTTGAGGTAACAAAGTGGCATAGGGCATTGGTATAGGCTCATCTACCTTGTCGACTTGAGATGGCCTTTGCTGGAAAGGACGCTGTTGTTGGTTGTTGTTGTTATTATAGGACCTTTGTTGAGGAAAATGTTGTTGAGGGAACTGTTGTGGTTGCGGAGTGTATTGTTGTTGAGGAGGTGGAGTAGGAATTGTGACAGCGGCAATTGATCTTGGCGTATACTAGGGCCTTCCTCTGCCCATGTGTATTGAGTTTGTTTCACCCGACCTTCGAGGCCCTTCAAAATATTTCCTTGTGATGCTTGAGGTGGCACTGTTATCAGAAATCTTTCCCATTTTCAATAAACTCTCAATCCTTTCTCCAGATATGACCACGTCTGCAAAGCTAGTGGAAGAGAAAGCAGCCAACCTATCAATGTATGTCCCTTGGAGGGTGTTCATAAACATATCTTCCATTTCTCTTTCTGAAATTGGAGGTTGAACGGCAGCAGCTAATTGCCTCCATCTCTGAGCATACTCTCTGAAGCTTTCCCTGGAGGATTGTGACATACCCATTAGAAGAGTTCTATTAGGAGCCATGTCTAGATTGTATTGATATTGGCGAATGAAAGTCTCGGCCAAATCTTTCCAATTTCTTACTGTGGCCTGTAAACACCCCAAATTTGCCCTCACCCATTCACACCATGGCTTGTGATCATTTCATATGCATAAACACAATCATAGCATCTCAATCCACAATTTTGATTCACTACATGGATTCTAAGTCATCTGCACCTAGGGTTTGTGATCTGAGCAATCCAAGAGCTTCTTGAGCCACTCCAAAGGCCATCAATTACTTCAAAGGGGTCCATGTATGTTCTAATATCATATTACATCCTCTCAAAGTCAAGAATGTCAAAAAATCACAAGAACTGAGAATGGTATGGAAGCAGAGCCAGGTTTGACTGCACAGATGACCTAAAATTAGGGTTTTGGTTTCAGAGGCCATAACTCCAAATTTTTTGGTCATTCTTGTTTCTATTGGTCTCTATATGGTATAGGGAGTATTCATATCAATTTTCATGAAGAAATTCCATGGGGAAGTCATCTGATCAAGGGTTGACTTTCTGGGCAAGTCAGTGTAAAATCAGGACATCTGAGGCCCTCAATGACCCAACCAAAGGGTGTTCTTCATCATTTTGATTGTATATGATCTTTATTTGATCATGGAAGATGTTGGAAGTTCACAAATTTGAAGAATTTCAAGTCTTTTGCAAAGTTGACTTTTTGGGCAAGTTTGACTTTTAATGAAATTGTCATTTTAGGCAACTTTTTCAACCTTTACTTTTTGATTCAAGAAAGCTTCAAATGGAAAAACTTTGGTCATGAAAGTTGTAGAATAGATCTTTCCCTTTTCAAAAAGTACAAGAACATGACCTAATTCATTATGGATCAAAAGTTATGGTTTGTCAAAGTTGGCAAAAATCACAAAATTTCAAAGTTTCCACCAAAGAGGCATTTTGCAAAATGACTTGATCAAGTGTTCTAAAGTTACAAAATGGACTTCTAATCTTCATACAAACATGTACCAAGACCTAAAAGTCAGTTTGCATCAAAGAAGCATCACATTTCATGCCTTGAATCTCAAGAATTCACAAAGGGACCAAAACTTATGAAATTTGCAAAACACATCATAAACTTTATGCAACTTGCTGAATCATCTCAAATCAAGTTCTATGGTTCTCCCTAAACACAGCTGAACACAACCATGCTCCTGTCCTAGCCTGCCACTTGCCCATACCTCCAAGTACAACTTGCTTGACTTTTTGCAACTTGAAGCCATACCAATCCCACAGTGACACAACCACTCTCTGCCCAATCCAAACTTTACAAACACATCCCAAGGATTCATTCTCATAACACACATAAGCCTGAAAGCTCCAAGAACACAGCATACTAAAAAATCCTCTCATTTGCAAAAGCCTTCGAATCTCTTGATTCAGCCATCAAACCTTCAAACTTTTTTCACCATTCAACTCCACAAACCTTGCTGATCATTTCCCTGCCCTCACTTTGCCCTAAAACCTCCATAATCAAAAACACGATTTTCACATTTCATGAACTGAGATTATGCAAACTCTCTCCAGAGGTTATTTAAACTCCAACCAAGCATTGCAAGCTTCTTAGGAGGATCATTGGAGTGGATTTGAGGCAAAGAACTGGCCAGAAAGCCCCTGATTCGAAAGCTCAAGCTCAGGTAGCCATGGCATTTATTTTTCCAGAACTCTCATTTTATGTTATAGAATGATTCTACATGCTTCACTGATTGCCATGATGTGTTTAGTTTTGCAAATAGTTGAGAAATGAGTATTTCACAAGCTTCTGAAATTTCTGTGTTCTTTTCCGTTTTACTTCGATTCATGGATTTGATGATGAATAAATGATTTTTGGTGAGTGATTCTTGTTGGGGAGGTTATGGGGATCATTTCTGGAAAGTTAGAGGGCTTGGGGAGGCGTAGGGAGTGAGATAGCATAAGTGGCTTGCCGGAGAAGATGACCGGAACACTGTTCCGGTCATCTGAAAGTAATTAGGGCACTGGATTAGGGCTAAACCATAATTAGGCCAGTTTGAATGTGAGCCGTCCAAACGCGCGCGTAGTCAACTCCCGCCCCCTGGAATTTGAATCCTGGCCCTTGGATGCGCATACTTTCCCATTTTTCAGTTTAATTCATTTTATTTTTCTTTTTTATTCATTTGTTTTCTCCATTTATTTAAAAATAGTAAAACCTTTTTAAAAATTCTGAAATTTTTTATACAAACTTTTATTTAATTTCAGAAACCAAAAACATTTTTATTTTTATTTTTTGCATTCAAAAATATTTTTAAATCATTTAAAAGTTTATTTTTAATTAATTAATGAGAATTAATTAATTAAAAATACTTTTAGGTATTTAAAAATCACCAAAAAATTCATGAAACCTTCATAATTATTTAGAAACATTGTCCAACCCTAAAACCAAATTTCTTTTTTGATCTTGATGTCTTTTGAGAATTTTTCATGGAATTAAAATCATTTCAAGGCATTATTTTGATCCAAACTTCAAAAAATCATTTCTGCCTAACCATTGAAAGTTGGACTTTGATTCTTCTTGCGTTGCATCTTGTTTGGCATGTAGTTTGTGAGATTAAATTGTAATGATTTGATCTTTCATTTTCCATTTGTTTGGCATTTTTCTTGTTAAGGTACCCAAAAACCCTAGAAAACTTAGGAAATTCATAACTCTAATTAGGTTAAGAGTTGGAACCTCTCCTTTGGGCAGTGAATTAGTATAGGTTTAGGGATCCTTTGAATGCATTTTCAATTTTTTATCTTGATGTTTGCTTCTGATTTTGGTTTTTGTTTGAGGCATTGATCATAAACCCTAATTTGAGCTTCCTTTTGCATCCATCTTGCATTTGCTTGCATACCTTGACTTGCCATAGCATTTTGTGCATCCATTTGGTTCATTAAACATCTTAAGACCTATTAGAAGCATGCTTGATCATCACATCTTGCATTTGCCATGTTGTATGCCATTTGCACTTCATAACTTTTCATGTATGATCATGGTTCTTAACTTGCTTCATTTGCATCCATTTGTTCATGTGATCATTCTCAAGCCATGTTTCATGTATGCACCATCTCATAACATCATTATCATCTCATATGTGCTTCTGGTTTTGGTTTGCATCATGCCATTCCATCTCATTTTGCATTGCATTGCATTTCTTTCACTAACTTTTCAGGTGGTAAGTTACTTTGAGAAGTGAATTTGCCTTCACTTCTCATAACTTCTTTTCATCTCTCTTATGCATCCTTGCTGCATTTTGTTATGTGTTTGAGATTGAGCTTGCTCATTCTTGTTCATCTTACTTTCTTTCTTCAAGTGACTTGTCTTCTTAAATGAAGCAAGTTACTTTGCTTCTCTCTGCTCCTTTTCATCTGCTTCCTGGTGGTTCCTCTGAAGATTTCTCTTATAAACCTCACAAACCTTAGGAACAACCAAGCATGACAATGATTAGGGTTTTGATTAGTCCCCCTCTTAGTTTTACCTTTGTGTCTCATTGAGTCTTCTCTTCTCATCTCATAATCAAGGACTAAACCCTAAAGGTTTTAAGGCTTTGTGATTAAGCTTATGCCTGCATCCTTCTATTAGGATGGAGTGTATAACTTTAATCCTAAGTGTTAAACCCTTAATTTGTTTAAATCCTTTAATCAATCCACATAATAACCATCAAGACAATCACACTTGTAACTTGGGCCTTGCATTAGGGTTCTAATTCTTCCTTAATTGGTTAAGAAGGACTAACCCTAGTGTTAATGGACAAGTCCCCCTCAAGTTGTCTTACAAATCATAAAATCCACTTCATCATCTCACCATTAATTAAAATCCACTTAATCAAAGGCTTGTTATGTCATGAGTTTAATCCCTAATCATGGATTAAGTTGAGGAGCTTTCCTCAGCTTAAACATTCTCATCTATTATCCTTCTATTAGGATGGTGTAATGAGTCTGTTTAATCCTTGATTATGGCTTAATCTCATTACTTAACACTAAACAAAAACACCAAAACATCTAAATAATCACAAGTAGGTTAATGATCTTAATCCTACATCATGGTGATTAAGTGTGAGAAGCTGACTTCACACTTAAGGTATTCTCATTGCCCCTAATCAGAGGGAAGATGTGATGAGTTTACTGAATCCATTGGTTTAGGCTTAAGCTCATTAATCTATGACAAATCTTCAAAAAGCAATAAAAGACTGAAAACTCAAAAACAAACAATAATCGTCTCCTCCGGGATTCTTTTCTCATCTCATTCACTCATAAACGAGAACTTGCTTCTTCCGTCTAATGCAAGACAGTTTGCACCTGAGCCAGACAGGTCATACACTTGAGCATGGACAAGCAAGCAGTTCATCAGTCAATTCACCTTTCAGTCTCTTTGGGTCGAACTACGGTGTTCTGAATTCCTCATTGCACGAGAGGATACGTAGGCATAACTTAACAGTTATCGAACAAAAGTCTCTGTATATTCCCCCTCCTTCTAGCCTCATTCTTTAGCCTCATGATCTTGAGCATCCTTTTCCTTTTTCTTACACTGACACTTTCATATTACACTTTACACTTCATTTCTCTTACACTGACACCTGCACATCCTTTTCCAGCTCTTTATACACAAATTGCACTGACACTACCCCTTTAAAACACAAATCTTTTAAGCGTGGATCCCGTCGAGTACGACGGACAATCTGGGTGCTAATACCTTCCCAGGTTGTAACCAACCCCCTTTCTCAGTCTCTCTGGTTCGCAACCGTCTTATCCATATCTTTCTAGGTCTATGCAGCATTGCCTTTCCCTCGGGATAAAAATGCCTAGCTGGCGACTCTTTTCATTCCCTGTGAGTTCACTCCTGTGTGTTCTCACATCCCTCTTTCGCCGACCGTTCGCGTCTGTACCTTTATCTGGGTTATTTCCCATTTATCGGGAGCGACAGCTTGGCAACTCTGCTGGGGAGATCCTATACTGTAACCAGGGCTTCTGGTTCTTTTTATGGGTTCCTCCTAGCGCTTGTTTGATTTGTGTTTACTGGGGTGTTATGTGCTATCTGTGCTTATATTTGTATTTATTTTTGCTTTATGTACAATTTTTTTATTGCTTTCTTTACAGCTTTACATATATCATACTGTCATACTGTGCTGGCTGGATTTGTTTTGTTGCTTTGGTGGGAGGGTGTTCTATTGAGAGTTGAGGTCCTATACCTGGGACCTAAGTGACACCTAGGCTAGAGTGGTTCATGTTCTTTCCCATTCCATTTCGGTCTGGTGCGGGAATATGAAACACGGTTCAGATATGGGTTTCTTCTTGAGAACACTGTACTGCAGATTTCCTGTAGTGCTAGGGCTATCTGGGAAGCCTGCTAAGTCTGGATGACCTTTACTATTGACCTTCAGAAACTGAGGTGAATTAGAGGAGGATCTTTTATGGTTATTGTAAACACTGTACCTACGGGTTAGAAGTGTTTACACTTCTCATAACTGATCCAAGTCTGAGGATCCTTGTTTTAGAACATCACCTGTGAGGGGGTTGGGCTGTTTACAGGTTTGCAGGTACCCTTGACCTCAACATACCCTGTTACTTTGTTTTGATTAAGAGCACTCCATGTTGGAACAGTTCTTGTGATTTTTAACCCTGGACATGTGACTCTTTATTTGAGTCCCCCACCTTGGTTACTGGACTTATGGACCTCCATCTGGATTTCTTGAACATACATGGACCTATATCAAGGCAGTTAATCAGATCCAGCTCAGTCACAAACCCTTGCATATCATTTGCATACATCATCATTGCATCATTTTAACATTTGTTTATTTGTTTTTCAGGGTATCCATCATACATTTTGGCTTGGTTTTGACCCCTTCTTCAGCATAGACCTATCTACATCAGTACTTGCTTCAGCTATCAACTACCTGCTTCAGTCACCTACATCACCAGTCTCAGCCTGTCAGTGGCCCATCTTCAGTGTTATTCTCAGCATCTGTCTCAGCCCTTCTTCAGCAACATGGCACCTAAGAAGAGTAACATCTCCTATCATTTCTTTGAGCCTGAGTTGGCTAGCATCAGGAAGATTCAGACCCTGATTACTCCAGACCATATACCACTATTCAGAGAACATTATGGAGGAATCCTTGATGTGGTTTTGGATTTGGACCCTTCACAGAGGAGTTTGATTCATACATGCTTGCAGTTCTATGATCCCCCTCTGAGGTGCTTCACCTTCCAGGATTTTCAGTTGGGACCATTGTTGGAAGAGTATTCATCACTGATTGGTGTACCTATCAGGGGTGGAGTCCCCTTCAACCATGAGATGGCCTTCCCTAGTAATGAAGAGTTGGCAAAGGCATTATATCTGGAACCAGTTCTGATTGGGCAGAATATAACTACCAAAGCAGGAATCTCTGGTCTATATCTGGATTTCTTGACCTCTCAGGCTACCCTGAAGGCTTCTTTGGGAGAGTGGAAGGCAATATGTGCTTTGTTGGCCCTTAGCATATATGGGATTATTCTTTTTGCAGATGAGCCTAAGTTCATTAGCAGGAATGCAATCCATCTTTTCATCCTGAGGAACCCAGTGCCCACCTTACTAGGAGATCTTTACTACTCTGTTCATCAAAGGAATGAAAAGCAAAGGGGAAGATTAGTGAGATGCTGTGCTCCTTTGTTCCATACTTGGCTGCTCAAGCATTTTCCAAAGACTGATGCATTCTTAAACCCTCACCAGCAGAAGAACTGGGCTAGGAGGCTTGTTGCTCTAACCTCAGATGATATCAGGTGGTGTACTCAGAGCACTAAGGGTAGAGACATCATTACTAGTTGTGGGCAATTTCCCAATGTGCCTCTGATAGGAGTAAAGGGTTGCATCAACTACAACCCTCTGCTATTCAAAAGACAACTAGGCTATGCATTAGTCCATCCTCCTAGGGTACAGGATCTGGCAGAGACCCTTTATTCTGAGAACAAGCCTAATCTGGCTATTGTCAGGCAGGCATCCTGGGCCTGGGGCAATGTCCAGACTAAAGGGGTAACCATTCTGGGGAGATGCAACAATGTGGCCTCAGCTCAGTACTATGAGTGGTCTCATGCCAGGGCTCAAGTTTCTGGGATGCCCTTCACTATTGAAGATGTGCCTGGACCTTCCACAGCACCACCTCCAGCAACTGTCAGCTTAGAGGAGTTTGAGAAATTGAAAGAAAGAAATGAGAATCTGACTCAGGCTCTACAGAAGACCCTCTGGGAGAGGAGTGATGGTCGCTTGGACATTGAAAGGCTATAAAAGCTAAAGGTGGAGCATCTGGCCAAAATTGAGAAGTCAGAGGATTACATTAAGAAGTCTAGGGCTGGAGAGCAGATCTTGAAGAATGCCTGCAAAGAGGCCCAATTCCAGAGAGCTAGGACTGATTTGTATCTGAAGGAGAGTCAAGCTAGGTGGGTCAGGATCACCGAAGCTCACACTCAGGAGGATAAGAGGACTCAGGATAAGATTGAGCAGCTGGAAGCTAGTGCAAAAGAGCAACAGGAAGCCCTGGCAGCAGCCCAGAGAGAGATCTCAGAGTTGAAGATTAAAGCTGGTGTGAAGAGGTCAAAGGACCAGAGTCAACACAAGAAGCTAACTGCAGCTGTTGCTACCAGGAATCTCCTTATCAGGAATCTTATAGAGCGTCCAGCTGATCCTGTGACTGAAGCACTTCTCAAGGAAGTTCAGGAGGATGAGTTTGGTCTTAGTGTCTGACTTTTGCTTGTTGTTGCTTTCGTTTCATGTACTTTTCTTTATGTTGTATTTTTGACCCCTCAGAGGGCATGTTTTGTAAAAAGAAGCAAACTATGTATCATTCGCTTTTGTAATATATTTGTTGGTTTGTTCCATCTGAGTTTCTGTCAAGCAACATCAAAAGCATCTTCTTCAGGGGTCTGGAAAGGTCAAAACCAAGTGCCAAGCTGGATACCTTGGATACAAATAAGCATACTGCATTGCATACTAACCTTTTGTTTTGTTTTGTAGGTTTTTGTTTTATTGATTACTAACTCTTTTGTGGTTCAAGAACTATTGCTCGACGTCGGGTGTTTCCACTCAACCGTCCACACAGATATCCAACACGCAACAACCTTCCGGGTATACAAATGGACCAAGTACAGCAGGACCTTACAGAGGTCAGGACTCAAATGGCCAATGAAAGGCTAGAAATGAGGAATCAGATGACACAGTTTATGGAGGTGATGAATAATATGGCTCAAAGCCAAGAAAGATTAAGAGCACTGGTAGAAGGGAGGAATCAGGAAGACCCCCATCCAGGGACTGCGGGGACAAGCAATAATGAGAGAGTTCAACCCCATGTTAATCCTCCAGTCTATGGACCCCACCTTCATCCAGAGATCAACATCCCTGTTAATGTGCAGGGGACTGCCACTGCAGGTAGAGTGCTGCAAGAAGACCCCCAGGAAGATCAATTCACAGTGATGGGAGCTGGGGAGGAAGCCTATGACAGAAGGCTAGATGAGATTTCTGAGAAACTAAGATCCCTGGAGTCCCAGAATTCTTTGGGCTTTGATGTTATGGACATGGGTTTAGTGGACGGGGTCAGGATTCCCCACAAATTTAAACCACCGTGCTTTGAGAAGTACAACGGAACATCCTGTCCCCGACCCATCTACAATCCTTTCTGGGGAGGCTGAAGGCATATACCATGGACGAAAAGCTATGGATGTTTTATTTTGAAGATAGCTTAACAGGAGCTTCAAGGGAATGGTACTCTCACCTGACTAGAGCAACCATTAGATGCTGGAAAGATCTGGCTGAGGCCTTTATCAGACAGTATCAGTACAATTTGGATATGGCTCCCAACAGGACCCTCCTGATGGGAATGTCTCAATCATCCAGGGAAAGCTTCCGGGAGTACGCTCAGAGGTGGAGACAGCTTGCTGCTGCTGTCCAGCCACCCATGTCAGAGAGGGAGATGGCTGATATGTTTATGAACACCCTCCAAGGGACATACATTGACAGGCTGGCTGCCTTTTCTTCCACTAGCTTTGCTGACGTGGTCATAGCCGGGGAAAGAATTGAAAGCCTGTTAAAGATGGGTAAGATTTCTGACAACGGTGCAAGCTCGTCCAGCAACCCAAGAAAGCCTTTTGTAGGCCCAAGAAGAACTGGTGAAACCAATGCTATCCATACCAGCAGAGGCAGACCCCAATATGTTCATAGGTCTGTGGCAGCAGTCACTATTCCCGCTCCAATTCATCCTCAACCGGCTTACCAACCACAGCAACAAAATTACCAGCAACAAACTCAGTATCCTCCTCAGAGAAATTATAACAACAACAGCGCCAACAACAACAATCAGCAAAGACCATTTCAACAGAGACCCTCTCAGGCCAATAGGGTGATCGATCCGATCCCTATGCCCTATGCCACATTATTGCCACAACTCCTAAAACTCAACCTAGTTCAGCTAAGGACATTGGCACCTCCAGATCCTTCCAGTCTGCCCAGAAATTACGACGCCAGCGCCAGATGTGCTTTCACTCAAATGCACCTGGCCACAGTACAGAGAAGTGCAGAGCTTTGCACATGAAAGTGCAGGATCTAGTGGATTCCAAGGCTCTAAATTTTGCACCACCACCAAATGTTAACAAGAACCCTATGCCACACCATGGTGGTCCCAGAATCAATGCTATTGAAGAAGACAAGCCGTCTTACTTGATAACCAGTGTGGGTCAGATTCGGACACCCTTGGTGGAGATTAAAGCTCAACTCCTTGAATGTCAAATATTCCCGGGATGTGAGCTAGGGTGTGCTTATTGCAACATTTCAGTGAATGGTTGTGATAACTTGAGGGATGGCATAGATGGTCTCATCCAGAGTGGCCTGCTTCATATCACAACATCAATACCTACCAATCCAGCAATCTCCTTAATCACAGTTCCAGAATCATCTACAACTGCAACAACCATTGTTCCAAACAACTTTTCAGTTTCATCAACAAATGCTTCATCTGTTACTTCAACGGACCAAATATCAACAAACGTCCCTTCTACAACTTCAGCACCCCTTCATTCAGAAACTCCTACAACAACAACACCCATCCTTCCAGCAATGTCTCCTACAACATCAGCAACAAACAATGCAAGTGTCTCAACAGTTACAATTTATTATGATCCTGCAAATGATTCCGCCTACAACTCACAAAATGCCACTCCTATCAGAGCACCAGTCACAATATACTATGATCCACAGACTATCATGGTCCCTTCTGCAGCTGCCATCAGTCCAGTCACTATCACAGTGCCTGGGCCAGTACCTTATGAAAGCAGTAATGCCATCCCTTGGCATTACGGCTCCGACCTATACTGCGAAGGACAGAAAATCACTCTCGAATCATCAACTTCTTCACCACAAATAGACAACGTGGGGGGAGGCGGAGGCTTCACTCGAAGCGGACGTCTCTTTGCCCCGCAAATTCAAAGACCCACTGCTGAAGCAGAAGCTGCTGCCAAGGCAAAAGGGAAGAGCATGGTGCAAGAAGAGCAAATTGTTAAAGAAGCTTTGAAAACACCTTTTGATCAAGAAGTTGATGAATTCATGAGAATCATCAAGAAAAGTGATTACAAGATAGTGGACCAGCTTCACCAGACGCCTTCCAAGATCTCCATTCTATCATTGCTTATGTGCTCCGAGGCCCATCGGAACGCACTGCTCAAAGTCTTGCACGCAGCTTATGTGCCAAAAGAGATCACGGTCAATCAGTTGGAAGCTGTGGTTGGAAATGTTAATGCTAGCAATGGACTAGGATTTACCAACACTGATTTGACTACGGAAGGTCGCAATCATAACAAGGCTTTGCACATTACCATAGAATGTAAGGGTGCAGTTCTTTCCCATGTGCTGGTAGACACAGGATCATCCCTCAATGTCTTACCTAAAAAGGCCCTTGTAAAGCTGGAGTATGAAGGATTGGCATTACGTCCCAGTAACTTGGTAGTAAGAGCCTTTGACGGCTCTAAGAGATCAGTTCTGGGAGAAATTGAGTTGCCTGTAACGATTGGCCCACAAACTTTCAAAACGACCTTCTACGTGATGGACATTCAGCCTGCCTACAGCTGTTTGTTGGGTAGACCATGGATTCATGCCGCTGGCGCAGTTACGTCTACCCTTCACCAGAAGTTAAAATTCGAGTGGGAGGGCCAGGTCGTTACTATTTGTGGAGAGGAGGATATTTTTGTTAGCCATCTGGCTACATACAAATACATTGAGATGGATGGGGAGATCCACGAAACAATGAGTCAAGGGTTTGAGGCCCTGAATATTAATGAAACGTCTGTTGTACTTGGGACTTTCATGACATCCTACCAGCAAGCCCGGAGGGTTGTGGAAGAAGGGAATGCTCAAGGCTGGGGCAAACTGTTGCCTGTGGAGAAGAAAGAGGATAGATTTGGGTTGGGTTACAAACCAACTCAACAAGATCAAGCAGAGGCTGCTAAAAAGCCCAACTTTGTTAGTGGGGGGATGCTCACCCTTGATGCTGTCAACAACTTGGAAGATGAGTCGGAAGATGAACGCAACCTGGAAAGCTGGATTCGTCCAAGGATCCCGGGGAGCCGTATCTCAAACTGGTCTTCCCAGGAAATTATAAGAGTTACTCCCGCAGAGTAATTATTATTTCCTGTATATTTTAAGCATGCATCAAGTCTTGCATCTTGCCCAAGATGACAAGACTCATTTTGTAATCGGGCCATCTGTAATTTTTGTGCAACAAGATTAATCAATGAAATATCAGACATCTTTTGCAAACGAGTCTTTTTCTTTTCCGCTCACTGTTTTTCCATTTTTCTTTTTGTACAAAAAATAAATGGCAATGTTTTCAAAATGACAACTTTATTACACTTTTCTAAAACAAGATTAAAATCAATCACTAAAATGAACAAACTGAACCCTTGCAGAGAGTGCCTTCCAGACCGCACCGACAACAGCACGGCTATGACTTCGTATGACTTTGACAATCCGATCGATCAGGCTGATGAAGGGGTTGAAAAAGATTATGAGCTTCCTGAAGAACTAGCCAGGTTGTTAAGGCAAGAGGAGAAGGTTATCACTCCTCATCAGGAGGAGGTCGAAACGATCAATCTTGGTACAGATGAAAATGTGAAAGAGGTTAAGATCGGGGCTTGCTTACAAGACTCGGTGAAGAAACAACTGATTGACCTGCTTCAAGAATATGCGGATGTGTTTGCTTGGTCTTATCAAGATATGCCAGGATTGGACACCGACATTGTTATGCACAAGCTGCCTTTGAGAGAAGATTGCCCGCCGGTTAAACAGAAACTGCGCCGTACTCGTCCAGACATGGCAATGAAAATCAAAGAAGAGGTACAAAAGCAGTGGGACGCCGGATTCCTTGTTGTAACTAGCTACCCGCCGTGGGTTGCTAACATTGTGCCTGTTCCAAAGAAATATGGCAAGGTAAGGATGTGTGTTGACTACCGGGACCTGAACAGAGCCAGCCCGAAAGATGATTTCCCATTACCTCACATTGATGTATTGGTCGATAATACGGCTCAGTTCTCGGTGTTCTCCTTCATGGACAGATTTTCAGGATACAATCAGATTAAGATGTCACCTGAAGACATGGAGAAGACAACCTTCATCACACCCTGGGGCACGTTCTGTTACAAGGTGATGCCATTCGGATTGAAGAATGTTGGTGCAACATATCAACGGGCTATGGTAACATTATTCCACGATATGATCCATAAGGAAATCGAGTGTTATGTGGATGACATGATTGCCAAGTCCCTCACAGAAGAAGATCACCTGGTAAATCTGCTGAAGCTATTCAAGCGTCTGAGGAAATACCAACTGAAATTGAACCCCAACAAATGCACATTCGGGGTGCGATCTGGTAAGCTGCTGGGTTTTATCGTAAGCGAGAAAGGGATTGAAGTGGACCCTGATAAAGTCAAAGCCATTCAAGAAATGCCTGCACCGAAGTCTGAAAAAGAAGTTCGAGGGTTTCTAGGTAGATTGAACTACATCTCAAGGTTCATATCTCACCTTACAGCAACCTGTGAACCCTTGTTTAAACTGTTAAGAAAAGAGCAGACGGTCAGGTGGAACGAAGATTGCCAGAGGGCTTTTGACAAGATCAAAGAATACCTGCAAGAACCACCAATCCTTATGCCTCCAGTTGAAGGAAGACCTCTGATAATGTACTTGACAATATTAGAAGAGTCAATGGGGTGTGTGTTGGGCCAGCATGACGAGTCTGGTCGAAAAGAGTATGCAATATACTACCTGAGCAAAAAGTTTACCGACTGTGAACAACGTTATTCACTGCTCGAGAAAACTTGCTGTGCTTTAGCGTGGGCTGCTCGCCGACTGAGACAGTATATGTTGACCCACACTACTTTATTGATATCCAAAATGGACCCAGTTAAGTACATTTTCGAGAAGCCAGCTCTTACCGGACGGGTTGCCAGATGGCAAATGATTCTCACAGAATATGACATTCAGTACACATCTCAGAAAGCCATCAAGGGCAGTGTACTATCTGAATATCTTGCTGAGCAACCTATTGATGACTACCAGCCTATGAGGTTTGACTTCCCTGATGAAGACATCATGTTCATAAAAGTGAAAGATCATGAAGAGCCTGTTCACACTGAAGGGCCTGACCCGGAAGAAGAATGGACTATGATGTTTGATGGGGCTGTTAATATGAATGGTTGTGGCGTTGGTGCAGTGCTCATTACACCTAAGGGAGTTCACATGCCTTTTTCGGCAAAACTCACCTTTAACTGCACTAACAACGAAGCCGAATACGAAGCTTGCATTATGGGTCTTGAGGAAGCCATTGACCTCAGGATCAAGACATTGACGGTATTCGGAGATTCAGCTCTGGTAGTTAATCAAACCAACGGCAAATGGTACACCCACCAGGATCATCTGATACCTTACAGGGATTATACAAGAAGGTTATTGACTTTCTTCACAACGGTCAAGCTGGAGTATATCCCTCGGGACGAGAATCAGTTTGCAGATGCTTTGGCTACCATTTCATCTATGATTAAAGTTCAAGCTGCCAACTTTGTACCGCAGATTTCAGTGTCCAGACTTTACAGACCAGCCTATGTGTTCGCAGCAGATATTGTCAAAAATGATAAGCCTTGGTTCCATGACATTAAGTGCTTCTTGGAGGATCAAACATACCCATCTGGGGCATCTTCCAATGATAAGAAGACTTTGAGAAGGCTCGCTGGTAGTTTCTTTCTGAATACTGATGGTTCCCTGTACAAGAGAAACTTTGATATGGTACTCCTCAGATGCATTGATAGGACAGAAGCAGACTTGTTAATGCGTGAAGTGCACGAAGGATCCTTTGGTACCCATGCTGGAGGGCATGCCATGGCCAAGAAGTTGCTAAGATTAGGCTATTACTGGATCACAATGGATGCCGATTGTTGTGCTTATGCCAGGAAATGCCATAAATGCCAGATCTATGCGGATAAGGTGCATGTGCCTCCCAATCCTTTGAATGTGATGTCGTCACCCTGGCCCTTCGCTATGTGGGGCATTGATATGATTGGCAAGATCGAACCGACTGCTTCAAACGGCCACAGATTCATCCTGGTTGCTATTGACTATTTCACCAAGTGGGTTGAAGCAGCCTCCTATGCAAATGTTACAAGGCAAGTGGTAGCCAGATTTCTGAAAAGAGATATCATCTGTCGATACGGAGTGCCCGAGCGAATCATTACTGATAATGGTTCCAACTTAAACAACAAAATGATGGCTGAACTATGTCGGGACTTCAAGATCCAACACCACAATTCTTCTCCTTACAGGCCAAAGATGAACGGCGCTGTTGAGGCAGCTAATAAGAATATCAAGAAGATTGTGCAGAAGATGGTAGTTACCTACAAAGACTGGCATGAGATGCTACCATTTTCCTTGCATGGGTACCGCACGTCAATCAGAACATCCACTGGGGCAACGCCGTATCAGCTTGTGTACGGTATGGAGGCAGTCCTACCGGTTGAAGTTGAACTACCCTCCCTACGGGTACTGATGGATGTTAAGCTGAACGAAGCAGAGTGGGTCCGATCCCGATACGAACAACTGAGTCTGATTGAAGAGAAAAGATTGGCTGCAATCTGTCATGGGCAGTTGTATCAGAAAAGAATGAAAAGAGCCTTCGATCAGAAAGTCAGGCACCGAGAGTACCAAGTAGGAGATCTTGTACTAAAGAGAATCCTCCCTCCTCATACAGACCACAGGGGCAAATGGACTCCAAACTATGAAGGACCATTCGTAGTAAAGAAAGTTTTCTCTGGTGGAGCACTGATGCTCAGCACCATGGATGGTGAAGACTTCCCGTCCCCTGTAAATTCAGATGCAGTTAAAAAATACTTCGCATAAAAAATGACCCGCTGGACATAAAAACAGAATGTAAGTCCAGGCAAAAATAGGGCATCCCGGCAAGTCAAAAACAGAATAAAAGACTTGGGCAAAAATAAGGGAAATAAACAAAAAAAAATTGTACACCCGCTGAGTTGAAAAGCCGCATTGGACAGCTCAGGCAAAAATGGGTATCCCGATGGATTGAAAACCCGAAAGGGCGATCCATGCAAAATAAGGGAATAAGCGAACAACTGCACTTTGAATTCGTCTGTATTACTTACAACTTGGTAAAGCTTCGAAAGGATCAAGCCTCTTTCAGAATCAGCCTTCTTCAGAAAGCAGGACGAGAAGAATGTCAAATGTCATACGAGTCATAGCGAGAGGGAAGCTCCTTGAAGCGTCGTCAACATTGCCAGCATTTTGTTTCTCAATTTGTAACAATCTCCTCATTTCAGGAAATATGTTTCTTTGACTGTATTTTGCCAATTCAGGGCACATGAATTAATAAAAACAGATTTTCAGTCAAGTTTCACCTCGTACACTTCATTTTATTTGCAAAGAATGTCTGATATCTTTAAAATACTGATTGCATGAATACAGATGCTTATCCTCAAGAAAATAAAAAACTACGTGCTTGCGGGAAATATACTTACTCTCGAGGGTGTCTCACTCTTATGACGGAATCCGGTGAGGGATGCCTCGGGATTACATGTGCGTTTCTCTGTCTTTGCAGGATTGCAGGTATTCAAAAGCGCAACATGGGGCATGAAAGCTTCATCCCAACAAGCTGGAAAATCAACACTCACTCAATCTTAGCACCCAAGTGCTTGCTCCCCAGCTGAGTTTCCACTTGTTGTTTCTCCCCAGCTGAGTTGCCATCCGTTACTCCTCCTCATCCAAATACAAAAAAGCCTGGGAACCATCTCCCCACAGAGTCTCAGCCTCTCTCCAGAAGAGCAACACACGAAGGAATCCCAACAGAGTGACGAAAGCTTCTACAAACCCCAGCTGGGTCCCCCATTTACAGGAATAGGTCTATCATCGACCCATTTCCCCAAGCAGAATCATTTCATCAGATCTACCAATGATCTCATCCCCAGCTGGGATGTTCACTTCAAACAGATCAACCAGAGATCTTTGCAGCAATGGGATCCGAATCCCGGATCGGTATCTTTTGCACAATCATGGCATTCGCATCATATTCACCCCACAAAGCGTAGCATTCCGTTTAATACGGAGCATTACGGCAAAAATCAAACATGTTGCATAATCATAAGTCATGGTCTGAATCAAACACTTGTGGATATTATCAACCCATCAACAATATACAGAATACCCTCCAGATTCCCCAGCAAAAACAGTTGCCTCACATTCACCAATACGAATACACACTCCTTGTGGCACCCGTCCGTGTCATCATTCCCCAGTAAAGTCGCCCGAACTTTTCTTTACAAACAAACACTTGTATATTACAGATACTTCTCGACACCCGTCCGTGTCTCATCCCCAGCAGAAAGCCAAAGCATCTCCTTTGCACTCACAAATACTTATATATACATTTCTTTGACATCCGTCCATGTCATTGTCCCCAGTACAGTAACATAAACACTTTGTATACCAGATACTTGTTTATACTATACTCTTCTCCTTTTGACACTCGTCCGTGTCACTCTCCCCAGCAGGTGGAACACTCAAATATACACTACTCATACTTATTTTACTTATACAGATACTCGTTCGTATCTTGTATACACCATTTATATCCCCGCAGATTCGACACTCGTCCGTGTTCTTTGTTAACCAGTTGGTACTCGTCCGTACCATCATCTCAGAACATGCGTCTAGCGTTTGTTTCTACTTGATACTCGTCCGTATCATAGTCTTGAGGATGCTCGTCCGCATCTTTAATCCATACACTGTGTCAAAAACTTTTGTCTTCTTGAATTTAGACACTCGTCCGTGTCTACTATTCCCCAGAAGAGTCCCCTCAGATTCAACACTCGTCCGTGTTCCTTGTTAACCAGTTGATACTCATCCGTATCATCATCTCTGAACACGTGTCAGTATTTGTTTCTACCTGATACTCGTCCGTATCATAGTCTTAAGGATGCTCGTCCGCATCTTTAATCTATACACATCCAAACACTTATACCTTTTATTTCTTGGATGTAAGCACTCGTACGTGTTTACTACTCCCCAGTAAAGCAAATTTCTTTTTATCTGACATTCGTCCTATGTCATGATAAACCCTGAGAGCAGCCGTACCCTGCTTGGTGGTCGTCCTCCACCTCTTGATGATCGTCCTTCATCATTTTATCCAATGGCCGTCCCCATTGTTGATTTTGGTTATCTGACATTCATCCTATGTCATGATGAACCTTGAGAGCAGCCGTCCCCTGCTAGGTGGTCGTCCTCCACCTCTTGATGGTCGTCCTCCATCATGCTCGTCCGATGGCCGTCCCCATCGTTGACCTTTTATCCGGCATTCGTCCTATGTCGCGATATTTTCGGCAGTCGTACCCTGCCAGGTGGTCGTCCTCCACCTTAGATGACCGTCCCTCATCTTAACCCCAACAGAGCAGCCGTCCCCTTCTAGGTGATCGTCCTTCACCTTTGATGACCGTACGTCATCATCTGTTTATTTCATTTATTCTTTAACCCGATGGCCATCCCCGTCGTGGTCTCTTTTCTTTTTAGCCCGATGGCCGTCCCCATCGTTGGTTACTTTGCTTCATGAACTTGATGGCCGTCCCCATCATTTTTTTATTAATCCCCAGAGAATCTTACAACTTTATCTTGATGGCCGTCCCCATCATGGTTCTTTTTTTTTATCCCCAGCATGTCGGCCGTCCCCGTCATTGCTTTATTTTCCGCACTTTACCAGCATGTCGGCCGTCCCCGTCATTGCTCTTTACCCAGCAGTCGTCCTCTGCTCGACGGTCGTCCTCCGTCACCCATACTTTACAATATACTTTATTTTTCTTTTACAATATATATCCCTTTTCTTCTTCATTTTGTGAGTGCAAATTTTGGACTGTCTTTGGTATTCAACCACAAGTTATCTTGTTTGCCTGTTAAGCCGTTGCTTACATCCTGCACAGCTAACTCATGTTTGAATAGGGGCAGCTGTAAACACCCCAAATTTGCCCTCACCCATTCACACCATGTCTTGTGATCATTTCATATGCATAAACACAATCATAGCATCTCAATCCACAATTTTGATTCACTGCATGGATTCTAAGTCATCTGCACCTAGGGTTTGTGATCTGAGCAATCCAAGAGCTTCTTGAGCCACTCCAAAGGCCATCAATTACTTCAAAGGGGTCCATGTATGTTCTAATATCATATTACATCCTCTCAAAGTCAAGAATGTCAAAAAATCACAAGAACTGAGAATGGTATGGAAGCAGAGCCAGGTTTGACTGCACAGATGACCTAAAATTAGGGTTTTGGTTTCAGAGGCCATAACTCCAAATTTTTTGGTCATTCTTGTTTCTATTGGTCTCTATATGGTATAGGGAGTATGCATATCAATTTTCATGAAGAAATTCCATGGGGAAGTCATCTGATCAAGGGTTGACTTTCTGGGCAAGTCAGTGCAAAATCAGGACATCTGAGGCCCTCAATGACCCAACCAAAGGGTGTTCTTCATCATTTTGATTGTATATGATCTTTATTTGATCATGGAAGATGTTGGAAGTTCACAAATTTGAAGAATTTCAAGTCTTTTGCAAAGTTGACTTTTTGGGCAAGTTTGACTTTTAATGAAATTGTCATTTTAGGCAACTTTTTCAACCTTTACTTTTTGATTCAAGAAAGCTTCAAATGGAAAAACTTTGGTCATGAAAGTTGTAGAATAGATCTTTCCCTTTTCAAAAATTACAAGAACATGACCTAATTCATTATGGATCAAAAGTTATGGTTTGTCAAAGTTGGCAAAAATCACAAAATTTCAAAGTTTCCACCAAAGAGGCATTTTGCAAAATGACTTGATCAAGTGTTCTAAAGTTACAAAATGGACTTCTAATCTTCATACAAACATGTACCAAGACCTAAAAGTCAGTTTGCATCAAAGAAGCATCACATTTCATGCCTTGAATCTCAAGAATTCACAAAGGGACCAAAACTTATGAAATTTGCAAAACACATCATAAACTTTATGCAACTTGCTGAATCATCTCAAATCAAGTTCTATGGTTCTCCCTAAACACAGCTGAACACAACCATGCTCCTGTCCTAGCCTGCCACTTGCCCATACCTCCAAGTACAACTTGCTTGACTTTTTGCAACTTGAAGCCATACCAATCCCACAGTGACACAACCACTCTCTGCCCAATCCAAACTTTACAAACACATCCCAAGGATTCATTCTCATAACACACATAAGCCTGAAAGCTCCAAGAACACAGCATACTCAAAAATCCTCTCATTTGCAAAAGCCTTCGAATCTCTTGATTCAGCCATCAAACCTTCAAACTTTTTTCACCATTCAACTCCACAAACCTTGTTGATCATTTCCCTGCCCTCACTTTGCCCTAAAACCTCCACAATCAAAAACACGATTTTCACATTTCATGAACTGAGATTCTGCAAACTCTCTCCAGAGGTTATTTAAACTCCAACCAAGCATTGCAAGCTTCTTAGGAGGATCATTGGAGTGGATTTGAGGCAAAGAACTGGCCAGAAAGCCCCTGATTCGAAAGCTCAAGCTCAGGTAGCCATGGCATTTATTTTTCCAGAACTCTCATTTTATGTTATAGAATGATTCTACATGCTTCACTGATTGCCATGATGTGTTTAGTTTTGCAAATAGTTGAGAAATGAGTATTTCACAAGCTTCTGAAATTTCTGTGTTCTTTTCCGTTTTACTTCGATTCATGGATTTGATGATGAATAAATGATTTTTGGTGAGTGATTCTTGTTGGGGAGGTTATGGGGATCATTTCTGGAAAGTTAGAGGGCTTGGGGAGGCGTAGGGAGTGAGATAGCATAAGTGGCTTGCCGGAGAAGATGACCGGAACACTGTTCCGGTCATCTGAAAGTAATTAGGGCACTGGATTAGGGCTAAACCATAATTAGGCCAGTTTGAATGTGAGCCGTCCAAACGCGCGCGTAGTCAACTCCCGCCCCCTGGAATTTGAATCCTGGCCCTTGGATGCGCATACTTTCCCATTTTTCAGTTTAATTCATTTTATTTTTCTTTTTTATTCATTTGTTTTCTCCATTTATTTAAAAATAGTAAAACCTTTTTAAAAATTCTGAAATTTTTTATACAAACTTTTATTTAATTTCAGAAACCAAAAACATTTTTATTTTTATTTTTTGCATTCAAAAATATTTTTAAATCATTTAAAAGTTTATTTTTAATTAATTAATGAGAATTAATTAATTAAAAATACTTTTAGGTATTTAAAAATCACCAAAATAATCATGAAACCTTCATAATCATTTAGAAACATTGTCCAACCCTAAAACCAAATTTCTTTTTTGATCTTGATGTCTTTTGAGAATTTTTCATGGAATTAAAATCATTTCAAGGCATTATTTTGATCCAAACTTCAAAAAATCATTTATGCCTAACCATGAGTTGGACTTTGATTCTTCTTGCGTTGCATCTTGTTTGGCATGTAGTTTGTGAGATTAAATTCGAATGATTTGATCTTTCATTTTCCATTTGTTTGGCATTTTTCTTGTTAAGGTACCCAAAAACCCTAGAAAACTTAGGAAATTCATAACTCTAATTAGGTTAAGAGTTGGAACCTCTCCTTTGGGCAGTGAATTAGTATAGGTTTAGGGATCCTTTGAATGAATTTTCAATTTTTTATCTTGATGTTTGCTTCTGATTTTGGTTTTTGTTTGAGGCATTGATCATAAACCCTAATTTGAGCTTCCTTTTGCATCCATCTTGCATTTGCTTGCATACCTTGACTTGCCATAGCATTTTGTGCATCCATTTGGTTCATTAAACATCTTAAGACCTATTAGAAGCATGCTTGATCATCACATCTTGCATTTGCCATGTTGTATGCCATTTGCACTTCATAACTTTTCATGTATGATCATGGTTCTTAACTTGCTTCATTTGCATCCATTTGTTCATGTGATCATTCTCAAGCCATGTTTCATGTTTGCACCATCTCATAACATCATTATCATCTCATATGTGCTTCTGGTTTTGGTTTGCATCATGCCATTCCATCTCATTTTGCATTGCATTGCATTTCTTTCACTAACTTTTCAGGTGGTAAGTTACTTTGAGAAGTGAATTTGCCTTCACTTCTCATAACTTCTTTTCATATCTCTTATGCATCCTTGCTGCATTTTGTTATGTGTTTGAGATTGAGCTTGCTCATTCTTGTTCATCTTACTTTCTTTCTTCAAGTGACTTGTCTTCTTAAATGAAGCAAGTTACTTTGCTTCTCTCTGCTCCTTTTCATCTGCTTCCTGGTGGTTCCTCTGAAGATTTCTCTTATAAACCTCACAAACCTTAGGAACAACCAAGCATGACAATGATTAGGGTTTTGATTAGTCCCCCTCTTAGTTTTACCTTTGTGTCTCATTGAGTCTTCTCTTCTCATCTCATAATCAAGGACTAAACCCTAAAGGTTTTAAGGCTTTGTGATTAAGCTTATGCATGCATCCTTCTATTAGGATGGAGTGTATAACTTTAATCCTAAGTGTTAAACCCTTAATGTGTTTAAATCCTTTAATCAATCCACATAATAACCATCAAGACAATCACACTTGTAACTTGGGCCTTGCATTAGGGTTCTAATTCTTCCTTAATTGGTTAAGAAGGACTAACCCTAGTGTTAATGGACAAGTCCCCCTCAAGTTGTCTTACAAATCATAAAATCCACTTCATCATCTCACCATTAATTAAAATCCACTTAATCAAAGGCTTTTTATGTCATGAGTTTAATCCCTAATCATGGATTAAGTTGAGGAGCTTTCCTCAGCTTAAACATTCTCATCTATTATCCTTCTATTAGGATGGTGTAATGAGTCTGTTTAATCCTTGATTATGGCTTAATCTCATTACTTAACACTAAACAAAAACACCAAAACATCTAAATAATCACAAGTAGGTTAATGATCTTAATCCTACATCATGGTGATTAAGTGTGAGAAGCTGACTTCACACTTAAGGTATTCTCATTGCCCCTAATCAGAGGGAAGATGTGATGAGTTTACTGAATCCATTGGTTTAGGCTTAAGCTCATTAATCTATGACAAATCTTCAAAAAGCAATAAAAGACTGAAAACTCAAAAACAAACAATAATCGTCTCCTCCGGGATTCTTTTCTCATCTCATTCACTCATAAACGAGAACTTGCTTCTTCCGTATAATGCAAGACAGTTTGCACCTGAGCCAGACAGGTCATACACTTGAGCATGGACAAGCAAGCAGTTCATCAGTCAATTCACCTTTCAGTCTCTTTGGGTCGAACTACGGTGTTCTGACTTCCTCATTGCACGAGAGGATACGTAGGCATAACTTAACAGTTATCGAACAAAAGTCTCTGTATATTTCCCCTCCTTCTAGCCTCATTCTTTAGCCTCATGATCTTGAGCATCCTTTTCCTTTTTCTTACACTGACACTTTCATATTACACTTTACACTTCATTTCTCTTACACTGACACCTGCACATCCTTTTCCAGCTCTTTATACACAAATTGCACTGACACTACCCCTTTAAAACACAAATCTTTTAAGCATGGATCCCGTCGAGTACGACGGACAATCTGGGTGCTAATACCTTCCCAGGTTGTAACCAACCCCCTTTCTCAGTCTCTCTGGTTCGCAACCGTCTTATCCATATCTTTCTAGGTCTATGCAGCATTGCCTTTCCCTCAGGATAAAAATGCCTAGCTGGCGACTCTTTTCATTCCCTGTGAGTTCACTCCTGTGTGTTCTCACATCCCTTTTTCGCCGACCGTTCGCGTCTGTACCTTTATCTGGGTTATTTCCCATTTATCGGGAGCGACATGGCCCTAGTCAGATGAGAGTACCAGTCACGGGATGCCACTGTCAAGCTATCCTCAAAATAGAACATCCATAGCTTTTCATCCATAGTGTAAGCCTTCAACCTTCCCAAAAAGGATTGAAGATGGGTGCGAGGGCAAGATGTCCCATTATATCCTTCAAAGCAGGGAGGTTTGAATTTGTGAGGAATTCTTACTCCCTCTACTAGCCCCATATCTATAACATCAAACCCTAAGGAGTTTTGAGACTCCAGAGACCTCAGCTTTTCTGCTATCTCGTCCAGCCGACGATCATAGACTTCATCTCCTGCCCCAACTACAGTGAATTATTCCTCCTGAGGGTCCTCTTGAAAGGCATGCCCTCCTGTATTACCCTGGGTATTCCTGATATCATTAATGTCAGGGTTAAGATGAGGTCCATACTCTGGGGGATCAGTATGAGGCTGTACATGATCATTGTTGCTAGTACCCCCTGTACCTGGGTGGTTTTCTTCAGGAGTTTGCCGCTCGACCAACTCTTTTAATCTTTCTTGGATTTGGGCCAACCCAGTCATTACTGCCATGAACTGGTTCATCTGAGCCCTCATTTCAGTTCTTTCATTAGCCATTTGGGTTCTCATGTTAGTCAGATCTTGCTGAACCTGGTCCATCTGTAAGCTCGGAAGGTTGTTTCTTGTAGGATACCGATGAACTTTGTTGATGGGGAAGATTCTCCTACGAGCAATGTTTCCTGAAACCACAACAAAGGGAGAAACAACAAAAACAAACCTACAAAATAAAGAAATGAGGTTAGTATGCAATGTAGGATGTCTATTTGTCTTCCAAGGGTATCCGATTTGGTTCTTTGGTTTTGACCTTCCAGACCTCGAGGAATGATGATGTTGAAGAGAAATGAAGCCCGAAACACAAACCATATATTACAAAATGTAAAGATACATAGTTCATGATTACAACAAGTTCCCATGGTGTGTCCAAAATACAGCAACAAAAACAAAAGTACTAACAAAATGAATTACAAATACAAAGAAATCAAACATCCAGCCCATAATCATCCTCTCTGACTTCCTTCAGGAGAGCATCAGTCACTGGGCCAACTGGATGCTCTGTGATGGTCCTGATAAGAAGGTTCCTGGTGGCAATAGCATTTGTCAACTTCTTATACTTGTCTTAGTCTTTTGATCTCTTCAACCCCGCCCAGAGTTTCAATTCTGAGATTTCCTTCTGTGCTGCTAACAAGGCTTCCTGATTCTTCTTCTCATTAGCTTCTAGATGCTCTATCTTGGCATGGGTCTTCTGATCTTCCTGTGAACGAGCCTCAATGATTCTAATCCATCTAGCTTGACTCTCTTCCAAGTAGTGTTCAGCTATGGCCTTCTGAATCTTGGATTCCTTGCAAGCATTATTCAATACCAACTCCCCTGCTCTAGCTCTTCTGATGTAATCATCTGTCTTCTCAATCTTGGTCATATGCTCAATCTGGAGCTTCTCTAACCTTTCATTGTCCAGACGACTATCATTCCTCTCCCAGATGGTCTTCTTTAGGGCTTATGAAAGCTGAGTATTCCTGTACTTCAACTTCTCAAACTCTTCTAAACTGACTGTAGCTACAGGCTCTACTGCTGATGGTCCAGGCACATCCTCCAGGGTGAAGGGCATGCGGGTGATCTGTCCTCTGATACGAGACCAATCAAGATACTGAGCTAAAGCTATGTTGTTACACTTTCCAAGAATGGAAGTCCCTTTTGTTTGAATGTTGTCCCAAGCCCAAGCTGCTTGTCGGGCAATGGCATGGTTGTGCTGAATGTCACAGTAAAGGGTTTCTGATAAGTCTTGCTCTCTTGGTGGATGTACCAAGGCATACCCTAATTGCCTTTTGAACAGCAAAGGATTGTAGTTGATGCAACCCTTTACTCCAATTAGAGGTACATTGGGATACTGCCCACAGCTGGTGATTATGTCTCTACCCTTGGTGCTCTGAGTGAACCACCTGATGTCTTCTGAAGTGAGAGTAATCATTCTCTTAGCCCAATTTCTTGAATGATGAGGATTCAAGAAAGCTTCTGACTTTGGCAAGTGTCTCAACAACCAACAGTAGAAGAGAGGTGCACAACATCTGACTAGTCTTCCCTTCTGCTTCTCATTTCTCTGATGCACTGAGTAATAGAAATCCCCTAGCAAGGTAGGAACTGGATTCTTCAGCAAGAAGAGATGGATAGCATTCTTTCTTACAAACTTAGGCTCGTCTGCAAACAAGATGATACCATATATGCTAAGGGCCAAGAGAGCACAGATAGTGTCCCATTTCCTTGCTGCAGCATGAATGGTGGCCTGAGTAACCAAGAAATCCAAATGGAGGTCTGGGATTCCAGCCTTGGTGGTCATATTCTGATCAATGATGGTGGATTCCAAATACATAGCCTTAGCTATGTCCTCATTCCTGGGAGAAGTTATCTCAGGGTTGAAAGGAATCCCCCTCCTGATGGGGACACCTAACAACATGGAAAATTCTTTTAACAAAGGGCCCAACTGAAAGTCTGGAAAGGTAAAACATCTGAGTGGAGGGTCATAGAATTGAAGGAAAGTGTGGATCATACTCCTCTGTGATGCATCCAAGTCCATGATCATGTCCATAATGTCGCCATAATGTTCCCTGAATAAAGGGACATGATCAGGAGTGATGAGTGTCTGAATCTGCCTGATGCCTGCCAGGGAGGGCTCAAAGAAATGGTATGTGATGTTGCTCTTCCTAATTGGGTCCATACTGATAATGGATGCTGATGAAGATAACTGAGGAGAAATGGTGATGAAGGCAACTGATGAAGATGCTGAAGAAAATTTCTGATGAAGATAGCTGATGGACATGGCTGATGAAGAAGAACAGTCAAAACCAAACCAAAGATAAGATGTGGATACCCTATAAAACAAATAGAAAAATGTTAAAATGATGCAAAATGATGTATGCAGGATGATATGCAAGGGTTTGTGATCAAGTGCTAGATCTGTTATCTGCCTTGATAAGGTCCATGTGTGTTCATAAGTCCAGATGAGGGCTTAGAGAACCAGTAACCAGGTGGGGGACTCAAATAAAGAGTCACAAGTCCAGGGTTTCACAAGAACAACCCAAAATGATGTAACCTTAACAAATCTGGTAACAGGGTATGATGAGGCCAAGGGTTCCTGCAAACCTGTAAACATCCCAACCCCCTTACAGGTATTGTTCTAGAACAAGGATCCTCAGACTTAGATCAATTATGAGAAGTGTAAACACTTCTAACCCGGAGGTACAGTGTTTACATTAATCATAAAGGATCCTCCTCTAATTCACCTCAGATGCTGAAGGTCATAAAAAGGTCATCTAGACTTAGCAGGCTTCCCAGGTAGCCCTAGTACTACAGGAAATCCGTAGCACAGAGTTCTCAAGAAGAAACCCATGTCTGAACCGTGTTTCATATTCCCGCACCAGACCGAAATGGAATGGAAAAGAATATGAAGCCACTTTATCCTATGTGTCATTCAGGCTCCTGGTATGGAACCTTACTCACTGAATATCCCTCCCACCAAGGAAAACAATAGATCCAGCACGATGACATGATGACAATAATATGAAATGCATAAAAACAGTAAATGAAAGCAATAAATAAAGTTGTACATAAATAAATAAATAAAGCAATAACAAAAAGCACATATAACACGTAACACCCCCATAAACACAAATCAAACAAGTACTAGGAGAAACCCACAAAAAGAACCAGAAGCCCTTGTTGCAAGATATGTCCCCAGCAGAGTCGTCAAGATGTCGCTCCCCCGAAAAGACACCAAGGTCCCACGGTGCAGACGCGAACGCTCGACGAAAAGAGAAATGAGGTTGAATGAACTGAATAGAGTCACCAGCTAGGCATTTTTATCCCGAAGGATCCACGCTTACAAGATTGTGTTTAAAAGGGGTAAGTGTATGTGTTATCTGTGTGCAAAAGCTAAGAATAAATGTACAGGTGTCAGTGCAAAAGGGTGAATGCTCAGGACTGAGGCTTAGAAAAGAATGTTGAAAGAGGGGGAAAACCCAGAGACTTTTGTTAGATAACCGTTAAGTTATGCCTACGTATCCTCTCGTGCAATGAGGAAGTCAGAACACCGTAGTTCGACTCAAAGGGACTGAAAATGAATTTGACTATGAACTGCTTACTTGTCTATGCTCAAGTGTATGACTCGTCTGGCTCGAGTGCTAACTGTCTTGCATTAGACGGAAGAAGCAAGTTCTCGTTTGTGAATGAGTGTGATGAGAAAAGAATCCCGAAGGAGACGATTATTGTTTGTTTTTGATGTTTTCAGTTTTGTTATTATTTTTGGTGTTTTGCATAAGTTAATGAGCTTAAGCCTAAATCAAAGGCTTGCAAACTCATTATATCCTCCCTGATTAGGGATAATGAGCCTACTTAAGTATGAGATAAGCATTTCAACTTAATTGCCATGATGATGTAGGATTAAGATCATTAACCTACTTGTGATTAATTAGATGTTTTTGTTTTCTTGTTTAGTGTTAAGTAATGAGTTTAATCTCTAATCACAGATTAGTGAACTCATTACACCATCCTAATAGAAGGATAATAGATGAGAACACTTAAGCTGAGGAAGGTACCTCAACTTAATCCATGGTTAGAGATTAAATTCATTATATAACAAACCTTTATTAAGTGGATTTTAATTAAGGGATGAGATTAAGAAGTGAATTTTATGTTTGTAAGACAACTTGAGGGGGACTTGTCCATTAAACACTAGGGTTAGTCCCTCTTGTCACTCCCCGGATTTCCATCCTGGTACAAACGCGAAAGTGGCGCAGAAAGAGGTAGAGTCGCCAGCCAGGCATTTTTATCCCGAAGGGACGGGAATGGTAATGCTGCACAAACCAGAAGAAAGAAGAGGAAGGACACGGATCCTGCGAACCAAAGAGACTGAGTTCGGGAGTCGGTTACGACCTGGGAAGGTATTAGCACCCCAGATCGTCCGTCGTACCCGACGGGATCCACGCTTGCAAAGGAACTGCTTCAAAGGGTGAAGGAATGAAAGTTGTTGCAAAGGAAATGAACTGAACTGAATAGAAGAAAAGGAAAGAGAACTGAAAAAGAAATGAAAGGGAAAAAATGTAGGGAAAATAAAGACTGTGCTCGAACGGGCCCTACCCCGCTGTCTACGTACCTCATCTGGACAATGAGGATCAGAGTCGCCGTAGTTCCCCTAACTAGGGGTGAAAAAGATTGCTTATGTCTTAAGGCTTGAACTGCCTATGTCAATGCTCAGGTGTTGCAGGCTCGGACGACGAGTGCGTTGCCGTCTTGCAAAATGACAAGTGGGAGCAAGTTCGTACAGAGCGAAGGAGATGAGAAAAGAATTCCAGAAGGAGAGACGCTTATTGTTTGTTTGTGTTTTTTATGAAGCTTTTAGGAGTGTGTCATAAGAAAGTGAACTCAAGTTCTTTTTCATGGAATGTGCACTTGTCACTACATTCCAAGATGGAATAATAGAACAAGCACACTCAAGTAAGGAGAAGATCCCCAAAACTTGAATCCAGAGAGTAGGGCTTAAGCTCACTAACTCATTAACTTATTAAGTGTTTTTGGTATTTACAATGAAGAAGTGTGTTTTATGACTTTTTTGGTGAAGATGATATCTTGATCAGACTTGTGCATCACAAGACAAGCTTGTACTATCCCAAGATGGGAAGACTACAAGTGTCTCATGGGATAAGGTTATTGCTCAAGGTATCACTTCAACCTTTATTAAGTGTCTTATTTAGAGTTTTGAGATGAGAAGGGAAGAGAAACAAAAGGATCACAAAGGTAAAAGTCTAATGGGAAACTAATGAATCCTAATTGTTGTCATGCATGGAAAATCCTAGGTTAGTGAGGTTTACTATCCTAAAGAAGAAAGAAGAAGAAAGAAGAATAGAAGAAAGGGTAAGTAAGGCCTAAGCCCAACAATCACAAGGTTAGAACAAATAATAATAAGAAGAAAAGAAAAGATGAGATTTGGAGATGTGGGAATCACATCCACACCTCTCACTTACCAAAGCCCCTGAAATGGTTAGTGACACAAGTATAAAGGCAATACAAAATGGACAAAATGCCATACCAAAGCTACACAACCAGAAGTGAAGTCATACACATAAATGTCAAATGCAAACTCAAGGCACAAGAATGAGAAGGGAACCACACAACTCATCATGAAGCAATAAGAATCATTATGACAAAACAAAGCAAACATGAGAAGATGCAAAGCAAAATAAACAAACCACAACCTCAAGGTGCAAGACCAGAACCCTAATCATGTTAGACAAGTTTATAAGAAGCACATGAGATGAAGAGAAGAAGGGCACACATTCAAATATTTACATTATGAGAAGTAAGAAGCAAAAGAAGTGAAGTGAACATGCATAAGCGTGGAAGAACTTCAAAGGCAAACAATCACAAACTTTCCAAAATTACAAACACAATCCAAGATCAGAGAGGTATAAACATTCTAATAAGGCCCTAAACAAGTTGAAGAAGTTGGCACAAGTGCCCTTCTAGGCTAAGGAGAGAACAAATGATCCAAAAGAGACAAAGTGAGACAAGTCAAGAACAAAAATTCAAAACAAATCAAATGAGCATTCAAAAATTCCACAACTTTGCACAAATGACCTTCAATCATACTATAACAACATGCCAAAAGGAGGGAGTGAGAATCAGAAGTTAAGCAAGTTAAATGAGGATACAAACATGGATTAGGGTTAGATGACTTCACTCACAAGTTAGAGACCAAAATCAATTAGCCAAGATTCTAAGAATCAGAACAAAAATCACCAATAAACTACACCTCATCATGAATCCAGAGCAAAAAGAATCACCCAAAAATTCCAAATAATGATCAAGATAGAAAATAGACAAGTCAGCATGGTTCAAAATGAAATAAAATGAATTAATTAAAAGGAACAATTAATTTCCACGTGCCAAATAAAAATAAATGGAAAATAAAAATATCAAAAATTAGAGAAAACTAAAAGAAGCATTCATGAAATTTTTTATAATTTTTGGAGACCTAAAACTATTTTTAAAAAATGCAAACCAAACTGAAATTGAAATGAAAACAAAAAGAAATAAAAATAAAAGGATGAGCCAGGGGGTGTATTCAGCAAGGACTTCCAATTAATTCTCAATGGACTCACACGCAGGGGGGTGAAAAGTAATCCAGGCCCACTAGGTCTCAGCGCAGTTCATAATAGTTAGGGTGGAAATTCAATTAAATTCAGAAAAACAAAGGACCGTTGGATCAAACGCACGCCTCAGATCAGTCAACTCATTAAAGCTAGTAATCAAAATGATTGGCCATAAATGGAGAACACAATAATTATGGCGTGGTGAAAAACAAATGAATTAATTCAGAAAATATAAAACCACGTGCAAGGGAGGTTGGATCAGTAATGTGGTGGCACAATGTGGAGCGTCCAGATCTCATATCCAAGGGTTCATGCTCGTCTTCTTCATTAGAACTCAGGCCAACCAAAACGCAGAATCTGGTGACCGGAGCTAGGGCTCCGGCACCGGAAAACTAAAACTATGAACAAATCTCAATAGAAATTCATCACAATGTCCAGATCAAACAATTAAACTATGTTGAATCCAAAAATGATCATGAAATTCACAATGGATCAATAAATAGCCTGGATCGAAGACAAACAGATCTAACTATGAAACTTCAAATCATCATAAAAAACTCAATTCTCAAGCATTTTCAAATCTAAAAGGTGCAGAATACTCAGTGATGTTCACAGATCACAATGCATACCATAAACACAAGTTTCAGATCCATGGATTTTAGAGCATACCTGAGATGGAACCACTTCAAAATCACCAAGATAATGCTCCAAATGCTGCAGATCTACTCCTTTTGATCTCCTCTTGCAAAATAAATGCAAGAGGAAGCTTGAGAGAGCTTGAACTTGCATCTTCGAATCAACCTGCCCTTGAATGGCACCTCTCCAATTCTTCACTTTCAGCTTGAATGAGTGGTAGATTAATGATCCTTATGCTTCAAGGATTCAGGATATGTGATTTGTTTGTGAAGAGAGTGAGAGAGTGATGAGATTCGAAGAGAAATGCTCTTGTGTAAGAAAATTTGGAGTGATGAAAATGTGATGGATCTGAGCCAAAAGAAAACCCTAGCTGCTTATATATCATGTCAACATGCAATGCTGAAAGAATGAAGGGAATTGCACGTGAGAGGAGAGTGTGAGGATCAAATTGCAAAACTTGCAAGATTTGTGTGATGAGGTGATTTGCTCGTGCATTTCCCTCTCTCCTTGCACATGTGTGATCACAATCCTGCCCTTGATTCAAAACAGAAATCATCTTGGCCCTTAGATGTGAGGGTCATGCATTTCTCATGTTCATGCATTTTTGCACCTCATGGAATATTCTTCTTCTCATGCACGAATTTGGCAATATTTTTGGAGCAAAATCAACTCTTTGCAATGCTTTGTAAGTATGTGACCTCATTTGGTTCATAACATCACTCAAAAATAAGTTTCATGAAGTTTTGCACTTGGAGGATGCTTGAAACTTATGCCATGCCCTAAAATTCTTGAGATTTTCGAAGGGCTTTTCTCCTTAACCATGAAGGCTATGAAAATGCTCTTGTACTTTTTAAAAATGGGAGACTTTAATCTTCAACTTTCATGTTTGATGGCAATCCATTTGAAGCTTTTTTCACCAAGTTATGCTTACTTGAAAATTAGGGCAAAAAGTTACTAAAAAATGGAAATTTCATGACCAACCACATGCCAATTTTGCAAAACACCTCAAAACCTCATGATTCTTGATATTTGATCTTGCCAAACCTCTTTTAAGGTTAAAAGAACATCCCTTGGCTTGAAAACTAGGGTTGGACCCTTTGAAATCTCACAGTTGACCAATTTCTTCATTTACAAGCAACTGAAGAAATACTTGACTTCCACAAGGAATTTTCTCACCAAATTTCATCCCTAGGATCCCATTAACATATGAGAGACTTTGCCCAAATAAAATGGCCAAAGTCACAAGGTTTTCATGCTTGAAACTCAAACCCTAATTTGGGATCATTGTGTAGGAGCTTTGCCCTAGCTTTAATTCTCTGATGATCCTCTAACCTCCTGGGCTTTTGTGAATGATATTGAGCTTGTGAATGCAATGTAGACTCCTCATAGGACTTGAACAAAACCATTGGGCCCCTTGTCATGGCTTGAAATGCTTCAAAACCCTCCACAGATGATCATATGCCTAATGCTAGATCATGAGAATGTTATGCCTCATCTTTCCATGCTAAGATGCCAAGAATATGATATGCTTATGATGAATATGATGTGATATGATGCCTAAAAAGAAGAGGGAAAATTTGGGGGTGTTACAGCTGCCCATATTCAAGCAACTATTAATCTGAAAAGAACGGTAGCACGGGCTATCGACGTTCGAGATGAACTGTGGTTGAATACCAAGAAAACCTGAAATTTGCACTCTGATGGAGAATGCAAAAACTGAGAAATAAACCCAACCAAATGAAGCTTTGGTGGCTGAAGCGGCGAGAAAGCAGACGAGCTCCTTCCTAGTTGAAACTGTTATATGGAATCAGAATACTTTGACAGACGAGCCTTCTTCGAACAATCCTATTACGCCAGGAATTGGACATACGAGTCCTCACATAATCTACAAAATATATGACTTGAGACAGACGAATCTCCTTCGAATAAACTTGTTACGCCAGGACCGGTGATGCACTTAAGTCTGTGGGATAGACATGCATAATCAGGATAGACGAATCCTCCTCCTATACTATGTGGATATAGGATCTGAGACAGACGAGCCTTCTTCGAGAAAACCTGTTACGCCAGGTGCAACATTAACAAGTGGTGCTTGAGACAGACGAGCCTCCTTCGGATATACCTGTTACGCCAGGACCAATAACCATTTTGATGTTTAATCCTACCGTCAGGACTTCAAACCTCTTCAACACAGACGAGTATTGGATGATCATCAAGAGAACACAGACAAGTGTCATAAGTCACCGATACAAATGAATATCAGACGATGATCTGAGAAACACAAACGAGCGCTTCAGGAAATGATACAGACGAGTATCAGTCACTGGTACAGACGAATACCAGAAATCCAACACAGACGAGCATTTGGAGTAGCAATACAGACGAGTAACATAGTACTTATCAAATAAATACATATGAATATAAGTTAACACAAATGACTATGAGGGAATGATACAGACGAGTATCCCAACAATGCAGACGAGCTTCAAACAGATGACAAACACAAACGAGTGCTGGGGAGTGTAGACGAGCAACAACAAATATCAAACACAGACGAGTGTTGGAAGTACAGACGAGCAATAGCCAATACAGCCATGGGTAACTGCCGGGGAAGGCAAATGAGCAGTAACAAAGTGGGGACACAGACGAGTGTTGAGAAATGCAGACGAGCAGCAATAAAGTACAGACACAGACGAGTGTTGGAAAATGCAGACGAGCAGCGACAAATATCAAACACCGACGAGTGCTGGAAGGTGTAGACGAGCATCAAACAAATGCCTGATTGGCAACAAGAATCCCAACTCTACAAGAGAGAACCAAGTCAAGAGGCTTTGACACTTAACTTTGGTTAGGGGGATGAATAACTGTTTGTATCATCACATTGACCAAAAATAAATTGGCGACTTCTCTGGGGAATATTTCACTGATGGGAATGAAACCCAAACATGAACTTTGCGGGGAAATCAGGCATTCAGCTTCTTGTTGGGCATACTCCACTTGTGGGAAAATAAACTGTTGGGGATCCCCCTGCCTTGACTTAGCTGGGGAACACTCTGCTTGGGAGAATGTGACGCCATCCTGCATAACCTGCAACAACATAATACACATATGTGCCCCGGGGACTTGCATGGTATGATCTGTTCATCCATCGTCGCCCGACACTCAAAGAGGATTTCAAATGTTTCCCTGCAATGTCATTTTTCTTTTATAAGACAATCACCATGTTTTAGCTGCAATGCTATTTTTTTGCCAAAAAAATCAGGACATTTTGCAAACAAAAGATAAACACAACACAACTTTTTGACTGAATATTCTTTTATTGAAAGGCCTCTGAATGGGAAAAGTTTTTACATCAGGAAGCAACCACCTGGAAAGAGGTAGCCACCATAAAATTGAGAAAATAAATTATCCTAATGGCAATGGACACGACATCCCAATGAGTTTCCTTCTTGCTATGACCAGCATGTCTTCAAAACTCTCCATTCTTGCCTTTGCTTTCTGAGGAGATGAGGGGACTAATTCCTATCCTTCTGATATTGTCAAGTTGTACGAAATGATGATTTGGTTCAGATTACTCGGATCGCAGTTGTTCGCCTATTCCCTTGTTTTGTGTGGATTGCCCTTTCGGGTTTTCAATCCACCGGGATACCCTTTTTTGCCTGAGTTGTCCAATGTGTCTTTTCAACTCAGCGGGTGTACATTTTTTTTTATTTCCCTAACTTTTGCCCGAACTTTTTATTCTGTTTTTAGCTCGCCGGGATGCCCTTTTCTTGCCTAGACTTTAATTCTGTTTTTGTGTCCAGCGGGTCTTTTTATGCGAAGTATTTTTTAACTGCGTCCGAGTTAACAGGGGATTGGAAATCTTCTCCATCCATAGTGGTGAGCATCAGTGCTCCGCCTGAGAAAACTTTCTTCACTATGAATGGCCCTTCGTTGTTTGGGGTCCACTTGCCCCTGTGGTCTGAACCTGGAGGAATGATCCTCTTGAGTACAAGCTCTCCTATTTGATACTCCCGCGTACGTACTCGTTGGTCGAATGCTCGCTTCATTCTCGTCTGATAAAGCTGACCATGACAGATAGCCGCTAATCTCTTTTCCTCAATTAGACATAGCTGATTGTATCGAGCACGCACCCATTCAGCCTCATCAAGCTTCACATCCATCATCACACGCAATGAAGAAATTTCTACCTCAACAGGCAAAACTGCCTCTATACCATAAACCAATGAGAAAGGAGTTGCCCCAGTTGACGTCCTGACTGATGTTCGGTACCCATGCAACACAAACGGTAACATCTCATGCCAATCCTTGTAAGTGACAACCATCTTCTGCACAATCTTCTTGATATTCTTATTCGCCGCCTCTACCGCCCCATTCATCTTTGGTCGGTAAGGAGAAGAGTTGTGATGCTGGATTTGGAAGTCCCGACACAATTCTGCCATCATCTTGTTGTTCAAGTTAGAACCATTGTCGGTAATGATCCTTTCGGGCACTCCGTATCTGCAAATAATGTCTCTCTTCAAAAATCTGGCTACCACTTGATGAGTGACATTGGCATAAGACACTGCTTCAACCCACTTAGTGAAGTAATCGATCGCAACCAAGATGAAACGATGACCATTTGAAGCAGTAGGCTCTATTTTCCCGATCATGTCAATGCCCCACATAGAAAAGGGCCAAGGAGATGACATGACGTTGAGCGGGCTTGGAGGAACATGCACTTTGTCTGCATAAATCTGACACTTGTGACACTTACGGGCGTATGAACAACAATCTGTATCCATTGTCATCCAATAGTACCCCGACCTCAACAATTTCTTTGCCATTGCATGCCCTCCTGCATGAGTACCGAAAGATCCCTCGTGGACTTCCTGCATTAACAGGCTTGCTTCGTGTCTATCCACGCATCTGAGCAAAACCATGTCAAAGTTTCTCTTATACAAAACTCCATCTGTATTCAAGAAGAAACTGGAAGCAAGTCGCCTTAAGGTCTTCTTGTCATTGGATGATGCCCCTGCTGGGTATTCTTGCTTTTCCAGGAAGAGCTTGATATCAAAGTACCAAGGTTTCTCTTCAGACACTACGTCTACAGAGAAAGCATGAGCTGGTGCGTCAAGCCTAGAAATGTCAATCCTGGGCACATAGTTCCAATACAAGACTTTGATAGAAGAAGAAAGAGTAGCCAATGCATCGGCAAATTGATTCTCATCACGTGGTATGTACTGAAGCTTAACCGTGGTGAAGAAGGTCAACAGTTTTCTGGCATAATCCCTATAAGGAATTAAATGTTCTTGATGTGTATACCACTTGCCGGTAATCTGATTGATAACGAGGGCTGAATCTCCGAATATATCGAGGGTCTTAATCCAAAGATTAATAGCCTCTTCTATTCCCATTATGCATGCCTCGTATTCCGCTTCATTGTTGGTGCAGCCAAAAGTAATTCTGGCAGCTAAGGGAAAGTGAACACCTTCAGGAGTGATAAGAACAGCACCAACTCCACGTCCGTTGATATTGACTGCCCCATCAAACATCAACTTCCATTTGGATTTAGGGTCCGGCCCTTCCTCCGGAAGTGGTTCCTCATAATCAATTGTTTTAAGGTACATGATGTCCTCATCGGGGAAATCAAACTTCATTGGCTGATAGTCATCTTCAAGAGGTTGCTGCGCAAGGTAATCTGACAATACACTTCCTTTGATGGCTTTCTGAGAAGTATACTGTATGTCATATTCTGTTAAAATCATTTGCCACCTAGCAACCCTTCCGGTTAACGCTGGTTTCTCAAAGATATACTTGACAGGATCTATTTTTGAGATTAGCAGTGTGGTATGGGTCAACATATACTGTCTCAGTCGGCGAGCAGCCCATACCAAAGTGCAACAAGGTTTCTCGAGTAGTGAATAACGGGATTCACAGTCGGTAAACTTTTTGCTAAGGTAATAAATAGCGTACTCTTTTCGACCAGACTCGTCATGGTTGCCTAGAACACACCCCATTGACCCTTCTAGCACAGTCAAGTACATGATAAGCGGCCATCCTAGAACTGGAGGCATCATAATTGGAGGTGTCTGCAAATATTCTTTTATCTTTTCAAAGGCTTTTTGGCAGTCCTCATTCCACCTGACTATTTGCTCTTTTCTTAGCAATTTGAATATTGGCTCACACGTAGCAGTTAGATGAGATATGAACCGTGAAATGTAGTTCAACCTCCCTAAAAACCCGCGCACTTCTTTTTCTGTTTTTGGTGCAGGCATATCTTGTATTGCTTTTACTTTTGCAGGATCCACCTCAATCCCATTCTGGCTAACAATGAAACCCAGCAGTTTCCCGGAACACACTCCGAAAGTGCACTTGTTTGGATACAACCTCAGCTTGTACTTTATCAGTCTATCAAACAACTTCTTGAGATTGACCAGATGCTCTTCTTCGTCTCGAGACTTAGCAATCATATCGTCCACATAACACTCTATCTCTTTGTGTATCATGTCGTGGAACAATGTGACCATAGCCCACTGATACGTTGCCCCGGCGTTCTTCAAACCAAAGGGCATCACCTTGTAGCAGAATGTACCCCACGGGGTAATCAACATTGTTTTCTCCATGTCTTCCGGTGCCATCTTAATCTGATTATATCCGGAGAAGCCATCCATGAAGGAAAATACCGAGAATTGAGCGGTGTTATCTACCAGCACGTCAATGTGAGGTAGTGGAAAGTCATCTTTTGGGCTCGCTCTATTTAGATCCCGGTAATCAACGCACATCCGAACTTTTCCGTCCTTCTTTGGTACAGGCACAATGTTAGCTACCCAAGGTGGGTAACTAGTTACGGCAAGGAATCCGACATCCCACTCCTTTTGGACTTCCTCCTTGATCTTCATCGCCATGTCAGGACAAGTTCTTCTCAACTTTTGTTTCACAGGAGGACAATCTTCTCTCAATGGTAGCTTATGTACAACAATGTCGGTATCCAGCCCTAGCATATCTTGATACGACCAGGCGAAGATATCCACATATTTACGCAGCATACCAATCAACTCTTTCTTTACTTCGGCCTGCAGACTTGCCCCAATCTTGATCTCTTTCTTCACATCTTCAGTGCCAATGTTGATGATCTCTATTTCTTCCTGATGAGGCTGAATGACCCTTTCCTCTTGTTTCAACAACCTGACCAATTCTTCAGGGAGTTCACAGTCTTCCTCAACCCCTTCATCAGCTTAGTATACAGGATTGTCAAAGTCATGCGTGGTCATAGTAGGAATGTTATCAATAGAATCTGGATGATCAACATTGCACAGATGATGTGCTTATTTTAGAATCTGTTTATTTTTCAAAAGAGACGCAACCACACAAACAAACAAAAAAAACACATTGCCATTTTTATATTTTTTGTGAAAAATTTAAAACGAAAGAAAGAGAACACAATTTATTTGAAAAATGTCCTTTATTTCGTGGTAAAATAAATGCATACAAAGCATGGTGGCCCTACAATGAATCCTTGCACCTTGGGCAGAGTGCGGGATTTGACAATGCAGTATGATAAGAAAAGGAAACAAATAAATTACTATGATTGCCAGGTAACTTGGACGATGTCTTCAGCAGACCAGTTCTTTAGCTCCTCTCCGGGTGCACACGGATGAATCCAGTTGTCCCAGTTGCCATCACTATCTCCATCTTCGCTTGTTGCACATATATGGTTGCGGTCGAGCATCCCGGCGCTTGTGAAAGTAATAGCTTTACCACTTGGAGGCCAGTTGGACCCATCAGGTTGATAACCAAGCCCAAACTTGTCATCTTTCTTCTCTAATTCCAGCAACTTGCCCCAGCCCTGGGCGCTTCCCGACTGAACCACTTCCTTAGCCTGCTTGTAGGAGTGAATGGAGGTACCTTCTTTCTCATTGTTCCTCTCTATTGGAGTCAAAATGATGACATTATCTGCTTCGAAGGCCTGACACAGCATTTCATGGATCTCTCCATCCATCTCCATATATTTGAAAGTTGATAAGTGGCTCACAAAAATATCTTCCTCTCTGCACACAGTAATTACTTGGCCATCAACCACGTATTTTAGCTTTTGATGCAAAGTGGAAGTTACTGCTCCGGCAGCATGAATCCAAGGACGTCCCAGCAAGCAGCTGTACGCGGGCTGAATGTCCATGACATAAAATGTGCTCTTGAATACTTGAGACCCTATTTTCACAGGTAACTCAACTTCTCCGAACACTGACCTTCTGGACCCATCAAAATCTTTAACTATCAAATCACTGGGCCGCAGGATGATACCATCAACATTCAACTTCATTAATGCTTTCTTCGGGAGTACATTAAGAGAAGAGCCTGTGTCAACCAGGACATGTGACAAAACAACACCCTTACACTCCATAGTAATATGCAGTGCTTTTTTATGGTTACGGCCCTCTGAAGTAAGGTCTCTATCTGTAAAACCCAATTCGTGGCTTGCATTCACACTGCCCACTACAGCCTCCAGTTGATTAACAGTTATCTCTTGAGGAAAATATGCCATCTACAACACTTTCAGCAAGGCTTCTCTATGTGCCGGAGAACACATCAGCAAAGACAGAATTGATATTTTGGACGGTGTCTGGTTCAACTGTTCAACCACCTTATAGTCACTCTTCTTTATTATTCGCATAAATTTCTCCACATCTTTCTCAAAGATACCCTGTCCAGCAGCAGGAGTTGTCGTTTCCTTAGTCGCTGTTTGCTTTCCTTTAGCCTTTGCCGAAGCTTCAGCCTCAGGATCTCCTCTCAGAACTGGGGGAGCAAATAGACGACCACTTCTCGTAAAACCTCCAACCCCTCCGACATTCACTACAATAGGGTCAATAGCAACTGGCTTTCTCTCCACCTTATGTCCTTCCACGTACACATCTGAACCGTAATGCCATGGGATGGCTTTACCATCTGTATAAGGAACAGGCCCAGGAACAGTGATAGTAACAGGACTAACTTTGGGAGCATAGATAGTCACATGTTCTCTTCTAGCAGGCATCTCTGTTGGATCATAAACGATGGTTATAGTGGACACACAATCACTTTCATTATCAACTTTGTCAAACTGCAATGACCCTTCATCAATCAGATTCTGCAACCCCACCCTCAGGTCTTCACAACCGTTCACTGAATTCAAACACTTTTCACAATCAGAATCGCATCCCGAAAACACTTGTCCTTTTAACAGCCTCTCCTTCACTACCAACAGCGGAGTCTTCACTTCTTCTATGCTCAGAATCAGACTTAACTTCTCACCTCCGTCGACAGCATTTATTCTAGCCCCTCCATGGTTCGGAGTATGGTTTGAAGTAACATTAGGCAGTGGTGCAAAGTTAATCGCCTTGGAGTTGATCAAATCTTGAACTTTATGTTGTAGTGCCCTGCACTTCTCAGTTGAGTGCCCGGGTTCCCCCGAATGGAATGCGCATCTAGCATTGGCATCGTACCCCACTGAAAGCTCTCCAGGTGGTGGTGGTGGTGCTAATGTCCTCAGTTGTATCAAGTTCAGGTCTAGCAATCTCTGCAGCAATGCAGTATATGTCATGGGAATCGCTTCAAGTACCCTATTAGCCGAACGAGCTTGTCTTGGCTGATAAGGTCTTTGTTGATAGTTGTTACGTTGTGGCTGTAGTTGTTGTTGTTGTTGAGGTTGAGTTTGTACCTGCTGCACAGGACTGGAAGGGATAGTGACAGCTGCCACTTGCTCGTATGATCTTCTATATCCTCGGCCCTGTCCTTGGCCAAACACAGCATTGGTTTCACCTTCCCTTCTTCTTGGGGGTCCGTTGAAAGCTTTTCCTACTCCACTCGAGATGCTCGCACTGGTATCCTGAATATTTCCCATCTTTAATAGAGTCTCGACCCTCTCTCCTGCAATTACTATGTCATTGAACTTGGTAGCCGAACAAGACGTCAATCTTTCGATAAACACCCCTTGCAACGTTCCCATGAACATATCAGCCATCTCATTCTCCAGCAATGGTGGTTGCACTCTGGCAGCAAGCTGACGCCACCTTTGAGCATACTCTTTAAACCCCTCCTTAGCAGTTTGAGACATGTTTTGCAGTTGAGTGCGATTTGGAGCCATGTCCAAATTGTACTGGTATTGCTTCATGAACGCCTCTACTAATTACTTCCAACTCTTAATGTTGACCCTACTTAGCTTCATATACCATTCCAAGGAAGCTCCCACCAGACTGTCCTGGAAATAGTACATCCATAGCTTCTCATCTTCAGTATGGGCAGCAATCCTCCCTACAAAGGACTAGAGGTGAGTCTTTGGACACGCTGTGCCGTTGTACTTCTCGAAAGTCGGGACCTTGAACTTGTAAGGAATTCTAACCCCTGGAACCAAGCCCAAGTCAGTAATGTCGAACCCCATAGAGTTCTGAGATTGAATGGCCCTGATCTGTTCAGCCATATCTTCAAATTTTTTGTTCATCTCAGCCCCTTGGCCTTCAGTTTCGTCCAGCAGAGTAAACTGTTCGTCTTGACCGTCCATCTGTACATTTTTCAGTCCATCATTGATAATGGTGACCCCTGGCTGTGCCACAGGGATCTCAACTTGACGGGCGCCCGCACCGTAACGATTACCTCCATCAGCAGTACCGTTGTTCCTGGCTTGATTATTTTCAACCAACTCACGCAAACGTTCCTGATTCTAACCCATCCCTGCCATAAGGGTCATAAAATTGTCCATCTTCAACCTCAAGTCAGCTAAATCAGTCTGCATCTGATCCATGACTCTTTCTCTGTTGACTCTTGTGGGATATATGTGTATGATCGGCTGTTCTCGAACCTTTCTGGGAGCTATAGTGCCTGAAACAACATAAACGTTAGAAACTGAAGCACTACCTGCAAAATAAACAAACACGTTATATGCATGCAATGTAACTGCTCATGTTTCCAAGTTTTAAGCATTTATATGCCCCAGTTCTGGTATTTGCTCCAGATAACCACTTTGAGTATTAGCTTTCAAATTTCCCTTTGAAGAGTGTTCAGATCTTAGCAGCATCAGACAAACAAGGTTTGCATATTCAGAAATGGTAATTTGCATATTAACACTGTATATCATGGACAACCCATTGCCGGCCAAAAGTTAGAGCACAAACAAAAAATTTCCCGAAGGGTTACAAGTCATTACATGGACAAAAGACAAAAGGTAAAGCAAGACTCCTACAACAAGCCTGTAGGTAGTCGGAACAACAATAAAGAAAACTAAACTAAAGACCCAGGTTCCTCTGCAGCCACCTCTGCTCTACTCTTCTTCACACCTGCTCTCAGCTTGAGCTCTTCAATCTCCTTCAGTGCCTCCTCTAAGGCTATCTGGCTTTGTGCCAACAGCTGAGTCTTTTCCCTTCGTATGTTGTGGACTTGTTCCACTTCTTCCTTTTTGAAGGCCATTTGTACCTCAAAAAACTCTTCTTTTTCTTTATACTTCTGCTACTCTTGTTCCCTTTGGCCTTGCAACCAAACAATGGACTGGCGAGTGTTGCTCCCACCAAATGACACAGGGCCAGAAGGGGTACAGACGTGAACGGTCGGCGAGAGGAGGAGAGAACACACAAGGGTGAACTGAAAAGAAAAGAGTCGCCAGCTAGGCATTTTTATCCCAAAGGAAAGGTAATGCTGCATAAACCTAAGAAAAGATGGATAAGACGGTTGCGAACCAGAGAAACTGAGAAAGGGGGTTGGTTACAACCTGGGAAGGTATTAGCACCCAGATTGTCCGTCGTACTCGACGGGATCCACACTTAAAAGATTTGTGCTTAAAGGGGTAGTGTCAGTGCTATTATGTGTGCAAAAGTTGGAAAAGAATACAAGTGTCAGTGCAAAAGAAGTGTGAAGTGAATAAAAGGAGTGTCAGTGCAAGAAAGAGTGCAGTGCTCAAGACAACGAGGCTTAAAATAATAATGCTAAAAGAGGGGGAATATACAGAGACTTTTGTTCGATAACTATTAAGTTATTCCTACGTATCCTCTCGTGCAATGAGGAAGTCAGAACACCGTAGTTCGACTCAAAGAGATTGAAATATAAATTGACTGATGAACTGCTTACTTGTCTATGCTCAAGTGTATGACCTGTCTGGCTCAGGTGCAAACTGTCTTGCATTAGACGGAAGAAGCGAGTTCTCGTTTGTGAGTGAAGATGATGAGAAAAGAAACCTGGAGGAGGCGATTATTGTTTGTTCTTGATGTTTTTAATCTTTTATTGCTTCTTGTGTTTGTCATAAGAAAATGAGCTTAAGCCTAAACCAAGGGTTAGTAAACTCATCACATCCTCCCTCTGATTAGGGGTAATGAGAATACCTTAAGTATGAGGTAAACACCTCAAACTTAATTACCATGATGTAGGATTAAGATCATTAACCTACTTGAGATTATTTAGATGTTTTTCTTTTGGTGTTTTTGTTTAGTGTTAAGTAATGAGTTTAAGCCATAATCGAGGATTTAATGGACCCATTACACCATCCTAATAGAAGGATAGTAGATGAGAACATTTAAGCTGAGGAAGATACCTCAACTTAATCCATGATTAGGGATTAACCTCATGACAAAACAAAACCTTTATTAAAGTGGATTTTAGTTAATGATAAGATTAAGAAGTGGGTTTTATGGTTTGTAAGACAACTTGAGGGGGACTTGTCCATTAACACTAGGGTTAGTCCTTCTTAACCAATTAAGGAAGAATTAGAACCCTAATGCAAGGCCCAAGTTTCAAGCTTGATGTCTTAGTGATTATTAAGTGAATTGATTAAAGGGTTTATACACATTAAGGGTTTAACACTTAGGATTAAAGTTATACACTCCATCCTAATAGAAGGATACAGGCATAACCCTAATCACAAAGTCTTAAAACCTTTAAGGTTTAGTCCTTCATTGAGAGATGAGAAGAGAAGACTCAAAGATGGCACAAAGGTAAAACTAATGGGGGGACTAATCAAACCCTAATTGTGATCATGCTTGGGAGTTCCTAGGGTTTATGAGGCTTATAAGAGATCTTCAAGGGAAAGCCACCATGGAAGAAGCAGGATGAAGGAAGAGAAACAGCAAGAAGCAAGACAACTTACTTCACTTAAGAAGATAAGTTGCTTGAAGAAAGAAAGAGGAGAAGGAGCATGAATGAGCAAGCTCACTCTAATTCACAAGTAAAAATGCAGCAATGATGCATAAAAGGGTTGAGAAGAGGTTATGAGAAGTGAAGGAAAATTCACTTCTCAAACACTTACCTCCTGAAAAGTTAGCAGAAGGAAATGAAATGAAATAAAAATGAGATGAAATGCAAAGATGAAAGCCAAAGTCAGAAGCATATTCATGATGCTAATGATGCTATAAGATGGTATGAAATCATGTCATGAGGTGTGAATGATCATACAAGTGATGAGATGCAAATGAAACTTAAAGAAGCATGGAAGATCATGGATGCCTATGACATGAAATGAAAGCAAAAGCATGGCAAATGGATGATGCAATGATCAAGCATGATTCTAATATGTCCTAAGATGTCTTATATGTCATGTGGATGCACAAAATGTTATGGCAAGTTCATGTATGCAAGCATATGAAGGATGAATGCAAATGAAGGCAAAAATTAGGGTTTATACACAACATGCAATACAAAATTCAAAACCAGAAGCAAATGACATGATAAAAAATTGAAAATAGGATCAAAGGAACCCTAACCCTATACAAGTTCACTGCCCAAAGGAGGAGACCTAAATCTTAACCTAATGGAAGTTATGATTTTCTCAAGATTGCTAGGGTTTTAGGATGCCTCAAAAGGAAAAATGCACAACAAATTGAAAATGAAGAATAAATTCAAACCAATTTTATCCTAGAAACTATATGACATGAGGAATGCAATGCAAAAAGAACCATCATCAAACTCTTCATGGTTAGGCAGAAAGGATTTTTCTAAGTTAGGGTAAAAATATTGACCTTAAAAAGCCCTAAATCCAAAGAAAAATGTCAAAGTAGGTCAAGAACCAAAAAGAAATTTGTTTAAGGGTTTGATAATGTTTCTAAATGTATCAAGATGCAATGTGATTTTTGTGGTGATTTTTAGAAACTTAAATGGTATTTTAATTAATTAATTCTCATTAATTAATTAAAATAAACATTTAAATATTTTAAAAATACGAAATTTATGCAAAAAATAAAATAAAAATTATTTTCAAAATTAGAAAAATATTTTAAGTCATGATGCAAAAAATGAAATTTTTTAGAAGTGTTTTGCTATTTTTAATAAAATGTAGAAAGAAATGCAATTAAAATGATAATTAAATGAATTAAAACGAAAGTATGCTGATCTAGTGGCCCAGATTCAAACTCAAAAGGGAGGGAATTGACCAGCGCACACAAATGGACGGCTCACATTCAAACTACGCTAATTATGTCATTAAGCCCTAATCTGAACCCTAAACACTTTCAGGTGACCGGAACAGTGTTCCGGTCATCTTCTCCGGCTAATCTCTCAAGCTATCTCACTCAATACGCAACCCCAAGCCCTAAAACTCTTCAGAAATGATCCTCTCCTCAACCCCAACAAGAATCAACCATCAAAATTCATTTATTCATCACCAAAAACATGAATCAAAGCAAAACGGAAAACATCTCAAAAATTTCAGAAGCTTATGAAATGCTTATTTCTCAACTATTTTCGAAACCAAACATATCATGACAATAAAGGGAACACATAGAATCATTCTATAACATAAAATGAAGGTTCTGGAAAAATAAATGCCATGGCTACCTGAAGTTGAGCTTTCAAACCAGGAGCTTTCTGGCCAGTTCTTTGCTTCAAATCCACTCCAATGACTCCCCTTAAGAGCTTGTGATGCTTGGTTGGAGTTTAAATGGCCTCAAAATGAAGTTGGCAGAAGTTCAGTTCATGAAATGTTGAAATCGTGTTTTTGATTCTGGGTGTTTTAGGGCAAAATGAAGGGTGGGAAATGATCAGTGAGGATTGTGTAATTGAATGGTGGAAGAAGTTTTGATGTTTCTTGGATGAGCTATGAGTTTCGAAGGGTTTTGCAGATTTGGAGGATTTTGTGTATGCTATGTTCTTGGAGGTTTCAGCCTGTGTTCTTCTATGGAATGGCTTGCTTTTGTTACACATATCATGTTGGGATAGGTCAGAGGGTGGGTGCTGGCCTATGTTGATTGGTATGGGCAAGTTGCAAAAATGTCAAGAGTTGGTGTACTTGAGGTATGGGCTGGTTCAGTGGCTGTTTCAAGGCATGGCTCGAGTCAGCTTGGTTCAAGGATAACCATGGAAAAGGTTTTGTGGTGATTCAGCAAGAGTGTGAGAGGTTTTGATCCATTTTGCAAATTCATGAAGTTTTGGCCCCTTTTTGATTTTGTAAAGTTCAAGGCATGAAACTTGGAATTTCTTTGGGCAATTCTGAATTATAGGTCATGTGTGATGTTTGTGCAATGGTTAGAAGTCAAATTGAGGTCACAAAATGCTTTGGCAAGTGTTTTTGCAAACTTCCCACTTTGGTGCATAAGTGAAATTTTGTGATTTTTCCCAACTTTGCAAGGCCATAACTTGGGTTCTATGATGAATTAGATCAAGTTCTTGTACTTTTTGAAAAGGGAATGATCCAATATACAACTTTCATGACCAAGAATGTTTCATTTGAAGCATTTTTGAATCAAAAAGAAGAGGTTGAAAAACTTTCCCAAAATGGCAATTTTACATTACAAGTCACTTTCCCAAAATGGCACCTTTGCAAATGGCTTGAAATTCTTCAATTTTGTGAACTTCTAACTTCTTCTAAGATCAAATAAAGATCATATACACCCAAAATGATGGAGAAGACCCTTTGGTTGGATGATTGGGGGCCTCAGATGCCCTGATTTTGCACTGACTTGTTCAAGAAGTCATCTATTGATCAGATGCCTTCCCCATTGAATTTCTTTATGAAAATTGGTATGCATGATCCTTATAACATATAATGACCAATAGAAACAAGAATGACCCAAAAATTTGGAGTTATGGACTCTGAAACCAAAACCCTAATTTTAGGTCATTTGTGCAGTTAAACCTGGCTCTGCTTCCATGCCTTTCTCAGTTCTTGTGATTTTCTGACTTCTTTGGTCTTGGGAGGATATAATATGATGCTTGAACATACATGGACCCTCTTGAGATGATTGAAGACCTTTGGAGTGGCTCAGATAGCTTAGGGATGGCTCAGGTTACAAACCCTAGATGCAGATGATTTTGAACAAATGCAGTGAAGCCAAAATGCAATATGAGATAATATGATTGAGCTTATGCAAATTAAAAGAAACACAAGCCATAGTTAAATGAGTGAGGGCAAATTTGGGGTGTTTACAGCTGCCCCTATTCAAACATGAGTTATATGTGTAGGATGTAAGCGGCGGCTCAACAAGCAAACAAGATAACTCGTGGTTGAATACCAAAGACAGTCCAAAATTTGCACTCACTGAATGAAGAAGAAAAGGGATATAGATTGTAAAAGGAAAATAAAGTATGATTATAAAGTGCGGGCGACAGAGGACGACCGTCGAGCAGAGGACGACTGCTGGGGATAAAGCAATGACGGGGATGGCCGACATGCTGGGGAAATGGAGGTATCATGATGGGGACGGCCATCAAGTAAAGGAACAAAACTCTCTGGGGATTAAAGGTAAAGTAAATGGTGGGGACGACCATCAGGTTCAAAAAATGAAATAAATGATGAGGTACGGTCATCGAATGTGAAGGACGATCACCTAGCAGGGGACGGCTGCTCTGTTGGAGATAAGATGAGGGACGGTCATCTAAGGTGAAGGACGATCACCTGGCAAGGTACGGTTGCCGAAAATATCACGACATAGGACGAATGTCGGATATAAAAGGTCGACGATGGGGACGGCCATCGGATAAGCATGATGAAGGACGATCATCACTAGGTGAAGGACGATCACCTAGCAGGGTATGACTGCTCTCGAGGTTTATCATGACATAGGACGAATGTCAGATAACAAGATCAACAATGGGGATAGCCATCGGATAAGCATGATGAAGGACGATCAACAAGAGGTGAAGGACGATCACCTAGCAGGGGACGGCTGCTAAAAATATCACGACATAGGACGAATGTCGGATAGAAGAGGGTTCCAATAGTGGAGACTCTGCTGGGAGAATGATGAAGGACGATCATCAAAAGGTGAAGGACGATCACCTAGCAGGGTATGGCTGCCGGAAGTATCATGACATAGGACGAATGTCAGACAGAAAGGAGATAATTTGTTGGGGTCTGCTGGAGACTCTTCTGGGGAATGGTAGACGCGGACGAGTGCCTAAATTCAGGAATGAAAAGGGGATAAGTGTTTGACACCGTGTGTAGATTAAAAATGCGGACGAGCATCCTTAAGACTATGATACGGACGAGTATCGGTAGAAACAACCACGGACGCATGCTCAGAGATGATGATACGGACGAGTATCAACTGGTTAACAAAGAACACGGACGAGTGTTGACTCTGAGGGGAAATGAGAGGTGTATACAAGATACGGACGAGTATCTGTATGAGTAAAAAGTGAACATGAGTGAGACACAGACGAGTGTTCAACTTGCTGGGGAGAGTATGATGCAGTCGAGTATCATAAGAGGAAGTGTATAAGCTATGAACTTAAGAGATACTCTGACGCTCTGTGGGGGATAAGATGACACGGAAGGGTGTCGGAAGAAGTGTAATAAGCAAGGGTTTAGGCAACTGTGTTGGGGATAGGCAACACGGACGGGTGTCAGGAGAGTGTATTAATATGTTATGGTGAGTGCAAAGGGGACGCTTTGGCTTTCTGCTGGGGAATTGGAGTGGTATCCTGTATGCTGTTGATGGCATGTCGGTATTTACAAGTGACTGATTCAGACATGGCCTGTGATTATGCAATATGTTTGATTTTTTTGCCGTAATGCTCCGTATTAGACGGAATGCCACGCTCTGGGGGAAGATATGATGCGAATGCTATGATTATGCGAAAGATACTGATCTGGGATTCGGATCCCACTGTTGCGAGGATCTCTGGTTGATTTGCTTGAAAGAATATCCCAGCTGGGGGAAAGATCATTGGTAGATTTGATACATATATGATTCTGCTTGAGAAAACAGGTCACTGATAGGCCTGTCTTAATGATGAGGAGCCCAGCTGGGGTCCGTGGAAGCTTTCGTCACTTTGTTGTGAGATCTTAAGACATTGCTCTTCTGGACGGAGGCTGGAACTCTGCGGGGAGATGGCTCCCTGTTTTTGCACCTGGCCGGGGAGGAATGATCACTGAACGATCCTCCCAGAGATTTTTGTGGGGAACCTGCTGGGGAGAAGCTTTCATGCCCCATGCTGCGCTTTGGATTCTTGCAATCCTGTTATGACAAAGGAACGTACAAATATCCCGAGGTATCCCTTACTGGATTCCGTCATAGGAGTTCAGACACTCCCGGGAGTGAATATATTTCCTGTAAGCATGTGGTTAGAAAAGCACATCTGTATTTATGCAACCATTATATTAAGGACACCGGACATTTTTGCAACTAAAGATAAAATGTACGAGACAAAAGTGTGACTGAAGATCTAATTTTATTAATTTCTGCCCTGAATTGGCAAGTACAGTCAAAGAAACAAATCCCCTAAAATGAGGAGATTGTTACAAATTGAGAAACAAAAAGAGCTGGCAATGTTGATGACGCTTTAGTGTGCTTCCTCTTTGCTAGGACTCGTATGACATTGACGTTCTTCTTATCTTGCTTTCTGAAGAGGCTGATTCTGACCGATGCTTTAACCTTTCGAAGTGTGCCATGTCGTGAGTGATACAGACGAATTCAGAATGCAGTTGTTCGCTTATTCCCTTATTTTGCGCGGATCGCCCTTTCGGGTTTTCAATCCACCGGGATACCCATTTTTGCCTGAGCTATCCAATGTGGCTTTTCAACTCAGCGTGTGTACATTTTTTTCCCTTTTTTTTGCCCGAGTCTTTTATTCTGTTTTTGACTCTCCGGGATGCCCTATTTTTGCCTGGACTTTTATTCTGTTTTTGTGTCCAGCGGGTCATTTTATGCGAAGTATTTTTTAACTGCATCTGAATTCACAGGGGACTGGAAGTCTTCACCATCCATAGTACTGAGCATCAGTGCTCCACCGGAGAAGACTTTCTTTACTATGAACGGTCCATCATAATTCGGAGTCCACTTGCCCCTGTGGTCTGTATGAGGAGGAAGGAGTCTTTTCAGCACAAGATCTCCTACTTGGTACTCTCGAAGCCTGACTTTCTGATCGAAGGCTTTCTTCATTCTTTTCTGATATAACTGCCCATGACAGATTGCAACTAATCTCTTCTCTTCAATCAGATTCAGTTGTTCGTATCGGGATCGTACCCATTCTGCTTCATTCAGTTTGACATCCATTAGTACCCGCAAGGAGGGTAATTCAACTTGAACAGGTAGGACTGCCTCCATACCATACACAAGTTGATATGGTGTTGCCCCAGTGGATGTTCTGATCGAGGTACGGTACCCATGCAAGGCAAACGGTAGCATTTCATGCCAATCTTTGTAGGTGACCACCATTTTCTGCACAATCTTCTTGATATTCTTATTAGGTGCCTCTACAGCGCCATTCATCTTCGGCCTGTAAGGAGAAGAATGGTGGTGTTGGATCTTGAAGTCCCGGCGCAGTTCTGTCATCATTTTATTGTTTAAGTTGGAACCATTATCAGTAATGATTCGCTCGGGCACTCAATACCGACAAATGATGTCTTTCTTCAGGAGTCGGGCTACCACTTGCCTGGTGACAATTGCATACGAGGTTGCTTCAACCCATTTGGTAAAATAGTCAATGGCTACCAGGATGAATCTGTGACCATTTGAAGCAGTCGGTTCAATCTTGCCAATCATATCAATGCCCCACATGGCAAAGGGCCAAGGTGAAGACATCACATTTAGAGGATTTGGAGGGACATGTACTTTATCTGCATAAATCTGGCATTTATGACACTTTCTAGCATAAGCACAGCAGTCTGCATCCATTGTGATCCAATAGTAGCTTGATCTTAACAACTTTTTAGCTATAGCATGCCCTCCAGCATGGGTACCAAAAGACCCTTCGTGCACCTCGTGCATCAACAAGTTTGCTTCTGTCTTATCAACACATCTGAGAAGTACCATATCAAAGTTCCTCTTGTATAAGGAACCATCAGCATTCAGGAAGAAACTACCAGCTAGCCTTCTTAATGTCTTCTTGTCATTGGATGATGCCCCAGGTGGGTATGTTTGATCCTCCAAGAAGCACTTGATGTCATAGAACCAAGGCTTATCATCTTTAGCAAGGTCTACAGAGAATACGTATGCTGGTCTGTCAAGTCTGTACACTGAAATCCGAGGTACAAAATTGGCAGCTTGAACTTTGATAATGGATGAAATGGTAGCCAGAGCATCTGCAAACTGATTTTCATCTCGAGGGATATACTCAAGCTTGACTGTGGTGAAGAATGTGAGTAACCTCCTAGTATAGTCCCGGTAAGGTATCAGATGCTCCTGGTGAGTATACCATTTGCCGTTGGTTTGATTAATTACCAGAGCTGAATCTCCGAACACAGTTAAAGTCTTGATCCTGAGGTCAATGGCTTCCTCAAGACCCATAATACAAGCTTCGTATTCGGCTTCGTTGTTAGTGCAGTTAAAGGTGAGTTTTGCCGAGAAAGGCATGTGAACTCCCTTAGGTGTAATAAGTATTGCACCAACACCACGACCATTCATATTAACAGCCCCATCAAACATCATAGTCCATTCTTCTTCCAGGTCAGGCCCTTCAGTGTGAATAGGCTCTTCATGATCTTTTGCTTTTATGAACATGATGTCTTCATCAGGGAAGTCAAATCTCATAGGCTGGTAATCATCAATGGGTTGCTCAGCTAGATATTCAGACAATACACTACCTTTGATGGCCTTTTGGGATGTGTATTGAATGTCATATTCTGTGAGAATCATTTGCCATCTTGCAACCCGTCCGGTGAGCGCTGGCTTCTCAAATATGTACTTAACTGGGTCCATTTTTGAAATCAATAAGGTAGTGCGGGTCAACATATACTGCCTTAGTCGGCGAGCAGCCCACGCTAAAGCACAACAAGTTTTCTCGAGCAGTGAATAACGTTGTTCACAGTCGGTAAACTTTTTGCTTAGGTAGTAAATTGCATACTCTTTTCGACCAGACTCGTCATGCTGGCCCAGCACACACCCGATTGACTCTTCTAATACTGTCAAGTACATGATTAGAGGTCTTCCTTCAACTGGAGGCATAAGGATCGGAGGCTCTTGCAAGTATTCCTTGATTTTGTCAAAAGCCCTTTGGCAGTCTTCATTCCACCTGACTGTTTCTTCTTTTCTTAACAACTTGAACAAAGGCTCACAGGTTGCTGTAAGGTGAGATATGAACCTGGAGATGTAGTTCAATCTACCTAAGAACCCCCGAACTTATTTTTCAGTCTTCGGTGCAGGCATTTCTTGAATGGCTTTGACTTTGTCAGGGTCAACTTCAATCCCTTTCTCACTCACAATAAATCCCAGCAGCTTACCGGATCGCACCCCGAATGTACACTTGTTAGGGTTTAACTTCAGTTGGTACTTCCTCAGACGCTTGAATAGCTTTAACAGATTCACCGGGGTGTCTTCTTCTGTAAGGGACTTGGCAATCATGTCATCCACATAACATTCAATTTCCTTGTGGATCATGTCATGGAATAATGTTACCATAGTCCGTTGATAAGTGGCACCAGCATTCTTCAGTCCGAACGGCATCACCTTATAACAGAATGTGCCCCAGGGTGTGATGAAAGTTGTCTTCTCCATGTCTTCAGGTGACATCTTGATCTGATTATATCCTGAAAATCCATCCATGAAGGAGAACACCGAGAACTGAGCCGTATTGTCGACCAATACATCAATGTGAGGTAATGGGAAATCATCTTTTGGGCTGGCTCTGTTCAGGTCCCGATAATCCACACACATCCTTACCTTGCCATCTTTCTTAGGCACAGGTACAATGTTAGCAACCCACGGCGGGTAACTAGTTACAGCAAGGAAACCGGCGTCCCATTGCTTTTGTACCTCTTCTTTTATCTTCATTGCCATATCTGGGCGAGTACGGCGCAACTTCTGTTTTACCGGCGGACAGTCTTCTTTCAGAGGCAGCTTGTGCATAACAATGTCGGTGTCTAACCCTGGCATATCCTGATAAGACCAAGCGAAAACATCCACATATTCCCGAAGCATGTCAATAAGTTGCTCTTTCACCGAATCTTGCAGACAGGCCCCGATCTTAACCTCTTTCAAGTCTTCTTCTGTACCAAGATTAACCGTCTCAACTTCCTCCTGATGAGGAGTGATAACCTTCTCCTCTTGTCTCAACAACCTGGCTAGCTCTTCAGGTAGCTCATAATCTTCTTCAACCCCTTCATCAGCTTGATTAATCGGATTGTCAAAGTCATACGAAGTCATAGCAGTGTTGTTGTCGGTGCAGTCTGGAGGGCACTCTCTGCAAGGGTTTAGATTTGTTCATTTTAGTGATCAATTTTATCTTGTTTAGAAAAAGGTGAAAATGAATTTATTATTTGGAAAAACATTGCCATTTTATTTTTGTACAAAAAATAAAGAATGAAAAACAGTGTGCGGAAAAGAAAAAGACTCATTTGCAAAAGATGTCCTGATATTCATTAATTGATCTTTGCACAAAATACAAGATGGCCCGATTACAAAATGAGCCCTGACATCTTGGGCAAGATGCAAGACTTGATGCATGCTTTAAAAACAGGAAATAATAATTACTCTGCGGAAGTAACTCTTATAATTTCCTGGGAAGACCAGTTTGAGACATGGTTCCCCGTGATCCTTGGACATATCCAGCTTTCCAGGTTGCGCTTGTCTTCTGACTCATCTTCCAAGCTACTCACAGCATTCGGGGTGAGCATCCCCCCGCTGACAAACTTGGGCTCCTTTGCAGCCTCTGGTTGATCTTGTCGAGTTGGTCTGTAACCCAACCTGAATCGGTCTTCTTTCTTCTCCACGGGCAGCAGCTTGCCCCAACCTTGAGCGATACCCTCTTCAACAACCTTTCGGGCTTATTGATATGATGTGATGGAAGTCCCAAGCACAGCAGATGTCTCATTGATATTCAGGGCCTCAAACCCCTGACTCATGGTTTCATGGATCTCCCCATCCATTTCAACGTATTTGAAAGTAGCTAGCTGGCTAACAAAAATATCCTCCTCTCCGCAAATGGTGATGACTTGACCCTCCCATTCGAATTTTAACTTCTGGTGAAGGGTTTACGTCACGGCGCCAGCGGCGTGGATCCATGGTCTACCCAATAGACAGCTGTAGGTAGGCTGTATATCCATCACAAAGAATGTCGTTTTGAAAATCTGTGGGCCAATCATTATAGGCAACTCTATCTCCCCCAGAACTGATATTTTAGAACCATCAAAGGCTCTCACTACCAAGTTGCTTGGGTGTAGTGCCAATCCATCATTCTCCAGCTTCACAAGGGCTTTCTTGGGTAGGACATTGAGGGATGACCCTGTGTCTACCAGTACGTGAGAAAGAACTGCACCCTTACATTCCAAGGTAATGTGCACAGCCTTGTTGTGATTGTAACCTTCCACTGTCAGATCAGTGTTGGTAAATCCTATTCCATGACTAGCGTTGACATTTCCAACCACAGCCTCTAACTGATTGGCAGTAATCTCCTCCGGCACATAAGCTGCGTGCAGGACTTTTAATAGTGCGTTTCGATGAGCCTCGGAGCACATTAGCAATGATAGTATGGAAATTTTGGAAGGTGTTTGGTGAAGCTGGTCTACCACCTTGTAATCACTTTTCTTTATGATTCTCATGAATTCATCAACCTCTTGATCAAAAGGAGTCTTCAAAGTTTCTCTAACAATTGGTTCTTCTTGCACCATGCTCTTCCCTTTTGCCTTGGCAGCAGCATCTGCTTCGGCAACAGGTCTTGGAATTTGCGAGGCAAAGAGACGTCCGCTTCTAGTGAAGCCTCCGCCTCCCCCCATATTGTCTATCTGAGGTGAAGAAGTTGATGACTCTAAAGTGATTTTCTGCCCCTCGCAGTATAGATCTGAGCCATAATGCCAAGGGATGGCATTACTGCTTTCGTAAGGAACTGGCCCAGGCACTGTGATAGTAACTGGACTGGCAGCAGCTGTAGAGGGGACCACAATGGTGTGTGGATCATAGTATATGGTAACTGGTGCTCTGACAGGACTAGCATTTTGTTGTGAATTGTTGGTAGGAACATTTGCGGGATCGTAGTAAATCGTAACCGTTGAGACGCTTTCATTAATTGTTGTTGATGTTGTAGAAGGGGTTGAAGTTGTAGCATGAACTGATGGAATAATGGGTGTTGTCGTTGTAGAAGGAATGGTGATTGAACTTGTATCCGTTGAAGTGATTGATTGAGTAGTTGTTGGAGTTGTAGTAGAATCTGTTGGAACAATGGTCGCTGACGTTGTAGAAGTATCTGTGATTGTTGATGAAGGAATTGTTGGAGTTGTAGTTGCTGTCGTTGTAATCTGAAGGATACCATCTTTAATAAGACCATTTATGTCATTTCTTAGTCTCTCACATCCATTAACAGCAATGTTGCAATATCCACAACCAAGTTCACATCCAGGGAACACTTGGCATTCTAACAGCTGAGCTTTGATTTCAACCAGAGGTGTTCGGATCTGCGCAACACTGGTGATTAAGGTGGATAGTTTACCTTCCTCAATAGCATTAATCCTAGGCCCGTTGTGACTAGGCATTGGATTTCTTGTGACATTCGGAGGAGGTGCAAAGTTGAGAGCTTTTGAGTCCACCAGATCTTGGACTTTCATCTGTAGGGCCCTGCATTTTTCAGTATTATGCCCCGGTGTGTTTGAATGGAATGCACACCTGGCATTTGCATCATAGTTCTTTGGCATATTGAGAGGATCTAGGGGTGCCAATGTCATTAACTCAACTAGGTTGAGTTTCAGGAGTTGTGGCAACAATGCAGCATACGGCATTGGAATTGGGTCAATCACCCTGTTTGCTTGTGATGGCCTTTGTTGGAAAGGACGCTGTTGTTGGTTGTTATTGTTGTTGTTGTAGGTTCTCTGTTGCGGAAAATGAGATTGTTGCTGATACTGTGGTTGTTGCTGTTGAGGATATGCTGATTGTTGAGGAATCGGAGCTGGAATGGTAACTACTGCTACTGACCGGTGAACATACTGAGGCCTGCCCCTGCTCGCATGAATGGAATTCGTTTCACCTGCCCTTCGGGGTCCCACAAAAGGCTTTCTGGGATTACTGGACGGACTTGCACCATTGTCGGAAATTTTGCCCATCTTTAGGAGGCTTTCAATCCTCTCACCAGCTATGACTACATCAGCAAAACTGGTAGAGGAGAAGGCAGCCAACCTATCAATATAGGTCCCTTGCAATGTATTCATGAACATGTCAGCCATTTCCCTCTCTGACATGGGTGGCTGGACAGCAGCAGCAAGCTGTCTCCACCTTTGGGCATATTCTCTGAAGCTCTCTCTAGAAGATTGTGACATGCCCATTAGAAGAGTCCTATTGGGAGCCATGTCCAGGTTGTACTGATATTGTCTGATGAAAGCTTCAGCTAAATCTTTCCAGCATCTAATGGTAGCTCTGGTCAAGTGTGAATACCATTCTCTCGAAGCTCCAGTCAGATTGTCTTCGAAGTAGAACATCCACAGCTTTTCATCCATGGTATACGCTTTAAGCCTTCCCAAGAAAGACTGTAGGTAAGTGCGAGGATAGGAGGTGCCATTGTACTTTTCAAAGCATGGGGGTTTGAATTTGTGGGGAATTCTCACCCCATCCACTAGCCCCATGTCCATCACATCAAAGCCCAAAGAATTCTGAGATTCCAAAGATCTTAACTTTTCAGCAATCTCGTCCAATCTCCGGTCATATACTTCATCTCCAGCCCCCATAACAGTAAACTGTTCTTCTTGGGGATCTTCTTGCAAGATTCCCCCCCTAGCAGTATTACCTTGCACATTTCTCGGGATGTTAACTTCTGGATCCAGATGAGGTCCAAATACTGGTGGGTCAATACGAGGCTGGCCCCGTTCGTTGTTACTAGTTCCTCCTGTTCCAAGATGAGGCTCCTCAGGAGTTTGTCTTTCCACCAGCTCTCTTAACCTTTCTTGACTCTGGGCTAAGCCAGTCATCACTGCCATGAATTGAGACATCTGATTTCTCATCTCCAATCTCTCATTGGTCATCTGATTTCTGACCTCAGTCAGATCTTGCTGTACTTGTTCCATTTGAATACCGGGAAGGTTGTTACGAGTCGGATACCAGTGCACGCGGTTGACAGGGAACACTCGGCGACGAGCAATGTTTCCTGAGACCACAACAAAGTTAGAAACAATAATAGCAAAACCTACAAAACAAAACAAAAGGTTAGTATGCAATGCAGTATGCTTATTTGTTTTCCAAGGTATCCGGTTTGGTTCTTGGTTTTGACCTTTCCAGACCTCGAGGAAGATGCTTGATGTTGCAGAGAGACAAGCCCAAATGGAAACAAACTAAAATATATTACAAATGGGGAATAATACATAGTTTGTTTTTACAACATACGCCCATGGAGGGTCAAAATACAATAAAAGGGAAAGTACATCAGATGGAAACAACAACAAACAAAGAATCAGACATCCAGTCCAAACTCATCCTCTTTGACCTCCTTCAGGAGTGCCTCAGTCACTGGACCAGCTGGGTGCTCTGTAATGGTCCTAATGAGGAGGTTCCTGGTAGCAATGGCAGTGGTCAGCTTCTTATGCCTGTCCTGGTCCTTTGATCTCTTCAATCCTGCTCTGAGCTTCAACTCTGAAATCTCCTTTTGGGCTGCTAACAAAGCTTCCTGCTGCTTTTTCTCACTGGACTCTAGCTGTTCAATCTTTGCTTGAGTCTTCTGGTCTTCTTGTGTACGGGCCTCAGTGATCCTGACCCACCTAGCCTGACTCTCTTGCAGATAGAGCTCAGTCCTAGCCTTCTGAATTTTGGCCTCTTTACAGGCATTCTTCAATATTTGTTCTCCAGCCCTTGCTTTCCTGATATAGTCCTCTGTCTTCTCAATTTTGGCAAGATGCTCCACCCTAAGCTTCTCCATTCTCTCAATGTCCAGACGACCATCACTTCTTTCCCAAAGAGTCTTCTTCAAGGCTTGAGATAAGTTCTCATTCCTTTCTTTCAACTTCTCAAATTCTTCTAGGCTGACAGTTGTTGTTGGCTGTACTGTAGATGGTCCAGGTATGTCTTCCAAGATGAAAGGCATTCTAGTAATTTGAGCTCTAGTACGGGACCAATCATAGTACTGAGCTGAAGCAACATTATTACACCTTCCAAGGATAGCTACCCCCTTTGTCTGGATGTTGTCCCAAGCCCAGGATGCTTGTCTGACAGCAGTTGAATTAGGTTTCACTTCACAATACAGGGTCTCAGCTAAATCTTGTCCTTTGGGAGGGTGGACCAAGGCATAACCCAACTGTCTCTTAAACAATAAAGGATTGTAGTTGATGCAACCCTTCACTCCTATAAGAGGCACATTTGGGTATTGTCCACAGCTGGTGATAATGTCCTTGCCTTTGGTGCTCTGGGTGCACCATCTGATATCATCTGAAGTCAAAGCAATGAGCCTCTTGGCCCAATTCTTCTGTTGGTGTGGGTTCAAGAAGGCATCTGATTTAGGCAGGTGTCTGAGTAGCCAGGTGTAAAACAAAGGAGCACAACATCTTACCAACTTCCCCCTTTGTTTCTCATTCCTCTGACGAATGGAGTAGTAAAAATCTCCCAGTAATGTAGGTACTGGGTGTCGCTCCCGGGATTTTCATCCTAGTACAAACGCGAAAGTGGCGCGGAAAAGGTAGAGTCGCCAGCCAGACATTTTTATCCCGAATGAATGGGAAAGGTAATGTTGCACAAACCTAAGGAAGAAGGAAAAGGACGAGGCCTTGCGAACCAAAGATCGGGATTCGGGAGTCGGTTACGAATTGAGAAGGTATTAGCACCCCAATCCGTCCGTCGTACCCGACGGGATCCACGCTTGCTTGTTTTGTTTCAAAGGGTGAGAAGAATAACTGCTGCTGAATAAAACCGCTAACTGGAATGGAAGTGAGGAATGAAAAAGGAACTGAAATAAGAAAATGGAAAGAAAGGGGGAAACGTAGGGAAAATAAAGAATGTGCTCGAACGGGCCCTACCCCGCTGCCTACGTACCTCATCGGGATAATGAGGATCAGAGTCGACGTAGTTCGCCTAACCTAGGCGGGAACTATTTGTTTGTGTTTTTTTTACGGCTGGAACTGCGTATGTCTATGCTCAGGTGTTGCAGGCTCTTCTGGTACGAGTGCGTTTACCGTCTTGCATGCGAGACAAGTCGTCGCGAGTTCGCGTTGTGAGTGAATGAGATGAGAAGAGAAGTTCCCGCAGGATAGTCGTTTATTGTTTGTTTTTGGCTTTTATGAGAAGTGTTTTGAATTTGTTTGTGAACGGTCTTGTACTAAGACCTATCCATCGCGGTGAGTATTTACACCTCGCCCCGAAACAGGACGCGTATAAGCACTCCGCAACAAAGTCTCGTGTCGTACAAGATTGTTCGGTTTTTATTAAGTGTTTTATTACTTTTCTTTTGAAGGGAGAAAGAAAGACTCAAGTTGATACAAGGAAAAATCTAAGGGACTAAGACTCAATCCTATTTTTTGTTTATTTATTTACAAGTGATCCTAATGGTTAGTGAGGTTTTCTATTCCTAATGGAAACTTAAAACTACTAGAAGTCAACTTACTTCTTAATGAAGTTAAGTTGATTCTAAGAACAAATGGGGAAACCTATACAAGTTGTAAAATCAAATGAAACAAAAAATAATGAAATTTACCATAAGGAATAAAATTCTAAAAGGCATTCAATGACATGAATTAAAAAAAGTCTACTTTATTTATTCTAATTCTAAGTGAAAAATGAAATTTCAAGCCTAATTACTAAATCTAAGCTAATCTTAATATTCATTATAAGAAAAACAAATTAAACTAAACCTAAGTTTAATATTAAATTTAAATGCTAAATCTAATCTATACTATTATTTTTATATTGAACCTTGTTTTCTTTTAATGGCCTAAACTAAGGGAATTATGCATAACTAGGCCTAAAACTAATATTCTAAAAAAAATATTAAATCTTCTAGAAAAAATATGAAAATTAAACTATGGGATCCTAACATTATCTCTAATCTTATACTAAGAGGGATCCTAAAAATTTCTATTTTTTCTATGCCTAACAAAATAATTATTTCCAGCTAAGAATTAATTACTATTTCCTAAGGATTATATCACTAAAACATAAGATAAAAGCTCCTAAAAATTCCATAAAAAATATCCTAATAACTATTATGAGTCTTTTAATTACAGAAAAAAGAATGGCTCAAAAAAGTTGCTGGAAGTTACTTAAATAAAATGAACAAAATCCAGCATAAATAAAAGAAAATCCAATAAAGCTAATTAAAAGAATAATTCAGAATTTATTCAAAAATAATCAAATTTCAGAAAATAAAAATATCCCAACTTTCTAAAATGACTTATTAAGCTTCTTAATTTTTTGGGGAATTTTCTAATGATTTTTATTATTTTTTATTGGATTAATTTTAAACTATGATTAAAACAAAATAAAAATCTAAGGAAATTATGCAGGGGGATATTTAGTTATTTTTCTGGTTATTATTTTCCATGGGCCTAACAGAAGGAGTGTGAAGAACAATGGACTTGAGCCCATTTTCGTTAGAACCAGGGAGGTGCTGGAAGTAGTTCTTTATGCTTGTTTTCTTAATGGGCTTAGGACGCAGGGGTGTTGATAACAATATTTATTAATTAACCATATTTTTTAAACATATTTTAGGAATTAAACATATTTTTTTAATTAACTTAAAAATGAAATGGACTAATCTTAAGATAATATTTTTCCTAAAACCTTAGCTTAAGATTATTTTTTATTGAATTATTTCTAATAATCTTGTGAATTAAACCTTAATCTAATAATAATATTTTTTTTATAAATTTTTAATCTTAGAAAATGAATTAAATTCTAAACTTATGATTAAAATTTCCTAAAATCTTAATTTAAACTAATGAATTAACTAATCTTATAATAATGTTCAAATTAAAATCTTAATTAAAAGAGATGAACTAAGCTAAACTTATTATAATATTTAATTTAAAATCTGAATTTAAGAAAATGAATTAACTAATCTTATTATGAAACTTAATCTAAAACCTTAACTTAGGAAAAAAAATGAAATAAATTTCTAATAATCTCAACATAATATTTTCCTAAAATCTGAAATTAAACCATAGTTTCAAAAAAAAGAATTACCTTAAATAATAAAAAAGAGAATTAACTAATAGTTTTATATGAATTTAATGTTTTAATTTAAAAAAATGTATTAACCTAACTTATGATTAAAATTTCCTAAAGTCTTAAAAAAAATAAAATTCTAATAATCTTGTGAATTAATATCCTCTAAAATATTAAATTAAATTAAAAAGAATTAACCTAAGGTAATATTCTTTGTAATCTTGAAATATAATGTGAATTAAATGGGGTTAACTTATAAATTAATGAATAATTAACATTTTCTAATAATATCTCTTGATCTTATTATTAACCTATAGTATTATAATTTTTCCTGATACATCAACAACACAGATACCCCAATTAATCAAATCCACCTAAATGATCATGAAAATCGTAAACCAAAATCAACACAGGGGTGAACCAAACGGAAACCCTAAAACCTTCTTCAACCTCCCGCGGCTCCCATCTCCTTCATGCCGTCTTCTCTCACCCTCATCGCCGCCGGAGGAACAACCTTCGTCTTCCCCCCTCATCTCCTTCATTCCACCGCCCTCTCCATCCTCACATTGCCATCACCGAAGCTTCTCCCTAAACCGAACCCTAGCCGCCGTCATCCTCTCTAATCCTCTAACAAAATTTCATCATCTTCTTCGTCAAACTCTCACAACCATCATCAACTTTATACTCTCCATCAAAACCCTAACCTAATCTCCCTCTTCAAACCTAAACTGAACTCTTTCTTAAATCCGAAAACGAAACCCTAGCGGTGAAATTCCTTATCCAACGTCAATAATACCTTAGCCTAAGCCTAAATACACGCCGGTCTCCAAAACTCACTCAAGTATACTGGCCAACACCGCAAACACGGCTACAAACCTTCACCGTAAAACAATCCGAAATCGTACCTTGAACTGAAGCTTCGAAGAGGATGACGCGAAATGTCAGTGTGGTGTCTCTGCGGCGAACACTTTAGGTATGAAACTCTGAGTTATTCCTCCGCTTCTTCTTTTCTTGTGATTCTGAAATATATTTCGATCGATCCTCGTCCTGAACTGCCCGCGCCCTGTTATTGCTTGAACCAAACTCTGCTGAATCTGTGTTGCCGAATTTTATGCAGGTTCCATGGAATCCTTCTCAGATTTTCAGCTTCATTGAAAGCGTAATTAAGAGGGATGAATGAGGATTCAAGAACAAAGGTTGATGGAGGCTTGGTTCAAACTGCAACTCATCAAGCTGAAGCCTATGAAATGAGGATCATGAATGGCTGATTGAGGGAGAAGAAGCAGCGAGGTTCTTGATGATTGAAGAGCTTTGAGATGAAAGAGATTGGAAGAGAAGGTTGAAGGAGAGAAACTGTGGAAAAGAAATTGGAATCGTGAAAAAACTTCAGAGGAGTAATGCTCCTGATTTAAAGGAGTTGATTATCCAGATCTTTCTGGAAGATTCTCAGGGAAACCTTCTGGAAGCTTCAGGTAAAATCAACTTCAATTCTGTTACTCAGTTGTTAGAATTCAGTTAGGATTAGTTTGAATGGTTGGTTTGAAATTTCTGTTATGGATTTTGATTCACATCTTCCAATCTTGTAAAAAACTTCTACTGTCTTTCCTTGATGAAATTCTGTTAAGTACACTAATTATGCAATCTTTTGGTTTCGGTTGTGATTTTTGATCTCTTTTGGTTGTTCTGACAGTTAGGATAGCAACTGAAAGTATTCTTTTTTTTTGATTATATACTTCTGAATTTTCTCTGCTGCCTTTGTTTTTTCCTGGTTAATATAGGTTGGTGTTGAAAGATGATGGAGAAGTCGAATTGACATTGTTGATGAACGTTACGATGAACGCAATGCTGGGATATGACTGAAATTGAGATTGATGAAACAGCGCTTGGTTCTGAATTGTTGTTGACAGGGTGAGTTTGTGAATCTTCGAACTTTTGCCTTACTGTTAGATTCAATCCTCTTTCTCGTGTGTGAATCATCTGATCTTTTGCATCGATTTGAATGCAGCAGGTAATCACAACGGTGATAATGATGCGATACATCACTGATGCTTTGAAGAAATTTTCGTGATGGCTGATAAAGATTGATGATGGCTTTCTTTGAGTTTTGTATAATGATAAAACTTCCTTGTAATTGTATATTTTTTGGTTTTGAAAAAATTTTCCCAACTGGATTTTATTAGAGTAAGCCAAGAAAGAGATCTTAGGATTGGAGAGCTTCATTGATCTGAATTTTTGTTGATTATCTATCAATTTCTTTCCTCCTTCTGATACTTTTGTATCTGAATATTTTAGTTGGAAGAGGATTTCTTGTTATATGCTTCCTTTCTTAGATTGGCCCTTTTTGATAGCTTTGTAACCAATGATAATCCGCATCTGTATTTTCATTATCAATGAGGATTGGATTACAAATTTTCTCCTAAGCTCACTGTTAGCAATTTCCCGCTGCGTTTCTATGGTGTGCCTTGACAAGGGAGGACCTCTCTTTTTTATTTATTTACTCTTATTCCCTTAATACCAAGAGTGCAGAATAGAATAATTAACATAAAAAATTGATGGACCCAGAAAGTGAGTAATGTGAGCCCGAATGAGAGTTTGCCGATAAAGGTGGGTGAATGAACAATATGCGTCCCTGGAATACGGTTGTTAGTTGGCTATAAAGGTAGACAAATGAAATCCGAATAAATTAAAATAAATGGGCCTTGAAATGGATCCAAAGTGGAGGTTAAAATTGAGTTGTTTAATGTGGACAATGAACTAAACAAAGTTTATGGGCAAAGTTTATGGGTCTAATTTGGATAGTGGGCAAAAAATGAATGTTAGCACGGACACAAATTATCGAAACCCAAGTTACCCTTGCGGCCAATCTCAACCTGTTTAATCCAATTTAAACCTCCCATCTAATTCAAACTCGAGTCTTTAATGAATCAACGCTCTTCAGTCAACCTTCCAATCCAAATCCCATTGATCTGCATTACCAACGACGAACCGTAAAGAGGGCCACAACGCCCTGATTATCATAATAATCCACCACTTGATCTCTTGTGCCATAAACCGACATTCGTTTGTCATGACAACCCTAATAAACCCCGCATGCACTGTGGTCTTCAATAAATTGCGCCTTGAGTAATAATAGGGTCCCTTGAATGACAAGACCGCTCATGGACACATTCCGCAAGGCAACTTCATCTGGCATTACCTAATTAGGGAAATAAACCCTAATCAGGAAACAAGAACACAAACAGACGTCGTTAACCACATAACCGAAACCTTAAGTCCATCTGATAGGCATGGATACGAAACCCTAATCCATGAAAACAACTTCAATGAAGTAGAAAACCACAAACCAATGGAATAAACTGGTTCTCCAGAGGACACTGATCTCATGCCTATGGAATAATGAAATGAACTACTATGATGTTGATGATCTGGTGAGAAATGCAGATGAAAGCGACACGATGAACCAATAGAGGGAATAAATAGGAGGGCAAATTTTGAGGTATTACAGCTGCCCCTATTCAATCGTCTGCAAACTTGAATGAATAATTGCAACGGCTTTTATACGTTCAAGGTGTGGAGTGATTGAATACTCGAATAAGACCTGAAAATTTGCACACTGAGGGTAATGGAGATGCCATCTGCCCATTTATTTATTTATGTATTTTTTGATTTTGACCTCTGAATAGGTAGCGAAAATAGATACAGGCGGAATAGAATCAATGCAATCACTGCGACTGCTGAGCGAATCAAAGCCACACCGAGGGTGCCTGTTATCGAAACAGGACTTAGCGCAACATCAACCGATTTGCGACTCAAATAAGATCAACCGATCTAACACGGAGATGGTATCAACCGATCCACCCCGGAAACGCGAGAATGTAATATCATCCGATTTACAACTCGAAGAGAAATGATATCAACCGATTCATAACTCAAATAAGATCAACCGATCTAACACGGAGATGGTATCAACCGATCCATAACCAAGAAACGCGAGAATGTAATATCATCCGATTTACAACTCGAAGAGAAATGATATCAACCGATTCATGACTCAAATAAGATCAACCGATCTAACACGGAGATGGTATCAACCGATCCATAACCAAGAAACGCGAGAATGTAATATCATCCGATTTACAACTCGAAGAGAAATGATATCAACCGATTCATGACTCAAATAAGATCAACCGATCTAACACGGAAATGGTATCAACCGATCCATTATCTTCGCACTGAAACGAGACCATTGTACTTAAATGGAGACTCGAAAGGAATGGGATCGTTGTACTTAAACGAGAGCCCAAGACGCGACCGTTGTACTGAAACGGAGACGCGAAAAAAAATGAGATTGTTGTACTGAAACAATACTCACTTGGGGCTAACAACAAGACTTGGTAGAAGTAACCACCCTGGGAAACGAAGTTGCATCCTGTAACGGGTCTTATGTAATATACCTCAAAACTGGCCCATGCTGGTATGCATATGTTTGAATTTATGGCGTAATGCTCCACGACGATGGAAATGCTACGCTTTGGAGGATGCAAATGTGATGATGATCATACATATGCAAATGCAAATGCAAAGAGGTCTCCCGATGAGGAGAAAGAAGGTATCCCAGATAACTCGGATGGGGAGAAACGACGATCACTGCATTGATCTGGCTCAACCTGATGAGGAGGAAACAACTCTGCGGGGAAAGCTGTTAATAATGCACCGGCTCTGAACTGCCGCCATCGCCAAAAATAAATTGGACTTTGAGATTGGAGTGCCAAGACCCTGCTGGAGATGGACCCTTCTTGAACTCTGGTGGGGAAGTGAGGACCCCCTGGCTTGGCTGGGAACCAAAGGCATGACACTGCTGAGGAAACAACTTGCTGGGGAGGAAAGAACTCCTTGTACTGTTGAGGATTGCCCCTGTCTGAAGGGAAACTTCTACTTGGGGATGACACCCACATTCTGCTGCCTTGCTGGGATGAAATTTTAACTTCCACTTTACTGGGGATGACAGATAATGTCAATGATAAAGCTTCCCGCTGAAGATAAGAGCTCAAGTTGCCACTTGCTGGGGATAAAAGATAAATCCTCTCATGTTGGGAATGAGAGATGTAAGGCGTCTCATGCCGGGGATGAGAGACGATGATATCCTTATGCTCAAGAAGTAATCTTCCATTTGCCGCACTACTGGAGAAGGGATTGTCTTGCTAAGGAATTTTGATCAATGAAGCTTGCTTATGAAATAACTCTTGAAGATTTGTGCTGACAATGGCTTTGCCCCTAGCCCCCGGGTTGATAGGTTGTCAACTAATCATGAGTGAACAATGGTTCTTTACAATCTTCAACTCGCCTTCTACTAGGATCTATCACAAGATAATGTCTCAAGAGGATTTTACAGAAAACTGGCATAAGAGATGCCTCAGTGTCTTCAAACTCTTGGAGAGATTCGTCGGATCTCGAAATAACTGCCCCAGACTGTATGGTTTGTGCGGGAATTTGCCTCGCAAGGATTCATGAAGAACCTCATATCACTGTGAGATATTCTTCCCCAGTATATTGAACTCCGAATAGGTGCTTTTGATAAACCGTCTTCGGGAGGGAGTAACTTCTAGTGCTCTTGGGGTGGCCTGCCCCAGTACGAGCCTTGAAGTGATCACCTCTGAATGACTGTGCTTTGAAGAGAACACCCAGATCAATTGTTCTTTGAGAGATTGGATCTCGAAGTAATTGCCCCAGTTTGGCTAAAATTTGAATGCATGCATCAGACTAATGGCTCTTTGAGAGATTTGAATCTCGAAGTGATTGCCCCGGCTTGGCTGAACTTTGAAGAGATTGCTCGACGTGACTTCCCCAGATTAGTTGGCTCTTACCACAACTGTTGGGAAAGTCCCTACTCAATGGAGTTTTCTTGAAAAGTACACCTCGACAGATTGTCCTTCGGAAGTTTCAGACTTCTCAACTTGGCAAGATTAAGCTTCTGGACTGAGATTCCATACACGGACTTTTATGATGCCAAACAAATGTATGCAAGCAGAAAATATTTATTTTAAGAAAGAAAATTCTAATGCAACACACATATTAATCTTGAAGTTTTACTGAAAAAGATGTCGCAAACTTTTGTGAGTGAATCACTAGTTAAGATACGACATTGATTTTTGATGGATGAAAGCATGCACATGCAACACCAACAAAGAACTTTTAGCACAACTCATAGGAGTCAGGAACGCGGTCTCGTGGTTGTACGCTCTCAAAATAACCCTGTTTCAGTTAGGACTTTTGAGGGTTGTATCGTGGCCTAGTTCACGGTTATAGAAGCAAAGGATATAGGCTCGAAATTTATTTGTGCCCACCCATCTTCGTGATGTTCTCCATTCCTATGTTCAGCTAGCTTTTACAAGCGCTCACCTCTCAAAAAGGGTTTTGTGATGGTTGAAGAACCAATTACACTAACGGTTTAAGCACCAATCAAATTATTGTTTAGAGTCAGTCACCCCTATTGTCTTTTGTGTCTATATCACACGACTTTGTTCCTGCTCAAGGGTCTTTCTTGTGTAGTCCTTTTCGTCTTTCACTTTTGCATTATTTTTCTTATCCCTAACTTTTGCCTGGACTGATTCTTGTGAATCTTTGATTATGAAGTCCAGCGGGATATCCTAATTTTTTGCCTAAGTCGCTTGTTTTCAAGTTTCGACTTAGCGGGCTTTTTTCCATTTCTTTTTTCAATTCTTCGTTATTTTGAACAAATCGTATGACACTGTTTGTCTTGATTGCTTCGAAAGGGTCGTGACTGTCTCACTTCTTGGTTGTTGAGGGATAACCATTGTGGTTTCCGGTCTTTGGACCTCTTGATTGGGTACAACGAAAGGTAATGGATCCTCAGATTTGCACTCCTTTTTGAAATTTGAACGCTAGGTCAAACTAACTGACGCCTACCCTGCCCCTGGGTTTAGTGCAAGGGTTTTTTTCATGCAAAAAGAAACTCCTACTTCAAGGCTCAAATGGGTTGGCGAGGGTCTATCTCCCTTATATCTTCGGTGTTTAGGATTTGAAACAATGCCTGTACATCGTCAACAAGGTCTTTTCAAAAGCACACAATTAGAGATTTTTGCGTTGTCATTTCGTCATCCTCCCTCATAGAGTTTAAGCACGACAGTTGGTATTGCAATGCACATACACAAAATCATGAGTGAATACGAATGGATTACTTCAAGAAAAAACATGTGCATTTTATTATGGTTAACATTCAAAACAAATAAATTTCATACAAGTAAACAAATGTTTAGCATATAAAAGAAACTACAAATGGAAATGCAGTAAAGAAACTGAATATAGTCGTAGTTGAGGAGGTTTGGCTCCGTCTGGACCCGTCAGTCTTGGATACTTTCAGCGATCAACAACTCTTTCACGGACTTGTAGTCTTCAATTCGTAGTGGTATAATTACCCACGACAATCATACCTCTTCTTCTAGTTGTTCTGACTCCGACACGAGACATCTGAAGAGGGAAGTGAAGCTGAGGAGTAAAGTTTCCCCATAAGGTTGCTCGGAAAGACCTGACGATCTTCTGCCTACGTATCTCCATTGACCCAAGACCAATGAAGAATCAGAGCGACGTAGTTCCCCTTAATAGGGATGAAACTGTACTACAAAGATACACCATTATCAAAACAAAAGCATCCGGAATACTTCTGGCTTCAAGACTTCAAATCAAAGAAAGTGTCCTCTCTCTTATATGTTTGGTGCAAAGTTGACAGCTTTCGAGTCGATTAAGTCCTGCACCGTGTGGTGAAATGCTTTACACCTATCAATATGATGCCCTGGCGCCCCAGAATGAAAGTCACAGTTGACATTGGCATCCCATCCCTCCGGTAGTGGAAAAGGAGGCGGAGACAGCTTACGAAGCCCGACCAACTTCAATTGAAGCAAATGCTGGAGAAGATCAGTGTAAGATATTGGCAAAGGGTCAAAACATCTTTCCCTCCTTTGTTGCCGACCCTGTTGAGGATTATGCTGACGACGATTTTGCTGTTGTGAACGTGTGGCACTTGGGATGATCATAGATGCCGTCTGGTAACGCGAACCTTGATTTCTCTTCTTTCGCTGGACACAAACTGCCCCTGCTTCTTCGTACTGCTTCTTTTGCTCATTGGATAACAACTTCTTAGTTCCAGAAGTGGAGACACCATTGACCTGAATCTTTCCTCGCTTCATCCAATTTTCAATTCTTTCACCAGTCAAGACGATATCAGAAAAACCATTAGCTAAACAGCTTGCCAAACGTTCAATGAAGTGCCCCGGGAGGGTATCCATGAATAGGTCTACCATTTCTCTCTCCTGCAATGATGGTTGTACTCTGGCTGCGACCTCGCGCCACCTCTGTGCGTACTCCTTAAAGCTCTCGGAGTTCTTTTGTGACATGCTCTGAAGCTGGGTTCGGTTGGGAGCCATGTCAATATTATACTGGTACTGCTTGAGAAAGGCTTCCCCAAGTTCCTTCCAATTACGGACATAGTTCTTTTCCAGCTTTATGTACCATTCTAACGAACCCCCGGAAAGGCTGTCTTGGAAATGGTACATCCAAAGTTTCTCATCTTTCGTATGTGCAGCGATTTTGCGATGGAAGGCCTGCAAGTGCATTTTCGGGCAAGATCTACCACTGTACTTGTCGAAAACGGGAGGTCTGAACTTTGGAGGGATCACCAACCCTGAAACCAGCCCCATATCAGCAACATCAATGCCAAGGGTGTCTTTGCATTCTAAAGCCTTTACCTTCTCGGTTAGCATCTGAAATTCCTGGTTATTGGCCCCACAACCAAATCCCACATCTTCATTGAGAAAAGTAAATTGATCCTCCTGTCGGTCTGCTACACGAACAGGAATTGGACTAATGCCTTCAGGGATAGGAGGCCTATTATCCGTAGATGGGATGACTGTGTTGATCGGATTGCCTTCGGCGTCCAAGGTAACCATTGGAGGATCAACCTGTGGACGATTAAACCTCAGCATGGCGGTCCTCATCTCTTGTTGCCCTTGCACTATACTCTGCATTGCTACCATGAACTCTCCCATCCGAGTGCGAAACTCGTTCAACTCGGCTTGTACTGTATTCATGATTTGACTCGGGTAGCGTACTGGTACGGCCGATACTTCCCCTGAAATGGTCAAATAAATTAGGAAATCCAGATAACTCGTTAGTATGCAAAAATGATATGCGTGCAAATGCCATGTCACTAATCCCACTTCATTCAGATCAGGGGACAGATATCCACGGAGTGCCACATCATAAGATAAACTCTGTGAGTGTGCAGGGAGAAAGTGCTGTGTATCGGGAATTCGACATAAAATTGCCAGGATATAAAAGTCGCAACAATGGTACTGACACACTTCCATAAAGCAAAGGATACACCAACATGCGAAACCTTATACAATTATTTGCCAACAATACTGAAATACAGGAAAATGTCACAATCCTCAACAGAAATCAAAAGATTCCTTCAACAGCTCTGAAGGTAATCTAGAAACACAATAAAGCAAAATACATGTATCAAAGAAATCTACATCTCCTGATTTGAGCTTCGTGCAGTTTGCATGGCCAGCTGGATCAAAGGCTTCAGCTCCTGAGGTACCCTTCTGGTGTAATGATCCCTGAATCAATTAGATATTGGACATTTTGCTTGAAGGCTTTGCACTCATCGATGGTATGTCCAAATGTTCCGGAGTGGAACTCACATCTGACATCCATATTGTAATCTGGGGGAATGGGATATGGTATTGGCAAGGTGTTCCCTGGCTGAATCAAAGAATTCTCGAGCAAACGGGCAAACACTTGACTAGGAGTAAACACTTCTTCAACCTGCTTGAGCTTGAGTCTCCCCTGTTGTTGATAATTCTGATGATGAGATGAATTCGAACACCTAGAGTTCTTCTGCACTTTCTTCTTTATGTCGGATCGGTGAATGGGTAAAGGTGCCTGGCACGATATCTTCAAAACCCAGATCGGAGGTACACACCCCTGATTGGGGATAATTCTTGTGGTAAGGAAAGGAGAAGTTCCTCCTAGTGATATGAAATCTTTTGACACATCCCCGCTGATCGGTGCGAACTCGATTACTTTTGCATCAATGAGCTCTTGAACTTGATGCTTAAGCCTTTTGCAGTTTTCCACATGATGACCAGGTGCCCCAGAATGGAAAACACACCTGGCCTTGGCGTCAAAATCTGGGGGAAACTTTTTGGGTGTGGCTGCTACGGTGACAAGTTCAACCAGATTAAGCTCGAGCAAACAAACAAGCAATTGTGCATATGACACCGGGATCAAATCAAACTTGGCTTCAGACGTCTTGGGCACTTGTCTGCAGCTTTTTCCTTTACCTTCCCTTTGATGAACTGGAAGAGTCTGCAAATTGAGAGGCTTAGGATCCCAAAGTTGAGGAGAATTTCCGTGAAACGCTTCCTGATCTTGGAACAAAATCACTGGACTGGGATGACCACTAACTTCTGCAGTAATAAAGGGGAGATGATGCCCTTCTTGGAGCTTTGGGGCTTCCCTGGTCTGGTTCTCTTGCTTCTTCAGTTGGTAGACCTCCTTCATCAATAACGTGTGGTCATGGCACAAGGTCTGCATGTCCTCCGAGAGTTGATCCATTCGGACTTTCATTTCAGCTATTTCTGCTCGGCATTGTTCCATACCCACCTCTTGATGACTGTGATTCACATTGGCCATTCTGAAGAATAAACGAATCAGGATGAGAATCTGTCCCCGGACACCTGTAATGAGAGTAAGGATGCATGCAAATGCCATGTTCGATTATTTCCAAGGGATCCAATCTACTTTAATTCTAATTTGGGTATAGGAGCATATAATGACATGGTTCAAACATAGGATATTTGGAAATAGCCGAACACGTATGATAGAATGCTATGATGTTATGTATGCAACAGGCATGTGATCAATGCAGTGTCTGCGATGTTCCAATCATATAATCAGGTGTCGGTGCAAGGTCTTAGAATCCATATATCACAATAATCATCCCTCTGATCCGGGACCCATAACTTAAGAACAGAAATCCAGATCACAAAACTGAACCAAAGGCAAAGTGGGTATGCTGAAGGTATCAGGGTTCCTGCAAACCTGTAAACCCCTCCCAAATCTCACGGGTGTGCTACTACGGGTCAACATCATGGACTCTCAAAGCCGAATAGCAATAATACTTTCACCATTTCCGAGAAATGGCTCATGACCAAATCAGGGAATCGGTTTGGCATTATGTACTACTCAGGGAGGCCTCAGCTGAATCCCGGAAAAACAAGCATCTCTCACAAGTCTCCAGCTTCAAGCACTGAATCGAGAAACAATAGTACATTCATCCCGAAGGGTACAATACTATCGTCATACGAACAGTTCGCTTTAACTGAATTCCTATGAGAGAACCAGGCCATCCTATGCGAGTTCCCAATGGACCCTCGGATGCGAGTGGGTTTGCCAACAAATGTGGTCTGCCACTGTCATCACTGGAGAGGGTTGTTTCCATTAAGGTTCTCAATGATCGGTCCCCGGCTGCACATAACCATCAAGGTTGTACCCTGAAGTGGGGAAGAACCCCCACACAGAATAGTCCCAAGACAGTCGCAACCTGGGTGTGGAACACATCACCACTCATCATGTAACCATGCGAGCACAATATGTCCACGCTAATCCTATGGTGCACTCAAGCCGGGTAGTTGGCTTATCTCACAGTAACTCCCACCCACAGAAAAAAATGAAAACCAGCACAGCCAGACAGTCCAGTATAATATGATGCATGGAAAATAAAATACTGAAAGCGGTAAATAAATGCGGTAAAGTAAAGCTGTAAAATAAAAACTGTAAATAAACATTAAAGCTAAACTAAATCACACAGCAACAAACATATAAACACCCAAAGAAACAAAACCAAACAGGCGCTAGGATTGACTCTACAAGGGAAACCGGAAGAATCAGGTTAAGTCCCCAGCAGAGTCTCCAGCTGTCGCTCCCGGGATTTTCATCCTAGTACAAACGCGAAAGTGGCGCGGAAAAGGTAGAGTCGCCAGCCAGACATTTTTATCCCGAATGAATGGGAAAGGTAATGTTGCACAAACCTAAGGAAGAAGGAAAAGGACGAGGCCTTGCGAACCAAAGATCGGGGTTCGGGAGTCGGTTACGAATTGAGAAGGTATTAGCACCCCAATCCGTCCGTCGTACCCGACGGGATCCACGCTTGCTTGTTTTGTTTCAAAGGGTGAGAAGAATAACTGCTGCTGAATAAAACCGCTAACTGGAATGGAAGTGAGGAATGAAAAAGGAACTGAAATAAGAAAATGGAAAGAAAGGGGGAAACGTAGGGAAAATAAAGAATGTGCTCGAACGGGCCCTACCCCGCTGCCTACGTACCTCATCGGGATAATGAGGATCAGAGTCGACGTAGTTCGCCTAACCTAGGAGGGAACTATTTGTTTTTGTTTTTTTTACGGCTGGAACTGCGTATGTCTATGCTCAGGTGTTGCAGGCTCGTCTGGTACGAGTGCGTTTACCGTCTTGCATGCGAGACAAGTCGTCGCGAGTTCGCGTTGTGAGTGAATGAGATGAGAAGAGAAGTTCCCGCAGGATAGTCGTTTATTGTTTGTTTTTGGCTTTTATGAGAAGTGTTTTGAATTTGTTTGTGAACGGTCTTGTACTAAGACCTATCCATCGCGGTGAGTATTTACACCTCGCCCCGAAACAGGACGCGTATAAGCACTCCGCAACAAAGTCTCGTGTCGTACAAGATTGTTCGGTTTTTATTAAGTGTTTTATTACTTTTCTTTTGAAGGGAGAAAGAAAGACTCAAGTTGATACAAGGAAAAATCTAAGGGACTAAGACTCAATCCTATTTTTTGTTTATTTATTTACAAGTGATCCTAATGGTTAGTGAGGTTTTCTATTCCTAATGGAAACTTAAAACTACTAGAAGTCAACTTACTTCTTAATGAAGTTAAGTTGATTCTAAGAACAAATGGGGAAACCTATACAAGTTGTAAAATCAAATGAAACAAAAAATAATGAAATTTACCATAAGGAATAAAATTCTAAAAGGCATTCAATGACATGAATTAAAAAAAGTCTACTTTATTTATTCTAATTCTAAGTGAAAAATGAAATTTCAAGCCTAAGTACTAAATCTAAGCTAATCTTAATATTCATTATAAGAAAAACAAATTAAACTAAACCTAAGTTTAATATTAAATTTAAATGCTAAATCTAATCTATACTATTATTTTTATATTGAACCTTGTTTTCTTTTAATGGCCTAAACTAAGGGAATTATGCATAACTAGGCCTAAAACTAATATTCTAAAAAAAATATTAAATCTTCTAGAAAAAATATGAAAATTAAACTATGGGATCCTAACATTATCTCTAATCTTATACTAAGAGGGATCCTAAAAATTTCTATTTTTTCTATGCCTAACAAAATAATTATTTCCAGCTAAGAATTAATTACTATTTCCTAAGGATTATATCACTAAAACATAAGATAAAAGCTCCTAAAAATTCCATAAAAAATATCCTAAGAACTATTATGAGTCTTTTAATTACAGAAAAAAGAATGGCTCAAAAAAGTTGCTGGAAGTTACTTAAATAAAATGAACAAAATCCAGCATAAATAAAAGAAAATCCAATAAAGCTAATTAAAAGAATAATTCAGAATTTATTCAAAAATAATCAAATTTCAGAAAATAAAAATATCCCAACTTTCTAAAATGACTTATTAAGCTTCTTAATTTTTTGGGGAATTTTCTAATGATTTTTATTATTTTTTATTGGATTAATTTTAAACTATGATTAAAACAAAATAAAAATCTAAGGAAATTATGCAGGGGGATATTTAGTTATTTTTCTGGTTATTATTTTCCATGGGCCTAACAGAAGAAGTGTGAAGAGCAATGGACTTGAGCCCATTTTCGTTAGAACCAGGGAGGTGCTGGAAGTAGTTCTTTATGCTTGTTTTCTTAATGGGCTTAGGACGCAGGGGTGTTGATAACAATATTTATTAATTAACCATATTTTTTAAACATATTTTAGGAATTAAACATATTTTTTTAATTAACTTAAAAATGAAATGGACTAATCTTAAGATAATATTTTTCCTAAAACCTTAGCTTAAGATTATTTTTTATTGAATTATTTCTAATAATCTTGTGAATTAAACCTTAATCTAATAATAATATTTTTTTTATAAATTTTTAATCTTAGAAAATGAATTAAATTCTAAACTTATGATTAAAATTTCCTAAAATCTTAATTTAAACTAATGAATTAACTAATCTTATAATAATGTTCAAATTAAAATCTTAATTAAAAGAGATGAACTAAGCTAAACTTATTATAATATTTAATTTAAAATCTGAATTTAAGAAAATGAATTAACTAATCTTATTATGAAACTTAATCTAAAACCTTAACTTAGGGAAAAAAATGAAATAAATTTCTAATAATCTCAACATAATATTTTCCTAAAATCTGAAATTAAACCATAGTTTCAAAAAAAAGAATTACCTTAAATAATAAAAAAGAGAATTAACTAATAGTTTTATATGAATTTAATGTTTTAATTTAAAAAAATGTATTAACCTAACTTATGATTAAAATTTCCTAAAGTCTTAAAAAAAAAAAATTCTAATAATCTTGTGAATTAATATCCTCTAAAATCTTAAATTAAATTAAAAAGAATTAACCTAAGGTAATATTCTTTGTAATCTTGAAATATAATGTGAATTAAATGGGGTTAACTTATAAATTAATGAATAATTAACATTTTCTAATAATATCTCTTGATCTTATTATTAACCTATAGTATTATAATTTTTCCTGATACATCAACAACACAGATACCCCAATTAATCAAATCCACCTAAATGATCATGAAAATCGTAAACCAAAATCAACACAGGGGTGAACCAAACGGAAACCCTAAAACCTTCTTCAACCTCCCGCGGCTCCCATCTCCTTCATGCCGTCTTCTCTCACCCTCATCGCCGCCGGAGGAACAACCTTCGTCTTCCCCCCTCATCTCCTTCATTCCACCGCCCTCTCCATCCTCACATTGCCATCACCGAAGCTTCTCCCTAAACCGAACCCTAGCCGCCGTCATCCTCTCTAATCCTCTAACAAAATTTCATCATCTTCTTCGTCAAACTCTCACAACCATCATCAACTTTATATTCTCCATCAAAACCCTAACCTAATCTCCCTCTTCAAACCTAAACTGAACTCTTTCTTAAATCCGAAAACGAAACCCTAGCGGTGAAATTCCTTATCCAACGTCAATAATACCTTAGCCTAAGCCTAAATACACGCCGGTCTCCAAAACTCACTCAAGTATACTGGCCAACACCGCAAACACGGCTACAAACCTTCACCGTAAAACAATCCGAAATCGTACCTTGAACTGAAGCTTCGAAGAGGATGACGCGAAATGTCAGTGTGGTGTCTCTGCGGCGAACACTTTAGGTATGAAACTCTGAGTTATTCCTCCGCTTCTTCTTTTCTTGTGATTCTGAAATATATTTCGATCGATCCTCGTCCTGAACTGCCCGCGCCCTGTTATTGCTTGAACCAAACTCTGCTGAATCTGTGTTGCCGAATTTTATGCAGGTTCCATGGAATCCTTCTCAGATTTTCAGCTTCATTGAAAGCGTAATTAAGAGGGATGAATGAGGATTCAAGAACAAAGGTTGATGGAGGCTTGGTTCAAACTGCAACTCATCAAGCTGAAGCCTATGAAATGAGGATCATGAATGGCTGATTGAGGGAGAAGAAGCAGCGAGGTTCTTGATGATTGAAGAGCTTTGAGATGAAAGAGATTGGAAGAGAAGGTTGAAGGAGAGAAACTGTGGAAAAGAAATTGGAATCGTGAAAAAACTTCAGAGGAGTAATGCTCCTGATTTAAAGGAGCTGATTATCCAGATCTTTCTGGAAGATTCTCAGGGAAACCTTCTGGAAGCTTCAGGTAAAATCAACTTCAATTCTGTTACTCAGTTGTTAGAATTCAGTTAGGATTAGTTTGAATGGTTGGTTTGAAATTTCTGTTATGGATTTTGATTCACATCTTCCAATCCTGTAAAAAACTTCTACTGTCTTTCCTTGATGAAATTCTGTTAAGTACACTGATTATGCAATCTTTTGGTTTCGGTTGTGATTTTTGATCTCTTTTGGTTGTTCTGACAGTTAGGATAGCAACTGAAAGTATTCTTTTTTTTTTGATTATATACTTCTGAATTTTCTCTGCTGCCTTTGTTTTTTCCTGGTTAATATAGGTTGGTGTTGAAAGATGATGGAGAAGTCGAATTGACATTGTTGATGAACGTTACGATGAACGCAATGCTGGGATATGACTGAAATTGAGATTGATGAAACAACGCTTGGTTCTGAATTGTTGTTGACAGGGTGAGTTTGTGAATCTTCGAACTTTTGCCTTACTGTTAGATTCAATCCTCTTTCTCGTGTGTGAATCATCTGATCTTTTGCATCGATTTGAATGCAGCAGGTAATCACAACGGTGATAATGATGCGATGCATCACTGATGCTTTGAAGAAATTTTCGTGATGGCTGATAAAGATTGATGATGGCTTTCTTTGAGTTTTGTATAATGATAAAACTTCCTTGTAATTGTATATTTTTTGGTTTTGAAAAAATTTTCCCAACTGGATTTTATTAGAGTAAGCCAAGAAAGAGATCTTAGGATTGGAGAGCTTCATTGATCTGAATTTTTGCTGATTATCTATCAATTTCTTTCCTCCTTCTGATACTTTTGTATCTGAATATTTTAGTTGGAAGAGGATTTCTTGTTATATGCTTCCTTTCTTAGATTGGCCCTTTTTGATAGCTTTGTAACCAATGATAATCCGCATCTGTATTTTCATTATCAATGAGGATTGGATTACAAATTTTCTCCTAAGCTCACTGTTAGCAATTTCCCGCTGCGTTTCTATGGTGTGCCTTGACAAGGGAGGACCTCTCTTTTTTATTTATTTACTCTTATTCCCTTAATACCAAGAGTGCAGAATAGAATAATAAACATAAAAAATTGATGGACCCAGAAAGTGAGTAATGTGAGCCCGAATGAGAGTTTGCCGATAAAGGTGGGTGAATGAACAATATGCGTCCCTGGAATACGGTTGTTAGTTGGCTATAAAGGTAGACAAATGAAATCCGAATAAATTAAAATAAATGGGCCTTGAAATGGATCCAAAGTGGAGGTTAAAATTGAGTTGTTTAATGTGGACAATGAACTAAACAAAGTTTATGGGCAAAGTTTATGGGTCTAATTTGGATAGTGGGCAAAAAATGAATGTTAGCACGGACACAAATTATCGAAACCCAAGTTACCCTTGCGGCCAATCTCAACCTGTTTAATCCAATTTAAACCTCCCATCTAATTCAAACTCGAGTCTTTAATGAATCAACGCTCTTCAGTCAACCTTCCAATCCAAATCCCATTGATCTGCATTACCAACGACGAACCGTAAAGAGGGCCACAACGCCCTGATTATCATAATAATCCACCACTTGATCTCTTGTGCCATAAACCGACATTCGTTTGTCATGACAACCCTAATAAACCCCGCATGCACTGTGGTCTTCAATAAATTGCGCCTTGAGTAATAATAGGGTCCCTTGAATGACAAGACCGCTCATGGACACATTCCGCAAGGCAACTTCATCTGGCATTACCTAATTAGGGAAATAAACCCTAATCAGGAAACAAGAACACAAACAGACGTCGTTAACCACATAACCGAAACCTTAAGTCCATCTGATAGGCATGGATACGAAACCCTAATCCATGAAAACAACTTCAATGAAGTAGAAAACCACAAACCAATGGAATAAACTGGTTCTCCAGAGGACACTGATCTCATGCCTATGGAATAATGAAATGAACTACTATGATGTTGATGATCTGGTGAGAAATGCAGATGAAAGCGACACGATGAACCAATAGAGGGAATAAATAGGAGGGCAAATTTTGAGGTATTACACTGGGTTCTTCAGGAGAAACAAATGGATGGCATTCCTGCTGACAAATTTGGGCTCATCTGCAAACAATATAGCCCCATATATGCTGAGGGCTAACAGTGCACAGACTGCCCTCCATTCTCCCAATGAAGCCTTCAAGATAGCTTGAGAAATCAAGAAGTCCAAGTGCAAATCAGGGATCCCAGCCTTTGTGGTCATACTTTGCTCAATCAGGGCAGACTCCAAGTATAGTGCCTTTGCTATCTCTTCATTCTTGGGAGAAGATATTTCTGGGTTGAAGGGGATTCCACCTCTGACAGGAATTCCAATCAACAAAGAGAATTCTTCCAGTAGAGGCCCTAACTGGAAGTCTGAAAAGGTGAAACATCTTAAAGGAGGGTCATAAAACTGCAGGCATGTGTGGATCACGCTTCTCTGAGAAGAATCAAGGTCCATAACCATATCCAAGATACCCACATAGTGCTCTCTAAACAGTGGGATGTGGTCAGGTGTGATAAGTGACTGGACCTGCCTGATACCAGTCAACACAGGCTCAAAAAAGTGGTAGGATATGTTGCTCTTCCTGGGAGTAGCCATGAGTGCTGCTGAAGAAGCTGAAGACAAATGCTGATGAAGATCACAGACTGATGTTGAAGGTGGACCACTGACAGACTGGTGTTGGTGGTGATGGGGATAACTGAAGTAGATAACTGATGAAGACAGCTGAAGCAGAGGTCTATGCAGAAGAAGGGGTCAAAACCAAAACCAAGATACAATGAAATGGATACCCTGAAAAGCAAATAAACAAATGTTAAATGATGCAATAATGATATATGCAAATGATATGCAAGGGTTTATGATCAAGCTGGATCTGATTATCTGTCTTGATATAAGGCCCATGTATGTTCAAAAGTCCAGATGGAGGCTCAGAAATCCAGTAACTAGGGTGGGGGACTCAAATAAAGAGCCACATGTCCGGGGTTAATCACAAGACTGTCCAAAGTGGAGTACTCTTAAATAATATAATAATAGGGTATGATGTGGCCAAAGGTTCCTGCAAACCTGTAAACAACACAACCCCCTCACATGTAATGTTCTAGAACAAGGATCCTCAGACTTGGATCAGTTATGAGAAGTGTAAACACTTCTAACCCGGAGGTACAGTGTTTACAATAACCATAAAAGATCCTCCTCTAATTCACCTCAGTTTCTGAAGGTCATAATAAAGGTCATCCAGACTTAGCAGGCTTCCCAAATAGCCCTAGCACTACAGGAAATCTGTAGCACAGAGTTCTCATGAAGAAACCCACATCTGAACCGTGTTTCATATTCCCGCACCAGACCAAAATGGAATGGGAAAGAACATGAACCACTCTAGCCTAGGTGCCACTCAGGTCCCAGGTATAGGACCTTGAACTCTCAATGGAACCCCACCCATCAAAACAGCAAACCAGATCCAGCAAATGACAGTATGAAATATGCAAAACTGTAAAGAAAGCAATAAATAAAGTTGTACATAAAGCAGTAAATAAAGCAAAATAATAAACACACATAGCACATAACACCCCAATAAACACAAATCAAACAAACTCTAGGAGGAACCCACAAAAAGAACCAGAAGCCCTGGTTGCAATACAAGGTTCCCCAGCAGAGTCGCCAAGCTGTCGCTCCCACCAAATGACACAGGGCCAGAAGGGGTACAGACGCGAACGGTCGGCGAGAGGAGGAGAGAACACACTAGGGTGAACTGAAAAGAAAAGAGTCGCCAGCTAAGCATTTTTATCCCGAAGGAAAGGTAATGCTGCATAAACCTAAGAAAAGATGGATAAGACGGTTGCGAACTAGAGAAACTGAGAAAGGGGGTTGGTTACAACCTGGGAAGGTATTAGCACCCATTGCACAAACATCACACATGACCTATAATTCATCACAACCTTGGAATTTATTTGAGATGATTGAAGACCTTTGGAGTGGCTCAGATAGCTTAGGGATGGCTCAGGTCACAAACCCTAGATGCAGATGATTTTGAACCAATGCAGTGAAGCCAAAATGCAATATGAGATGATATGATTGAGCTTTTGCAAATGAAAAGAAACACAAGCCATGGTGAAATGAGTGAGGGCAAATTTGGGGTGTTTACAGCGAGCTTCCTTGAGAGTCTTCAAAGTCTTTTTGCGCTCCGCTTCTCTTTTTGCCTCCATCAGACCCAACCTCTGAAAGTGAGCTTCCCTTCCAGCAAACTCTTTCTCTTTAGCTTCCAAGGAGGATTGCATCTTCTGCAGCTTTCCCTCTTCTTCATTCTTGGCCCGGTTGGCAAGATGGTACAGGTTAACCATTTCAGCATTCTCCACTCGGACTTCGTACAGCTGAGCTTCCAATTTCTTATACTCTTCAAGGGAGACAGTACTCTGACATGGAACTTCCTTTGGATATAATGGAGCTTCTACTGAGAACGACATGAGAACTTCCTCTACACGTTTCTGCAACCATGTAACAAAAGGAGGATACGTCTTGGGATCTACTCTGCCAAAGTCTTTCTTACCTTTCCTCACTCTGTGAGCCCAAGCCTGAGAGGCTTGCAGGACTAACTCTTTGTTTCCCTCCACAGGAAAATACAAAGACTCAGCAAATTCTTCCATATCTGGTGGGTCTCTTACTACAACAAAAATGACTTTTGGCAACACCATAAAACCGCGGTTTAAAGTGTAATAATCGTAGCCTAAGGCTTTAGGGGACGGTTTATCAGACGTGGAATAAACGGCCGTTGCCTATTCCTTTAAAGCGCGGTTTTTTTACTTTTACCCACGGTTTCAAAACACCGTCGCCTGAAACATGAAAAGTCCACGGTTTTTGTGGTAGTTTTAAGCCGCGGTTTTCAAGTAACAACACAAAATAACCGCCCCCAAAACTAGAATATGCAACGGTTACTAAAAGACAACAACTGTAAACCGTAGCTAATATATAGTTTCATTTAAAACAATTACATTTAACCGCACCTAAAGGTTAAGAAAAGTCCACGGTATTTAGTAAGCAACACGTAAAAAGCGTTGCCTATGAGTTGAAAAAATTAGTATGTTGAACTTAAAACTTAAATATATAATTATTAAAGAATTTCCTATTTATTTATATGGTGATTCATTTCGACCATAAACCTTCATTTTATTTTAATATAATATAAGTCAATATTATTAATTATTTTTTAATATATTAAAAGTCAATATTATTAATTAAATGAAAAGAAACACATGTAAAATTAATCAAAACATATCAATATGAAGTATTGATAAGATGGAGTATTAATAAGATGAAGTGTAATATACACTTTGAAATGTACACAAATATTTTCAAAAGAAATTCAAACTCTGAAATGTAACAAACTAATTAGTTAGCTTATATAACTTCATAAAACAAAAAATAATTGTCTATATTTGAATCAGTGAAGGTCTTCATCATATTCATTGTATTGAGGATCATCATCTTGGAGATCGTCATCTTGATCATATTGAAGATCGTCATCTTGATCATATTGAAGATTGTCATCTTGATCATAATGAAGATTGTCATCATCTTGGAGATCGTCATCTTGTTCATCTTGAGAATCATCTTCGTTTCTAACCTGTAAATATAACTTAAAATATTTATAACAGTGAACTCATTCTCATTTAAGTACATTAAAACAAAATTTCTAACGCATTAGTATGAAACATATTAGTGTATTAATTCATTTCTACTGGTAGAATGAAACAGAATAGTAAAATAATTTGTTTCTACTTATAATAGAATGAAATAGATTAGTAAAATAAGCATTAATTTACTAAGCAGTAATTAATGCATTAATTTGTTTCTACTTGTAGAAATAAATTAAATAGGCAGTGCAAGTATTTAATCCTCTATTTCTATTGGTAATGTTTCTACGGGTAATTCCATTAAGTGTATTTGATGAAAAAATAAATAAGGTTCTCAATTCACCACCTGATGCTTCAAACTACCAACTAACTAACATGATTTAAAATACAAGAAGCCTATAAATACCATTTCCCACAATTTCTAACAGAACAAACATATCAACGACAGAAATATATAAGCTGCCTAAATGCAAATTTAATAAGAATGTTTACTTATAAGAAGTGTAAACAACTAGATATAAGCAACAAAAATCAGTACACTAAAGAAATAGCAACCTAACACTTAATAAAAAAATGCCGATTTTGATTAATATCAATTGTAGTACCTTTTGATGAGCAGGAGCATAGGTTGATGTCGATGAGCGTGGTGTTGGAATATTATCATTTTGCAAGGCTTCTCTCATCTTATCATTTACTTCCTCTTCACTTAAATGTGGATTTTGTTGCATATACATGTTTTTCAAAAGTGCCTCCATTGCTCCCATCTTTTGCGTCATATTAGAAATTTGACCATCATACTGTCTTTTCATTAAAGAAATTTCTTCATTTTTTCAACAATGATGGTGTGACAGTTCTTCCATAACATCTCACTCTACCGGGCTTTTCTTTTCCAAACAGTGATTGAAATGCTTGTGTTCCAGCTTCGGTTGAATTTTCAATAGATTCTTGAAGCTTATCCTAATATATCAAACTATCAGTTTTGAACAAAATTAAAAACTACATGTGCAATTACAATGGATATTATAATTTAACTTACAATCGCAAATTGGGTTTCCTCATCCACTTGTTTTCCCTTGCGGCTTTTTCGAGTTTCAATAAACATCTCAGCTTGAGTAACTTCTTGTCCATCCTTGTTTTCCCGCTACATTATTATTCATATATTACCAAAAAAACTAATATTATTTAATAAGAGATTGAAAAAACACATTATTCTATTGAGAATCACTGACAAATACCATACCATTTTTGCACGAATTCTAGCAAAATTTGTCGGTCCTACACGATGCATAAACTTTTGCTTGCTTCTATTCTCTGCATTCTTTTGGCTAATATCCTATGATACCAAAAAAATATTAAAATATAACAAAGGTTGATTAATTTGAATACATTTTGACATGTGTATGTTTCCAACTTGGCAAAGATCTCGGTTCCTTAGTAATTGTGTGAGTTAGTGATAATATATAATTTTATTCATAAACAATCTGACTTCCTTAAAATAATAACTAACTTCCACTTTCAAGTTACCACCTCTAATTAATTTTTAAAATATTTATAATAAATAAAACATAAAATAAAAAAATAAAATAAAATGTACCAAATAATTTTCCTATATTGTTATAGATTATGAGCAATATATGTGTCACGTACTACTCCAACTCCCAACGTTGAAAAAGGTAAATTATAAACTGAGCATATAGTTTGTTTCTTCATTTTCATTCTTGTGTAAATTTAAAAAAAGAAATGGCTAATTCTTAATTATTCAAAGCAGTGACTAATTTTTGTATTATCTTTCCAATATACTATTAAGAAATATCATAATTATTGAGCAAAATAAATAACTTACTTGAATATGATTATCTTTTCAATATACTAACAATTTCTTGAAATGATCTTCAGGTACGCTCTTTGGACGATAATTTAATCTATCCTTCATATTAGAGTACTTTAGGAAATGATCTTTCTTGATAGAGTATTTGTAGCGTCTCCAAGCATCATTTATTCGAGAATATACTGCTTTTTTTCCTCTCTTAGGAATGTTGAACTTCGTCTGCAAAAATAAAACAATATTTGTCATCAATTATAGATAAATATTTGATCCTCATAAAATATGAAATTTTACTTCCCATACATTAATATATTTCCAAATATGATAATTATGACGCTTAGGATCAGTTTCATCTTTAAGCAACTCTTTGAAATTCGTATAGATCAATGGACAAAAATTTGCATTCCTTGCTATAGTTCCAAGGAAATAGCCTAAGTCAGAAACAGTTTGGTCATCAGGTCCAATTGCCTCTCCAAAGTCATCTAGAGTAACTTCTTTACGGTCTTTGACTTCTCTTGCATATATTTTTAAACAACGCGTTGGTCCCCGTGTTCTTTTCTTAGTTGTCCCTGTTTTGACATCAAACAATATAATGTAAGATAAATCAATACATATAACATACACATATGACTAATAAAAAAAATAATTAACTATTTTCTTTGTCTTAAATAAAATGAAACATCACCATTTGTTTCCCCATCTTCCTCGCATTCCACATTTTCTTCTTGTTCTTGTTCTTCCAAAACAATGTTTTCCTCATCTTCAATTAAGTTTTCCATCTCTTTTTCAACATCTTTTCCATTTTTTTCAAGGAAGTTACCAATTAACATTGATTGGCACACATGACTTATTTTTGTCTTCTTGTGAGCACTTTGTTGCATTGCCATTGATTCCTCTTCAGCCCTTACCATTTTCTTCTGTTGTTCCTTTGCCATTGATTCCTCTTCAGTCATTGCCATTTTATTCTGTTGTTCTTTTGCCCTTGAATTTTCATTTCCAAGTATTTTCTTTTTTTGTTGTTGATTCTTAATGTTACTTCCATGTTTTTCCCTTGACTCATTTTCAACAACCATTCTCTTAGATTGTTCCTTTGACCTTTCAACAACTTTGTTTTCTGCAATTTGTTGTCTTTCCAATGTCCCATCTCCAATTACCACCTTTTTCATGGATTGCCTATTTGGATCCTGAATATGTATATGCATAGGTCTTCTAACTTGAGACAAAGAGTTTCCTTTTGAATTTTGGATTTTAGAAACCAAAGGTTGAATCTTTTTAAAATTCAAAGATTGATCTTTTGGATCTTGAATCTTCAATCCTTTGTTTGTTTTTAAAGATACTTCCCTCTCTATACTTTTTTCAGCATGAATGTTAGGCAGATTAGTCCTACTTGCATTATCTGAAACATTTTTCTTTGGCTCAGGCTCTTTTTTGGAAGTTGTTGCAAACATGGATAACTTGAATTGTGGAGTAGTTAATGGCTGATTTTTTTTGTTCCCAAGAGCTTCAACTTTTGTTTTAGGTGCACATGTTTTTCCATGTTTGGTCTTTCTTTCCTCTAGTTTGATGTTTAAACTCCTTGCCAACTCAAAACTTGATTTGACCAATGGTAGCTCAAAACTGGAAGCACCTCTCCGACCCTTCACATGACACTTCATATTTTTCTTGTTTTCTTCCTTGTTCATTTGTTCTGTAAAATATTTAAACACCAAAAAATTTAGAGATAGAAAGAAATAAAGAGAATCTTTGATAAACCAAAAAATAATAATGGAATATACTCGTAGAATCTTTGAAACTTGTTAAAAAAAAGACAATTAACACCAGAATTTGAACTATGAATGAGTAGATTAGACCCTATCACTCTACTAGTTCAACAAAATATAGATATGTCATTTTGAGAACAAAATATAGATATGCCATTTTGAGTTAACTCCATCCTCAAAACTTGTCTACATACAGGGAACATATAACTTTTTCATGTTTGGGCTTTTGTAGTAAAGTTTGAGTTTGGATTAGTTTCAGGAAATTACTCAAACAAAGGTGAAAACAGTGGTGGCATCTCTAACAAGAATAATAATACTAGTAGTAATAAAATTATTTCCACAATTCATTTTTAATGTCTATAATTTGATCAAAATAATGTAAATAAAATGAATAGATTAGACCCTATCACTCTACTAGTTCAACAAAGTATTGTCAAAATCAGAATCATCTTCGTATCTTGCTTCTTCCATAAAAGATGCAGGCTTATCAACAATTATTCCAGGTATATCTTCTCTAACCCAATTAAGTTCACCATCAAAAGGATCACTTTGATAAGATTCTTGGACCATTGAATCTGATAGGTCACCCATACTATATAAATCTCTAGGATCTGTTTTCATAACATACTACCTACTTTCATCAAATGGATCTTGAACATAGAAACATTGATGCACTTGAGATGGTAGAACAAAAGGATCATTTTGGTAACATTTTTTGTTGAAATATACACACGTAAGCCCATATTTGTCTTCTTCTACCTCAAACCAATCACATTCAAACAACACAAAGTTGAATTGAGAGTAATAGTCTAACTCAATTATATCTCTAATTGCTCCATAATAAGTTACAACTTCCATCTAAGGATTTTCATCCTTAGAGCTTGCAAAACTTGGAGTCAATGAAACCAAAGTTACACCTGAATTTTAAGTTTTGCGTCTTGCATCTCGTTTCATAGTATGGAATTTATATCCATTTATGAGGTAACCTGAAAACCTCTTTGTTGTATCACACGGACCTCTAGAGAAATCTTTCAGCTGAATTGATACATCATCTTTCAAGGCTCGAATTTTAAACCATTCACTAAAATCGTGACTTTGAGTTTTGGCCTTGACCCACCTACTTCCTTTAGTTTGACTATTGACAATATCATCATGCTCCCTACAAAGATAACTTATCATCTATTAGAAAATAAAACTAGTGTGTATGGTTTATAAATGAACTTAATATATTATGGTACCTAATGAATGTGTTAACTTCATCACAATTGAACAAAAGGTATCGATGCGCTTGGGCTTTTGTAGTTGAATCTAGAAAAAATGGTTTACCATTTTTCTTCCCACCTAAAGAACGACCAATACATGAAAAGTAATCACTAAAATCCACATCACACAAGTCACTATTGTCATAATTTCGACTTTTTCTATTCAACCTTGTATCTACATTGTCATGAAAATATCTTGAGCAAAAAGTCAAAGCTTCTTCAGCCAAATATGCCTCAGCAATAGATCCTTCGGGACGAGCTCTATTACGAACATAACTTTTAAGTTTACATAAGTTTCTTTCAGTGGGATACATCCAACGAAATTGAACTGGACCGCCCAATCTAACTTCATTTTCCAAATGAATAGGCAAGTGAACCATTATATCAAAAAAACTTAGAGGAAAAATCATCTCCATTTTACATAGGATATCTGCAATCTCGGCTTCTAAGAAATTCAAATCTTGCTCTCTGATAACTTTTTTACACAAAGAGCGGAAAAATGACCCTAAGCGAATTAGAGGTTCAGCCATTGAATTTGGCAAGGTGCCTCTTACTGCTACTTGTAATAAATAATGTAACATGAAATGTGCGTCATGACTCTTGTAGCCAAACACTTTCTTATTACTAACTTGCACACACTTTGAAATGTTTGATGCAGTCCCATCTGGTAATTTGGCAACCTTTAAAACACCACAAAAAATAGTTTTCTCACGTGCACTCATTGAAAAACAAGATTTTGCAATCTCTGCACGACCTCCACCAATCTCTTTTGGATGAAGCTTCTTTCTTATTCCCATATCTTTCAAATCATAACGAGCATTAACATGATCTTTTGTCTTCCTTGGTATGTCTAAAAGAGTCCCAATAATATTGTCAAATATATTTTTTTCAATGTGCATCACATTAAGATTATGACGTAATGTATTTTCAGCCCAATAAGGTAACTCAAAAAATATTGATTTTTTCTTCCATGGACCATCTTTTTTCTTCTTTTTTGTTTTACCAAACTCATTTTGAAAATCTTTCAGGGTTTCCACAATTTATGTTCCTTTTAACAAAGACGGGGCAGACCTAAGTTCTTTCTTTCCATTAAAGGACCTTTTATTTAACCTCCAAGCATGGCTCATTGGTAAAAAGACACGATGACCCATGTAGCACATCTTGTGGCTATTTTTTAAATGTGACGATTCAGTGTTATGATTGCAACACTCGCATGCAAACTTTCCTTTGGTGCTCCAACCTGATAATATAGCATACCCAGGATAATCGCTAATTGTCCATAGGAGTGCTGCACGAATTTTAAATGTTTGATTTTTTGAGGCATCATATGTGTCTACTCCTAATTCCCATAATTCCTTTAACTCCTCAATTAATTGTTGAAGGTACACATCAATGTCATTCCCTGGTGATTGTGGCCCAGGAATCAATAATGACAACATTGTATATTCAGATTTCATGGACAACCAAGGAGGATAGTTGTATACTACTATCATGACAGGCCATGTACTGTGTGATAAACTCATGGTCCGGAATGGATTGAAGTCGTCACTTGATAAGTCAAGTCTTATGTTACGAGGCTCAGAAGCAAAGTCATGATGAAGTCTATCAAAATCCTTCCATGCTTGTCCATCCGCGGGATGCCTTAATTTTCCATCCTTTGAACGTTCTTCTTCGTGCCACCTCATTTCCTTTGTCGTCTTTGAACACATAAATAACCTTTGAAATCTTGGAATCAATGGAAAATGTCTCAAAACTTTAGCAGGAACTTTATGATCATATTTTGCATGCTCAGAAGACTCACTATCTACTTGAGGAAACTCCTTCCATTGTGAAGCCTTACAAACATTGCAAGAGCTATCATTCTCATGTTCTTTCCAATATAACATGCAATCATTCGGACATGCATGGATTTTTCTGTAATCGAGACCTAAATCACTAATCATCGCCTTAGTTTTGTTAAAAGATTCAGGAATGTTTAATTTTGGAATCGCTTCTTTCAATAATTCTAAAAGGGAAGTGAATGATGCATTGCTCCATCCATGCAGACACTTCAACAAGTAAAGTCGAATTATGAACAATAGAGTAGAGAATCTTTCACATCCAGGGTATAACTCTTGTTTTGCCTCATTAATCAACTTGTAGAACTTTCTCGCATCCTCATTGGGAGTTTCACTACTTTCCTCTGCTTCAACCACATTTCTAAATGTGTCATACAATAAGCCACCAATATCATCAAGTGAGTTCTCTTGCTCTTTTGTTTCCTTGTCAATTTTCATAGGCGATGGTATATCTTCTCCATGGTTTACCCAAACATCATATCCTTCAACAAAACCTACAACTATTAAATGATCGCGAACCATATGTCTTCTTTCCCATTTACAATTTGCACAATGAGCACAAGGACAAGAAATTTCACGTCCTTGAGGTCTTCCTTTGGTGTAGGCAAAATCTAAAAAAGACGTAACACCTTTTTTATACTTCTTCCAGTGTCTTGGGAGTTTAGTCCATGCTTTGTCCATACCTTTAATCTAATTTAATTACGTTATTTTAACAATACATCAATAAATATATAAACACATAAGGATAATAATAATAAGTATAATACTATTATTTACCAACTAACACAACATTAACACATAAAATAAATTAACTAACAAGTAACACACTATTAAAATATTATATAATTAACAACTTAATATCAGTCATTATATGGTTCAATTATTCACTTATCTATATGGTGGATGTAAGTCCTAATTCTAGAATTCAATTATTCACTTATAACTAACTCTATGACCCTTTCAATTTCTTCTACTTTCTAATCTTTGACACTATAAATTATCAGTCAATCTCATCCAACTTTATAACTAACTTGTAATATGCGGCTACCAATTGTGGCTTCCAATTGGAATGCTCTTTTGATTTATTTGATTCTACTACTAAGTTTTCCCTCATTAACACCAAAATTTTGGAAACTTTACTCAACAAAATGTCACTAACTTTTTCTATATAAACTCATTAATAATAATAACTTTACTTATAAAAAATAATAATAATAACTTTAGTAGAAACTTTTCCTAACTTCTTTGAATATCTCAAAAAGACATAAACATATCAGAACTGAAATTTTAGTATATTTCTCATATATGTATCATCCATTTACCAAAGAGAAGGAGAAAAAAAAGGTACAATTTCTGTCTGTTGCATTTTTAAAACACATAGAAAATAATATATGATAAAGCATGGTTGTGTTTGAAGAGATGGTTAGCTAATATGTTTGGAAATTAAAATAGTATACGATACAAATAGATATTATACTATAGTAGCAGATAAACTAACTTTTATAATATAGTAGTAGTAATACACATAAAATAGCTTTTATAATATAGTGGCATTAATAAACATAAATTACAAGACAAAGCCACCTATGAGTTCCATTGTAATTCATTTATAAGACAATGATTAATTTCTAAACCAATTAAACACCTTTTCATTCTATGACTATGATAAATAAATAATAAAATCAACTATATATTTATAAGTTAAACCCCATTGTTTTTCTTATTAAGGTGATTATTTATATGTTTTAAGCTATTGCAATTCATTTATTTATATGCTTTAAGCTTATTGAGTTGATTATTTATATCAACTATAGTAATTCATTTTAATTATTTTCAGAAAGTGACTCAAAGCCAAATCAAGAGACAATCACTCTCATAACAAAGATTAAGGAACTTTCTAGACCATAAACTTATCATAATTTTAAGGTACTAACAAACACCCAAAGTTTGTACATTAGAGTTTATCATTATTTTCAATTAACCTAAAAAACATATAATATGGTAATCCTAAATTAACATAAAAATTCAATTTAATTAGAGGTAATTAGAGGTTTTGAAATTAAGTTTAACTATAAAAATACAATTTTGCAAGTTAAAAGTAAGTAAATTACCTTATGCTGAGGAGATGATTCTACAAAAATAAGAAACTTTGAAAGTGAAAATAAGAAAGGTTGGGGCTGAAAGTGAAAGGAAAATCCAGGTCTGAAACTTAGAGTGAACATTATAGAGAAAAATATGAACATTAGAGATTCAATATTTCATATTATTATTCAAAAAATAAAATCGGTAAACTTACATTTAAGACATTTAAGAGGTGAGAGCAACAGATTAAATCACTTTTCTTCACAGGTCGTATAATGACGGTTGCAGTTGTCGCCGGTGGCCGCCGTGAACGAGAGGGAGCAAGATATTGAAGAAATAGAAGTACTCCTTGATGGCTTCCGTGAAAGGGAAATGTAGGTTACTTAGGAATGTTGTGTTCTCTGTGTAGAGAGGAAGAAGAAACATTTAGGGTTTAATATGAAAACTAATTTTACAAAAGAGTTTTTAAGTTAAGTAAGTTTTAAAAAAATACCATAATTACTTAATATATATATTTCAGGATATCATAATTATAATTTCCGGTGGCAATGATATTGGGTATTAAGATAAATTATTTTTTATTAAGGTGCAATTAATTTAAGAAAATAAATTAAAATTAATCAACAGGGGATCTCTCGTTTGTTTGAAAAAATATAATACAAATAGTTACTATATAAATATATTTGAGAATAATAGTTATTTAAGAAAATACAAACAATTACTATATAAATATGTTTCATAATGCTAAACTAACAAGTTATGAGCTTTGGACCATTGGTAGGAAGATTTACTAGTTAAGTGTAGAACCTAAGTTCGAAACTGCACTTTTTACATTTTGGAAAAATTATATTTTTTAACTTTTATTAAAGTGAAATTAATTTAAAAAATTAAATTAAAATGAAAGTTAAACCCCGTAAGGACACGGATTCGATCCTCATCTCAAACATCTTAATTAATGGAACATTATAATCTTTAGTAATAGGCCGCATTTTATAACTGTTGTCTATTAAATAAGAAATAGCCGCGTTACAAAAATCGTACTTTAAAAGAAATAAGCAACATTTAGATTATGCATACGCTTCATTAACCGTCGCTAGTAGTGAATAGACTACGGTCAGGTTACCGCAACGCTTACATAACCGTAGCCTATAGTAAATAAGGGACGGTTTTCTCCAAAAATTTAGAAAAGCGTCGACGCGTAAAAAAGCGTAGCCTATAATACCATTAGGGGACGATTTTTCAGCCGTTGCCTATTTTTCTGTTACCTAAGGTCATTTTTGTTGTAGTGATCTCAGAGGATAACCAAATTGCTTCCTGGCTAATGTTGGATGATAACTGATCACACCCTTCCTTCCTAGCAAAGGCACTCCAGCAAATCTTCCACAACTGACCAGTAACTCTTTTCCCAACAGATCTCTGTCATATCCCCAAGCTATATCCTCAGAGGTTAGCCCCATCAGCCTTCTAGACCATCTCCACTCATCTCTCATCTCCTTGAAAGCACTTGATTTTGGCAATTGCCTAGCAAACCACTCAGCAAACAATGAAGCACAACAGCCCACTGGTCCACCTCTTCCTTTCTCATTCTGGTAGTGAACGTTGTAGTAGAAATCTCCCAACAGAGTTGGCTCAGGATTGCTTTTAGCAAAGATAGAGATTACTTCCAAGCTCACAAATTCTTTTTCTCCTGGGAATAGGCTAGACCCATACACCATCAAGGCCAGCGCAACACCAAAATCCCCCCATTTACCCTCTTTGGCATATTCCTCAGCCTCTGGTATAAGCACACTCCAAGGGAGTCCTCTGCCTTCACTGTCCTTCAGAGCCTTCTTAACTCTAGCAACTGGTAAACGACAGACTTTGGCTATGTCCTCTTCCTTAAGAACCACCTCAGACCCATAGAAAGGCAAGGTATCTCTGACTGGAACACCCAAAATGCTTGAAATCTCCTCCAAGGTAGGAGCCAAGATGTAATCTGGAAACACGAAACACCGCAGCAGGGGGTCATAAAACTGAAGCAGGGTGTGCAAGCTATCATTCTGGTCTGCAGTGGGTTTGTCCACGTACCTCAATATCTGGTCGTACCTCTTTCTGAAATTTCCCAAGACTTGGTCATTCATCAAACCTGCTAATTTTTGAACACTCCTGACTTCAGGTTGAAGAAAAGTATAGTGAACATTCTTTTTCCTTGTGATTCTTTGGACTTCTGCCATCTGGAGATAAGATTACCAGAACTGAGTGCTAACTGTGAACAATAACCTGAAAAAACGGAAACATAAACAGTTAATGCAAGAATGATGCAATGCAAATGCAATGCAGGCACATGATCAATCTGGAACCATCTGGAAACTGGACACTGAACATAAAGACCCTCTGATCAACTGCAAACCAAGATCCTCTGAGTCACAACCCTCTGATAGAACTCAGAACCATAACACCAAGAAAACTAGAACACCAGAACCATAAGGACCAAATCTCAACAAGGACCACTGATAATGAGGGTATGTAGAGGCCAAGGGTTCCTGCAAACCTGTAAACCCCTCCCAACCTCACTGGTATGCTCCGGGTCAGACATCACGGACTCTCAAAACCGAATAGCAATAATACTTTCACCATTTCCGAGAAATGGCTCATGACCAGATCAGGGAATCGATTTGGCATTATATACTACGCAGGGAAGCCTCGGTTGAGTTCAGGAAACAAGGTCATCCTATGCAAGTCCCAGGTGGGCCCTCGGATGCGAATAGGTTTGCCACAAAATGTAGTCTGCCACTGTCATCACTAGAGAGGGATGTTTCCACAAGGTTCTTAATGATCGGTCCTCAGCTGCACATAACTGTCAGGGTTATGAAATGAGAGAGGAAGATCCCCAAATCAAGACATTTCCAAGACGGTCGCAAATCTGGGCGTGGAACTCACTACTACCCCCATGACAAGATCTCATGAGGCCAAAGTGGAACCACTCTAAGTCCTAAGGTGCACTCGAGCCGTGGTAATGAGCTCATCTCTCAGAAACAGTGTCACCCAAACCCACCAAACAGAAAATCCAGTCCAGACAGTCCAGTATATAATATGATGCAGAGAATAAATACTGAAAACTGTAAATAAAGCTGTAAATAAACTGTAAATAAACAACAGTAAAATATACATGCAACAGCAAAAACTCAACACCCAATGAAACAGAAACATGCAAGCGCTAGGAGAGACTCTCAAGGGAACCAGAGATACTCTGGTTAGGAAGTCCCCAGCAGAGTCGCCAGCTGTCGCTCCCCGGATTTCCATCCTGGTACAAACACGAAAGTGGCGCGGAAAGAGGTAGAGTCCCCAGCCAGGCATTTTTATCCTGAAGGGACGGGAATGGTAATGTTGCAAAAACCAGAAGAAAGAAGAGGAAGGACACGGGTCCTGCGAACCAAAGAGACTGAGTTCGGGAGTCGGTTACGACCTGGGAAGGTATTAGCACCCCAGATCGTCCGCCGTACCCGACGGGATCCACGCTTGCAAAGGAACTGCTTCAAAGGGTGAAGGAATGAAAGCTGCTGCAAAGGAAATGAACTGAACTGAATAGAAGAAAAGGAAAGAGAACTGAAAAAGAAATGAAAGGGAAAAAATGTAGGGAAAATAAAGACTGTGCTCGAACGGGCCCTACCCCGCTGCCTACGTACCTCATCTGGACAATGAGGATCAGAGTCGCTGTAGTTCCCCTAACTAGGGGTGAAAAAGATTGCTTGTGTCTTAAGGCTTGAACTGTCTATGTCAATGCTCAGGTGTTGCAGGCTCGGACGACGAGTGTGTTGTCGTCTTGCAAAATGACAAGTGGGAGCAAGTTCGTACGGAGTGAAGGAGATGAGAAAAGAATTCCCTAAGGAGAGACGCTTATTGTTTTTTTGTGTTTTTTATGATGTTTTTAGGAGTGTGTCATAAGAAAGTGAACTCAAGCTCTTTTCCATGGAATGTGCACTTGTCACTACATTCCAATATGGAATAATAGAACAAGCACACTCAAGTAAGGAGAAGATCCCCAAAACTTGAATCCAGAGAGTAGGGCTTAAGCTCACTAACTCATTAACTTATTAAGTTTTTTTGGTATTTACAATGAAGAAGTGTGTTTTATGACTTTCTTGGTGAAGATGATATCTTGATCAGACTTGTGCATCACAAGACAAGCTTGTACTATCCCAAGATGGGAAGACTACAAGTGTCTCATGGGATAAGGCTATTGCTCAAGGTATCACTTCAACCTTTATTAAGTGTCTTTTTTAGAGTTTTGAGATGAGAAGGGAAGAGAAACAAAAGGATCATAAAGGTAAAAGTCTAATGGGAAACTAATGAATCCTAATTGTTGTCATGCATGGAAAATCCTAGGTTAGTGAGGTTTACTATCCTAAAGAAGAAAGAAGGAAGAAGAAAAAAGAAGAAAGAAGAATAGAAGAAAGGGGAAGTAAGGCCTAAGCCCAACAATCACAAGGTTAGAACAAATAATAATAAGAAGAAAAGAAAAGATGAGATTTGGAGATGTGGGAATCACATCCACACCTCTCACTTACCAAAGCCCCTGAAATGGTTAGTGACACAAGTATAAAGGCAATACAAAATGAACAAAATGCCATACCAAAGCTACACAACCAGAAGTGAAGTCATACACATAAATGTCAAATGCAAACTCAAGGCACAAGAATGAGAAGGGAACCACACAACTCATCATGAAGCAATAAGAATCATTATGACAAAACAAAGCAAACATGAGAAGATGCAAAGCAAAATAAACAAACCACAACCTCAAGGTGCAAGACCAGAACCCTAATCATGTTAGACAAGTGTCTAAGAAGCACATGAGATGAAGAGAAGAAGGGCACACATTCAAATATTTACATTATGAGAAGTAAGGAGAAAAAGAAGTGAAGTGAACATGCATAAGCGTGGAAGAACTTCAAAGGCAAACAATCACAAACTTTCCAAAAGTACAAACACAATCCAAGATCAGAGAGGTATCAACATTCTAATAAGGCTCTAAACAAGTTGAAGAAGTTGGCACAAGTGCCCTTCTAGGCTAAGGAGAGAACAAATGATCCAAAAGAGACAAAGTGGGAGAAGTCAAGAACAAATATCAAAACAAATAAAATGAGCATTCAAAAATTCCACAACTTTGCACAAATGACCTTCAATCATACTATAACAACATGCCAAAAGGAGGGAATGAGAATCAGAAGTTAATCAAGTCAAATGAGGATACAAACATGGATTAGGGTTAGATGACTTCACTCACAAGTTAGAGACTAAAATAAATTATCCAAGATTCTAAAAATCAGAACAAAAATCACCAATAAACTACACCTCATCATGAATCCAAAGCAAAAATAATCACCCAAAAATTCCAAATAATGATCAAGATAGAAAATAGACAAGTTAGCATGGTTCAAAATGAAATAAAATGAATTAATTAAACGGAACAATTAATTTCCACGTGCCAAATAAAACTAAATGGAAAATAAAAATATCAAAAATTAGAGAAAACTAAAAGAAGCATTCATGAATTTTTTTATAATTTTTGGAGACCTAAAACTATTTTTAAAAAATGAAAACCAAACTGAAATTGAAATGAAAACAAAAAGAAATAAAAATAAAAGGATGAGCCAGGGGGTGTATTCAGCAAGGACTTCCAGTTAATTCTCAATGGGCTAACACGCAAGGGGGTGAAAAGCAATCTAGGCCTACTAGGTCTCAGCGCAGTTCATAATAGTTAGGTTGGAAATTCAATTAAATTCAGAAAAACAAAGGACCGTTGGATCAAACGCACGCCTCAGATCAGTCAACTCATTAAAGCTAGTAATCAAAATGATTGGCCATAAATGGAGAACACAATAATTATGGCGTGGTGAAAAACAAATGAATTAATTCAGAAAATATTAAACCACGTGCAAGGGAGGTTGGATCAGTAATGTGGTGGCACAATGTGGAGCGTCCAAATCTCATATCCAAGGGTTCATGCTCGTCTTCTTCATTAGAACTCAGGCCAACCAAAACGCAGAATCCGGTGACCGGAGCTAGGGCTCCGGCACCGGAAAACTCAAACTATGAACAAATCTCAACATAAATTCATCACAATGTCCAGATCAAACAATTAAACTATGTTGAATCCAAAAATGATCATGAAATTCACAATGGATCAATGAATAGCCTGGATCGAAGACAAACAGATCTAACTATGAAACTTCAAATCATCATAAAAAACTCAATTCTCAAGCATTTTCAAATCTAAAAGGTGCAGAATACTCAGTGATGTTCACAGATCACAATACATACCATAAACACAAGTTTCAGATCCATGGATTTCAGAGCATACCTGAGATGGAACCACTTCAAAATCACAAAGATAATGCTCCAGATGCTGCAAATCTACTCCTTTTGATCTCCTCTTGCAAAATAAATGCAAGAGGAAGCTTGAGAGAGCTTGAACTTGCAGCTTCGAATCAACCTGCCCTTGAATGGCACCTCTCCAATTCTTCACTTTCAGCTTGAATGAGTGGTAGATTAATGATCCTTATGCTTCAAGGATTCAGGATATGTGATTTGTTTGTGAAGAGAGTGAGAGAGTGATGAGATTCGAAGAGAAATGATCTTGTGCAAGAAACTTTGGAGTGATGAAAATGTGATGGATCTGAGCCAAAAGAAAACCCTAGCTGCTTATATATCATGTCAACATGCAATGCTGAAAGAATGAAGGGAATTGCACGTGAGAGGAGAGTGTGAGGATCAAATTGCAAAACTTGCAAGATTTTTGTGATGAGGTGATTTGCTTGTGCATTTCCCTCTCTCCTTGCACATGTGTGATCACAATCCTACCCTTGATTCAAAACAGAAATCATCTTGGCCCTTAGATGTGAGGGTCATGCATTTCTCATGTTCATGCATTTTTGCACCTCATGGAATATTCTTCTTCTCATGCACGAATTTGGCAATATTTTTGGAGAAAAATCAACTCTTTGCAATGCTTTGTAAGTATGTGACCTCATTTGGTTCATAACATCACTTAAAAATAAGTTTCATGAAGTTTTTCACTTGGAGGATGCTTGAAACTTATGCCATGCCCTAAAATTCTTGAGATTTTCGAAGGGCTTTTATCCTTAACCATGAAGGCTATGAAAATGCTCTTGTACTTTTTAAAAATGGGAGACTTTAATCTTCAACTTTCATGTTTGATGGCAATCCATTTGAAGCTTTTTTCACCAAGTTATGCTTACTTGAAAATTAGGGCAAAAAGTTACTGAAAATGGAAATTTCATGACCAACCACATGCAAATTTTGCAAAACACCTCAAAACCTCATGATTTTTTATCTTTGATCTTGCCAAACCTCTTTTAAGGTTAAAAGAACATCCCTTGGCTTGAAAACTAGGGTTGGACCCTTTGAAATCTCACAGTTGACCAATTTCTTCATTTACAAGCAACTGAAGAAATACTTGACTTCCACAAGGAATTTTCTCACCAAATTTCATCCCTAGGATCCCCTTAACATATGAGAGACTTTTCCCAAATGAAATGGCCAAAGTCACAAGGTTTTCATGCTTGAAACTCAAACTCTAATTTGGGATCATTGTGTAGGAGCTTTGCCCTAGCTTGAATTCTCGGATGATCCTCCAACCTCCTGGGCTTTTGTGAATGATCTTGAGCTTGTGAATGCAATGTAGACTCCTCATAGGACTTGAAAAAAACCATTGGGCCCCTTGTCATGGCTTGAAATGCTTCAAACCCCTCCAAAGATGATCATATGCCTAATGCTATATCATGAGAATGTTATGCCTCATCTTTCCATGCTAAGATGCCAATAATATGATATGCTTATGATGAATATGATGTGATATGATGCCTAAAAAGAATAGGGCAAATTTGGGGTGTTACAGCTCTTAACCATAAGGAAGATATAGAACCCTAATGTAAGGCCCAAGTTACAAGATAAAGTCTTAGTGATTATTAGTGTGATTTGATTAAGAGGTTTAAACAAATTAAAGGTTTAACACTTAGGATTAAAGTTATACACTCCATCCTAAGAGAAGGATGCAGGCATAACCCTAATTCCAAAGTCCTAAAACTTTAAGATTTTAGTCTCTGATAATTGAAATGAGAAGAGAGAGACTCAAGGAGACTCAAAGGTAAAAAGCTAAGGGGGACTAAACAAAAACCTAAATATTATCATGCTTGGATATACTATGGTTTGTTAGGCTTATGAGAAAAGAATCTTCAAGGAAACCACCAATGGAAGAAGCAGATGAAAAGAGGAGGAGGCATAAGAATAAGTTACTTACTTCCTAAGAAGATAAGTAACTTAAAGGAAGAAAGTGAGAGATATGGAACATAAGTGAATTAGATTCACTTAAAAGACATGTAAAATGAATATGAATGAGATAAGAAGAAGTGAGAGGTGAAGGCAAATCCACCTCCCAAAATTACTTACCAAAAGCTCCTGAAAAGTTAGTATGAATGCATAAGACATAAATCATGAAGAAATGAGTTTAAATGAGATGAAAAAACCAAATTCATAAGTGTTTATGCAATGCAAATGGCATATGAGATGATGAAATTTCATACAATATGCATATGAATGATCATACAAAGATGAGATGTCATGAAAGCATACTTAGAAGTTTGAAAACACATGGATGTTTATGAAATGAAATGAATGCGACATATGGAAAATGAATAAAGAATGATCAGGCAAGGTTCTAACATGTCCTAAGATGTCTAAGATGACATGTGAATGCTTGAAATGTCATGGCAAGTTCATGTGATGATGCTATGCAAAGGAGAATGCAAATGAACATGAGAAATTAGGGTTATATGAACACATGAGATGCAAATGGACAAGACAGAAGCATACAACATGATAAAAAATTGAAACCAAGCTCAATCCAACCCTAAACCCACACAAAGTAATACCCCAAAGGAGAAGGTTAGAAGCCTAACCTATTGAAAGTTATGATTTTTCTAAGTTTTCTAGGGTTTTCGGGTGATTCAAAAGGAAAAATGCAAATCAATTTGATAATGCAAGATAAATTCATGAGGAAAATATCCTAGAAACTACATACAATATGTGAAACAATTCAAAAAGAATCAAGTTCAAATACTTCTTGGTTAGGCAGAAATGATTTTTCAAAGTTAGGGTTAAAAAATATGATTTTTAAGAACCCTAATTCAAAGAAAATTGTGGAATTATGATCAAACCTAAAAAGAAATTTGTATGAAGAGTTTGAAAATGTTTCTAAATGTATTGTAATGATTCATGATTTTTTTGGTTATTTTTAGAAACTTAAATATATTTTTAATTAATTAAAATACTTTAATTAATTAAAAATAACACTTAAATATTTTAAAAATACTTTTTATATGCACAAAATAAAATAAAAATCATTTTCAGGTTGGAAAAATATTTTAAAACAGAAATGCAAAGTTTCATATTTTTGTGATGAGTTTTGGTATTTTAAAATAAATATGCAAAAGAAATGAAAATAAAATGAAATAAAGGAAAAGTATACGCATCCAAAGGCCCATATTCAAACAAAATTGGAGGGAGTTGACTGGCGCGTGTTTGGAGGGTCAGGATTCAATCTGGCATTTTTAAAATTAATCCTAATTAATTAATCTGATTAGGGTTTTAATGAACTCATCCTGGCCCTTCATTCACGCGTTAATCCTAATCCTACGACCCACATTCAAACTGGCCTTTAAATCCTAATTAAGAACCCTAACCACTTTCAGGTGATCGGAACTAGCTCCGGTCATCTTCTCCGGCAGGCCACTCACCCTAACTTCTTCCCTTGGTCAAATTAAACCCTTTAACTCTCCAGAAATGATCCTCTAACAACCCTAAGCAAGAATCCAGCATCAAACAACATTTATCACTCACGAAAATCATGATTCGAAGCAGAACGGAAAAACATTCAAAATTTTCAGAAGTTCAATACATGCTTGATTCTCAACCATTTTCAAAAATAAACATATCAGGATGATCAGCTAAACATGTAGAAGCATTTAAGAACTTAAAATAAGAGTTCTGGAAAAATGTTCTTCATGGTTACCTGAGATGAAGCTTTCGATTCCTGAGCTTTCTGGCCTCTTTCTTGGTTCAAAACATCTCCCCTGAACCATTTGATGATGTTGCAATGCTTAGAACAAGTTTGTATGGCCTAGTTTGTGATTTTTAGTTCCTCTGCACCAAGAATCGTGTTTTGGTTTGGCTATGTTTTAGGGCTTTTCAGTGGGTGGTTTATGTTCTATGAGTGATTTGAAGATGATTGGTGAAGTTTGTTTTGAAGTTTGATGGCTGGTTTTTGAGATTCGAAGAGAGGAAGGTTTTGATGGATTTTGTGAATTCTGAGTTGTTGGATGATTCAGGCTCCAAGATGTTATGAAATGGGGTCTGTGAGGCATGTATGTGAAGTCTTGATTGGTCAGAAGAGTGGTTGTGGCTCAGCTTGATTGGTATGGGAGGTTTTGCCAAAAAGTCAAATTTGTGTACTTGGAGGTATGGGCCATGAAAGGAGTTGTTCAATGGGGCTTCTGGCCTCAGCAAGATTCATGGAGAGCCATAGAATCAAAGTTATGCAGCTGGCACAAGTGGATGAAGCCTTTCCAAGCATTTTGCAACTTTTCCCTCTTTGAACTTTCTTGAGATGCAAGGCATGAAAACTATGCATTCTTGGTGAAATTATGATTTAGGCAAGGTGTACACACATATTATATCACATTTGGGAACATTAGAAGTCATTAGAATGCTTGGAAACCAAAAATGCACATTTGCCTCTTTGACATGAAACTTGAAATTATGTGATTTTTTCCAACTTTTAAAGGCCATATCTTGAGTTATAGGATGAATCAAGACATGTTATTGTACTTTTTGAAAAGGAAAGACCTAATCTACAACTTTCATGCCCAAGAATTTTTCATTTGAAGCATTTTTGGTCATGAAAGAGGAGGTTGGAAACCTTTCCCAAAATGGAAAGTTTGCATTTCAAGTCATTTCCAAAAATGACAAGTTTGCAATTGGCTCAAAATTCTTCAATCTTGTGAACTTCTTCTAAGATAAAATAAAGATCATAGAACTTCAATTTGATAAAAATGATCCTTTGGTACCCTTGTTAGGGGCCTCAGATGCCCTGATTTTGACTTAACTTGCTCAAGAAGTTACCCAATGATCATATGACTTCCATAATGATTTTCTTCATCAAACTTGGTACACATGATCCTTATAAAATATTAAGAACATTAGAAACAAGAATGACCAAAAAAATGGAGTTAAGGCCTCTGAAACCAAAACCCTAATTTTGGTCATCTTTGCAGTGAAAACCCTAGCTCTGCTTCCATGCCTTTGCCAATCTTTGTGATCCCTTGACTTTCATGAAATTTGGGGAGAATAATATGATCATAGAACACACATGGACCCTCTTGGAAAGCTTCAAGACAATTGGGATGGCTCAGATGGATTCTTGGATTGCTCAGATCACAAACCATAGATGTAGATGAAATTGAACTATGCAGTGAAGCAAACATGCAATATGAGATGTAATGCTTATGTTAAAACAAAAATGAAAGATCACAAGCCATGATGTGATAAAAAGTGAGGGAAAATTTGGGGTGTTTACAGGTTGAGGTAAGTTTGTTCATATAAATTATTTCCTTCTTTTCTTTATACTTTCAAGTTGTGTTTGCGCTTTGATTTTGCTTTCAATATGCATTGTAAAACTAACATTTGTTTTGTAGGGAGGTTGAGGTAAGCCTTGTTCATACTACTTCTTCCTCATCTCTTTATGCCTTCTAATTGTGTTTGCCTTAGCACTTCACTTGTATAGGCTTCCCTCTCTTTATAACAACTTAACTTCCTTAGGAAGTAAGTTAAGTTCTAATTCTCTTTTTTTCTTTTCCTTTTCCCATTAGAATTAGAAAACCTCATAAACCATTAGGATTCCCCTTTTGTATACAATAAATGACTTAGGGTTGTGTCTTAGTCCCCCATAGTTTTGCCTTTTGCAATTTGAGTCTTCTTCTCTCATCTTCAAACAAAAATCCAAAAGACATTAATAAAGGATTGAAATAGTCTCTTGTGCATAGCCTCATTCTATGGGGCACTCATATTCATTCCATCTTGGAATAATGTGAGCTTGTCTAGCCTGATGTACAAGTCTGATCATGAGACTATCTTCACAAAGAAAATATAAAAGATATTTCTTCAAAAAGCTACAAAAACATGTAATAAGTTCAACAAGCTAGTGAACTTAGACCCTAATCCTTGGAAACAAGTCTTGGATAAATTCTCCTTACTTGGTGTGCTTGTTTTACTATTCCATCTTAGAATGTAGTAGCAAGTACACATTCCATGGAAAAGAGTTTGAATTCACTTCCTTGTGCCAAATTTATAAAAACTCTTAAAAAGCAAACAACAAACAATAAGCGTCTTTTCCTGCGGGAATTCTTTTCTCACCTCATCCATTCTCAACGCAAACTTGCGTCGACTTGTCTCATTTGCAAGACGGTAAACACACTCGTACCAGACGAGCCTGCAACACCTGAGCATAGACATAAGCAGTTCCAGCAATAAAAAACACAAACAAAGTTCCCGCTTGGTTAGGCGAACTACGTCGACTCTGATCCTCATTTTCCCGATGAGGTACGTAGGCAGTGGGGTAGGGCCCGTTCGAGCACATTCTTTATTTTCCCTACATTTCCCCCTTTCTATACATTTTTCCAGTTCCTTTTCTCATTTCCAGTTCCAGTTAGCAATCTTTAGTTCAACAACATCTTATTTCTCACCCTTTAAAGCAGACAAACAAGCGTGGATCCCGTCGGGTACGGCGGACGGTCTAGGGTGCTAATACCTTCCCGGGTTGTAACCGAATTTCGGACCCAGATCTTTGGTTCGCAGGACCTTGTCCTTTCCTTCTTCCTCAAGTTTGTGCAACATTACCTTTCCCATTCCTTCGGGATAACAAAAATCCTGGCTGGCGACTCTACCTTTTTCGCGCCACTTTCGCGTTTGTACTAGGATGAAAATCACGGGAGCGACAATCACCTACCGCCGCTATGAACAAACGACACCACCGGAGAAGACCTCCTCTGGCGCAACCTTATCCTCTATGGTATCCATACAATCCTCACCTAACCCTATGTTTCTCTCACAAATCTGAAATCCAATCTCACCCTCTCAAATCGATTCAAACAAAAAATCGCAGATCGCAGCCGCAAGAACAACAGAAGGCAAATTCCAACACAAGAACAATCGCAAGAACAATTCGTACCTTGTAATTTCGCCGATGATGAAAATGCGGATCGGTTACTTCGATGATGAGTGATGCGAAATCAGGTATGCGCTTCGATTTCACTTCTCCTTCATCTGTTCTTTTTATGTGTGTGATGTTCTTCTGCTTCTTCTTTGTGCATGATCTGAAACTATTATCGTTCTTGCGGATTGCGATTCTTGATGTAGGTTTTTGAAGATTTGTTGAAGCTCATGTTGATGATGATGATGAAAGTTGCGATCTAGAGTTGATGCAGAGGTTGGTTCTGATTCTCCTCAAATAGTTTGCTAATGATTTCTGTTGAAGATTGAATATGTGTTAATGTTGATGCAGGTGATTGAAGATTGATGATGATGAAGTGTGTTCAAGAATTCAGTTGAATCTTCTGTGAAGTTTTTGGTTATGGTGTTGAAGACTGAGAAAAAGGATGAATGAAGAAGAAAGATGAAGAATGATGTTCAGATTGAGGAAAATGAATGAATCAGAAAAATGGAAGGAATGGTGAAGAGGCCAAGATGAAGATGAAGACACAGCTTTATAGATGATCAATGGTGAGGGTGTTTTGGTGATTTCACTTGAAATGCGGTTAGATTCAGTTAAAGTTGGTTAGACTTGTTAGAATTGATCTTTAGTTTTCTTCTTATTGATTAGAGCCCTCTCTTTCAGTTTCTTATGTTTTCTATTACTTTCTTTTGTAATCAATTTTTTTGATCTATGGAAATTGGAGAAGTGAACTGAGATTTCTCTGTGAATTTATTCCTCTGCGATCATTGAATTTCTCGTTGAATCCCCATAACTTAGTTTTTGTTGATGAGAGTTTTATGTTTTGATATTTTCTTCTGATAATTTTTTTGTGTAATAGAATTGTTTTCTTATGAATTTCCTCTGCATTTCACTCATATTGTCATGCGTTTTGAGCTGCGATCAAGGTAAGCCAAGACGTGGTGTTCCAATGTTTTTTCTGCATTTTGAGCTGCGGCTGTTTTGGTTATACAGCTTGTTGTGAGGATGCAGCTTATAGATTTTAGCTTGGGAAAGTATCACGTGCGGTGGGAGCTAGAAGTGCTGATGGAGTATTGAAACTGGCTTGGAAAAATCATGTGGAAGTTGTCACGTGTTGGAAAGTTTGGCCTTCTTTTTTTCTTTTTAGAATTTGATTTGTCACAAAAAAATAAATGGGCTTTAAAGAATAATATATGGGCTTTGTGTTACAATGGGCTTAATGATGTATGTTTATTTTTATGGCATGGTATCACATAATGATTTGTACTTTTTGAAATTGGAATTTTAAAAAATGGGTATTATAGGTTTTATCGTATATAAAAGGAAAAGTTTGGAAAATGGATTAAAATGGATGTTAATGAGTAGTTTTACAGGATTTAAGTCGAATCGAAAAACGGATATGGAAAATGATAGTGAGTTATATTTGAAATGGATATGCAAATAGGCTTATGATAACCTTTTGAACGAACTTGAATGACGTCTTCCAAATGAGAAAACAACTTTGCAATTCCTATCCTTAGTTTGAACCAAAGTCCCGAATTAAAGAACTCCAATATCATTATGAATCCCCAAAATCCATAGCTCAAACCATGCTCCTTGTTTTACTTGAAAATGCTACACGCGAATGAACATCTCCATCAAATAAGCCCAAATCGAACTCTAACACAAAGGACCTCAGTTGATGGAATGCCTTCAAGCTCAGTCATGAATAAAACCCAAATCCACCTTGATAATGAGCTTGATGTACCAATTAACAGCCTTTACGAGTGAGTTCCTTAGAGATCACTTAATCAAGGAAATAAACCCTAATCAAGTAGCAAGTTCATAAGAAGCTCATGTTATTAATAGTCACATAACCAAGAATTTGAATCCACCTGATAGATATGGATAGGGTATGAAACCCTAATTTCATATGGTATTGATCCCATGCTTTGGGAGCTCAATGAATTGTATGATTGTGATGTTATGACCTAATGGAGATGCATATGAATGTGAAGCATATGCCAATTAAGGTAATAAATTAAGAGGGAAAATTTTAGGGTGTTACAAGATGAAGTAAAGAAGATATTGGTGATCCAGGTTGATGTAATTTGGAGAGCACGTGGGTTTTCTGTGACTGGTGCAACCCAAAATTATCTTTGCCCAGATTCTTTGACGATCCTTGAGATCCTTAATCTTGTTAGAATGTTGTCCAGAAGTAAAGATTTCTCTAGAGACTAGAGCGAGGTCAGAGCTTTTGTCCATGTCGCTGCATTTGATCCCATTGCCATTAGACTCAATGAGTCTTACAATAAGATCTTCAGTGATGATGATCTTCTTCCCCATGACATAAGAAGTTACTTGGTTGTTTGAAGCTGAAGCAAAACTCCAGAACTTTTTAACCAACTTAGGAAAAATGGGGCCCATAAGATGATCAAAGTACTTCGTCCATCCTTGAAAATTTACTTCAGGGGTGAGATCATAACCATTTTCCTTCATGCTATCAAAGTCGATGAACAGTTCACAGAGAACTTCTAGTTTATCAACTGGGTGAGAAGAGTTCTGACTAGAGTAACATGGGTTTCTTCAGAAGCTTATTTTTCAGAACCTTATTGATAAGATGACTAAGGTTGAACTAGCTTGGAAGAAGAGGCCATTGTTCACAATAAGGGGTTTTGATAACAAATGCAGATAGCAAAAGAAAGCAAGAAACAGGAAGAGAATGATAGTGAATGTGAGAGGTGAAAAGTGTTTATGGGATGAAAGTGAACACACATATATATAGTATTTGCGACGGTAAAAACATAATTAGTGGAAAAATTAAATCACAAACATGATGATTAATAGCAAAAGAAATTAAGAGTATGATAGATTCTAACCTTGCTACTGGTGCAAAGGTTTCAGTATAGTTTATCCCATTTTGCTGACTATAACCTTATGCAACCAGTTGTGCCTTGTTTCTAATAACTTTACCTTGTTCATTGAGGTTGTTTCTGAAGACCCATTTAGTTCCAATGATGTTGAATCCTATAGGTCTAAGAACTAGATCCCATACGTCATTTTCTGGTGAATTGGTTTAGTTCTTCCCCATTAGTGATTCTTCAGAGTTTCTGAATGAAGTTCTTGTTCTGATTGGATCATCTTTCTTTCCCATAATTTTATCTTCTGGATGATTCAACGTGCTTCTGGATTGTCTCTTCTGACTGGGTTCTTTAGAACTTGTTGTGGTAGTTGTGTTATCTTTTTCTGTAGATGGTTGTTCTTCAAATGTTCTAGCTTCAGTAATTTGAACTTCTATATATGCAAGAGATTCATTATGCTTTGTCTTTTCAAGACCAAGCTTATCATCAAATCTGACACATAGATTCCATCATAGTTCATGTTTCTGTATTGTAAAGTTTGTATCCTTTCGAACGTTCAGAGTATCCTAACATGAAACATTTTTGTGCCTTAGAATCAAACTTGTTCATAGGATCATTAGTATTCAGAATAAAACAGGTGCATCCAAAAGGATGAAAATATGAAATGTTGGGCTTTCTGTCCTTCCACGATTCATATGGAGTCTTTTCCATAATAGGTCTTATAGATATTCTATTCTGAATATAACATGATGTATTTACTGCTTCTACCCAAAAGTGTTTACCCATGTTAATCTCATTGATCATGGTTCTAGCCATCTCTTGTAAAGTTATGTTCTTATGTTCTACAACTCCATTTTGTTGTGGAGTTCTAGGACAAGAAAAATCATGAGAGATGCCATTTTCATTAAAAAGTAATTCCAATTTTTTGTTTTCAAATTCTCAACCATGATCACTTCTGAATTTTGCAATTCTAAACTCTTTTTCATTTTGAACTTGTTTGGAGAAGTTAGATAATACAGAGATTGACTTGTCCTTGTGTGTAAGGAACTTTACCCATGTACATCTGCTATAGTCATCTATGATCACTAATCCATACTTCTTACCGCTGATTGAGGCAGTTTTCACTGGTCCAAACAAATTAATATGCAGAAGTTCTAATGGTCTAGAGGAAAAAACAACATTTTTATATTTGAAAGCAGGTTTAGCAAATTTGCCTTTCTTACATGCTTCACACAGAGCTTCTGAGTTGAACTTCAAATTAGGAAGCCCTCTGACCAGATTAAGTTTGTTAATCTGAGATAATCTTCTCATATTAACACGCCCCAATCTTCTGTGCCAGACCCATTGCTCATTGTTAACAGACATAAGACAATTTACATTCTAAATTTTAAGTTGAGAAAGTTTTATTTTATAAATGTTGTTCTTTCTCTTCCCACTAAAGAGGATTGTTCCATCTTTCTGACTAACAGCTTTGCAGAACTTTTGATTAAAGATTATATCATAATTTTTATCACCTAATTGACTTATTGATAACAAGATATGCATCAATCCTTCCACTAACAGAATATTAGATATAAAAGGAATAGTATTGTTTCCAATGGTTCCAAAGCCAATGATTTTTCCTTTTTTGATTGCCTCCAAAACCTACGTAGCCTCCAGCTTTAAGCTTAAGACTTTGGAACATATGCTTTATTCCCGTCATGTGTCGCGAGCATCCAGAGTCCAGGTACCAAGATTGGTGTTTCAATCTTGATGTTAAAGACATCTGCAACATACACAATTTTATCCTTGGGTACACATATCTTTTTGGGTCCTTGTTTGTTAGAACTTACAAAATTATGATTGAGTTTGGATTTCTCAATAGAATTTGTAGAACAAGATGAATCATTGGTATATTTTAAATCATGCTTATGTCCATATGTAAAATGAGAATTTAAAGATGTGTTGACTTTTATGATCATGTCATCAACTTGTTTAAATATTTGAGGTGCTTCTCCTATAGGTTTAACATATCATATGCCTCTTCTACCATTTCTTCTAACTTCATAGATCATTGAGGCAATTCTGCTTCTATCTATGTTTTTAGCTATAAAAAATTGAAAACTATGATCATAATGCTTTATGATACTATCAGAACTAGATGAAACTTTTGATTCAGATTCTTTCTGAGCTTTATGTTTTTCAAAAGAATTTTCAAGTTTTGAAATGTTTTCTCTAAGCTCATAGTTTTCTGCTTTTAGTTTCCTAGTTTCCTCTGATTCAGATAGTAGACCATGTTTCATGTTTTTGTATTTGAATTGGAGTTTATGATATTTTTCAATAATTCCTGAGAGACTATCTTCTAATTGAGTTCTAGAAAGTTTAGAAAATACCTCTTCTGTTTATGAATCTGATTCTGATTTTGATGAGTTGATATCATCTGACACATTAGCCATTAAAGAAATGTTAGCATGTTCATCTTCTGATTTTGATTCAGTTTCAGAAGATTCTGAGTCATCCCGTGTAGCTATAAGACTTTTCTTTTTCTCTCTATTGAATTTCTTTTTAGCCTTTTCTTTTTTAAGTTTAGGGCAATCACTCTTGTAATGTCTTGTTTCCCTGCGTCCATAGCATACTACTTCTTTGTTTCTAGACTTCTTGTACCTAGAGGATGATTCAGAGTGATTGCTTGATCTTCTGGGATTCCTGAATTTCTTTTGTCGATGCTTCTAGAGTTGTTGAACCGTTCTGGAAAGAATTGATAGTTCGTCTTCATCTGATGAGCCTCCAGAGCTTTCTTCTTCTTCTTGAAAATATTTAGATTCAGATTTCTTATATTTAAAAGCAACAGACTTACCTTTTTCTGAGGTTCATCTTCTTCAAGTTCTGTCTCATGACTTCTCAAGGAGCTGATCAATTCTTCAAGAGATATCTCATTCAGATTATTTGACCACTTTAGAGAAGTGACCATGGGTCTCCAAGCCTTTGGCAAGCTTCTGATAATCTTATTCACTTGATCTGCTGTTGAGTACCCTTTATCCAGAACTTTCAGTCCAGCAACCAGGATTTGAAACATTGAGAACATTTTCTCAATCGTTTCATCTTGTTCCATCTTGAACGCTTCATACTTCTAGATAAGTGCCAGAGATTTGGTCTCCTTGACTTGAGTGTTGCCTTCATGTGACATCCTCAGAGAGTCAAACATATGTTTAGCAGTTTCTCTGTTTGTGACCTTTTCATACTTTGTGTATGAGATAGCACTTAGAAGGATTGTTTTATACTTGATATGATTTCTGAATTCTTTCTTCTGTTGGGCTATCATATTTCTTCTTTCCATCTTCTGACCATCGTCTCCAACAGGATGAGTGTAGCTATCAGTTACCATATCTCAGATATCTCCATCCAGAGCTAGAAAGAAGCTTTCTAGAACATCCTTCTAGTAATAAAAGTTATCATCGTTGAACACTTGAGGTTTTCCATTGATCTTGTCATTCTGATAGTTGTTTTTGTTCTGAATTGGTTCTGCCATGGTGTTTTTCTTTTGGATCTTTTTTTGACACGGTTAAGTGCTTACACCCAGAACCAGGTGCTCTGATGCCAATTGAAGGAGGAAAACACAAGAAAGGGGGATTTGAATTGAGGTTTTCAAAATAATGCGAACAACATAATTGATTTATCCTTGTTCATTTGAAATAAAACTACATCCAGTCCACCCGCCAAGGTGATTTCGCCTCTCTCAACGAGGTCTTAATCCACTAATCAAGTAATGATTACAATCACAATGACCTACTTTCAAATTCTTCTTGAGTCTACTGACTATACTTAGTCACTCAAGGTATATCAAATTGATTACAACAAGGTGTAACTAGAATTACTTCTAATAAGTAGTTATCACAACTATGATAGTTTTTACAAAATTAAATTACAACTATTATGGAATAGAATTTTGATTTTTTGATTTACGCGCGTGAGTGTTGTGTGCTCAAAACTCTTCAATGGACTCCTTATATATATATTTTGAAATAATCCATTGGAGACAGCTTGACAGTATTTTTGGATGATGATAAACGCCATTAAGAGTTTCCAAAAATGTAGATTCTGTCTGGAGCCGTTAATTCTTTGATCTTCATTAAGTATGACTGATTCTGAGAATCAGAACTTGCATAAGTTCAAGTATCAGAGTTTGTTGCAAGGCAGTTGTTCTGAGTGTTGTTGCTGAATGAGATCTTCTAGGCAGATCTTCTTGTTGTAGAATTTTGTTTAAGAGAAGAGATATTACATTAGAACTTCTTTGAATATGAGAACTTCTAATCCTGCATATCAAACAATAAATAATTTTTTAGGTAACATATTTTGTTCTTATAATATTAAAATATTTGTTATCATCAAAATTTGTTTAAAGATAGTAGAATCAAATTCTTGTTCTAACAAACATCACCCGTTCCTTTTGGATCTGAATGGACATATCCTACCTTGGCATATCATTCCCAACTATGCACATGCCATGCACCATCAATGACAACCATGCATATCTATGACTACTACATCATGCAATCAACATCAACCACCAAGAAACAACAACAACTACAACACTATACAATATCAACCTCATCCATTTTCGAATAACACATCACATATTAATAACAACAAAACACATAATTGTAACACGGTGGGAGAACTGACTTTAGTTAAATGTTGCGAATAGCAAGAGTCGCCACCGACTTTTATTTTATCCAAAAGGAAAGGGCATAAAAGAACAGGAAAGACCTTAAAAAGATTTTGAGTTCGGGGGGTAGGTTATATAAAGGGAAGGTGTTAGCACCCTTTATATCCATGGTTATCCATGGGTTCTTAGTTACTTAGCTCACTTTAAACTGTTTTGAGAAGTGTAGTGTGTGATTAAAAATTTTCTAAGTACTTTATAATGATCCTCGTATGGATGTATATAAAGACTTTGTTTTGAAAATTTATTTGAAATGTGAGGTGTAATGAAGTATTTTTGAAGAAAAGTGAGCAAGTACTTAAGAGGAACCTACCCTATGTTAAATCTTTACTGTTCTTATATGTTCTTTCAATAGTAAGACTAGCCCTATTATTAAAGAATAGGTAGTCATTACCTTGGATGTGATAAGGGACATGTGAAGGGACATCTGAGTATAGGCAACTGTAAGGTGTCTTAGCAATATGAAGGGACTTATCATCTTTTATTCGAAGGGACAAGTTCATTTACCGTAGGCAACATCGAAGGGACTTGATCTTTTAATCTTAAAAGGGACTTGATGATATTTAATGAAAAGGGACTTTGCTTTAAGACACCTTACTTGACCTTATAGTTAGGTAACATGAGGAATACCCTTAGAAAGTGTATGATGGCGATCAAAGATCGACTTACGTGTGTGAGTGTTCATATTCATATATTTATCTTATTAAGTAAGTCATTCTAAATTAATTTTAATTTACAAACATGTTATCACTCCCTATAATTACTAACCATGGCAAGAATATTTATAAACAATAAAACAATAATAAACTACGACTATTACAAGGCTTTTGCAGTTACATTATAATAAGAACAATTGAATAATAAATATATGATAAAATAAACAATAACTAAAAGGTTAGTGATAAAATAATTATAAGAAGAAAAGGTTAGCACAAATATACAAAAATATATAGAATTTAAAAGAACATTTTTAAGTTAAACAAATAATTTTTGAAGAATTTTTTTAAGAGAAAAGAAAGTAATTATAATAATAATAAACAATATAATTATTTACTAAAAAAAAACAAGATTAATTATTTAATTAGATATTAGAAAAATTAATTAAGCTTAATATTTAAAATTAAATAAAAATTAGGGTTAGAGATTAGGGTTAGAAATTTTAAAAAAATAAAATTAGGGTTTACATATTGAATAAAAATGTTAATTGGTTTATTTACTAAAATAAATATATAATAATAATATATACATAAACAAAATATATTGCAAAAAATAAAATACAAAGTTTTTTATTTTTATTTTTTATAAGAATTATTATACTATTATTTTAAAAAGAATTTAATTTATGATATAATATATAATTAAATAAAGAAAAGAGAAGAAAATAGAAAAATTAGGTTAAAAAAATAATGGGGAGGCCTGGATTTGAACCCAGGACCTCCCCTGTACCTACAAAGGGGATTACCACTGGGCTGCGCACGCAGCTGGTGACCTAGAATCATCAAACAAACATTATATGATAAATTAAGTGAAATAGTTGAAAAAAAAGATAAAAATTGCTGAGGGCTGGACTCGAACCCACGCCCTGATGTCCATAACCATCAACACCTCACCAACTGAGCCATGCGCATTAGCTGAAATAAAATAATGACAAATTCTAAAAATATTAAATCTAAAATTCAAATTTCAGATGGCGCCAAGGCTTCATCTTCTTCCTCTGAAATTCGCAGGTTTTCCTGCGAATTCTCTTGCGATTTTTCCTGCGTGTTCAAACCTGCGATTTCTCAAACACCAAGAAAATAGTGAAATTTCTTCAAATTGATTAGTGCAATATGATCCTTGAGGTTCATACAAGCTAACCATGTCCTCTAAACTCATCTATATTTGGTAAATCATAAAACCCTAAATGAGGTCCAAAAACCCTAGCTATGGCCGAATTAGTTTTAGGCAGTGAAACTCCAATCCATTGATCCAGATATGATCTAAAGCTTATCACAAACAAGAAAACAACATCAAAAATCATTAACAATGCATGAATAATTGGAATCGAAAATTTGAAAACTCAAGCAAATGTTGATTCGATTTGTACGATTCATGGTGTTTTGAATGCAAATGATGATCAAGAACGACTCAAGGATGTTCAATAAACATGTTTCCACCTTCAAAACTCTTTGGAATGGCCTCTAGCAAGGAATCTGAATCAAGCTTTTTTGTGTGAATTTTGAAGTTTGCAATGTGTTCTTGAGGCTGCCAATTCGTGTCCTCTTGTGTGCTTTATGTTGTTTTTATATCATGTGATGAAATTAGGTCAAGAAACTAGTCCATCCTTTGGACTTTTTGATCCATAGAGATTGAAAAAGATATGACTTTAAAAACATTGAAAACTTGGATATCTCATTGCTATTTTTGAATGATCTGATTTTGTATGATTTCAATCACCTCTAAATGAACATTAAGACCTTCTAGAACCAAAATCAAATCAAATATCCATCCTTTTATATTTTATTTTAATTTAAAATGATTTTTAATATAAAAAATCATAATAAATAAAATAAAATGAATAAAAATATGAATAAATAAATTTTAATTCGTGCATGATGTCATGGAAGTGTTTGGATCATAAAAAAGCTAGCCCATTTGGTGAATTATGGTTTTAAGACCCCATTTGCTTCATAAACCTCTCAAAAATTTCCCAACTTTGCAAGGGCACAAATCCTTCAATTTTAATGCTATGAATGTGTTCTTGGACATTTTATAAATCTTAGAGAGTCCTCTAACCAACCTATTTGGTCTCATGTCCATATCTTTTACCATTCTCAAGTTATTCTCTTTGGAAGTTGTTGACTTTTTGTTGACTTTTAAAAGGACCTATAATGTCTTAGCTCATACCTTCCAAATGAAGCATTTTTGGGCTTGGCTTGTGAGACACAAAGTTGTAGAGAATTCAATTTCCTTCAAAATGAGCTTTGGATGGAAATATTTTGATGAAGCATGTGAAAGTTATGGCTGGTCAAATTTCAGTTGACTTTTCCTATGAAAACCCTAATTTAGAAACTCCTGATTCTTGATGATCTGAAATCTCCTTGATGAATCATGATCAACCCTTGATCAAATGATGAATTTTACTTCATATACTTGATGTTGTCAAAATATCATGAAGTTTGACTTTGGTTTGACCATAGTTGACCTCAGTTTGACTTTTTGACTGCCTTGACTGATTTTAACCTATCTGATCATCTGATTTAGCAAATCTTTTGGGAAAGTCTTGAAACTTGACATGGGGATTATTGCACACATATAGGATGTTGTGAAGCTCACTTGAAGTCTTGGAAGTCCATTTAGCCTGATGAAAGTCAAAACCCTAGTTTAAGATGCCTTGCTTTGGAGGCTGCATTGTCTGAGGGAATTGCCAAACTTTCTGACTAATTGTGAACCTTGTGAACCTCATGAGATGACTTGTGAACCTTGTGAACCTCATGAGATGTCTTGTGAACCTTGTGAACCTTGTGAACCTCTTAGTACACAATGTCTTGTCTTGGTGAGGGCAAATTTTGGGGTGCAACAGCTGCCCCTGTTCAATTTTCTGAAACCTGAGGGGTTAGATTGGTATATGTGCCATTCGTGACCTGGAGGGTTGAAGGGGATTGAACATAAAAGCCCGAAAATTTGCACTCGCCGGTGCGTAACATAACACTGATGATTAATTGTATATGCTTGAGTGGGCTTGAAGATGCCACTTGGAAGAACTGGAGATGGGCTTATAAATGCCATCCATAATATCAGGAGGTGATAATATCTTGATGTTGATACTGGATATCAGTACTAGGTCTTCGTATAGGCCGTCTCTGAATCGTTTATGCAACATGATTTGAATTGTTGAATAGACCAGTAGAAATAAATTTTTGTGACGATTATCTCTTCTGGAAATATCCTGGATTAGGGAATAGATCTTCGTATAGACCGTTTGCCTACTCTCCAAGAACAAATAGATTAAATCTTCTAAAAATATCCTGGACTAGGGAATGGATCTTTGTACAGACCGTTTGCCTAATATCCAAGGACAAATAGATTGTCAGGATCAAATCTCCTGAAAATATCCTGGACTAGGGAATGGATCTTTGTACAGACCGTTTGCCTAATATCCAAGGACAAATAGAGTGTCAGGATCAAATCTCCTGAAAATATCCTGGACTAGGGAATGGATCTTTGTACATACCGTTTTCCTAATATCCAAGGACAAATAGAGTGTCAGGATCAAATCTCCTGAAAATATCCTGGACTAGGGAATGGATCTTTGTACAGACCGTTTCCCTAATATCCAACGACAAATAGAGTGTCAGGATCAAATCTCCTGAAAATATCATGGACTAGGGAATGGATCTTTGTACAGACCGTTTGCCTAATATCCAAGGACAAATAGAGTGTCAGGATCAAATCTCCTGAAAATATCCTGGACTAGGGAATGGATCTTTGTACAGACCGTTTGCCTAATATCCAAGGACATCTTGAGTAATGTATAGATCTTTTCTGACCTGTTGTGAATTGTTGATGTTGTTTTTTCTGCATATAACTATCCTGCAAAGAAAAGGTTAGTTTATGCAATATGTGTGCATGTATGACATGGTGCATCTAAGTAAATGTATTATGCATTTATGGATATGTTATGGTATGATGTAAATGATGTATGTATGTGTCGCTCCCCGGATTTCCATCCTGGTACAAATGCGAAAGTGGTGCGGAAAAAGAATAGAGTCGCCAGCCAGGCATTTTTATCCCTGGAGAAAGGGAATGGTAATGCTGCACAAACTAGAAGAAAGAAAAGGAAGGACACGGGTCCTGCGAACCAAAGAGACTGAGTTCGGGAGTCGGTTACGACCTGGGAAGGTATTAGCACCCAGATCGTCTGCCGTACCCGACGGGATCCACGCTTGCAAAGAAAATGTTTCAAAGGGCGAGGGTATGAAAGCTGCAGCAAAGGAATGAAAATGAAAAGAAACTGGAACTGGAAAAGGACTGAAAAGAAAGCAAAGAGAAAAAATGTAGGGAAAATAAAGATTGTGCTCGAACGGGCCCTACCCCGCTGCCTACGTACCTCATCAGGATAATGAGGATCAGAGACGCTGTAGTTCCCCTAACTAGGGGTAACAAGGAAATTGCTTGTGAATTAAGGCTTGAACTGCCTATGCCATTGCTCAGGTGTTGCAGACTCGGACGACGAGTGCGTAACCGTCTTGCAAAGTGACAAGTAGGAGCAAGTTCGCGTACAGAGCGAAGGAGATGAGAAAAGAATTCCCGAAGGAAAGACGCTCATTGTTTGTTTGGTGTTTTTTAGAAGTTTTTATGAATGAAAGTTTGCATAGGTAAGTGTACCTAAGTCTTACTCAATGGGATGTGTACGTCTCACATCATCCCGAAATGGAATGCGCAAGAGGCACACCTATCTATGGAGGAAATCCCCAAAGCTAGTCCCACAAGTGAAGGCTTAAGCACACTGGCCTATTACCATTATTAAATATTTTTGTGGTTTTTGGATTGAGAAGTGTTTTTTAGATTTTCTTTGTGAGGTACTCATGCTAAGACCTATCCACCACGAGTGATAACTCACACCTCGCCCCGAAACGGAACGCGTGCAAGTATCTTATAGCAAAGTCCCATGTCACATGAAAGTACTCAACCTTTATTAAGTGGATTAGAATTGAGTTTGAAGATGAGAAGAGAAAGCACCAAAGGATCACAAAGGAAAAAATATAAAAGGGGACTAAATAATCCTAAGTGTTAACATGCATGGATGTCCTAAGGGTTAGTGAGGTTTCTATCCTAATGAAGAAGGAAAGAAGAAGAGAAGAAGAAGATAGAAGAAGGGATGAGAAAGGCCTAATACAAACAACAAAGAGTTAGTGCACAAGATAAACATAAGAGGGAGGGATGAGATTTGGAGATGTGGAACTCAATTCCCACACCTCACACTTACCATAGCCCCTGCAAGGTTAGTGACATGCATATAAGTGAAGCAAGATAAAGCAAATGGCATACTAACATCAAACAATCAAAAGTGAAATGGTATGTGTCGCTCCCGGGATTTTCATCCTAGTACAAACGCGAAAGTGGCGCGGAAAAGTTAGAGTCGCCAGCCAGACATTTTTATCCCAAAGGAATGGGAAAGGTAATGTTGCACAAACCTAAGGAAGAAGGAAAAGGACGAGGCCTTGCGAACCAAAGATCTGGATACGGAAGTCGGTTACGAATTGAGAAGGTATTAGCACCCCAATCCGTCCGCCGTACCCGACAGGATCCACGCTTATAAATCTGTTTTCAAAGGGTGAGAAATAATATGTTGTTTGAGTAAAGGAATGGCTATCTGGAATGGAAATGAAATGGAAGTGAGAAAAGAAATGGAATTGGAAAATGGGAATAAAGGGGGAAAATGTAGGGAAAAAGTAAGATTGTGCTCGAATGGGCCCTACCCCACTGCCTACGTACCTCATCGGGATAAATGAGGATCAGAGACGCCGTAGTTCGTCTAACTAAGGCTTACACTTGTTTGTGATTTTTAGGATGACGTTGCCATAGTTCTAGCTCAGGTGTTACCGGCTCTGACTCGAGGGTGTTTACCGTATCGCTGTTTTGAACTGTCGAGGCAGGTCATATTCGTCCGCAAAGAGTATGAGATGAGATGAGAAGACGTGACTTCTTGGTTTGTTGTTTTTTAGAAGAAGTGTTTTGAATTTATGTTTATTGAATGTACAACACTAAAGACTATGACACAGGAGCGAATACTTTCCAAGATCGCCCCCAATGGAACGTTTGTAAAGCATCCTAGAAGAGTGAAGGAGACCTCCACTAGTCATTTCCCGTATAGCTTAAGGCTCGTGACGTATTATACACATTTTCCTTTATTAAGTGTTTTTGATTTTATTTTAAGATGAGAAAAGAGACTCAAGTTATCAAAGGAAAAATTCTAAGGGAAACTAGACTTACCCTAAGTTAGTTAAATTCATGGATGACCTATGGTTAGTGAGGTTTGAAAAAATTAAATTCTACCTAAGAGATATTAAACTAGAAATGAGAACATAAAAGGCAATAATGAACAATATGGTCCTCCTAAGTCATGGTGGGTAAAAACGTGAATGAAACATAAAAGGGATGAAACGATGGATCGGGTGGGTCGATTGCGTGGTGCTAAGACGCACGACTTATGGTGTGAAACATACAAGGCTTTCTTTTGGTTGAATGGAGTGGAACGATGGTAATAGAGGAACCCTGAAGTCACATGCAACTTTATTTATTTATTTGAAAATTTACTCGACGTTGGATCGAGTCTTATTTGTTTCATTTTTTGAGATTTTTGGTTTTCTATCGATTTGTTTTATCTTTTCTATCCTAATTATAAAAACTATAAAAACATACAAGTATTACATCACAAAATACAAAATACAAAAACATAATCGAGGCGTAACAAATATCCAAATCCAATAGCAAGTCCTCGGAAAATACCTTGCATAAGAAGAAAATAGTTAGTGAATGACATGAATCATGAATATGCATAATATGATGGAAATGAATTAAAATGCCAAAAAATATCAAAAGTCATGGAAAAAATGTGAAATTAATTTCCTTGGGTCTTTAACCTGATTATAACATTGTGTTAAAAAATATCTTAAAAATTCTAATTCTAACTATGGCAAATAGTCTTTTAATTCTATGTAAGATTCAATCACAAATTCCTACAAATCACACTACCAAAACAGTGGATAAAATGCCCTAAAAAATACACCAAAAATATTCTAGGTACTTTAATTTGTCCTCTAATCATAGCAAAAATATTGGGCAAAACAAGTTATGGGAAGTGGCAGAAATAAATTGTACAAATTTATGTGTCCATGAAGGAATTCAATATGAATCAATTAAAATGAAAAATTGAAATTAAATCGAAAAATGCAAAAAATTCAGAAAGTAAAAATGGGAAAAATTTCTAAAATGAATTAAAAGTCTACTATGATTTTTGGGAATTTTTATTGAGTGTCTTACTATTTTTATAGAATTAAATGCAAACTACATAAAATTAAAAAATATAAAGGAAATAGAGAAGGGGGTGAATTTATAGTAACAACAAGTTTAAAGAAAACAAATGGGCTCAAAATGGGGTGTGGATAAGAATCTGATAAACCCAGGGAAGTATGACACAAATGGTCCAACCGGACGGTAACAAGTGTCACCGCCGGATTGGACCGAAAAAACATCACTCTTATCCACTCGGTCAAAGAGGGCGATGGAGATAATTGGGATTTTAATGGGTTTTAATTGTGATTATTGAGGTTTATGAGTTTTTATTAGGATTTAATAAATATTATTAAGATCAATCATCCAATTAATCTCATAAACAATATTTTTTAAAACAAAATCCTAAACACGATAAACCAAACTCAACCGCATCCTCCTTTCTCTCTCTCACGCATCCTCTCTCTCTCCCTCACGCTTTATCTTCTTCAACAAAAACCAAAACCCTATATCCTCAAAATTGTCGCCGCCGCCTCAACCTTCATGAACTACAAACCCTTAACTATACTAAATTCACACTAATCTCCCTCTACCCACAACAATCACAAACCCTAAATCCCTTTTCTCAACATGATCTGTTCTTCATCCTGAATCCGAATATAACGCAATCCGTGCTCAACATTTCCATAACTATGAAAGAAGAAGAATATTTTGTACCTTGACGAAAGAACAAAGGTGTTTGGCGGCGTTGAAGGTGACCGATCGAAGGGTTTTTGCTCGCAGCTGGAACGATTCGCCATAGTGCCTTTCCACCACCCTTCTGGTTCATTCTCAGACGCGTCCCAGCCTCACCTCCAATCCACCGCTCATCAACTTGTCGCGACTCTATCGTGACCTCGTCACCATTACCAGAAGCAAGACTTCACCACGAATCCTTCATCTCCGGCTTCGCTTTCACTCTCGAACCACCGTCAAAAACCGCCGCGGTGATGACGCGTTTGTCCTCCTCCTAAATGCTAGCTTCATTAATCGAAACGAACACGACGCCGAAAGAGGATAGAAGGTCTACCACCATGATCACGATTTGGGGCTTTTTCTCATGGATTTGAACCCTGACTCGCAAATCCTTCAATTTAATCAGTATGTTGCATATTCGTTGATGGTGTGTGTTCTTGATTTATGAATGGCTTCTGGATTTTTCGTTTTCACTATGTAAAGTCTTAATTTTTCGTTTTCAGGGAGTGTGAGCTGGGAAGAAGATCGAAAAATGAATTTGGGATATGGATGAAGGATGCACTGTTCTTGACGAATTCGTTAGGACCAATGAGTTGTTGACGAGATCGAGTGGCTGATAATTGATTACTGACTTTTCTTTGCAGGTTTATTGATGTGTTGTGGAGTGATCGAAGCCTTAAATTGCAGATGATGATAAGGCTACGAAGATGATGTGCGCGATGATGAACGGTTCAAGGAAGATCCTGTATCAATGATTCTTGATGCAGGTCCTGCTTGAAGGTGTGTCGGTGATTCTTCGGATCACTCTCAAGTGGTTGTTGTTGATGGTTCTCGATCTTGAAAGCGAATGGAGGCTTTAGAATGAGGATGGAGGTTCTTGTCGTCGTTGCGAACAGACCGGTTGGAGTGGAAAGTTGAGATTGAATTCTGATTTTCTATAATTGGACAAGAGTCTTCTTCTAATTCTATAGTGTTTTGTGTATTGTTATCAGTCACTGATTATTCTGTGAATCTTGCAGGTGAAAACAGGAGAAAATTGAAGCGGTGAAGATGATGCAGAAAATTTGGGGCTAATAAAAGATTGTAAAAGAGGGATTGAAGATGGAGATTAAGGGATTGCAGGATGCAGAATGGGATAGAGGTATGATGAAGATGAAGATGAAGAATGGTGATGAAGTGGAGTGAATGAAAGAGATAAAGAATGAGGAGCTGAAGAAAATCAAAGGAAGAATTTAGGGAAAAAAAGCTGAAGGAAGCTTGAAGAATGCAGAAGGTATAAGCTTTATAGACGAGTCTTTCGAGGAAGCTTCTGGAGTTTCAATGGTAAAATTAGTTGGAAGGCAGTTAGGATTTGTTATGAATCAGTTAGAAATTTTTAACTGAAATTTTTGGTGTTGAGAATCTTTTCTGGTTATTGAACCCTTTCTGAATTCTGTAATTATTCTTCTCATAGATTTCTCTCATTATGTAATCTTCTGTTTTTGTTTTGAATTTGTAAAATGAAGAAAGATTTTGGTGAAATTATGTCACTATTTTATTGTGAAAATATTATGGAGGGTTTTAAGATTTAACGAATAGGGAAGGATTTCTTTCAAATTTGATTTTCTACCTTAAAAGTCTAACTTAACTTCTCACCAAAAGTATAACTTCTTTCTGATAAAAATCTGGTAGTTTTAGGATTTGTTATACCAGAAACTTATTTCAAAATTATTACATGGGCTTTGAATTGGACGAACCAAAAAGGATATGGACATAATATGTGAGTTCAATAGTAATAGAGACAAAAACAACAAAAACCTTGGAGTATAAAAGACAACCTTCATAATTGATAAAAATGGACTTTGAATCATGGGGAAAAAATGCTTGAATTTGTGGATAAGTCAAAGAAGGGATGAAGAGGTGACATTGACAAACTTTTGGGATGAATTCAGATAATGGATTCAACAAATGTATAATTTTGGACTTTGATTTTAAAGAAGTGAATTACAATGAGTTTGGAGAAGTGTAATATATTAGTTATTTGGCTATTGGATTGAAAAGATGGATAGAAGAACAACGTGGTTTATTGAACGAAATTGATACGGAAATAGCCATTTGAAGACTGGACTTAGAAATATCAACTGAACACTTGAACGAGTATATCACCAAAATTCTCGTTCGCCCATGAAAAACAATCTTGACTTCACTGTTTCGACCACGAATGATTTGTATCACAAATAAAGGCTTGAAAAAGTAACGATGCCTTGAGTATAATAAATCCTTGGCCACGAAACCATCTCAAATAACATGATAATAATGTCTTGGAGAACCATTGAATGTGATAACACGATCCTCAATTAATGAAACACTCATGAACTCAATCATGAATAAGAAACCCTTAAACCTTCTTGAAATATGCACTAAGTGAGAGAATGCTTCGAAATGTCGAAATCCAACTCAACCTTAGCTCCTGGTCAGTCTTAGGTAAACCCTGATGAAGCTTAAGTCGCTTACTGCCTCTTATAAGATCTTAGGACAAATACTTGATGAACCCTTGATATGGAGACCAGGATAAGCATAGCTCAACCTCTTGATTTGTTTTGAATGAAAGAAAACCCTAAGAAAATAGGAAAACTCGATCCAAAGCAATTTATGGTCATATGTCTTAAGAATTCTATGCAAATGCACGATTACGAGCAATGTGAATTAATGAGAGAATGTAGATGAAATGTGAAACATAAGCCACTTAAGGTGATAAATAAGAGGGCGGATTTTGGGGTGTTACAGCTGCCCCTATTCAATCACTGTGGACGTGAATGGATGATAGCAGTAGCTTTCAGACATTTGAAGTATGCAGTGATTGAATACTAGAAACAACCAGAAAATTTGCACTCTGTGACGGAATAACAGAGAAATATACTCAACCGAACGAACTCTGTTTGGATATAATTATGATGTGGGAGAATTGTAAATAGGGGATACCTTTCGAGTGATGCCAGAGGACTACTGGCTTGCCACACTGCGAGTGGACTTTGATAGGCTGCAACAATGCCTTAATGGAGTTAGACGAATAACGACTTGCCACGCTGTGGGTGGACTTTCACCAGCTTGCGATAGAATTTTAAGATACTTTGCCACCCTGAGGATGGACTTTTGCCAATCTACGGTTGGACTTCACGATATGATCTGCCACGCTGTGGGTGTATGTTTGACAATTTGTCACACTGCGGGTGGACTTCTGCTCACTGCGGGAAACTTTTACTCACTACGGGAGGCTTTTGCTCACTACGGGAGACTTTAGAGATTTGCCACACTGCGGGTGGACTTTTGCTCACTACGGGAGACTTTAGGGATTTGCCACACTACAGGTGGACTTTTGAATGAATTGCCACGCTGCGGGTGGACTTGGAGATTTGCCACACTGCGGGTGGACTTCTTCTCACTGCGGGAGACTTTTGAAATTTGCCACCCGAAGATGGATTTTGGCCAGTCTGCGGCTGGACTTTCGCTCACTGTGGGAGACTTTTGTCCACTGTGGGGGACTTTTGCTCGCTGTGGGAGACTTTTGCTCACTACGGGAGGCTTTTGCTCACTACGGGAGACTTTAGAGATTTGCCACACTGCGGGTGGACTTTTGCTCACTACGGGAGACTTTTGCTCACTACGGGAGACTTTAGGGATTTGCCACACTGCGGGTGGACTTTTGAATGAATTGCCACGCTGCGGGTGGACTTGGAGATTTGACACACTACGGGTGGACTTCTGCTCACTGCAGGAGACTTTTGAAATTTGCCACCCGAAGATGGACTTTGGCCAGTCTGCGGCTGGACTTTCGCTCATTGTGGGAGACTTTTGCCCACTGTGGGGGACTTTTGCTCGCTGTGGGAGACTTTTTCCCACTGTGGGGGACTTTTGCTCGCTGTGGGGGACTTTTGCCCGCTGTGGGGGACTTTTGCTCGCTGTGGGAGACTTTTGCCCACTGTGGGGGACTTTTGCTCGCTGTGGGAGACTTTTGCCTGCTGTGGGGGACTTTTGCTCGCTGTGGGAGACTTTTGAAACTTTCCACCTGAAGATGGACTTTGGCCAGTCTGCGGCTGGACTTTTGCATATGTTGAATTGCATGGCATGTTGCCCCATGACACTGAGGATGTTATGTCTTGAGTATCGTTAACAAACTGGTGTGAATGCGAAAGAAATTCCTGACGCGGAAGTAATAAGTCTCTGCTACTCTGTGGGGAAACACAACGATCGCGTATTCGATCCCAAGAAGTCTTGTGGGGATAACATCTCTGTTGGAGAAGAGCGTGAATAATTCATCTGTCCCGAATTATCACCTTTGCCAAAAATAAATTGGATTTTAGATTTGAGGACTATGCCAGGGGATACCTCGACTATTGGGGATTATCCACTCTTATGGAGCTGTTGGGGAGGAGAATGATTTATCTGAAATCTTCTAGGGGAATAGGAATTTCCTTAGATCAAGGAAACCATCTGAAGGAAAAAGTGCTGACTTTAGTGAGGATAACTTCTATTTGCTTGTTGGTGATGACAACACCGAGACACGTCCTGCTGAGGAGGGAAGATTTCAGGTTGTCTCGTACCGGGGATCAGTTGCTTCCGTATGGATTTTACCTCAAGAGGATTTTACAAAAGACTTGGCGTCTTTAAACTCTTAGGTATCATAACGACTGCACGAATTAGCGTAACAACCTGGCTGGGGAGGTAACCATTGCCAATGCGGATGGGTTGGTACCCGTCAGAAGTGTTGAATGAGATAATTGGCTTGACAAGTGACCACGGTATTCTAAACTTCGGGTAAATGCCTTTGATCGTCTGTCTTCGGGAAAGAATGAACTCTCGTACTATTGGGGTGGCCTGCCCCAGTACGAGTATTTGAATAGCTTTGCACCTGACTGACTGATCTTCGCTTTTGGAGAGATCTGAATCTCGAGGTAATTGCCCCAGTTTGACTGAAGTTTTGAAGAGATTGCTCGACTTAACTGCCCCAGATTGGCTAGCTCTTACCGTGACCAATTAGGAAAGTATTTACTCAATGAAGCTTTCTCGGAAAAGTGCACCTCGACATGACAGTCTTTCAGAAGTTTTAGACTTCTCAACTTGGCAAGCTTAAGCTTCTGAATTGAATTTCCGCATGTGAACCATTTATGATGCCAAACAAATGTATGCAAGCAAAAATGTTTATTCTTAGAATGAAGATTATAATTCAACAAACAAGTTAATCTTGAAGTTTTTGAAAATGGGTCGCTAACCTTCGTGAGCGAATCACCGGTTAAGATACGACCTTATTTTGAATGAGAGTATGTACATGCAATACCAACAAATGTCTTTTAGCACAACTCATAGGAGTCAGGAACGCGGGCCTCGTAGTAGTATGCTCTCAAATTAACCCTGTTTCAGTTAGGACTTTTGAGGGTTGTATCGTGGCCTGGTTCACGGTTATAGAAACAAAGGATATAGGCTCGAAATTTATTTGTGCCCACCCGCTCTTCGTGATGTTCTCCATTCCTACATTCAGCTAGTTTTCACAAGCATTCACCTTTCATAAGGGTTTCGTGTTGATTGAGGAACCATTGCTGCAATCAGTTCAAGTACCAATCAGGTTATTGTTGAGAGTCAGTCACTCCTCTATCTTTCGTGTCTGTGTCACACGACTTTGTTCCCATTTGAGGATATTTCTTGTGTAATCCTTTCCGTCTTTCGCTTTTGCGTTATTTTGCTTATCCCTAACTTTTGCCTGGACTGATTCTTGTGAATCTTTGATTGTGGAGTCCAGCGGGATGCGTTGCCTAAGTCACTTGTTTTCAAGTTTCGACTTAGCGGGCCTTTTCTTTTCTTTTTCTTCTTTGCATTTTGAACAAGTCGCGTGACATTGTTTGTCTTGATTGCTTCGCGAGGGTTGTGACTGCCTCATTCTTTGGTCGACGAAGGATAACCATTGTGGTTTTCAATCTTTGGACCTTTTGACTTGGATAACCATCGTGGTTTCGGGTCTTTGGACCTCTTTATAAGCATAGTAGAATGCAATGGATCTTCAAATACACTCCTTTATGAAAACCTGAACGCTTGGTTCGACTAGCTGACATCTACCCTGCCCCTGGGTTACATGTGAGGGTTTTTTTCATTTGAAAATAAACTCCTACTTCAAGGCTCAAAGGGGTTAGCAAGGGTCTATCTTCCTTATATCTCCAGTGTTTAGCGATTTGAAACAAAGCCTGTACATCGTTAACAGGGCCTTACTTGAGAGCACACAATTAGAGATTTTGCGTTTTTGCTTCGTCATCCTCCTTTATAGAATTTAAGCACGACAATTGGTATTGCGATGTACATATGCAAAGATTATAAGGGAATGCAAATGAATTACTTCAAGAAAAACATGTGAGTTTTATTATTACTAACATTCAAAAGCAAACAAATTTCATACATGTAGACAAATGTTTAGCGTATAAAAGAAACTACAAATGGAAATGTAGTAAAGAAACCGAATATTGCCATAGTTGAGGAGGCTTGGCTCCGTCTGGACCTGTCAGTCTTGGATACTTTCAGAGATCAATAGCTCTTTTCACAGACTTGCAATTGTATACTTAACCATGGTAGTCATACTTCTTCTTCTAGCTATTCTGACTCTGACACGAGACGTCTGAAGGAAAAATTGAAGCTGGGGAGTGAAGTTGCCCCATAAGGTTGCTCGGAAAGACCTGACGATCTTCTGCCTACGTATCTCCATTGACTGATAACCAATGAAGAATCCGAGCGACGTAGTTCCCCTCAATAGGGATGAAAATGAACAATGAAGAAAGGCAAACACATAAATGCCATCACTGAGAGTATTTGAATATTGCTGGCTCTATTTGCTTCATGAATACCCTGGTGTCCTGGGTGATTAACCTGAAGACTTCAGCTTAACATGGACCATCTGGTAGAATAACCGTGACACTAGTTCCGTCGTGATCAGGCATCAGATTCTGGAGCACCTTTGGATGAGGAGAAAAAATGATTGTCTTGGACTCAATTAGGTCTTGTACCTTGTTCTGAAAAGCCCAACATTTCTCAATACTTTGCCCCTGGGCACCTGAATGGAATTTGCACTTGGAGTTTGGATCGAAGTTTAGTGGTAGATTATCAGCAGAAGGAGCCCTCATGGTTCGGAGCTCGACCAGGTTCAACTTCAGCAGCTTTGGAAGCAATACAGCATATGGACATGGGATAAGATCAAGTCTGCGGTTCCTCGCTCTTGTTCTTTCCTGAAATAGTCTATGTACCTGTTGTTGCTGACCTTGTGGTCGTGATTCAAAACTTCGTTGTTGACATTGCGTTGGACGCCTGACATGTCTCTGTACTCTCTTACTCATATTCGGCCGAGGAGTGAATGAAGATTGTTGATTTAGCCCCTTTGAAGACTTGGCCTGAGCAATGATTCTAGAAGAAGGAAAATTGACCATCTCTTTTATATTCCTGCATGCTTTATCTTGCGGTACTTCCGGTCCGGTCAATCCAAAAGTAATTACACCTGAAGGAGGAGTTAGCTCGTGACACTCAATCAACCCCTTTTTGAACAGTTGTGGGCATAATTCAGCATAAGACATGGGTATCAGATCAATAACCCTTTCTTGAACCTGTTGATGACGGGTTTCTAGCAATGGATGAGCTATAGCTGAAATCGGTTGAAGTATTTCTCCTGGAAACCAAGGCGTAGCAGCTGATGAGGGTCCCTGATAAGGAAAGAAAGTGCTCACTTCTTTGGTAACGATTGGTGTAGGATCAATCAGTTCACATGTGGAGTTGGTTCCTATCTGATGCTCTTCCTGACTGCTGAGTGGCGATTGCTGGTGAAGGGATTCGAACTGTAGAGGAAACCCATCTAAAGAACCCGGATTTATTGGACATCCCAAAGATATGGGAGAAACATGACCTTCTGTTTGAAAAGTAGACACACAGCTATTTTCCTTTTTCGACATAACATTCATGATTCCTGTAAGCAGCTTTATCTGAGTCTTCATCAAGTTGAATTCTTCTCTCAGCAATTTCTGATCCTGGGACAACGCTCGAATGTCCATTACAACATGCCCTAGTTGGGCCTTCATCTCAGTCACCTCCGCTCGAAGTTGTTCCATGTCTAAACCTTGACAGTCGTGATTCAAATTGGTCATTCTGAAGAGAAACCAAGTCAGGATAAGAAGTTGTCCCTGAATACCTGTCAAAAATGCAAGGATGTATGCAAATGCCATGTTCAGTTATTTCCAAGGAGTCCATCTGTTTTGATCCAAGTTTTAATGCAGAAGAAAATCCAACATAATTCAGATATGGGATCCTTAGAAGTAACTGAACTTGTATGCTAAAATGCCATAATGTCATGTATGCAACTGGCATGTGGTCAGCGGTCCGACGCTGGTGTGGATCAGATATCCAAGTGTTGGTGAAGATCATGATATCAGTATCTCTGTGCAGAAGTTCCAGAATTCTCAACCAAGTATCATATAGGACCGGATCATATCATGGAGTAACACTGGCAAAAGCGGGTATGTTGGAAGTTTTTAGGGTTCCTGCAAACCTGTAAACCCCTCCCAATCTCACGGGTGTGCTACTACGGATCAACATCACGGACTCTCAAAGCCGAATAGCAATAATACGTTCACCATTTCCGAGAAATGGCTCATGACCAAATCAGGGAATCGGTTTGGCATTATGTACTACTCAGGGAGGCCTCAGCTGAATTCCGGAAAAACAAGCATCCCTCATAATTTCCCGGCTTCAAGCACTGAAGTCGAGAAACAATAGTACATTCATCCCGAAGGGTACAATACTACCGTCATACGACCAGTTGCTTTAACCAGGTTCCTACGAGAGAACAAGGTCATCCTATGCGATTTCCTAGTGGGCCCTCGGGTGCGAATGAGTTTGCCAAGAAATGTGGTCTTCCACTGTCACCACTGGAGAGGGTTGTTTCCACTAAGGTCCTCGATTATCGGTTCCCAGTGTTAGCAGCTCAGGTGGGAACATTCTATGGTCTACCTAGGCAGTATAGAACATATCCCAAGAGAGCCTGATCTGGGTGTGGGACTCGTGAAAACTACACGTGCTCAAGACTATGTGTATACTCAAGTCGGGTATTTGGCTTATCTCATAATAATCCTATCCCGCCAAGGAAAACCAGAACAGCCAGTACAGTATATGCCAGTATATGCGACAGTAAAGTAAAGTGCAGAAAGCTGTAAATAAAGTCGTAAAGGAAAGCGATAAAATGTAAACAAAACAGTAAAGCTAAACTAAAGCATAACAACAAACAAATAAACACCCAAAGAAAACAGAAACAGACAAGCGCTAGGATTGACTCTCAAAGGGGAAATTAGAATTTCTAAAAGTCCCCAGCAGAGTCGCCAGCTGTCGCTCCCGGGATTTTCATCCTAGTACAAACGCGAAAGTGGCGCGGAAAAGTTAGAGTCGCCAGCCAGACATTTTTATCCCAAAGGAATAGGAAAGGTAATGTTGCACAAACCTAAGGAAGAAGGAAAAGGACGAGGCCTTGCGAACCAAAGATCTGGATACGGAAGTCGGTTACGAATTGAGAAGGTATTAGCACCCCAATCCGTCCGCCGTACCCGACGGGATCCACGCTTATAAATCTGTTTTCAAAGGGTGAGAAATAATATGCTGTTTGAGTAAAGGAATGGCTATCTGGAATGGAAATGAAATGGAAGTGAGAAAAGAAATGGAATTGGAAAATGGGAATAAAGGGGGAAAATGTAGGGAAAAAGTAAGATTGTGCTCGAATGGGCCCTACCCCACTGCCTACATACCTCATCGGGATAAATGAGGATCAGAGACGCCGTAGTTTGTCTAACTAAGGCTTACACTTGTTTGTGATTTTTAGGATGACGTTGCCATAGTTCTAGCTCAGGTGTTACCGGCTCTGACTCGAGGGTGTTTACCGTATCGCTGTTTTGAACTGTCGAGGCAGGTCATATTCGTCCGCAAAGAGTATGAGATGAGATGAGAAGACGTGACTTCTTGGTTTGTTGTTTTTTAGAAGAAGTGTTTTGAATTTATGTTTATTGAATGTACAACACTAAAGACTATGACACAGGAGCGAATACTTTCCAAGATCGCCCCCAATGGAACGTTTGTAAAGCATCCTAGAAGTGTGAAGGAGACCTCCACTAGTCATTTCCCGTATAGCTTAAGGCTCATGACGTATTGTACACATTTTCCTTTATTAAGTGTTTTTTATTTTATTTTAAGATGAGAAAAGAGACTCAAGTTATCAAAGGAAAAATTCTAAGGGAAACTAGACTTACCCTAAGTTAGTTGAATTCATGGATGACCTATGGTTAGTGAGGTTTGAAAAAATTAAATTCTACCTAAGAGATATTAAACTAGAAATGAGAATATAAAAGGCAATAATGAACAATATGGTCCTCCTAAGTCAAGGTGGGTAAAAACGTGAATGAAACATAAAAGGGATGAAACGATGGATCGGGTGGGTCGATTGCGTGGTGCTAAGACGCACGACTTATGGTGTGAAACATACAAGGCTTGCTTTTGGTTGAATGGAGTGGAACGATGGTAATCGAGGAACCCTAAAGTCACATGCAACTTTATTTATTTATTTGAAAATTTACTCGACGTTGGATCGGGTCTTATTTGTTTCATTTTTTGAGATTTTTGGTTTTCTATCGATTTGTTTTATCTTTTCTATCCTAATTATAAAAACTATAAAAACATACAAGTATTACATCACAAAATACAAAATACAAAAAAATAATCGAGGCGTAACAAATATCCAAATCCAATAGCAAGTCCTCGGAAAATACCTTGCATAAGAAGAAAATAGTTAGTGAATGACATGAATCATGAATATGCATAATATGATGGAAATGAATTAAAATGCCAAAAAATATCAAAAGTCATGGAAAAAATGTGAAATTAATTTCCTAGGGTCTTTAACCTGATTATAACATTGTGTTAAAAAATATCTTAAAAATTCTAATTCTAACTATGGCAAATAGTCCTTTAATTCTATGTAAGATTCAATCACAAATTCCTACAAATCACACTACCAAAACAGTGGATAAAATGCCCTAACAAATACACCAAAAATATTCTAGGTACTTTAATTTGTCCTCTAATCATAGCAAATAGATTGGGCAAAAAAAGTTATGGGAAGTGGCAGAAATAAATTGTACAAATTTATGTGTCCATGAAGGAATTCAATATGAATCAATTAAAATGAAAAATTGAAATTAAATCGAAAAATGCAAAAAATTCAGAAAGTAAAAATGGGGGAAATTTCTAAAAGGAATTAAAAGTCTACTATGATTTTTGGGAATTTTTATTGAGTGTCTTACTATTTTTATAGAATTAAATGCAAACTACATAAAATTAAAAAATATAAAGGAAATAGAGAAGGGGGTGAATTTATAGTAACAACAAGTTTAAAGAAAACAAATGGGCTCAAAATGGGGTGTGGATAAGAATCTGATAAACCCAGGGAAGTATGACACAAATGGTCCAACCGGACGGTAACAAGTGTCACCGCCGGATTGGACCGAAAAAACATCACTCTTATCCACTCGGTCAAAGAGGGCGATGGAGATAATTGGGATTTTAATGGGTTTTAATTGTGATTATTGAGTTTTATGAGTTTTTATTAGGATTTAATAAATATTATTAAGATCAATCATCCAATTAATCTCATAAACAACATTTTTTAAAACAAAATCCTAAACACGATAAACCAAACTCAGCCGCATCCTCCTCTCTCTCTCACGCATCCTCTCTCTCTCCCTCACGCTTTATCTTCTTCAACAAAAACCAAAACCCTATTTCCTCAAAATTGTCGCCGCCGCCTCAACCTTCATGAACTACAAACCCTTAACTATACTAAATTCACACTAATCTCCCTCTACCCACAACAATCACAAACCCTAAATCCCTTTTCTCAACATGATTTGTTCTTCATCCTGAATCCGAATATAACATAATCCGTGCTCAACATTTCCATAACTATGAAAGAAGAAGAATATTTCGTACCTTGACGAAAGAACAAAGGTGTTTGGCGGCGTTGAAGGTGACCGATCGAAGGGTTTTTGCTCGCAGCTGGAACGATTCGCCATAGTGCCTTGCCACCACCCTTCTGGTTCGTTCTCAGACGCGTCCCAGCCTCACCTCCAATCCACCGCTCATCAACTTGTCGCGACTCTATCGTGACCTCGTCACCATTACCAGAAGCAAGACTTCACCACGAATCCTTCGTCTCCGGCTTCGCTTTCACTCTCGAACCACCGTCAACAACCGCCGCGGTGACGACGCGTTTGTCCTCCTCCTAAATGCTAGCTTCATTGATCGAAACGAACACGACGCCGGAAGAGGATATAAGGTCTACCACCATGATCACGATTTGGGGCTTTTTCTCATGGATTCGAACCCTGACTCGCAAATCCTTCAATTTAATCGGTATGTTGCATATTCGTTGATGGTGTGTGTTCTTGATTTATGAATGGCTTCTGGATTTTTCGTTTTCACTATGTAAAGTCTTAATTTTTCATTTTCAGGGAGTGTGAGCTGGGAAGAAGATCGAAGAATGAATTTGGGATATGGATGAAGGATGCACTGTTCATGACGAATTCGTTAGGACCAATGAGTTGTTGACGAGATCGAGTGGCTGATAATTGATTACTGACTTTTCTTTGCAGGTTTATTGATGTGTTGCAGAGTGATCGAAGCCTTAAATTGCAGATGATGATAAGGCTACGAAGATGATGTGCGCGATGATGAACGGTTCAAGGAAGATCCTGTATCAATGATTCTTGACACAGGTCCTGCCTGAAGGTGTGTCGGTGATTCTTCGGATCACTCTAAAGTGGTTGTTGTTGATGGTTCTCGATCTTGAAAGCGAATGGAGGCTTTAGAATGAAGATGGAGGTTCTTGTCGTCGTTGTGAACAGACCGGTCGGAGTGGAAAGTTGAGATTGAATTCTGATTTTCTATAATTGGACAAGAGTCTTCTTCTAATTCTGTAGTGTTTTGTGTATTGTTATCAGTCACTGATTATTCTGTGAATCTTGCAGGTGAAAACAGGAGAAAATTGAAGCGATGAAGATGATGCAGAAAATTTGGGGCTAATAAAAGATTGTAAAAGAGGGATTGAAGATGGAGATTAAGGGATTGCAGGATGCAGAATGGGATAGAGGTATGATGAAGATGAAGATGAAGAATGGTGATGAAGTGGAGTGAATGAAAGAGATAAAGAATGAGGAGCTGAAGAAAATCAAAGGAAGAATTTAGGAAAAAAAAGCTGAAGGAAGCTTGAAGAATGCAGAAGGTATAAGCTTTATAGACGAGTCTTTCGAGGAAGCTTCTGGAGTTTCAATGGTAAAATTAGTTGGAAGGCAGTTAGGATTTGTTATGAATCAGTTAGAAATTTTTAACTGAAATTTTGGTGTTGAGAATCTTTTCTGGTTATTGAACCCTTTCTGAATTCTGTAATTATTCTTCTCATAGATTTCTCTCATTATGTAATCTTCTGTTTTTGTTTTGAATTTGTAAAATGAAGAAAGATTTTGGTGAAGTTCTGTCACTATTTTATTGTGAAAATATTATGGAGGGTTTTAAGATTGAACGAATAGGGAAGGATTTCTTTCAAATTTGATTTTCTACCTTAAAAGTCTAACTTAACTTCTCACCAAAAGTATAACTTCTTTCTGATAAAAATCTGGTAGTTTTAGGATTTGTTATACCAGAAACTTATTTCAAAATTATTACATGGGCTTTGAATTGGACGAACCAAAAAGGATATTGACATAATATGTGAGTTCAATAGTAATAGAGACAAAAACAACAAAAACCTTGGAGTATAAAAGACAACCTTCATAATTGATAAAAATGGACTTTGAATCATGGGAAAAAAATACTTGAATTTGTGGATAAGTCAAAGAAGGGATGAAGAGGTGACATTGACAAACTTTTGGGATGAATTCAGATAATGGATTCAACAAATGTATAATTTTGGACTTTGATTTTAAAGAAGTGAATTACAATGAGTTTGGAGAAGTGTAATATATTAGTTATTTGGCTATTGGATTGAAAAGATGGATAGAATAACAACGTGGTTTATTGAACGAAATTGATACGGAAATAGCCATTTAAAGATTGGACTTAGAATATCAACTGAACACTTGAACGAGTATATCACCAAAATTCTCGTTCACCCATGAAAAACAATCTTGACTTCACTGTTTCGACCACGAATGATTTGTATCACAAATAAAGGCTTAAAAAAGTAACGATGCCTTGAGTATAATAAATCCTTGGCCACGAAACCATCTCAAATAACATGATAATAATGTCTTGGAGAACCATTGAATGTGATAACACGATCCTCAATTAATGAAACACTCATGAACTCAATCATGAATAAGAAACCCTTAAACCTTCTTGAAATATGCACTAAGTGAGAGAATGCTTCGAAATGTCTAAATCCAACTCAACCTTAGCTCCTGGTCAGTCTTAAGTAAACCCTGATGAAGCTTAAGTCGCTTACTGCCTCTTATAAGATCTTGGGACAAATACTTGATGAAACCTTGATATGGAGACCAGGATAAGCATAGCTCAACCTCTTGATTTGTTTTGAATGAAAGAAAACCCTAAGAAAATAGGAAAACTCGATCCAAAGCAATTTATGGTCATCTGTCTTAAGAATTCTATGCAAATGCACGATTACGAGCAATGTGAATTAATGAGAGAATGCAGATGAAATGTGAAACATAAGCCACTTAAGGTGATAAATAAGAGGGAAAATTTTGGGGTGTTACAGTATGAACATATGCACAATGCAAATGCAACTCAAAGAAATGAGGAGAAGAAGTATGCAAGCTAGAGATGCAACATGAAACACTTATGAGAACAAATGCACACTTATGAAATATGCAAAGCAAAATGCACAAGATATGGACGCAAAGCTCACAACCAGAACCAAAACAAGATGAGGAATGGCCTAAGAAGCCAACAAGATGAAGAGAATGGACACACAAGACCAAACAATACCAAAATGGAAGCAAAAGAAACAATAGGATGAAGTGAAAGCACTTAAAGAAACAAATGACTTAAAGAAGAAGCAAACACAAAAATTCAGAAGACACAAACCCTATCCTAGGACCAGGAAGGTACCCACACCCCAAAGGAACCCCAAATGAGAAGAAGAAATTGGCACAAGTTCCCTTCTAGGCTTATATGAGACTTAAAGGTTCAAAGGAAGCAAAATGGGATAAAGTTCAAACCAAAATTCAAAACAAAACAACCAACCATCTAAAAATTCCACAAATGAAACCAAATGATCTTCAAACATTTTATATCAACTAGCCAAAAGTATTTAAAAAGATTCAGAAGCAAACTAGGTTTAATGGAGGCAAGAACACAAGTGAGGGTCACAAACTTACATCACAAGTCACAAGATCAAGACTCAAGAAATATGTTTCTAAGAATCCAGAGAAAAATCACATGAAAAATACAATGTATTAGGAATCAAGAGCAAAAAGAATGGGATCAAAACTCAAACTATTTAAGAGTATGGAAATTATACAAGGCAGAGTGGTCAAGAAAGGATTCAAAAGAAGCTATGTGAAATGAGGAATTAATTCAGACACGTGGAAAAAGGAAAAAAATAAAATAAAAATATGACAGAATAATAGAGACATAAAATAACACACATGATTTTTTTGGGATTTTTTGGATGATTAGAACTATTTTAAAATAATTGAAACTAAACTGAATTAAAAAAAGAAACAAAAGAAAAAAGAAAATAAAATGCATAAGGAAGGAGGTGTGATAAGTAGGACTTGTACGTTGAACTGAATTGGGCCAAGGTAGGGTGGGGTGCGCTTAGCAATGCCTGAGCCCAGAACTTACGCAGGTGCAGGCTGCTTGGGGTGGTATTTAGTGAAAATAAATTGGAAATAACTGGAAAACACACGGAGCTCAGGATGGATTACATGGCTGGAATTTATAAACTCATTAATTGAGGTGGCACCTTAGTGCGCTGGGATTGGCTGGTGTATGTTAATTATCATGGACTGTATCACACGAATTATTAAATGAGCCAAACATAAAACACATGGGACGGAAACAAGCCTTAGGGCTACGTGGCATGACTATGGACGCAGGATTGGAGATCTAACGGCTGATACTTCATCTTCTTCGTTGGACAAACCCTAGCAAGAACTCAACAACTTTCTGGTGACCGGAGCTAGGGCTCCGGCACCGGAAACTGAAACAGAGCTACACACAACCAAAAAATGCAAACAAATAACCCAGATCCACTAATTAGACATCACTAAATTCAAATCTAACATCAAAAAAAGCTAAAACTAAAAGAATTGGACGAATCGAAGGAAATAAAGTGTCACCATGAAACTTGAAATGCATATATCTTTCACTACAATGCACCAAATTCAATTCTACAAAGTGCAGCATGATCAGCAAACATCAAGGATTGCAAAACACCATATCAATTTCATTTTTAGAACATGAGATTTCAAGCCATACCTGAGATGGAGATCTTGATATAGTGAGCTAGAAAACCAACCAATGCGTGCAAATCACTCCTCTTACTCCTTAGATGCAAGATTAATTGCATCTAAGGTATTGAAATAGGTTGGATCTAAGGTTTCAAAGCAAGTTGCCTTGAAATGGTAAGCTGGCCAAACTTGAGAATAAGCTTCAATGAGTGTATGCTTAAGGATCCTGAGCTTGTCTAGATCACAGATCCACAATTGGTTTGGAGTTTACTTGCTTGTGTGAAGAGATATGGAGGAAAATGCAAAGTTTCAAGAAAGTTGAGAATGAGAAAATGAGAGAGATCTGAGATTTGATGAAACCCTAATTCTTCTTGTTATGACCTCACAAGGCTATGCTGAAAGTGTGTAAAAGAATGCACGATTGAGTCATGAGTTTTGAATGAATTTGCAATTTTTGAACTTTGTGAAATAAGCATGCTATGCTCATACTCTCTTGGGCCTCTCAGCACATGTGACTTTCATTTTCCACCCTTGATTCAAATCCAATCATTCCTGGCCTTTAGATTCAAGCATCACACTTGTTTCATGACTTTTGCCAAATTTGCACTTTTGGAGGGATTTTCTTATTTGGCACGAAAATGACCAATTCTTTGGAGAAAATTGATCATAGTGTGATGCATTTCAAGTTTAAAACATAATTGGGCCAGTACCAAGTCACACAATTCAAGTTTGAGGCCTTTTGCATTTGGTGGCTTTATGAAAAGTGACATTTTGCCCTAGAATGCTAGAATTTTCGAAGAAGCCATAGGGAGTTCTAGGAATCCTCTAAAAATGTACTTGTACTTTTTGAAAATGGGAGCCCTTACTCTTCAACTTTCATGTTTGACTTTGGTCCATTTGAAGAATTTTTGATCATGTTAAGGCCGTTTGAAAATTAGGGCAAAAGTTGCCAAATTTGGAAAATTCCTTAAACCAACTTTGTACCATTTTTGAAAAACCCTTCAAATCTCCATGATTCTTGAACTTTAGGCATTCCAAACCTCTTATAACATTTTAAGTACCCCTCTTGGCCAAAAAATTTGGGTTAGACCCCTTGAAATTGCACAGTTGACTTTTTAAGGGCACTGTTGACTTTTTCCTTCATCTGCAAGCAACTGAGGCATTGACTGACTTCCACATGGAATTTTCTCATGAAAATTGACACCTAGGATTCTATTAACATATAGAAGACTTTGACCAAAAGAAATGGCCAAAGTTGTGAGATTTTGGTGCTTGAATCTCAAACCCTAATTTGGGTACCTTGTATAGGAGTTTTGCCTTGTCCTGAGACCTCTGAGGATCATGCAATCTGCTGAGCTTTTGTCTATGGACTTGATCTTGTAAATGGAGTGTAGACTCACCATAAGACTTGTATACAACCCTTGGGACCCTTGTCATGGCTTGAAATGCTTCTAGGACCTCCACAGATGACCATATTCTTGATGCTAGGATATGAGGGATGTTATGCTTCATCTTTCCATGATATGATGCTGAGGAAATGATATGAGTATGATGAATATGATATGATATGATGCTTAAATGAAGAGGGAAAATTTGGAGTGTTACAGCTGCCCCTATTCAATCATCAGTTAATCTGAAAAGGACGATAGTACGGGCTATCGACCATTCAAGATAAACTGTGGTTGAATACCAAGAAGACCAGAAATTTGCACTCTGACGAAGAATGCAACACTGGGAAATAAACCCAACCAGATGACGCTCTGGGGATAAGAAGGAGAGAAAAAGAAGACGAGCTTCTTCCAAGTTGAAACTGATATCTGGAGTAAGAATACGTTGACGGACGAGTCTTCAAACAATCCTGTGACGCCAGGAACTGGACGTACGAGTCCTCAAACACTGCAAGAACATAATCTGAGACAGAAGAGTCTTCAAACAATCCTGTGACGCCAGGAGCTGGACATACGAATCCTCAAGCAACTGCATATAACATATGACTTGAGACAGACGAGTCTCCTTCGGATTATCTGTTACGCCAGGACCAGTAATGCACTAAAGTCTGTGGGATAGACATGCAATCAAGGTAGACGAACCTTCTTCATATATTATCCGCGGATATATGGTACAAGACAGACGAGTCATCTTTGAGCAAACCTGTGATGCCAGGTGCAGCAACCATAATTGGTGCTCGAGACAGACGAGCCTCCTTCGGATTTACCTGTTACGCCGGGACCGGTAACAATTTTGACATTTATACCCACTGTCAGGATTTTAAACCTCTACAATACAGACGAGTATTAGATGATCATCAAGAGAACACAGACGAGTGCCATAAGTCGATGATACAGACGAGTATCAGACGATGATCTAAGAAACACAGACGAGCGCTTCAGGAAATGATACAGATGAGTATCAGCAGCTGGTATAGACGAATACCAGAAATTCAAACACAGACGAGCATTTGAAGTAATCACAGAAGAATACCAGGATAAACAACAAATCCCCACATACAGATATAGGCATAACACAGACGAGTGTTGGGGATGATACAGACGAGTATCCAGTCAAAGCAGACTAGCTTCAAATAGATAAACAACATAGACGAGTGTTGGGGATGATACAGACGAGTATCCACAAATATCAGGAATACCAAACACAGACGAGTGCTGGAAAGTTGCAAACGAGCAGTACCAAAGATAACACAGAAGAGTGTTGAAAGATGCAGACGAGCATCAATAGAGCAATAATATATCACTGCTGGGAAGAACTCTGCTTAGGGATAACGCAGACGAGTGTTGAAAAACGCAGACGAGCGGTAGACAAATGCCTGATTGGGTACAAGAGCTACAACTCTGTAGGGGAAGACAAGTCAAGAGGTCTGGATACCTAACTCTGACTGAGGTGATGAATACCTGACTGTATCATCAAATTAGACAAAAGTATGCCAACCTTGCTGGGGAATATTTCACTGACAGAGGTGAAAATCCAATATGAACTCTGTGGGGACAAAATCATCTTCAGACTTGGCTGAAAAGATGCATCAACATACTCTAGCTGGGAAGAGCAAACTGCTGATTCAAAGCTCTGGCTGAGACCCTTGCTGAGGATAGAATTCTGATAATTCCAACTCTGGTGATGTCAGGCTTTCAGATACCTGCTAGGCATACTCCACTGAGGAAGAATGGACTGCTACTTCACTAGGGAAGAAGAAACTGCTTGGGCTGCTACCAAGGCTTAGCTGGAGAAAATCTCTGCTGGAGATGCCAGGATTTCAGATACCTGCTGGAGGAAGAAATCTCTGCTTGAAGAGGCACTCTACTAGGGAAGAGTAAATTGCTTGGGAGAATGTGACGCCATCCTGCAACCTGCAACAACAGAAAACACAAGTGTGCCCCGGGGATTTGCATGGTATGATCTGTTCATCCATCGTCACCCGGCACTCAAAGAGGATTACAGTTTCCCTGCATGTCAGTTTTCTTTTCAAAATTATCACCATGTTTAGATGCAATGCTATTTTTGCCAAAAATTCAGGACATTTTGCAAACAAAAATAAACACACACAGCTTTTTGACTGAATATTCTTTTTATTGAATGGCCTCTGAATAGGCAAAGATTTTACATCAAGAAGCAACCACCTAGAAAGAGGTAGCCACTACAAAATTGAGAAAAGAAACTATCCTAATGGCAATGGACACGACATTCCAAGGAGTTCCATTTCTTCTATGACCAGCATGTCTTCGAGACTTTCCATTCTGCTTTGGCTTTCTGAGAGGACGAGGAGACTGTTTCCTATCCTTCTGATATTGTCAAGTTGTACGAAACGATGGTGTGGTTCAGATAACTCGGATCGCAGTTGTTCGCTTATTCCCTTGTTTTGCGTGGATCGCCCTTTCGGGTTTTCAATCCACCGGGATACCCTTTTTTGCCTGAGCTGTCCAATGTGGCTTTTCAACTCAGCGGGTGTACATTTTTTTTTATTTCCCTAACTTTTGCCCGAGCTTTTTATTATGTTTTTAGCTCGCCGGGATGCCCTTTTTTTGCCTGGACTATAATTTTGTTTTTGTGTCCAGCGGGTCTCTTTATGCGAAGTATTTTTTAACTACGTCCGAGTTAACAGGGGATTGGAAGTCATCTCCATCCATGTGGTGAGCATCAGTGCTCCTCCTGAGAAGACTTTCTTCACTATGAATGGTCCTTCGTAGTTTGGGGTCCACTTGCCCCGGTGATCTGAACCTGGAGGAACGATCCTCTTCAACACAAGCTCTCCCACTTGATACTCTCGAGTACGTACTCGTTGGTCGAATGCACGCTTCATTCTCCTCTAATAAAGCTGACCATGACAGATAGCCGCTAATATCTTTTCCTCAATTAGACATAGCTGATTGTAACGAGCACGCACCCATTCCGCCTCATCAAGCTTTACATCCATCATCACACGCAATGAAGGAATCTCTACTTCAACAGGCAGGACTGCTTCCATACCATACACCAGAGAGAAGGGAGTTGCCCCTGTTGATGTCCTGACTGACGTATGGTACCCATGCAACGCAAATGGTAACATCGCATGCCAATCTTTGTAGGTGACAACCATTTTCTGCACAATCTTCTTGATATTCTTGTTTGCTGCCTCTACCGCACCATTCATCTTTGGTCGGTAAGGAGAAGAATTGTGATGCTGTATTTTGAAGTCCCGACACAAGTTTGCCATCATCTTGTTGTTGAGATTAGAACCATTATCAGTAATGATCCTTTCGGGCACTCCGTATCTGCATATGATATCTCTTTTCAGAAATCTTTCCACCACTTGACGAGTGAGGTTGGCATAAGACGCTGCTTCCACCCACTTGGTGAAGTAATCAATCGCGACCAGGATGAAGCGATGACCATTTGAAGCAGTTGGCTCTATCTTCCCGATCATGTCAAGGCCCCACATGGAAAAGGGCCAAGGAGATGACATGACGTTGAGAGGGCTAGGAGGAACATGCACTTTGTCTGCATATATTTGGCACTTGTGGCATTTACGAGCGAATGAACAACAGTCTGCATCCATTGTCATCCAGTAATACCCCGATCTCAAAATTTTCTTTGCCATAGCATGCCCTCCTGCATGGGTACCAAAACATCCCTCGTGGACTTCCTACATCAACAGGATTGCTTCGTGTCTATCCACGCATCTGAGCAAAACCATGTCGAAGTTTCTCTTGTACAAAACCCCGTTTGTGTTCAAGAAGAAGCCAGCAGCAAGTCGCCTCAAGGTCTTCTTGTCATTGGAAAATGCCCCAGTTGGGTATTCTTGCTTTTCCAGGAATAACTTGATATCAAAGTACCAAGGTTTCTCATCAGACACGGCATCTACAGAGAAGGCATGAGCTGGAGCGTCAAGCCTGGATATGTCAATTCTGGGCACATAATTCCAACACAAGACTTTGATCGACGAAGAGAGAGTAGCCAATGCGTCGGCAAACTGATTTTCATCACGTGGTATGTATCGAAGCTTAACTGTCGTGAAGAACGTCAACAGTTTTCTAGCATAATCCCTGTATGGAATTAGATGCTCTTGATGCGTATACCACTTGCCGGTAACTTGGTTAATGACGAGGGCAGAATCTCTGAATATATCGAGGTTCTTAATCCGAAGATTAATTGCCTCCTCTATTCCCATTATACATGCCTCGTATTCCGCTTCATTGTTGGTGTAGCCAAAAGTAATTCTGGCAGCGAAGGGTAAGTGAACACCTTCAGGAGTAATGAGTACGGCACCAACTCCACGACCATTGATATTGACGGCCCCATCAAACCTCAACTTCCATTTGGATTCAGGTTCAGGCCCCTCCTCCGGAAGTGGTTCCTCATAATCGTTTGCTTTGAGGTACATGATGTCCTCATCAGGGAAATCAAACTTCATTGGCTGATAATCATCTTCAAGAGGTTGTTGTGCAAGGTAATCCGACAATACACTTCCCTTGATGGCTTTCTGAGAAGTATACTGGATGTCGTATTCAGTTAAAATCATCTTCCACCTAGCAACCCTTCCGGTCAACGCTGGTTTCTCAAAGATGTACTTGACAGGATCCATTTTGGAAATGAGCAGTGTGGTATGAGTCAACATGTACTGCCTCAGTCGGCGAGCAGCCCATACCAAAGCGCAGCAAGTTTTCTCGAGCAGTGAGTATCGGGATTCACAGTCGGTAAACTTTTTGCTAAGGTAATAAATAGAGTACTCTTTTCGACCAGACTCGTCATGTTGACCTAGGACACACCTCATTGACTCTTCTAGCACGGTCAAGTACATGATTAAAGGTCTTCCTTCCACAGGAGGCATTAGAATTGGAGGCTCCTGCAAATATTCCTTTATTTTGTCGAAAGCTCTTTGGCAGTCATCGTTCCACCTGGCCGTTTGCTCTTTTCTTAGCAACTTGAATATTGGCTCGCACGTGGCAGTTAGATGAGATATTAACCGAGAAATGTAGTTCAACCTCCCTAAAAACCCGCGCACTTCTTTTTCTGTCCTCGGTGCAGGCATATCTTGAATAGCCTTTACTTTAGCAGGATCTACCTCAATTCCTCTTTGACTAACAATGAAACCCAGCAGTTTCCCGGAACGCACTCCGAATGTGTGTTGCACCCCAAAATTTGCCCTCACAATACAATACTTTGTGTGCTAAGAAGGTTCACAAGGTTCACAAGGTTCACAATACTTACAAGACCTTTCATGAGGTTCATGAAGTTTACAAGACACTTTATGAGGCTCACAAGATTCACAATACCTACAAGACCTTTCATGAGGTTCATGAAGTCTACAAGATACTTTATGAGGTTCACAAGGTTCACAAGACCTCCCATGAGGTTCACAAGGTTCACAAGACATCTTATGAGGGTTCACAAGGTTCACAAAGTTCACAAATAGTGAGAAGAGTTGACAATCCCCTCATACAATGCACCTCCTAAGCAGTGCATCTAAAACTAGGGTTTTGACTTTAATCAGGCTAAATGGACTTCCAAGACTTCAAGTGAGCTTCATAACATCTTATATGTGTGTAAGAACCCCCATGACAAGTTTCAAGACTTTTCTCAAAAGTTTGCTCAGTCAGATGATCAGATAAGTCAAAATCAGTCAAAGCAGTTAAAAAGTCAAACTGAGGTCAACGGTGGTCAAACCAAAGTCAACCTTCATGATTTTTTGCCAACATCAAGTATATGAAGTGAAATTCATCATTTGATCAAGGGTTGATCATGATTCATCAAGGATATTTCAGATCATCAAGAATCAGGAGTTTCTAAATTAGGGTTTCTTCAGTAAAAGTCAACTGAACTTTGACCAGCCATAACTTTCACATACTTCATCACCAAGTCTCCATCCAAAGCTCATTTTGAAGGAAATTGAATTCTCTACAACTTTGTGTTTCACAAGCCAAGCCCAAAAATGCTTCATTTGGAAGGTATGAGCTAAGACATTATAGGTCCTTTTAAAAGTCAACAAAAAGTCAACAACTTCAAAAGGGCATAACTTGAGAATGGTGAATGATATGAACATGAAACCAGTGGGGTTGGTTAGAGGACTCTTCAAGCTTTCCAAAATGTCCAAGAACAACCTCATAGCATTAAAATTGAAGGATGTGTGCCCTTGCAAAGTTGGGAAATTTTTGGTTGGTTTATGAAGAAAATGGAGGTCTAAAACCAATTTTTTCTAAATGGGCTTGCCATATGATGACCCAATCCATACTATGACCTCATGCACGACCCAAGTCTATAAAAATCAGATTTTTTATCATTTTATTTTTATTTATTTTGATTTAATTCATTTAAAATCATTTTAAATTAAAATAAAATATAAAAGTCAAAGATTAAAAAAGGATTGAGCTTCTAGAAATTCATAAAGGTGATTGGTATCAAAGTGGTAAGAGAATCATGTTGATTTGCCTAAAATAGAAGGTGTTCATACAAGGATATTTGATTTTTAAGGCCTAATATTTTTGAATCTTTTCCAATCAAATCTTCCACACAAACATCAATTTTTTCTGACCTAATTCATCACTCTATAAGTATATGACTTAACCCTACTCATTGGACACGATTTCCAGCCTCCAAAGTGTAAGTTTGCATTTTCAAAAAACCTCTCCAAACTCAAATTCGGTTTCAACTCCACAAGGCATTTGAAGGTATTTTGAGGACATAGCAATGATCCTTGGGCATCCCTGAATCAAGACCAATACTTATTTGCATCCAAAACCACTCATATGGCATAAACCGAATCATGTTTTGTTCTTGAATATGAGTTTTTCGATTTCATATATATGCTTGTTTTAAATGATATTTGATGATTGCTTGATGTTTGTGATAGTGCTAGGAACGTTTATGGGCAGCAACCTTGAAGTTTAGTGACCTCAATCGCATCCCACCATTGTTAGGGTTTGAACGGCCAATTTAGGGTTTTGTGATTTGAACAATATAAATAAATTCTAATAACGTGGATTGACTGTATGAATCATAAGGAATTCATTGATATAACCAATTTGATGTAATTGTACCATTTACTTGATGGTTGAGTTTCGCAGGGCATAAACATGGAAGCACACGCATGAAATTTCGCAGCAAAATTTGTATGAAATTTCGCAGGAACCCAGGAAGAAGAAGACCCCTGCGCGCGAATTTCATATTTAAAAATTAAATATAATATTTGTTTGTTTTGTTTTGATATTATTTCACAAATGCTGGTTGGATCAGTTGGTTGTGTATGCGCGTGTATTGCTGAAGGGTCAGGGGTTCGATTCTTGAACCAAACCATCTTTTTCTTGCTTTTTCCATTTAATGAGCAGTTTTATTATATTATGAATTGTGATGGTTAGATGGACAGGTGCGCTCTCCCAGCTGGATTGGTTAAAGTGTTTGTGTGATGTTTAAAGGTCCTGGGTTCGATCCCCCCAGGCCTTTTGTTTTGCTTATTATTTTTATGATTTTCAGGTTTTAGGCAACAAAAGCAATTCAACCCCCTCCTTTACTACCTGCGCACAGGCTGGCCCAGTGGTTGTTGTTGTTGTTGTTTTGAGTGCTTGAAGGCAATAGGTGCTGGGTTCAACTCCCAGCCAGGTAAGTTTTCTTTTTCTTTTTTTTATTTCTATTTGTTTTGTTTATTGTTAATGTTAATTAATTAAAATCATAATCTTAATTTAATAAAATCCTAATATGTTTCATAAATATAAATCCTAATAATATTTTCTAAAACAAATTTGTTTTTTATTATTAATATGTATATATGTAATTTATTTATATAATTAGATTAATATTTAATATTTAACATTTTTTGTATATAAAACCCTAATTCTTTTTAAACCCTAATTCTTTTTCTTTTCCTATTTATTTAATGTTATTATTTGTATATATAATTTAATTAAAATTCTTAATCTAATTTTTATTATTGTATAAATTGTTTATAATTTACATTTTTTTTATATGTTTAAAAATTAGAATTCTTAATATGATAATATAATACAATTTGTTTAGAATTTAATTTTTGCATGAAAATAATTTTATTATAAGTTTAAAAATATGTAAAAATTGCTAATTTAATTTTTATAATTATAATTCTATTTTCATATTATGTTCATAATTAATTTTTTATAATTTATACTTAACTTAAAATTTTTACAATAATTAGTATAATTGTTTATATTTTAATATTGAATGATAATTGTTTATAAATTTGAATTTTTCTTTATAATATTTTGCTTATTTTATTATTATTATTAATTATGTTTATATGATTATTACTAACCCCATTTAATTTAATATTATTTTTATTATTTTTATTATTTTCACTAACCCAATTATTGTTATTATTTAATATTGTGCTTATTTATTTAAATTGCTTTATTATTATTATTGTAATTGCTCCTTGGTGTAAATATTTATTTATAATGTTTATTATTTATATTTTATGCTATGGTTAGTAAATAGGGAGTGTAACATGTATGTTTATTTAAAATTAATTTAGATCATGTAAATTAAAAGATAAATACTAAAAATTATACACTCACACACGTAAGTCGATCTTTGATCGCCATCTCACTTCCTTAGGGATACCTCTCATGTTGCCTAATCAAAAAGGTCAAGTAGGGTGTATAAAGCAAAAGTCCCTCAAAATAAAATCATCTAGTCCCTTAACAGATAAAAGATCAAGTCCCTTTCGAATGTTGCCTTCGTAATGATCTTGTCCCTTTCGAATAAAGATGATAAGTCCCTTCAAATTGCTTATACACCCCACAGTTGCCTAAATAAACAGATGTTCCTTTACTTGTCCCACACATCCAAGGTAAATACTACCTATTCCTTAATAATAGGGATAGTCTTACCACTTAAAGGATTTAAGAACAGAAAAGACTTAAACTTAGGGTAGGTTCCTCATAGTTACTTGCTCACTCTTCAAAACTTTTCAAACACTTCATACAATTTCAAACAAAATTTTCAAAACAAAGGTTTATACGCATCCGTACATGGGTCATTATAAACACTTAAGAAAATTTCTATTCATACACTTCACATTTTCAAAAACATTTTAAAGTGAGCTAAGTAACTAAGAGCCCATGGATAACCATGGATGTAAAGGGTGCTAATACCTTCCCTTTACATAACCTACCCCGGACCCAAAAATCTTTTAAAAGGTCTTTCCTGTTCTTTTATGCCTTTCCTTTGGATAAAATAAAAGTCGGTGGCGACTCTTGCTATCCGCAACATAACTAAAGTCAGTTCTCCCACCGTGTTACAGAACTGGCGACTCTGCTGGGGATTTAATAAAAGAGGGATACCCTTAGGAATTAGATCACTTTAAATTGTTTGCCTTCTTTGCTTTATACTTATCTGTTGGGTGCTCTTATGTGTGAAAGGTCCTAACCCGGATCTAGTGTACCTTAGGTAAATGGAAATAGACCAAGGAAACTGTACGGCGTATACCGATATGGTTGATCTGGTGGCCATAGTTAGTGTGACTTCTTGGTTGGTGCTTATGTTCCTTAAGTCAAGTTGAGGATAATATGAGGCTGCCATATGTTGTCAATGCACTAACTAACTTTTAGAACCCTAGTTATCCCATCTTGGCCTTTAGAAAAGTAGTGAGATAACCGGCTTTGGTGAAGACTGAAGTTGGTTGATACTCGATGCTACACTCATTGAGATTCTAAACTTGGAGGGTTTTGGTTGGCAAGTAAGTTGCCTTCTGAACAACCACCCTTGTGAAGGATCAATGATATTGAGATCCCTTAGAACCTGGTTACTTTATAGGACAGGATAAACCAACTAACTTCAGGGGAGGGTACTTACTTTTGAACCTCATGCAAGCCTTTAAACCTAGGGCTATTGTGTGACTTGTTTGTGTGTGCCACATGTTTGTGATTGAGCATAACATCATGACATCATCATGCATCATAAGCATAGCATTTTCCCTAACCATTTCAAGGACCAAAGGATTTATCTTTGTTCTTTGTTGCAGGTCATGGCTTCTGCTCGTAGAAACACTATCAGGATCAACTTTGTATGCATACCTGCTAAGCGTAAAGAGTTGGTTTCCCAAGTGTCTGATCATTCCCAGTTCATCAAGAGACATGGTCACGTATTGGACCTAGTCACTTCAGGGTTCAATGAAGACATGATGAGTGTTCTGTTTCAGTTCTTTGATCCTAAGCACCATTGCTTCACATTCCCCGACTACCAGCTGGTTCCAACCATGGAGGAGTTCTCTAAACTTCTGGGTATACCTGTTCTTGATCAAAGACCATTCACAGGCTTGGAAAGAGAGCCTAAACCTGAGGTTGTTGCTGCAGCTCTACATCTGAAAAAGTCTGACATTGTTCTAGAAACGAGAAGCGGAGTCAAGGGTATTCTTGCTAAGGTTTTGATAGAGAAGGCTCAAATGTTCTTGAAGGCCATGAGCTATGATGCTTTTGAGGATATCTTAGCCTTGCTGATTTATGGCATAGTGTTGTTCCCCAATCCAGATCAGTTCATAGATGTTCATGCCATCAACATTTTCCTGAGTCACAATCCAGTGCCTACATTGCTGGGAGACATCCTACACTCTCTTCATACTCGTACTACAAGGGCAAGAGGAACTTTGATGTGCTGCATACCTTTGCTCTCTAGGTGGTTTATTTCTCACCTTCCTCACTCAGTAATGAAGAATGAGCAAGGGTTCAGGTGGTCCAAAAGGATCATGTCACTCTCGCATTCAGATATTCATTGGTGCTCCAGATCTATGGAGAATGTCACTATCATTGATCGATGTGGGGAATTCCCTAATGTGCCACTTCTAGGCATAAGAGGAGGCATCACCTACAACCCCTCTTTAGCTTTACGACAATTTGGTTACACTCGGAGTGATGGTCCACATGACATGTTGATTCAGGGCATTGTATTTGACTACGACAACGATCCGCAAGGTTACCGTCAGAGATTCATACGAGCATGGGGAAAAGTAAACAAGGTTGACAGCAAGACTCTGGAGCCTAAGTACACTATTCCTATGGAGGCTTATCTCAGATGGGTGCGATCTCGTGCTCAGACTCTCATGATGCCATATCCTGCTATCCTGCCAGTTACCATGGAACCTGTTGCTGAAGGAGATACTGCTTATACCATCCTTCACCCAGACATGCCTACTGACATGGAAGACTTACAGAGATCCTGGATCCAGTTGAAGGAGCAAAGGGATACTTTCGAGGCTCATTACAAAGCAAGCCAAGAAAGAATCCTGGAACTAACAAAGCAACTTCACGAAGAACGGAATCTCAACTCATACCTCAACACAAAGAGGAAACGTCCATGGGAGACTTAAAACCCCATCTTTTGTATTTATTTCATTTCATTTTTGTAAGCCCAAGAGGCAAAACAAATTTATTACTAATAAAAGTTTACCTTCTTGTTTGTTTAAGCAAATTTAAATCCTGCGGTCCTTGAAAACATTGCATACGCATTAGTACATCATATCATTGCATCACAGGTTTATTTGTGCACAGGTTTCTCATCTTCTCGCTGTTTATTTCAGCAATGGCTCTTGAACAAACAGTTAAGGATCTCCAGGCACAGAATGCACAGTTCCAAGAGCTGATCCTGAACTTGTCCAAGGGGCAGGATGAATTGAAGACACTGCTGGCCAAGAAGACTAAGAAGACCAGAAGGTCAGGTGGCCTGATCAACATGGGAAGAAGGTTCAGAGGTCCTGTCAAGACCAAAGAACAGGTTGAAGACTATGAATCTGAAGAATCTGAGAAAGAGGGAGGCAGTCTTCACAACACAGTGGGGGACTCTGATTCTGAGGCTAATTACTACCATGATCCTAATGAAGACAAATTCAAGATGCTGGTGGATAGAATGGATGCTATGGAGTTGCAGAAGTCTTCTGGGCTGGATTTTGAATATTTGAGTCTGATATCTGGGGTAGTCATACCCATTGGTTTCAAGGTTCCTACTTTTGTTGTTTATGATGGGGTCTCTTGTCCCAAGCTGCATCTGAGGTCTTATGTCAGAAGAATTCAACCTCACACTGCTGATAAAAAGTTATGGATCCATTTTTTCCAAGAGAGCTTATCTGGAGATAAATTGGAGTGGTATTATCAGTTGGAGAGTGTCAACATCAGGGATTGGAATGATCTTGTTGAAGCCTTCTATAAGCAGTATCAATACAATGTTGATTTAGCTCCCACTCGCATGCAACTGCAAAGCATGTCTATGGGTGCCAAAGAAAGTTTTAAGGAGTATGCTCAGAAGTGGAGAGATTTAGCTGGAAGAGTACAACCCCCTTTAACTGACAGGGAGTTGGTTGATATGTTCATGTGTACGCTGAATGGTCCATTTTACAGTCATCTCATTGGAAGCTCATCATCTGGCTTCACTGAGCTGATAATGACAGGAGAGCGCGTGGAAAATGGTATAAAGAGTGGCAAGATTCAAGTGGGTACTTCTTCATCAGGTACTGCAAAGAAGCCTCCCACTAGGAAGAAAGAATCCAATGTTGTTTATGGTCAACCTGATTGTAAAAGAAGGCATCAGTCTGTGAGTGCCGTTCATATTTCAAATCCAACTCCTGCAACAACAGAGCAGCCACAGGGCAACCAACAGAGAGCTAGAAGGCAGTTCACTAAGATCAACATGTCAATGGCTCAGGCATTGCAACACTTGTTGAAGGCTGAACTTATTACTCTGAAAGAGGCTCCTCAGAATCCTAATGTTACCTCTCCCAGGTACAATCCCAATGCACGATGTGCATATCATTCGAACTGTCAGGGACATGATACTAATAGTTGCTGGGTCTTGAAGAACAAAATTCAAGATATGATTGAGGCTGGAGAGATTGAGTTTGACCCTTCGGGTACTCCAAATGTGATTACTGCTCCCATGCCAAATCATGAGAAGACTGTCAATGCCATTGATGAAGATTTACATATCTATTCAGTTGCAGAGTTGACCACACCATTGTCTGTTATCAAGAGGAAGTTAGTACAAGCTGGGTTCTTTCCAGGTTGTCGTGAAGATTGTTTGTATTGTACCTATAAGCCGGATAGTTGTTGGAGATTGAGAGATGGAATTCAACGTCTCATGGATAAGTATACCATAGTGTTTGAGAGGACTCCATCATCTGTAGAGAGTATGGTGGATCATATTACTCAAGGTAGGAAGATTGAAGAGGTTGACATGGTTGATAGAGTACCAGTAAGGATCACTTCAAAGGGACCTGTTAAAATCACTCATAAGGGTCCAATTAAGATTACTGCTGAAGGCCCTGTGAAAATTGTCGCTGAAGCTAGAGTGGCCTCTATGGTCATTACTACTCCTGGTCCTATTCCGTATACGTCTGATAAAGCTGTGCCTTGGCATTATGGGTCTGATGTTTATATCCATGGTGTTAAGCAGGAACCATTAGCTGATATGCCTGTTGATGTTGACAATATTGCTGGATCTAGTAAAATCACACGAAGTGGAAGAGTCTTCTCTCCTCCAGTTACTTCCAAGAATGCAGTTACTCCTGCTGCTACTTCTACCACTGATGCTCGGGGCAAAGGTCCTGTTATTGAACCAGTACCTACTGATGTGCCAACTGCTGATGATCTTGCTAAGCAGATGGAAGAAGTATTGAAAATCATTCGCAAGAGTGATTATGACATTGTTGATCAGTTGGGGCATACTCCCTCTAAGATTTCTATGTTGTCTTTGTTGTTATGTTCTGAGGCTCATGCCAAAGCTTTGATCAAGTTTCTGAAAACTGCTCATGTACCCAATGCAATTTCTGTTGACCAGTTTGAGAATTGTGTTGCCCACCTGACCTATGATAATGGGTTAGGGTTTTCTGATGCTGATTTGACTCCTGCCAAGAGGGATCATAACAGGGCCCTGCATATCTCAATTGAATGCAGGGGCACTACCCTGTCACATGTATTAATAGACAATGGTTCCTCTCTGAATGTGTTGCCCAAAGAAGTCCTGAATAAGCTGAGTCCTGAAGATGCTGTGCTGAAGCCCAGTAATATAGTGGTGAAGGCTTTTGATGGTTTTAGAAGAGTGGTGCATGGAGAAATTGATCTCCCAATCAAAGTTGGTTCTCAGGTTTTCAATGCTACTTTTTATGTCATGGATATTCGTCCGTCGTATTCTTGTTTGCTGGGACGTCCCTGGATCCATGGGGCAGGTGCTGTAACCTCTACATTACATCAGAAGTTGAGATATCCGGTGGAAGGAAAAGTTGTTACTGTCTATGGGGAGGAAGAATATTTTGTCAGCCATGTGAACACCTTCAAGTATCTGGAAGTGGAAGGTGAATATGTTGAAACTCCGTGTCAGACATTTGAAGTGGTCCCCTGGATTGTTAATGATTATGTAGCTCCTCCTATTGTCAAGAAAGTGCTTGTGGTCACCAGAGTACCTCCAACAATGGCCTCCCTTAAAGATGCTAGAGCTGTGGTGGATGAAGGTGGTTGTACTATTTGGGGTCAGCTTCCTGATATCCCATACAAGTCTGACAAATTTGGTTTGGGTTTCACTGCAGAGTCCCAGAAGGCTGTTCGTCGTGCTCGTGCTGTTCGTATCACCAATCAAGGGGTTATGAAAGACCAGATCAATGCGGTGGATGACCATGATGAAGACTACAACTTGGATGCTTGGATTTTTCCTACTGTGGGTGCTGGACTCAATAATTGGAAAGCTGAAGATGTTATCCCTATCTCCTTTAGTCAGGAGTAAATACTATTACTGTGTTATTGTTTTTTAAGTTTGTAATTTCTTGAACAATTAAAACTTTCAAGCCTTGTGCCTTACCCGGGGCACAATGGTGTGTTTGTTACGGGATGTCATTTCATTTGCATACTTCATTCAATAAAAATTGTGGACGTTTCGTTTTCGTAAATATTGTGTTCCTTATCTTTCTTTTCTTTTATTTTTGCTTTATCAGCTATGTGTTCTTACACACACCCACATCACTAAAATGCAGATCCTCATCCACTCTGGATCCTGTTGATAACAGTTCTACTATTGCCAATTATAATTTCGAGAATCCGATCTATCAAACTGAAGACGGAAATGAGGACGATTGTGAAGTACCTGTAGAGCTTTCTAGGTTGTTACAACAAGAAGAGAAAGCCATACAGCCACATGAAGAGCCAGTCGAAGTTGTGAATCTGGGAACTGAAGAAAACAGGAAAGAAGTCAAGATAGGGGCTGAATTAAAGGATAGTGTCAAGAGCAAATTGATTCAGATGTTACGTGATTATGTGGAGATCTTTGCTTGGTCTTATGAAGATATGCCAGGGTTGGATACAGACATTGTGGTTCACCGTTTACCAGTGAAAGAAGATTGTCGTCCAAAGAAACAGAAGGTTCGTCGTATGCGTCCTGAAATGTCAGAGAAGATCAAAGCAGAGGTAATGAAACAGTTTAATGCAGGGTTCTTAGCTGTGACTTCTTATCCTCAGTGGGTTGCAAATGTGGTACCAGTTCCTAAGAAAGATGGTAAGGTACGTATGTGTGTAGACTACAGAGATTTGAACAAGGCCAGCCCCAAAGATGACTTTCCACTTCCTCATATTGATGTTCTGGTAGACAACACTGCTCAGCATAAGGTATTTGCTTTTATGGATGGTTTCTCTGGTTACAATCAAATCAAGATGGCACCTGAAGATATGGAGAAGACAACCTTTGTTACACAGTGGGGCACTTTTTGTTATAAGGTGATGCCATTTGGTTTGAAGAATGCAGGGGCAACATATCAGCGTGCTATGGTGGCTTTGTTTCATGATATGATTCATCATGAGATAGAGGTATATGTGGATGATATGATAGCCAGGTCCCAGAATGAAGAGCAACATCTTGATCATTTGCATAAATTGTTTGAGAGGTTGAAGAAATACAAGTTGAGATTGAACCCAAACAAGTGTACTTTTGGAGTTAGATCTGGTAAGCTCCTGGGTTTCATTGTCAGTGGAAAAGGTATTGAAGTGGATCCTGCAAAAGTGAAAGCTATACGAGAGATGCCAGCTCCCCGTACTGAGAAGGAAGTTAGAGGTTTCTTGGGACGATTGAACTACATTGCAAGATTTATTTCCCAATTGACTGCCATCTGTGAGCCAATCTTCAAGTTGTTTAAGAAAGATCAGGTAATGGAATGGAATGATGAGTGCCAGACTGCCTTTGATGAAATCAAGAGATATCTGCTAGAACCTCCAATTTTGATGCCACCAGTTGATGGAAGACCCTTGATTATGTACTTAACAGTATTAGACAACTCGATGGGGTGTGTGTTGGGGCAACATGACGAGTCTGGTCGAAAAGAGCAGGCAATATACTACCTTAGCAAAAAGTTTACCGACTGTGAAACAAGATACTCACTGCTCGAGAAAACTTGATGCGCTTTGGCATGGGCTGCTCGCCGACTAAGACAGTATATGTTGACTCATACTACCTTGTTGATTTCAAAGATGGATCCAATCAAGTACATATTTGAGAAACCTGCTCTCTCCGGAAGAATTGCAAGATGGCAAATGATCTTGACAGAATATGATATACAATATACTACTCAGAAGGCCATTAAAGGAAGTGTTGTGGCTGATCATTTGGCTCATCAAGCAGTGGATGATTATCAGTCAATGAGTTTTGAGTTTCCTGATGAAGACATTATGATTATTACCAAAGAACCTGGACAATATGACGGACCTGAACAAGGATCCCGATGGACTATGGTTTTTGATGGTGCATCCAATGCACTTGGTAATGGTGTTGGTGTTGTGATTAGTTCCCCTGAAGGTTGTCATACCCCGATTACTTCCAGACTTTGTTTCTATTGTACTAATAATATGGCTGAGTATGAGGCATGTATCCTGGGTATCAAAGCTGCCATTGATATGAAGATTCAGTTCCTAGATGTGTATGGAGATTCATCCCTGGTAGTAAGTCAGATTAAAGGAGATTGGGATACCAAGCATGATAACCTCATTCCTTACAGAGAGCATGTGTTGTCTTTGATCCCACATTTTAAGGAGATTACCTTTGGACATATTCCCCGAAGAGAGAATCAGTTGGCAGATGCCTTGGCCACCATGGCATCCATGTTTGAGATCAGCTGGGATGATGAAGCTCCTAAGATTACTATTGATAGATTTGAGAAGCCTGCATACTGCAATGAGATTGGCACTGAAGAAGCAGAAGAAAAGCCTTGGTTTTATGAAGTGAAAAGATATCTTGAAGTTCGGGAGTTCCCTGAAGGGGCATCTGTCAAGGATAGGAAGTTTCTGAGAAGGTTTTCTACTAAGTTCTTTTTGAGTAATGGGATTTTGTATAAGCGCAATCATGATTCAACTATGCTTCGTTGTGTGGATAAGAAGGAAGCAACAGAGATCATGGAAGACATGCATGATGGGATCTTTGGCACTCATTCTAGTGGTCATACTATGGCAAAGAAGATTTTGAGAGCAGGTTATTATTGGTCTACCATGGAAGCTGACTGCTATCAACACTCCAGAACATGTCACAAGTGTCAAATCTATGCTGATAAAGTCCATATACCTCCATCACCATTGAATGTGTTGACTGCTCCTTGGCCTTTTGCCATGTGGGGCATTGATATGATCGGTGAGATCAAGCCTACTGCTTCTAATGGACATCGTTTCATCCTGGTTGCTATTGATTACTTCACGAAGTGGGTGGAGGCAGCTTCATTTGCATCTGTTACCAAGAATGTTGTGGCTCGATTCATTAAGAATAATCTTATATGTAGGTATGGTATCCCTGAAAGGATTATTACTGACAATGGCTCTAATCTGAACAACACTATGATTACTGATCTCTGCACGCAGTTCAAGATTAAGCATCACAACTCTTCTCTGTATCGTCCAAAGATGAATGGGGCAGTTGAAGCTGCTAATAAGAACATTAAGAAGATTGTACAGAAGATGACTGTTACTTACAAGGATTGGCATGAGATGTTACCATTTGCTCTTCATGGTTATCGTACCACAATACACACTTCAACAGGGGCAACCCCATTCTCCTTAGTCTATGGTATGGAAGCAGTCCTGCCCATTGAAGTTCAGATTCCCTCCTTAAGAATTATGAAGGATGCAGGCTTGGATGAAGATGAGTGGATTCAGACTCGACTTGACCAGATAAATTTGATTGATGAGAAGAGGTTAGCAGCAGCTTGTCATGGCCAGATGTACCAAAAACGAATGATCAAAGCTTTCAACAAGAAGGTTAAGCCAAAGGTATATCAGGCCGGTGACTTGGTAATCAAGCGTATCATATTACCACAGGGTGATCCTAGGGGCAAGTGGACTCCAACATATGAAGGACCATTTGTGGTCAAGACAGTGTTCTCAGGAGGTTCCATGATACTTACTACTATGGATGGTGAAGACTTCCCGCAGCCTGTAAACGCAGACATAGTTAAAAAATACTACGCATGAAAAGAGACCCGCTAGGTAGACAGGCCTAGGCAAAAATAAGGGCATCCCGGCAAACCAAAAGGGTTTGGGCAAAAATTAGGGATATATATAAAAAGATGTACACCCGGCAAGTCGAAAACCTGAAAAGGCGGCTTGGGCAAAAAAGGGTATCCCGGTGGATTGAAAACCTGAAAGGGCAATCCAGGCAAAAGTTAGGGATTAAAGCGTATGACTATGTCTCGTTTGGATCACCCATGAAACTGCAACCAGTTGTACTACTTACTCAAGTTTGAACAGATAAAGCTCAATCCAATCGTTTCCGTCTCAAACAGCAAGAAGATGAGATACTTGAAGATAATGGCAATAGTAGAATTGAAACTCAATAGGATTATTTCCCGCATAGCTGATTCTCCTTGTTTTGTAAAATTTTATGACAAAATCCTCTTACTAGGGTTTATGTCTCCTTGTACAAACTTACCCATGTATGGGTCACTTTTTGATATGAATAAAATTCCATTTTTGAATCCAGATTTACTTTTACCCTATTTACATAAGCGAAACGTCCATTGGTTGTGTTTGAATGTATGTATGCTTTTGAATATGATTGATGTTTACCAGAAATGCATGTATGCTTAATATGATTGATGTTTACCAGAAATGCATGAAAATGCAGTAATAGTATTTACTAAGGACGAACGAGGGAAGGATTCCAACGAAGCTTCACCAAGTTCACTTTTACAAGACAGTTACAAATCCCCCAGTAGGGCAAATCCATCTTCATAAAGTACTTCAAGTTACATCTCCCCTGGAATTTATATCCATCTCTTTTATCCTCATACGGATATTCGGGAATTTACTTTCCAATAAGAGTACGACGAACGAAGACGGGAGGTTATATATACCTTGATATCCCCAGCAGACGAAAGGTTATATATACCCTACTATCAAACGAAGACGGGAGGTTATGTATAATATATTATCAAACAAGACGGGAACAAGTTCCTCATATTCTTCAACAACGAATCGGGATTTATTTTCCCTGGCCAGCAGTTGTTATACGAAGATACCCAGACGCTTCAGGAAGCATCATGTCATACATGCATCATTTATATCATAACATACATATACATAAATGCATAATACATTACTTAGGTGCATCATATTATACATGCATACATAATGCATAAATTAATATTACCATACAGGATGCTACCTTGTTTTCAGGTTAATTCTCCAACAACAAATTTCATCAACAAATTGTGACTATTGGGCCGTTGTTTATCTTCCCAAAAGTTATTATTACCTCAGGACTGCTTTATCCTCCTGAAAGCATATCATCACCTCAGGACTGCTTTAACCTCCTGAAAGCTTACTCCCTCAGGACTGCTTTATCCTCCTGAAAGCTTCTTATACCTCAGGACGTTGTTATCCTCCTGAAAGCATATTATCCCCTCGGGACGTTGTTTATCTTCCTGAAAGCTATCATCACTTCCTCAGGATGTTGTTTATACTCCTGAAAGCATATTATTACTTTGGGCCGTTGTTATCTTCCCGAAGGTTACCACTTCCTCAGGACGTTGTTATCCTCCTGAAAGCATATTATTACTTTGGGCCGTTGTTATCTTCCCAAAGGTTACCACTTCCTCAGAACGTTGTTTATCTTTCTGAAAGCATATCACTCCCTCAGGACTGCTTTATCCTCCTGAAAGCACATTATTACCTCAGGACTGCTGTATCCTCCTGAAAGCATATTACTATCTCGGGACGTTGTTTATCTTCCTGAAAGTTATCAGTTTACCTTCATATTTTGGACTGCTTTATCCTCCAAGAAATGTACCTGAAGAATTTTCTCCAAGTGGCATCTTTAAGCCCACTCAAGCATATTCAACTAGTCACCTGTACCACTCTACGCACTGGTGAGTGCAAATTTTTGGGTTTTTGTGTTCAATCCCCTTCAACCTTCTAGGTCACGACTGGCAAATATACCAATCTAACCCCTCAGGTTTCAGAAAATTGAACAGGGGCAGCTGTTGCACCCCAAAATTTGCCCTCACAATACAAGACTTTGTGTGCTAATAAGGTTCACAAGGTTCACAATACTTACAAGACCTTTCATGAGGTTCATGAAGTTTACAAGACACTTTATGAGGCTCACAAGGTTCACAATACCTACAAGACCTTTCATGAGGTTCATGAAGTCTACAAGATACTTTATGAGGTTCACAAGGTTCACAAGACCTCCCATGAGGTTCACAAGGTTCACAAGACATCTTATGAGGGTTCACAAGGTTCACAAAGTTCACAAATAGTCAGAAGAGTTGACAATCCCCTCATACAATGCACCTCTTAAGCAGTGCATCTAAAACTAGGGTTTTGACTTTAATCAGGCTAAATGGACTTCCAAGACTTCAAGTGAGCTTCATAACATCTTATATGTGTGTAAGAACCCCCATGACAAGTTTCAAGACTTTTCTCAAAAGTTTGCTCAGTCAGATGATCAGATAAGTCAAAATCAGTCAAAGCAGTTAAAAAGTCAAACTGAGGTCAACAGTGGTCAAACCAAAGTCAAACTTCATGATTTTTTGCCAACATCAAGTATATGAAGTGAAATTCATCATTTGATCAAGGGTTGATCATGATTCATCAAGGATATTTCAGATCATCAAGAATCAGGAGTTTCTAAATTAGGGTTTCTTCAGTAAAAGTCAACTGAACTTTGACCAGCCATAACTTTCACATACTTCATCACCAAGTCTCCATCCAAAGCTCATTTTGAAGGAAATTGAATTCTCTACAACTTTGTGTTTCACAAGCCAAGCCCAAAAATGCTTCATTTGGAAGGTATGAGCTAAGACATTATAGGTCCTTTTAAAAGTCAACAAAAAGTCAACAACTTCAAAAGGGCATAACTTGAGAATGGTGAATGATATGAACATGAAACCAGTGGGGTTGGTTAGAGGACTCTTCAAGATTTCCAAAATGTCCAAGAACACCCTCATAGCATTAAAAGTGAAGGATGTGTGCCCTTGCAAAGTTGGGAAATGTTTGGTTGGTTTATGAAGAAAATGGAGGTCTAAAACCAATTTTTTCTAAATGGGCTTGCCATATGATGACCCAATCCATACTATGACCTCATGCACGACCCAAGTCTATAAAAATCAGATTTTTTATCATTTTATTTTTATTTATTTTGATTTAATTCATTTAAAATCATTTTAAATTAAAATAAAATATAAAAGTCAAAGATTAAAAAAGGATTGAGCTTCTAGAAATTCATAAAGGTGATTGGTATCAAAGTGGTAAGAGAATCATGTTGATTTGCCTAAAATAGAAGGTGTTCATACAAGGATATTTGATTTTTAAGGCCTAATATTTTTGAATCTTTTCCAATCAAATCTTCCACACAAACATCAATTTTTTCTGACCTAATTCATCACTTTATAAGTATATGACTTAACCCTACTCATTGGACACGATTTCCAGCCTCCAAAGTGTAAGTTTGCATTTTCAAAAAACCTCTCCAAACTCAAATTCGGTTTCAACTCCACAAGGCATTTGAAGGTATTTTGAGGACATAGCAATGATCCTTGGGCATCCCTGAATCAAGACCAATACTTATTTGCATCCAAAACCACTCATATGGCATAAACCGAATCATGTTTTGTTCTTGAATATGAGTTTTTCGATTTCATATATATGCTTGTTTTAAATGATATTTGATGATTGCTTGATGTTTGTGATAGTGCTAGGAACGTTTCTGGGCAGCAACCTTGAAGTTTAGTGACCTCAATCGCATCCCACCATTGTTAGGGTTTGAACGGCCAATTTAGGGTTTTGTGATTTGAACAATATAAATAAATTCTAATAACGTGGATTGACTGTATGAATCATAAGGAATTCATTGATATAACCAATTTGATGTAATTGTACCATTTACTTGATGGTTGAGTTTCGCAGGGCATAAACATGGAAGAACACGCATGAAATTTCGCAGCAAAATTTGTATGAAATTTCGCAGGAACCCAGGAAGAAGAAGACCCCTGCGCGCGAATTTCATATTTAAAAATTAAATATAATATTTGTTTGTTTTGTTTTGATATTATTTCACAAATGCTGGTTGGCTCAGTTGGTTGTGTATGCGCGTGTATTGCTGAAGGGTCAGGGGTTCGATTCTTGAACCAAACCATCTTTTTCTTGCTTTTTCCATTTAATGAGCAGTTTTATTATATTATGAATTGTGATGGTTAGATGGACAGGTGCGCTCTCCCAGCTGGATTGGTTAAAGTGTTTGTGTGATGTTTAAAGGTCCTGGGTTCGATCCCCCCAGGCCTTTTGTTTTGCTTATTATTTTTATGATTTTCAGGTTTTAGGCAACAAAAGCAATTCAACCCCCTCCTTTACTACCTGCGCACAGGCTGGCCCAGTGGTTGTTGTTGTTGTTTTGAGTGCTTGAAGGCAATAGGTGTTGGGTTCAACTCCCAGCCAGGTAAGTTTTCTTTTTCTTTTTTTTATTTCTATTTGTTTTGTTTATTGTTAATGTTAATTAATTAAAATCATAATCTTAATTTAATAAAATCCTAATATGTTTCATAAATATAAATCCTAATAATATTTTCTAAAACAAATTGTTTTTTTATTATTAATATGTATATATGTAATTTATTTATATAATTAGATTAATATTTAATATTTAACATTTTTTGTATATAAAACCCTAATTCTTTTTAAACCCTAATTTTTTTTCTTTTCCTATTTATTTAATGTTATTATTTGTATATATAATTTAATTAAAATTCTTAATCTAATTTTTATTATTGTATAAATTGTTTATAATTTACATTTTTTTTTATATGTTTAAAAATTAGAATTCTTAATATGATAATATAATACAATTTGTTTAGAATTTAATTTTTGCATGAAAATAATTTTATTATAAGTTTAAAAATATGTAAAAATTGCTAATTTAATTTTTATAATTATAATTCTATTTTCATATTATGTTCATAATTAATTTTTTATAATTTATACTTAACTTAAAATTTTTACAATAATTAGTATAATTGTTTATATTTTAATATTGAATGATAATTGTTTATAAATTTGAATTTTTCTTTATAATATTTTGCTTATTTCATTATTATTATTAATTATGTTTATATGATTATTACTAACCCCATTTAATTTAATATTATTTTTATTATTTTTATTATTTTCACTAACCCAATTATTGTTATTATTTAATATTGTGCTTATTTATTTAAATTGCTTTATTATTATTATTGTAATTGCTCCTTGGTGTAAATATTTATTTATAATGTTTATTATTTATATTTTATGCTATGGTTAGTAAATAGGGAGTGTAACATGTATGTTTATTTAAAATTAATTTAGATCATGTAAATTAAAAGATAAATACTAAAAATTGTACACTCACACACGTAAGTCGATCTTTGATCTCCATCTCACTTCCTTAGGGATACCTCTCATGTTGCCTAATCAAAAAGGTCAAGTAGGGTGTATAAAGCAAAAGTCCCTCAAAATAAAATCATCTAGTCCCTTAACAGATAAAAGATCAAGTCCCTTTCGAATGTTGCCTTCGTAATGATCTTGTCCCTTTCGAATAAAGATGATAAGTCCCTTCGAATTGCTTATACACCCCACAGTTGCCTAAATAAACAGATGTTCCTTTACTTGTCCCACACACCCAAGGTAAAGACTACCTATTCCTTAATAATAGGGATAGTCTTACCACTTAAAGGATTTAAGAACAGAAAAGACTTAAACTTAGGGTAGGTTCCTCATAGTTACTTGCTCACTCTTCAAAACTTTTCAAACACTTCATACAATTTCAAACAAAATTTTCAAAATAAAGGTTTATACGCATCCGTACACGGGTCATTATAAACACTTAAGAAAATTTCTATTCATACACTTCACATTTTCAAAAACATTTTAAAGTGAGCTAAGTAACTAAGAGTCCATGGATAACCATGGATGTAAAGGGTGCTAATACCTTCCCTTTACATAACCTACCCCCGGACCCAAAAATCTTTTAAAAGGTCTTTCCTGTTCTTTTATGCCTTTCCTTTGGATAAAATAAAAGTCGGTGGCGACTCTTGCTATCCGCAACATAACTAAAGTCAGTTCTCCCACCGTGTTACAAAGTGCACTTGTTTGGATTCAACCTCAGCTTGTACTTGATCAGTCTATCAAAAAGCTTCTTCAGGTTGACCAGATGCTCCTCTTCGTCTCGGGACTTAGCAATCATATCGTCCACATAACACTCAATTTCCTTGTGTATCATGTCATGGAACAATGTGACCATCGCCCGTTGATAAGTTTCCCCGGCGTTCTTCAAACCAAAGGGCATGACCTTATAGCAGAATGTACCCCACAGGGTAATGAACGTTGTCTTCTCCATGTCTTCCGGCGCCATCTTAATCTGGTTATATCCGGAGAAGCCATCCATGAAGGAAAATACCGAGAATTGAGCAGTATTGTCTACCAACACGTCAATGTGTGGCAACGGAAAATCATCTTTTGGGCTTGCTCTGTTCAAATCCCGGTAGTCAACGCACATCCGGACCTTGTCGTCCTTCTTCGGTACAGGTACAATGTTAGCTACCCAAGGTGGGTAACTAGTCACAGCAAGGAAACCGGCATCCCATTGCTTCTGAACCTCCTCTTTAATCTTCATCGCCATGTCAGGACGAGTACTTCTCAATTTCTGTTTCACAGGAGGACAGTCCTCTCTCAGAGGCAGCTTATGCACAACGATGTCGGTATCCAACCCTGGCATATCTTGATATGACCAAGCAAAGATATCCACATACTCTTTCAGCATACTGATCAGCTCTTTCTTGACGTCGGCCTGCAGACTGGCCCCAATTTTGATCTCTTTCTTCACATCTTCACTGCCAATGTTGATGATCTCAATTTCTTCTTGATGAGGCTGAATAACCCATTCCTCTTGTTTCAACAATCTGACCAATTCTTCAGGGAGGTCACAGTCTTCCTCAGCCCCTTCATCAGCTTGGTAGACTGGATTGTCAAAGTCATGCGTAGTCATAGCAGGAACGTTATCAGTGGAATCCGGATGATCAACACTGCACTGATGATGTGCTTATTCAGAATCTGCTTATTTTGAAAAAGAGACGCTAACACAAAAATAAAAGGAAAACACATTCCCATTTTTATATTTTTGTGAAAAGGTTTAAAAACAAAGACATGGAACACAATTTGTCTGAAAATGTCCTTTTATTTCATAGCAAAATAAAGATGCAATATAAAACATGGTGGCCCAATACAATGGATCCTAACATCTTGGGCAGAATGCTGGATTTGACAATGCAATATGCTAATAAAAGGAAACAAAATAATTACTCTGAGAGCCAGGTGACTTGTATGATGTCTTCAGCAGACCAATTTGTTAGCTCCTCGCTGGGCGCACACGGGTGAATCCAGTTGTCCCAGTCACCGTCACTGTCCCCATCTTGGCTTGCTGTACAGATCTGATTGCGGTCGAGCAACCCAGCACTTGTAAACGTGATAGCCTTACCACTTGGAGTAGATCCACCAGGCTGATACCCTAAGCCAAACTTATCATCTTTCTTTTCCAGCTCCAACAGCTTGCCCCAGCCTTGGGCACTGCCTGACTGAACAACTTCCTTTGCTTCCCTGTAAGAATGGATGGATGTACCCTCTTTTTCACTGCTCTTCTCCACAGGAGTCAAGATGCTGACGTTGACTGTTTCAAAGGCTTGGCATAAAGTCTCATGGATTTCTCCATCCATCTCTACATACTTGAACGTCGACAAGTGGCTTACGAAGATGTCCTCCTCTCCACAGACTGTGATAACCTGGCCGTCAACCACGTACTTAAGCTTCTGATGCAGGGTTGAAGTAACAGCTCCAGCAGCATGTATCCACGGGCGTCCCAACAGGCAGCTGTATGCAGGCTGGATATCCATGACGTAGAAAACACTTTTGAAGACTTGAGAGCCTATCCTGACGGGCAGCTCAACCTCTCCAAAAACTGATCTTCTTGAACCATCAAAAGCCTTGACAATCAGATCACTTGGTCTCAGGACAATCCCATCAACATTAAGCTTCATTAGTGCCTTCTTTGGAAGCACATTCAGGGAAGAGCCTGTGTCTACAAGAACATGCGACAACACAGCGCCCTTGCACTCCATAGTGATATGTAGTGCTTTGTTGTGGTTTCTGCCCTCCGACGTGAGGTCTCTGTCCGTAAATCCTAGGCCATGTCTTGCATTGACACTTCCTACAACAGCTTCAAGTTGGTTGACAGTGATTTCCTGAGGAACATAGGCCATTTGCAGGACTTTCAGTAAGGCCTCTCTGTGTGCGGGAGAACACATCAGCAGTGACAAGATGGAAATCTTGGAAGGTGTCTGGTTCAGTTGATCAACCACCTTATAGTCACTCTTTTTGATGATCCTCATGAATTCCTCGACCTCTTTTTCAAATGTACCCTGCCCAACCACATGAGTAGTTGATTCATCAGATACAGCTTGCTTTCCCATGGCCTTGGATGAAGACTCAGCCTCAGGATCCCCTCTCAGCACAGGGGGAGCGAATAAACGACCACTTCTGGTGAAACCCCCAACTCCTCCGACATTCTCTACAGTCGGGTCAGCAGCAACAACCTTGCTCTCAATCTTCTGTCCAGCTACATATACATCTGAGCCATAATGCCAGGGAATGGCTTTATCGTCTGTGTACGGAACAGGCCCAGGTACGGTGATAGTCACGGGACTAATCTGAGGAGCATATATCGTAACAGGCTCTCTCCTGATAGGCATGTCAGCTTCATCATAGAAAATAGTAATTGTTGACACATCATCAGCTTCATCATTACCCACTTTGTTGAACTGTAAGGATCCATCATCAATCAAACCCTGCAAACCCATCTTCAGCTTTTCACATCCATTCACAACATTCATACAGTCTTCACAATCAAAACAGCAACCAAAAAACACTTGACCATTCAGCAGTCTCTCTTTCACTACCCTCAAAGGAGTCTTTACTTCATCAATACTCAGCACGAGACTCAACTTGTCACCACCCTCAACAACATTGATTCTTGCCCCTCCGTGATGAGGGATAGGGTTCGAATTAACATTCGGCGGTGGCGTAAAGTTGATTGCTTTAGAATCTATAAGATCTTGAACCTTGTGATGCAAAGCCCTACACTTCTCAGTCAAGTGCTCGGGTGCTCCAGAGTGGAAAGCGCATCGCGCATTGACATCATAACCCATTGGAAGCTCTCTAGGAGGTGGTGGTGCCAAAGTCCTCAGTTGAATCAGGTTCAAATCCAGCAGTCTTGGAAGCAAAGCAGCATAAGTCATAGGGATGGCCTCAATCACCCTATTAGTCAGGCGAGTTTTCCTTGGCTGATATGGTCTCTGCTGATAATTGTTTCTGGGTTGTTGTTGTTGCTGATGTTGTTGTTGTGGAGGAGGTTGCATCTGTTGTACTGGAGCTAAAGGAATTGTGACTGCTGCCACATGCTCATACGGTCTTCTATAACCACGGCCCCGGCCTCGGCCAAATACAGCATTTGTCTCACCCTCTCTTCTCCTAGGAGGTCCACTGAAAGCTTTCCTCGCTCCATTCGAGCTGCTAGCACTTGAATCTTGTATCTTCCCCATCTTCAGTAAGGTCTCAACCCTCTCTCCAGCAATAACAATGTCGTTGAATTTAGTGGCAGAACTGGACGCCAACCTTTCAAGAAACACACCCTGCAAAGTCCCCATAAACATGTCAGCCATTTCGTTCACAAGCAACGGTGGTTGCACTCTGGCAGCAAGCTGACGCCACCTCTGTGCGTACTCTTTGAAACCTTCCTTAGCAGTCTGAGCCATGTGCTGCAATTGCGTGCGGTTTGGAGCCATGTCCAAATTATATTGATATTGTCTCACAAAGGCCTCTGCTAGATCTTTCCAACTCTTGATATTGACTCTGCTAAGCTTCATGTACCATTCCAGCGAAGCTCCAACTAAATTGTCTTGAAAATAATACATCCAGAGTTTTTCATCATCCGTGTGAGCAGCGATTCTCCCAACGAAAGACTGAAGATGGGTCTTCGGGCATGCAATGCCATTGTATTTCTCAAAGGTTGGTACTTTGAACTTGTATGGGATCCTGACCCCAGGAACCAAGCCCAAATCTGTTATGTCAAATCCCAAAGAGCTCTGGGATTGAATGGCTCTAATTTGCTCTACCATTTCTTCAAACCTCTTGTTCATCTCAGCTCCTTGACCTTCAGCTTCGTCAAGTAGAGTGAACTGCTCGTCTTGGTTATCCATATGAATATTATTCAACCCATCATTGATTATTGTCACCCCTGGCTGTGTTACAAGAGCTTCAACCTGACGTGCGCCCGCACCGGTACGATTATCAGCAGCAGCAGCATTGTTGTTCCTGGGTTGACTATTCTCTATCATCTCCCGCAGACGCTCTTGGTTCTGACCCATGCCGGCCATCAATGTCATAAAGTTATCCATTCTCAGTCTCAGATCTACCAAGTCTGCTTGCATCTGGTCCATGACTCGCTCTCTGTTAATCTTTGTTGGATATCTATGTGCTACTGGTTGTTCCCGAACTTTCCGGGGAGCTATAGTGCCTGAAACACGAAACATGTTAGCAACTGAGACACTACCTGCAAAACAAACAAACAGGTCATATGTATGCAATGCAGTTGTTTATGTTTCCAATCCCAGGTCATTCATGCCCCGGTTCCGGTATTTAGCAAAGAAAACCAGATGGGTACTGATCCTCGACTTTCAGAAACCTTCGCGAAAAACCACATTCAAACCATAACAGCAGGCACACCAAGAAATGGTGAAAAAGTCATAACATAAATCATCCTATTAGGCAAATAAAATAGAATTCCCCGTAGGGTACAAGTTTTAAAAAGAAAAACAAACAGCCAGGACTCCTACAACATGTCTGTAGGTAATCCAGATACAAGGAAAACAAACTAAGAAGCAAAACCATTGCCTGAGGACCCTGAACCTCCCTCACTAAGCCCCACATCAGACCTAACCTTCTTGACTCCAGCCATCAACTTGAGGTCTTCAATCTCTTTAAGTGCTGCTTCGAGGGCTTGCTGACTGTCTGCTAACTGCTGAGTCTTCTCCCTGCGAATCTTGTGGACTTGTTCCACCTCTTCCTTTTTGTAGGCCATCTGTACTTCGAATAACTCTTCTTTTTCCTTATATTTCTTCAGCTCTTGCTCTCTTTGTCCCTGCAACCAGACAATAGACTGACGAGCATCTTTGAGAGTCTTTGAATTCTTCTTGCGTTCAGCTTCTCTTTTGGCTTCCATCATTTCCAACCTATGGAAGTGTGCTTCTCTGCCAGCAAAGTCCTTCTCTTTAGCCTCCAATGTAGTATGTATCTTCAGCAACTTCTCTTCAACTTCAATCTTGGCCCTGTTGGCATGATGGTACAGGCTTACCATTTCAGTATTCTCAACTCTAATTGCATGCAGCTGGGCTTCCAACTTCTTGAACTCCTCTAGAGACACAGTATCAATGGACTCAGCAATTAGAGGAACTGGTGATGAGAATGGTAGCAAAACTCTTCTGGCTCTGTCTTTCAACCAAGCTTCATACTCTGGGAATGTCTGATTGTTGCACTTTCCAAACCTAGCTATCCCTTCTCCCTTAATGCACTTCCAAGCTCCAGCAACCTTCCTCACTAAGGGCATATTGTCCTTCACCGGGAAGTAGAAAATAGGGGTCAGCTTCAATTCTTCTGGTACCTCTCTCAAGGCATATCCCAATTGCCTTCTTAACAAGATTGGATTGTAATTGATCCCTCCAGTTACTCCCAATAAAGGTACACTAAGATAACTCCCACAGCTAGTGATGAAACGTGCACCTTGCAGCCTTTGAGTAATCCACCTGACATCCTTGGCAAGCAACTTTTCCAGCTTTTGAGCCCATACCAAGGTGTGGTCACTAAACACTCCCGTACTAGGCAGATGCCTCATGAACCACATATGAAATAAAGGAGCGCAGCAACGAACTAAACCTCCCCTCTTCTTCTCAGCCTTGTAGTGCACTGAGTAATACAAATCTCCGAGCAAGGTAGGCACAAGATTCTTCAGCAAAAAGAGATATATGGCATTCATATCTATGAACTTCTCCATATCAGCAAACAAGATAATTCCATAGATAGAAAGAGCCAAGATAGCACAGACAACATCCCATTCTTCCTCAACATCCAACTCTTCCACCTTCTTTACCAGAGCCTCTAAAGAAAATCCAGGTACACCTCCCTTAATGATGGTCAAAGAATTCACAGTAGAAGTACTCAAATAAAGAGCCTTAGCAATAGCCTCATGTGCAGGGCTACTCATCTCAGAATTGAAAGGAATCTGGTCTCGAACAGGCACTCCCAAGATCAGAGCATACTCCTCCAGCAAAGGACCTAGCTGAAAATCAGGAAAAGTGAAGCAACGGAGTTGAGGATCATAATACTGAAGCAGGGTATGAATGGCACTTTTCTCAGAAGGATCTAACTCTACCACCACATCCAGAATACTCCCATAAGCCTTCCTGAATCTCTCCACATGGTTGGGTGTAATCAGCATTACCATCTTCTTCAACAGGCCAACCTTGGTGTCAAAGAACTTGAAGTGAATATTCTGCTTGCGAGGATCTTCCATCTCTGAAGAGAATACCGGAACCAAAAGCAAAGATATGAACCTGTGAATGAAAACAAAACATGATTAATGATGAAATGATGCAATGCAGATGCAAATGCAAAGACATATGATCATCTGGGACTGTCTGGAATCCGAATACCAAGGCCACGTGATCAGAAACCCCAAATCCTCTGGATATTAGCCCATAAACACTCAGACAAGCTCAGATACTCCCAATCAGAGACCAAAGAAACTCAAGAACTCCGGAACCAAAGTAACTGTATCAGAACATGAAACTGTGCTGGCAACAAGGGTATGATGAGGTCAAGGGTTCCTGCAAACCTGTAAACCCATTCCCAATATCACAGGTGTGCTTCGGGTCAAACATCACGGACTCTCAAAGCCGAATAGCAATAATACTTTCACCATTTCCGAGAAATGGCTCATGACCAAATCAGGGAATCGGTTAGGCATTATGTACTACGCAGGGAGGCCTCAGCTGAGTCCAGGAAAAACAAACATCCCTTATAAGTCCCCAGCTTCAAGCGCTGAAATTGAGAAACAATAGTACATTCAGCCCGTAGGATACAATACTAATGTCATACGACCAGATACTTTGACTGAGTTCCTATAAGAGAACCAGGCAATCCTATGCGAGTCCCTAGTGGACCCTCGGGTGCGAATGGGTTTGCCACAAAATGTGGTCTGCCACTGCCACCACTGGAGAGGGTTGTTTCCACAAAGGTTCTCAATGATCGGTCCCCAGATGCACATAACTATCAAGGTCCTATCCCGAAGTGGAGGAAATCCCCACACAAGATATTTCCAAGACGGTCGCAATCTGGGTGTGAAACACATTGCCACTCATCATGTCACATGTGAGTACAATATGTCCACTCTAGTCCTATAGTGCACTCAAGCCGGGTACTTGGCTTATCTCTCAGAAACAGTATCACCCGAGCCCACCAAACAGAAAACCAGTCCAGACAGTCCAGTATATAATATGATGCAGAAAATAAATACTGAAAACTGTAAATAAAGCTGTAAATAAAGCTGTAAATAAACAACAATAACATACAACAAGCCACAACAAACAAACATCACCCAATGAAACAGAAACAAACAAGCGCTAGGAGAGACTCACAGGGGAACCAGAGATTCTGGGTTCGGTCCCCAGCAGAGTCGCCAGCTGTCGCTCCCCAGATTTCCATCCTGGTACAAACGCGAAAGAGGCGCGGAAAAAGAATATAGTCGCCAGCCAGGCATTTTTATCCCTGAAGAAAGGGAATGGTAATGCTGCACAAACCAGAAGAAAGAAAAGGAAGGACACGGGTCCTGCGAACCAAAGAGACTGAGTTCGGGAGTCGGTTACGACCTGGGAAGGTATTAGCACCCAGATCGTCTGCCGTACCCGACGGGATCCACGCTTGCAAATAAAATGTTTCAAAGGGTGAGGGTATGAAAGCTGCAGCAAAGGAATGAAAATGAAAAGAAATTGGAACTGGAAAAGGACTGAAAAGAAAGCAAAGAGAAAAAATGTAGGGAAAATAAAGATTGTGCTCGAACGGGCCCTACCCCGCTGCCTACGTACCTCATCTGGATAATGAGGATCAGAGATGTTGTAGTTCCCCTAACTAGGGGTAACAAGGAAATTGCTTGTGAATTAAGGCTTGAACTGCCTATGCCATTTCTCAGGTGTTGCAGACTCGGGCGACGAGTGCGTAACCGTCTTGCAAAGTGACAAGTAGGAGCAAGTTCGCGTACGGAGCGAAGGAGATGAGAAAATAATTCCCGAAGGAAAGACGCTCATTATTTGTTTGGTGTTTTTTAGAAGCTTTTATGAATGAAAGTTTGCATAGGTAAGTGTACCTAAGTCTTACTCAATGGGATGTGTACGTCTCACATCATCCCGAAATGGAATGCGCAAGAGGCACACCTATCTATGGAGGAAATCCCCAAAGCTAGTCCCACAAGTGAAGGCTTAAGCACACTGGCCTATTACCATTATTAAGTATTTTTGTGGTTTTTGGATTAAGAAGTGTTTTTTAGCTTTTCTTTGTGAGGTACTCATGCTAAGACCTATCCACCACGAGTGATAACTCACACCTCGCCCCGAAACGGAACGCGTGCAAGTATCTCATAGCAAAGTCCCACGTCACATGAAAGTACTCAACCTTTATTAAGTGGATTAGAATTGAGTTTGAAGATGAGAAGAGAAAGCACCAAAGGATCACAAAGGAAAAATTCTAAAAGGGGACTAAATAATCCAAAGTGTTAACATGCATGGATGTCCTAAGGGTTAGTGAGGTTTCTATCCTAATGAAGAAGGAAAGAAGAAGAGAAGAAGAAGATAGAAGAAGGTATGAGAAAGGCATAAGCCCAACAACAAAGAGTTAGTGCACAAGATAAACATAAGAGGGAGGGATGAGATTTGGAGATGTGGAACTCAATTCCTACACCTCACACTTACCATAGCCCCTGCAAGGTTAGTGACATGCATATAAGTGAAGCAAGATAAATCAAATGGCATACTAACATCAAACAATCAGAAGTAAAATGGTATGAACATATTCACAATGCAAATGCAACTCAAAGAAATGATGAGAAGAAGTATGCAAGCTAGAGATGCAACATGAAACACTTATGAGAACAAATGCACACTTATGAAATATGCAAAGCAAAATGCACAAGATATGGACTCAAAGCTCACAACCAGAACCAAAACAAGATGAAGAATGTCCTAAGAAGCCAACAAGATGAAGAGAATGGACACACAAGACCAAACAATACCAAAATGGAAGCAAAAGAAACAATAGGATGAAGTGAAAGCACTTAAAGAAACAAATGACTTAAAGAAGAAGCAAACACAAAAATTCAGAAGACACAAACCCTATCCTAGGACCAGGAAGGTACGCACACCCCAAAGGAACCCCAAATGAGAAGAAGAAATTGGCACAAGTGCCCTTCTAGGCTTATATGAGACTTAAAGGTTCAAAGGAAGCAAAATGGGACAAAGTTCAAACCAAAATTCAAAACAAAACAACCAACCATCTAACAATTCCACAAATGAAACCAAATGATCTTCAAACATGTTATATCAACTAGCCAAAAGGATTTGAAAAGATTCAGAAGCAAACTAGGTTTAATGGAGGCAAGAACACAAGTGAGGGTCACAAACTTACATCACAAGTCACAAGATCAAGACTCAAGAAATAATTTTCTAAAAATCCATAGAAAAATCACATGAAAAATACAATGTATTAGGAATCCATAGAAAAAAGAATGGGATCAAAACTCAAAATATTGAAGAGTATGGAAATTATACAAGGCAGAGTGGTCAAGAAAGGATTCAAAAGAAGCTATGTGAAATAAGGAATTAATTCAGACACGTGGAAAAAGGAAAAAAATAAAATAAAAATATGACAGAATAATAGAGACATAAAATAACACACATGATTTTTTTTGGATTTTTTGGATGATTAGAACTATTTAAAAATAATTGAAACTAAACTGAATTAAAAAAAGAAACAAAAGAAAAAAGAAAATAAAATGCATAAGGAAGAAGGTGTGATAAGTAGGACTTGTACGTTGAACTGAATTGGGCCAAGGTAGGGTGGGGTGCGCTTAGCAATGCCTGGGCCCAGAACTTATGTAGGTGCATGCTGCTTGGGGTGGTATTTAGTGAAAATAAATTGGAAATAACTGGAAAACACACGGAGCGCGGGATGGATCACATGGCTTGAATTGATAAACTCATTAATTGAGGTGGCACCTTAGTGCGCTGGGATTGGCTGGTGTATGTTAATTATCATGGACTGTATCACACGAATTATTTAATGAGCCAAACATAAAACACATGGGACGGAAACAAGCCTTAGGGCTATATGGCATGACTATGGACGCGGGATTGGAGATCTAACGACTGATACTTCATCTTCTTCGTTGGACAAACCCTAGCAAGAACTCAACAATTTTCCGGTGAACGGAGCTAGGGCTCCGGCACCAGAAACTGAAACAGAGCTACACATAACCAAAAAATGCAAACAAATAACCCAGATCCACTAATTAAACATCACTGAATTCAAATCTAACATCAAAAAAAGCTAAAACTCAAAGAATTGGACGGATCGAAGGAAATAAAGTGTCACCATGAAACTTGAAATGCATATATCTTTCACTACAATGCACCAAATTCAATTCTACAAAGTGCAGAATGATCAGCAAACATCAAGGATTGCAAAACACCATATCAATTTCATTTTTAGAACATGAGATTTCAAGCCATACCTGAGATGGAGATCTTGATATAGTGAGCTAAAAAACCAACCAATGCGTGCAAATCACTACTCTTACTCCTTAGATGCAAAATAAATGCATCTAAGGTCTTGAAATAGGCTAGATCAAAGGTTTCAAAGCAAGTTGCCTTGAAATGGTAAGCTGGCCAAACTTGAGAATAAGCTTCAATGAGTGTATGCTTAAGGATCATGAGCTTGTCTAGATCACAGATCCACAATTGGTTTGGAGTTTACTTGCTTGTGTGAAGAGATATGGAGGAAAATGCAAAGTTGCAAGAAATTTGAGAATGAGAGAGATATGAGATTTGATGAAACCCTAATTCTTCTTGTTATGACCTCACAAGGCAATGCTGAAAGTTTGTAAAATAATGCACGAATGAGTCATGAGTTTTGAATGAATTTGCAATTTTTGCACTTTGTGAAACAAGCATGCTATGCTCATGCTCTCTTGGGCCTCTCAGCACATGTGACTTTCATTTTCCACCCTTGATTCAAATCCAATCATTCCTGGCCTTTAGATTCAAGCATCACACTTGTTTCATGACTTTTGCCAAATTTGCACTTTTGGAGGGATTTTCTTATTTGGCACGAAAATGACCAATTCTTTGGAGAAAATTGATCATAGTGTGATGCATTTCAAGTTTAAAACATAATTGGGCCATTACCAAGTCACACAATTCAAGTTTGAGGCCTTTTGCATTTGGTGGCTTTATGAAAAGTGAGATTTTGCCCTAGAATGCTAGAATTTTCGAAGAAGCCATAGGGAGTTCTAGGAATCCTCTAAAAATGTACTTGTACTTTTTGAAAATGGGAGCCCTTACTCTTCAACTTTCATGTTTGACTTTGGTCCATTTGAAGAATTTTTTATCATGTTAAGGCCATTTGAAAATTAGGGCAAAAGTTGCCAAATTTGGAAAATTCCTTAAACCAACTTTGTACCATTTTTGCAAAACCCTTCAAATCTCCATGATTATTGAACTTTAGGCATTCAAAACCTCTTATAACATTGTAAGGACCCCTCTTGGCCAAAAAATTTGGGTTAGACCCCTTGAAATTGCACAGATGACTTTTTAAGGGCACTGTTGACTTTTTCCTTCATCTGCAAGCAACTGAGGCATTGACTGACTTCCACATGGAATTTTCTCATGAAAATTGACACCTAGGATCCTATTAACATATAGAAGACTTTTCCCAAAATAAATGGCCAAAGTTGTGAGATTTTGGTGCTTGAATCTCAAACCCTAATTTGGGTGCCTTGTATAGGAGCTTTGCCTTGTCCTGAGACCTCTGAGGATCATGCAATCTTCTGAGCTTTTTTATATGGACTTGATCTTGTAAATGGAGTGTAGACTCACCATAAGACTTGTATACAACCCTTGGGACCCTTGTCATGGCTTGAAATGCTTCTAGGACCTCCACATATGACCCTATGCTTGATGCTAGGATATGAGGGATGCTATGCTTCATCTTTCCATGATATGATGCTGAGGAAATGATATGAGTATGATGAATATGATATGATATGATGCTTAAATGAAGAGGGCAAATTTGGGGTGTTACAGTATGAATCATGCAGCCTGAAGCGTCCGAATATCTTTGTATAACAACTGCTGGCTAGGGAAAAGAAATCCCGATTCGTTGCTGAAGAATACGAAGACCTCGTTCCCGTCTTGTTTGATAGTATAGTATTTGTATCTTCCCATCTTTGTTCGTTGTACTTCTATTAAAGGAATAAGTTCCTGAGTATCCCGACTGAGGATAAGTTCCTCGTTCGTCCTTAGTAAATACTATTACTGCATTTCATGCATTTCTGGTAAACATCAATCATATTCAAAAGCATACATACATTCAAACACAACCAATGGACGTTTTCGCTTATGTAAATAGGGTAAAAGTAAATCTGGATTCAAAGATGAAATTTTATTTATATTACAAAGTGACCTATACACAGGCAAGTTTGTTCAAGGAGATAGAAATCCTAGTAAGAAGAATTCGTCGTAAAAGTTTTACAAAACAAAGAAAATCAGCTATGTGAGAAACAATCCTATTGAGTTTCAATTCTACTATTGCCATTATCTTCAAGCATCTCATCTTCTGCTGTTGAGACGGAAACGATTGGATTGATCTTTATCTATTCGAATCTTGATTTAGGTAGTACCATCAGTTGAAGTTACATGAGTGATCCAAACGAGACATAGTCATACGCTTTAATCCCTAACTTTTGCCTGGATTGCCCTTTCAGATTTTCAATCCACCGGGATACCCTTTTTTGCCCAAGCTGCCCTTTCAGGTTTTCGACTTGCCGGGTGTACATTTTTTGTATATATCCCTAATTTTTGCCCGAACCCTTTTGGTTTGCCGGGATGCCCTTATTTTTGCCTAGGCCAATCAACCTAGCGGGTCTCTTTTTATGCGTAGTATTTTTTAACTATGTCTGCGTTTACAGGCTGTGGGAAGTCTTCACCATCCATAGTAGTAAGCATCATGGCACCTCCTGAGAATACTCTTTTGACCACAAATGGTCCTTCATAAGTAGGAGTCCACTTGCCCCTAGGATCACCCTGTGGTAGTATCATACGCTTGATTACCAAGTCACCAGCCTGATATACCTTTGGCTTAACCTTCTTATTGAAAGCCTTGATCATCCGTTTCTGGTACATCTGACCATGACAAACATCTGCCAACCTCTTCTCATCAATCAAATTTATCTGGTCGAGTCGAGTCTGAATCCACTCATCTTCATCCAAGCCTGCATCCTTCATGATTCTTAAGGAGGGTATCTGAACTTCAATGGGCAAAACTGCTTCCATACCATAGACTAAGGAGAATGGGGTTGCCCCTATTGAAGTGCGTATTGTAGTACGATAACCATGAAGAGCAAATGGTAACATCTCGTGCCAATCTTTGTAAGTAACAGTCATCTTTTGTAGAATCTTCTTAATGTTTTTGTTAGTAGCTTCTATTGCCCCATTCATCTTCGGACGAACGGAGAAGAGTTGTGATGCTTAATCTTGAACTGCGTGTAGAGATCAGTAATCATGGTATTATTCAAATTAGAGCCATTGTCGGTGATAATTGTTTCAGGGATGCCATACCTACATATGAGATTATTCTTAATGAATCGAGCCACGACATTCTTAGTAACAGATGCAAATGAAGCTGCCTCTACCCACTTAGTAAAGTAATCAATAGCAACCAGGATGAAACGATGCCCATTAGAAGTAGTGGGCTTGATCTCACCAATCATATATATGCCCCACATAGAAAAATGCCAAGGAGCAGATAACACATTCAATGGGGATGGAGGTATATGCACTTTATCAGCATAGATTTGACACTTGTGACATGTTCTAGAATGTTGATAGCAGTCAGCTTCCATGGTAAACCAATAATAACCTGCTCTCAATATCTTCTTTGCCATGGCATGACCACTAGAATGAGTGCCAAAGATCCCATCATGCATGTATTCCATAATCTATGTTGCTTCCTTCTTATCCACACAACGAAGCAAAGTTGAATCATGATTGCGCTTGTACAAAATTCTATTACTCAAGAAGAACTTAGCAGAAAACCTCCTCAGAAACTTCTTATCTTTGACAGATGCCCCTTCAGGGAACTCCTGAGTTTCAAGATATCTTTTTACTTCATAGAACCAAGGCTTTTCCTCTCCTCCTTAAGTATCAATCTCATTGCAGTATGCAGGCTTCTCAAATCTGTCAATAGTAATATTGGGAGCTTCATCATCCCAGTTAATCTCAAATATAGATGCCATGGTGGCTAATGCATCTGCCAACTGATTTTCTCCTCGTGGAATATGTCCAAAGGTAATCTCTTCAAAATGTGGGATCAAAGACAACACATGCTCTCTGTAGGGAATAAGATTTTCATGTTTGGTATCCCAATCTCCTTTAATCTGACTCTCTACCAGGGCTGAATCCCCATATACGTCTAGGAACTGAATCTTCATCTCAATGGCAGCTTTGATACCCATGATACATGCCTCATACTCAGCCATGTTATTGGTACAATAGAAACAAAGTCTTGCAGTAATTGGGGTATGACAACCTTCAGGGGAAGTGATCACAACACCAACACCATTACCAAGCGCATTAGAAGCTCCATCAAAAACCATAGTCCATCGGGATCCTTGTTCAGGTCCGTCATATTGTCTAGGTTCTTTAGTAACAATCATAATGTCTTCATCAGGGAACTCAAAACTCATTGATTGATAATCATCCACTGCTTGATGAGCCAAATGATCAGCTACAATACTTCCTTTAATGGCCTTCTGAGTAGTGTACTGTATATCATATTCTATTAAGATCATTTGCCATTTTGTTATTCGTCCGGAGAGAGCAGGTTTCTCGAATATGTACTTGATTTGATCCATCTTTGAAATCAACAAGGTAGTATGAGTCAACATATACTGTCTTAGTCGGCGAGCAGCCCATGCCAAAGCGCAACAAGTTTTCTCGAGCAGTGAGTATCTTGTTTCACAGTCGGTAAACTTTTTGCTAAGGTAGTATATTGCCTGCTCTTTTCGACCAGACTCGTCATGTTGCCCCAACACACACCCCATTGAGTTGTCTAACACTGTTAGGTACATGATCAAGGGTCTTCCATCAACTGGTGGCATCAAGATTGGAGGTTCTAGGAGATATTTCTTGATTTCATCAAAGACTGTCTGGCACTCATCATTCCACTCCATTACCTGATCTTTCTTCAACAACTTGAATGGTTGGCTCACAGGTGGCAGTTAATTGGGAAATAAATCTTGCAATGTAATTCAGTCGTCCCAAGAAACCTCTAACTTCCTTCTCAGTACGGGGAGCTGGCATCTCTTGTATAGCTTTCACTTTTGCAGGATCCATTTGAATACCTTTTCCACTGACAATGAAACCCAGGAGTTTACCAGATCTAACTCCAAAAGTACATTTGTTTGGGTTCAATCTCAACTTGTATTTCTTCAACCTTTCAAACATCTTATGCAGATGATCAAGGTGTTGCTCTTTATTCTGGGACCGGGCTATCATATCATCCACATATACCTCTATCTCATGATGAATCATATCGTGAAACAAAGCCACCATAGCACGCTGATATGTTGCCCCGGCATTCTTCAAACCAAATGGCATCACTTTATAGCAAAAGGTGCCCCACTGTGTAACAAATGTAGTCTTCTCCATATCTTCAGGTGCCATCTTGATTTGATTGTAACCAGAGAAACCATCCATAAAAGAGAATACCTTGTGCTGAGTAGTGTTGTCTACCAGAACATCAATATGAGGAAGTGGAAAGTCGTCTTTAGGGCTAGCCTTATTCAAATCCCTGTAGTCTACACACATACGTACTTTACCATCTTTCTTACGTACCGGTACCACATTTGCAACCCATTGAGGATAAGAAGTCACAGCTAAGAACCCTGCATCAAACTGTTTCATTACCTCTGCTTTAATCATTTCTGACATTTCAGGACGCATGCGACGAACCTTCTGCTTCTTTGGACGACAGTCTTCTTTTACTGGTAAACAGTGAACCACAATGTATGTATCCAACCCCTGCATATCTTCATAGGACTAAGCAAAGATTTCCACATAATCACGCAACATCTGAATTAGTCTGCTCTTAACATCATCTTCTAATTCAGCCCCTATCTTGACCTCTTTCCTGTTTTCTTCAGTTCCCAGATTTACAACTTCGACTGGCTCTTCATGTGGCTGTATAGCTTTCTCTTATTGTTGTAACAACCTAGCAAGCTCTACAGGTACTTCATAATCTTCCTCCTTTCCATCTTCAGCTTGATAGATCGGATTCTCGAAATTATAATTGGCAATAGTAGAACTGTTATCAACAGGATCCAGAGTGGATGAGGATCTGCATTTTTGTGATGTGGGTGTGTGTAAGAACACATAGCTGATAAAAGAAGAATAAAATAAAAAAAGACAAAGGAACACAATATTTACGAAAACGAAACGTCCATTGATTTTTATTGAATGAAGTATGCAAATGAAATGACATCCCGTAACAGGCATGCCATTGTGCCCCGGGTAAGACACAAGGCTTAGAAGTTTAATTGTTCAAAATTATAAACTTAAAATAAAAATACAGTAATAGTATTTACTCCTGACTAAAGGAGATAGGAATAACGTCTTCGGTCTTCCAGTTGTTGAGCCCATCACCCACAGTAGGAAAAATCCAGTCATCTAGGTTGTAGTCTTCACTATAGTCACCCACAGCATTGATTTGATCTTTCATGAACCCTTGATTGGTGATACGAACAGCACGAGCACGATGAACAGCCTTCGGACTCTGTAGTGAAACCCAAACCAAACTTTTTATACTTGTAAGGAATGTCAGGAAGCTGACCCCAAATAGTACAACCACCTTCTTCAACCACAACTCTAGCATCTTTGAGGGAAGCCATTGTAGGAGGTACTCTGGTAACCACAAGAACTCTTTTAACAACAGGAGGAGCTTCAGTAGCAGGAACGACCCAAGGAACTACTTCAAATGTCTGGCAAGGAGTCTCAACATATTCACCTTCCACTTCAACATACTTAAATGTATTCACATGACTGACCATGTATTCTTCCTCTCCATAAACAGTGATGATCTTTCCCTTCACTGGATATCTCAACTTCTGATGTAGAGTGGAGGTCACAGCACCTTCCCCGTGAATCCAGGGGCGCCCTAGCAAACAGGAGTACGTAGGACGAATATCCATTACATAGAAGGTAGAATTGAAAACTTGAGAGCCTACTTTGATCGGGAGTCTATTTCTCCATGCACCACCCTTCTTGAACCATCAAAGGCCCTCACCACTATATTACTTGGTCTTAACACAACATCTTCAGGATTAAGCTTGTCCAGAACCTCTTTGGGAAGTACATTCAATGAAGAACCATTGTCCACCAACACATGAGACAAAGTAGTGCCCCTACATTCAATGGAGATATGCAAAGCTCTGTTAGGATTTCTCTTGGCAGGAGTCAGGTCAGCATCAGAAAAGCCTAACCCATTATCATAAGTCAGATGTGCCATACAATTTTCGAATTGATCCACAGAAATTTCATTTGGTACATGAGCAGTCCTCAAGAACTTGATCAAAGCTTTAGCATGAGCCTCAGAACACAGCAACAAAGACAACATGGAAATTTTGGAGGGAGTATGCCCCAACTGGTCAACAATATCATAATCACTCTTGCGAATGATCTTCAGCACTTCTTCCATCTGTTTAGAAATATTCTCATCAGTCGGTGCCTCAGCTTGCACAGGTTCAACCACATGACCTTTGCCCCGAGCATCAGTATTTGGCTCAAAAGTGGAGGTAGTAGTTGGAGTAACTGTATTTTTTGAGGTAGCCGGAGGAGAGAAAATTCTTCCACTTCTGGTGATCTTACTAGATCCAGCAATATTATCAACATCAAGGTTATCATCAGTAGCGGGTGTATCAGTCAGAGGTTCCTATTTAACACCATGGATATAAACATCGGAAGCGTAATTCCAGGGTATAGCTTTATCAGAAGTATACGGAATATGGCCAGGAGTGGCAATAATCATGGGAGCCACTCTAGCTTCAGCAACAGTCTTCACCAGGCCTTCAGTAGTAATCTTGATAGGACCCTTATGAGTGATCTTGACAGGGCCTTTGGAGGTAATCTTCACTGGCACTTTATCAACCATATCCACATCTTCAAACTTCTTACCCCGAGTCAGATGTTCACACATACTTTCCACAGAATGTGTCCTCTCAAACAATATAGTGTAATTGTCCATGAGGCGTTGAATACCATCTTTCAACTTCCAGCAACTATCAGGTTTGTAGGCACAATAAAAACAATCTTCATTACAACCTGGAAAGAATCCAGCCTGTACCAGCTTCTTCTTAATAATAGACAGGGGAGTAGTCACATCTGCTACTGAGGAAACATATGAAACTTCATCAATAGCATTAACAGTCTTCTCATGATTGGGCATGGGAGCAGTAATCACATTTGGAGTCCCAGGAGGGTCAAATTCAATCTCTCCAGCTTCAATCATATCTTGAATCTTGTTTTTCAATATCCAGTAGTTGTTGGTATCATGTCCCGGACAATTAGAATGATAGGCACATCGTGCATTAGGATTGTATCGTGGAGAGGAAGTATTAGGATTCTGAGGAGGGTCCTTCAAAGTAATGAGTTCCCCTTTCAACATGTGTTGCAAGGCTTGGGCCAGTGACATGTTGATCTTGGTGAATTGTCTTCTAGGCTTCTGTTGATTGCTCTGTGGTAGTTCTGGTGCTGCAGGAGTAGGATTAGAAATGTGAACTGCTCCCACAGATTGGTGACTTCTATTACGGTTGGGTTGACCATACACAGCATTAGACTCCTTCTTTCCACTAGGGGGCTTCTTGGCAGTTCTTGATGAAGAGGCACCCACCTGTATCTTTCCACTTCTTATACCACTCTCCACACGTTCTCCAATCATTATCCGCTCAGTGAAACCGAATGATGAGCTTCCAATGAGGTGACTATAGAAAGGACCATTCAGCGTACTCATAAACATATCCACTAGCTCCCTGTCAGTCAGAAGAGGTTGAACTCTGCCAGCCAGGTCTCTCCATTTTTGGGCATACTCCTTGAAATTCTCCTTAGCACCCATTGACATGCTTTGGAGCTGCATGCGAGTAGGTGCTAAATCAGCATTGTATTGGTATTGCCTATAGAAGGCCTCAGCAAGGTCATTCCAATCTCGAATATTGGCACTCTCCAATTGATAGTACCATTCCAATTGAGCTCCAGACAAGCTCTCTTGGAAGAAATGAATCCATAATTTCTTATCAGCAGTATGTGGTTGAATCCTCCGGACATAGGACCTTAGATGCAGCTTGGGACATGAGACACCATCATACACCACAAAAGCAGGAACCTTGAAACCAATGGGTATAACCACTCCAGATATTAAGCTCAGATCTTCAAAATCCAACCCAGAAGATTTTTGTAACTCCATAGCATTCATTCTATCCACCAGCATCTTGTACTTATCTTCATTAGGATCATGATAATAATTTGCTTCAGAATCAGAATCTCCCACAGTATCATGGAGACTATCTCCCTCTTTCTCAGAATTTTCAGACTCATAATCATCAACCTGTTCCTTTGTCTTGACAGGACCTTTGAATCTTCTTCCAAGATTAATAAAGCCTCCTGGTCTTCTAGTCTTCTTATTCTTCTTAACCAGCAGTGTCTTCAACTCATCTTGTCCCTTGGACAAGTTCAGAATCAACTCTTGGAATTGTGCATTTTGAGCCTGGAGATCTTTGATAGTCTGTTCAAGAGCCATTTCTGCTGAAATAAACAGCGAGAAGATAAGATACATGTACATAAGAAACCTGTGATGCAGTGATATGATATGTAACTGCGTATGCAATGTTTGCAAGGACCGCAGGATTTAAATTTGTTTAAACAACCAAAAAGGTAAACTTTTATTAGTAATAAATTTGTTTGCCCCTTAGGCTTACAATAAAAATGAAATGAATACAAAAACGGGGTTTTAAGTCTCCCATGGACGCTTCCTCTTTGTGTTGAGGTATGAGTTGAGATTCCGCTCCTCGTGAAGTTGTTTTGTTAGCTCTAGGATTCTTTCTTGACTTGCTTTGTAATGAGTCTCAAAAGTATCCCTTTGCTCCTTCAACTGGATCCAGGACCTCTGTAACTCTTCCATGTCAGTGGGCATATCTGGATGAAGAATGATATAGGAAGTATCTTCTTCAGCAACAGGCTCCATGGTAACTGGCAGGATAGCAGGATATGGCATCATAAGAGTCTGAGCACGAGATCGCACCCATCTGAGGTAAGGTTCCATAGGAATGGTGTACTTGGGTTCCAGAGTCTTGTTGTCAACCTTGTTCACTTTACCTCATGCTCGTATGAACCTTTGACGGTAACCTTGCAGATCGTTGTCGTAGTCGAACACAATTCCTTGAATAAGCATGTCATGAGGACCATTGCTCCGAGCATAACCAAACTGACGTAGAGCTAAGGAAAGATTGTAGGTAATGCCCCCTCTTATGCCAAGGAGTGGTACATTAGGGAACTCTCCACAACGGTCAATGATAGTAACATTCTCCATAGATCTAGAGCACCAATGAATATCTGAATGAGAAAGTGACATAATCCTCTTGGACCACCTGAACCCTTGTTCATTCTTCATCACTGATCAAGGAAGGTGAGAAATAAACCACCTAGATAGCAAAGGTATGCAGCACATCAGAGTTCCTCGTGCCTTCGTAGTACGGGTATAAAGAGAGTGTAAGATGTCTCCAAGTAATGTAGGCACTGGATTGTGAGTCAGAAATATGTTGATGGCATGTACGTCTATGAACTGGTCTGGATTGGGGAACAACACTAAGCCATAAATCAATAGGGCTAAGATCTCCTCAAAAGCATCATAACACATAGCCTTCAGGAACACTTGAGCTTTCTCAATCAATACTTTAGCAAGAATACCCTTGACTCCACTCCTTGTTTCCAGGACAATGTCTGATTTCTTCAGATGTAGGGCTGCAGCAATGACTTCAGGTTTAGGCTCTTTTTCCAAGCCTGTGAAAGGTTTCTGATCAAGGATAGGTATACCCAGAAGCTTGGAGAACTCTTCCATTGTAGGAACCAGCTGATAGTCGGGGAATGTGAAGCAATGATGTTTAGGATCAAAGAACTGAAACAGAACACTCATCATGTCTTCATTGAACCCTGAAGTGACTAGATCCAGTAGGTGACCATGCCTCTTGATGAATTGGGAGTTTTCAGAAACTTGAGAGACCAATTCCTTAAGCTTAGGAGGTATTCCTACAAAGTTGATCCGGATAGTATTCCTACGAGCAGAAGCCATGACCTGCAACAAAGAACAAAGATAAATCCTTTGGTCCTTGAAATGGTTAGTGAAAATGCTATGCTTATGATGCATGATGTCATGATGTTATGCTCAATCACAAATATGTGGCACACACAAACAAGTCACACAATAGCCCTATGTTTGAAGGCTTGCATGAGGTTTAAAGGTAAGTACCCTCCCCTGAAGTTTAGATGGTTCATCCTGTCCTATAAAGTAACAAGGTTCTAAGGGATCTCAATATCATTGATCCTTCACAAGGGTGGTTGTTCAGTAGGCAACTTACTTTCCAACCAAAACCCTCCAAGTTTAGAATCTCAATGAGTGTAGCATCGAGTATCAACCAACTTCAGTCTTCACCAAAGCCGGTTATCTCACTACTTTTCTAAAGGCCAAGATGGGATAACTAGGGTTATAAAAGTTAGTTAGTGTATTGACAACATATGGCAGCCTCATATTATCCTCAACTTTACTTAAGGAACATAAGCACCAATCAAGAAGTCACACTAACTATGGCCACCAGATCTACCATATCGGTATACGCCATACAGTTTCCTTGGTCTATTGCCATTTACCTAAGGTACACTAGATCCGGGTTAGGATCTTTCACACATAAGAGCACCCAACAAGTAAAGTAAAGCAAACAAATCAAACAAGTTTAAAGTGATCTAATTCCTA